>JAOWCC010001751.1:32034344-32634344 GCA_030867875.1 Actinernus sp. WN-2022 | reverse complement strand
CAAAACAATGTTTGGTTTTAGTTTAGAACTTGACTGGTTGATAATTACAAAACCACATTTTCACAGCCAATAGAAAAGCTAAGCAAACGCAAAACTAAAACAATCACTACTTTCGACACTCAATCGAAAACTGCTCTAAAAATGTCGATCCAAAGCAGTCAATGAACCAAATCACTTATAAAAAACTATACTCACCTGTACACGTGCACTGGCTTGTCAACGCATAGCCTTTTCTACAGGTGCAGTTGTAGGCTCCCTCAGTATTGACGCAATCCTGGTTACAGCACGCCGTGTCGAGGCTACACTCATCCAGATCTGAATGATATGAACAATACAATCTACATGAACTCTGGCTTCCTCGAAGCCCGATTAGCGCTAATCCTGGATTAAATTTTAACCGAGGATTCCAGTTATCTTGGTAAAAGGTGTGTTTCCTTATTCTGATTACAAGTAGAAAGTACTACTTATTCCTCATCAAACAATAAGATTTTTTAATCCCAAATCAGTAGTCCACGAGTTAGCAAATTGAACTAAAGATTACCCGTAATCCTGGATTAGCTTTGAGGAACTGGGCCGGCCCTGGCATACAATACGCGGCCTTTTGTAGGAAATAGTCACGTGCTGATTCATCGATCACTTTAATAACGAATGAATTGAGTTCGTGATCCCATTTTTGGAGGTGAAAAATAGCATTTACAAACAGGTTTTGCTAATAACACTACCGATCTCGTACAAGTGCCTTTAAACAAATGAAGTCAGATATGTTTTGACACCCAGTACAACCACGTGATCGTATCCTGAAAAGGGCCCATGTTGATCGACTGCCTTTAGCTAACACTTGAACAATGTGTTAATAGCTGACTTACCTCTACAAGTTTTGTCGTCCCCTAGAAGCTCATAACCCTTTTGACACTGGCAGTAATAACTATTAAGAAACAAGAGAAATACAAATGTTCAAACTAGTATACAAGGTGAAAGGTAACGGAACCTTATTTGACGTCGGTAACTCGTGACAGTCTGGCGAGACTGATAAAAGTCTTTATCCAAGAAGACGTAACCGTCTAACCAGATGCATAGATGACGTCTACTAACGCCTTGTAAGAAATCATGTTGTAGCCTCCTCATCGTAAAATATCAGTAAAGAGAGGTGAAGTCTGACAGAAAAAAAACCAGCGCCAACGCTTCTGGCAATTAATGTCAGTAGTTAGATTAGTAAACAAATATATGTCATTTTGCCCTGCGTATGTCCACTTATAGAGGCACAATTAAAGGGCTGTGTGCAAAAAGGGCGTAAGTGTCTCCTCATCACATTCTAAATTCTCCTTCAATTCCTTTGTTTGCTAAGGAAGAATTTAGAACGTGATCAAGAGTTACTTACGCCCCCTTCAATTAGTGTAGTTAGATGCTAGATGTATAGTTAACAAACATATGTCATTTTACCCTGCGTCGATCTGTCCTCTTACAGATGCACAACTGATTAACGTAGTTAGATGCTACATGTATGTATAGTTATCAAACTCATTAATAATTCATGAAGCAAAAAAAAAGGGAATTCAATGAGCGACAAGTGATCTGTAAATCTGATACAGATTTCGTCCTGATTTACATAAACTTTTGCTTTGATTTTCTCAGCCGAAATAGGTCGTTCGCAAAAATAAATGAGAAACACGACTCTATACATCAAGACGTTTGATAATTCATGAGCAGATTTCGTATGAGTGGGATAAACTACGGCATGTCCGTAACCGTGCTGTACTGTAGCTCTGTGATGTGATTGGATCAGCAGGGAAAAAACCAATGGGAAACCATTTCAACGTTACGGCATGCCGTACGGTAACGGTGCTATAGTTTGTCCCACTCATACGAAATCTGCTCTGAACAGAATTCGTGTCCGTGCTTTATCGGATTTACAAACTCTCGCCTCCAGGCTCCAGCTCGAATTTGTAAACCCAATCAAGCACGGCTACTCATTCTGTGTCTATTACTTAACAAACATCTGTAATTTTGCCGTGCGCGCATGCGCCTTTATCATATGACCCGTACGGCCCCCACTCAGTCAATAAGTACCTAGTCTTCTTATAGATGCACATATGGCGTCAAAACGTGACGACAGTCTCGCCACGAAATATTGGCAAACCTTGGAAGGGTGTATTGTAGAATAAAGACGTGGTTATGTCTTACCTGAGGGTAGAGGAACGGCCTAAGGAGGAGGGAGAAACGCCTAAAAATAACTAGGAAGGCGGGAGAAATGTCCAGAAAAACTAGGGAGGAGGGAAAATGTAGCATACAGGGAGAAGGGAGAAAATGGGATCTACATTCATGCTCTAGGGAGAAATGTTTAAAACTCACTAGGGAGGAGGGGAAAAAACATCTAAAAAACTAGGGAGGAGAGTTTCTCTCCCGCACTCTTACCTCCCGTTGGTGTTGACACATGTTTGGTCACAAATACCGTCGACTTCTCCGCACTCGTTAATATCTGGCAAGAAGAGTAAAATATGCGAAAAAGGTTTCAAAAGTTATCAGAAGAAGAAATTGAGAGAGCAACAAATATACTAAAAAGAGATATTTTAGTTCTAGCATAATGTTCAGATAACGTTTAAAGAAACAGACAACATTCCGACCTCTTATGTTTAGAACTGTAACTTGCTCTGCGATAAACTGAAAATTGGTATATATTTCACTATCAGCTTTGCCTCGGTTTTCAACCCCCTCTCACTGTATTTAGAAATCGCTTCTAGAGCGGTTTTCAGTTGAGTGTAGTAAAACCAAACGCAAATTACCCACAGCCAGCCAATCATAGGAGCGAGTAATCACAAGTAACTCATAAATGGCTTCCCTGTGAGCCAATAACAAACCAAAGCAAAGCCAAAACCAATTTGCGTTTGGTTTTACTTTGGATTCTGATTGGTTGGTTTACTTTCTCAGCCAATAGGAGAGCTTAGTAAACGCAAAACCAAAACACTTCCGACACTCAATTGAAATCCGCTCTAAAACAGCTCCTCGTGTTTTACATATTACGTAAATACCAGCGGCAATATGGGTTATTCACAACTCTATGTATTGTTGTAGTTTAAACATTTGTACCTTCTCGCTGGTATTCGTGAATAGTTTACATCAGAATGAGACTAACGTTGAGTAAATGCGTTAGTGGTCATTGCATCCAGCGGTAATTCTGTTAATTAATCTGAAGTTAAGACTTCTTTTAAAACAAGAGAACGTATAGTCGTTTTATTCATGTGATGAATTTATTAATGAGTCAGTAAGGAAAAGTTTATTTGAAAAAACACCGCACTCTAAATGACGATAAAGATGGTTTTGATGTAATCATGCATGTCCTACCTGGCCTCTCTTTCGACCGCTCCGTAGACTGGAAGGTCGCGGTAAAGACAGTCCAGTAGATATTGAATGCGCATATCAGAAATGTAACGGCAACACCATAAACATGTGGTGTGGCCTGGCTATATAGCTCATAATATTGGCGGCGAAACCGGAGTGCGAGTGGGTGTTTAGTGAATTGTATTAACGTTTATTATGCCTTGAAACTGGTCTGCAATTATAAATTTGTTCAATTTGAACAACTAGAAGCATTATTTAATCTATGCAAAGGGAAGATGTCTTCGTCAACTTCAGCCATGAGTTTGGCAAGCCGCTGGTTTGTACTTATTTCCTTTCGTATGTGATTCTTTAAGATCTCCACCACAACAGACTTGTAGTTCGTCGATTATAATTTTGATTTCTCCATTTCAATCTCTGATGGATGATCAAATGTATAAACTAAAGGAGCACGGGGTAACAGCAGTGAAGCTGACTGATCTCAGTGAAAACGGCGTGGACTTGAACCTTCGCTATGTGTATGTGTAAATACAAATTATTAATGCTCTCACCTGAAGGATGTAGTCCTAGTGCTCCATACGAGAAGCAATAAAGACTCTAAAGCAAGAAATTGTTTGTGTCGCGGGAAGACATCGTTGCGAGAAATTCTGCAGTGAGATTATCGGTCATTTTAAACCTAAAATAAAGTAAACCCGCGAATATTCCCGCGAATTTGACCTTATTCCTGATTGGACAGTTTTGAGCATGCGCATGCAATATCTACTGGACTCTCTTTCCCACGACCTTCCAGTCTACGGAGCGGTCGAAAGAGAGGCCAGGTCACTGAGGACTAGCATCTTTTATGAAGTGCTGCAAAAGAACATTTCTATTTTTTTAATTTTAGTTACCCAATAGACGGCTATTCTTTGCTCAGCTCTGAGGGATTACAGTAAGGTGAAGTTGTAATTAAAAATATGTACAACAATGAACAAAACTTAACGATTACTTCGCCAAACAATAGCCACTAACGATGGCTATATAATTTGAAGGATAAACAACAGAAAGACCATCTTACGGGCGATACGACTCATCGATCATCGAATTAGTGTTGTCTTTTATTTAATCGTGCACAAATATTTAAGCAAATAAATTAAGAGAAGACACGAAAACCGCCCTGCCTGTCGCCGAGTTTAGTCATTATAAAACGCAATAACTAGCTAGTTGAAACGGGTATTTAGCAATGGACACAGTGAAAGAAACGGAAAGTGATGGTGAATACTTGTCAGACGAGTTAGATGACGAAGAATTAGAAAACATGGATATCATCAAACACAGGAAAACTGCTAAAAATTTGAGAGCAAGTAAACAAAAACTAAGTTTTATACCACGAAATCACAAACCCATGCATGGAAAGTCAGATTGTTCAAAAACAGTGAACGATATGTCACCCAGTGGTGTAGAGGATGCTATCGAAGACGAAAAAGGGTTACGTAAGGATTCCAACACAGAAAAACAAAACCGGTTCTCAGTTCTGAAGACTGCCGATGAATGCCACTCTGATGAGTTTGATACGGACCTCGAAGACTGTTTTCGCGAGAAAGATGACGATATTACTATCAGACTGAGGAAACAAGCGAATCTCCTTAGCAGAGAAAGCTCGGCTAGATATTTAGAGATGTGTAAGAGTACTAAAACTGTTCCATCGACTCGATTCATTCAGCAAATCAATCAGCCTGAAGCATCGATGAAGCACCATGTCTTGGGCTACAGAGGTGCGAAGGCTTTGGCACTGGAAATGGTGTGGAATAGAAGTATTGTAGAGCTTGACCTTACAGACACTTGTATTGGCGATAAGGGAGGGAGGTATGTTGTTGATATGTTGCGAGATAATACGAATTTGAAGGCGCTAATTTTGGTAAACAACCGTATTGGTTGTAATACCATGAAAGCGCTTAGTGAAGTCATAGAAGTGAACAAAACTTTGAGAAGTCTAAATCTTAGCGTGAATTCGCTGAGGGATAAACAAACCACGCCATTTATCTTAGCATTGAGGAAGAATACATCAGTGAAAGAGTTAGATTTGAGTTACAATGAACTTTCAGAGATGGCTGGTAATGGATTTGGGATTTCTTTGGCTGTGAATAGAACTTTAGAGGTCCTACACTTGCGCTGGAACCGATTACGACTTGAAGGCGGCACTTCTATCGGTAACAGTCTTCGTAAAAATAAGGTTTTAAAGAAACTGGACATGTCAAACAATGGGTTGGATGACGCGGCAGCGAAGGCTATTGGAGAAAGCCTGAGGTCTAATAACACTCTAATAGAGATAAATATCAGTAATAATAGGCTGTCCGGAGAAGCGTTTGGTTTCATTGCTCGTGGCCTCGAGAAAAACACAAGGCTGAAAGTTTTAAGATGTGGCAACAACCCCGTAGCACTGTCCAACGGACAAGCAAATCCTACATCGCTAGTAAAAGCAGTAAAGGCGAACAAACAGAGTGCTTTAGTAGAGATACACTTGGATGAGATCTACCCTAACGAAGAATTCCAAGTCGCGCTACGTGAGCTTTTAAAAAGTAACTCATCTTTGAAAGTGTTCTATGGACATCAAAAGATGGATGTCAAGCTTGAGTCGACGCTCTCAGGTAAGAAAAAAAAGCCTTGGTCTCGACTTATGGAATACATAGCTAAACAAGACATGAGCGGGCCTGAGCTCTTTCGCTTTCTAGGGAGCGAGAACGGAGTGTCGATGAACAAGGATCAGTTTAAGGTTGGGTTGAAGTCTCTAGGCGTGATGCACGACCGCCAGGTTGAACTTCTTATTCATGTGCTGGACAGAGAGGGAGAAATTGTTTACTGTGAGTTTGTCAAGCTGCTGAATATTTATAGGCAGCCGGTCACGAGAAACGAAGCTGAGAAGAAGTGAGGAACTATGCCACATATGTATAGCACGACATAATCATTCTTGAAGAGAGACAGAGACAGAGAAGAGAGACTCCTAAATTTTAGGTTCGCGTGCCAAAAATCATCGGCCAAAGTTAGGAGTGCCGCGCCCAAGTTAGGAGTGCCGCGCCCAAGTTAGGAGTGCCGCGCCCAAGTTAGGAGTGCCGCGCCCAAGTTAGGAGTGCCGCGCCCAAGTTAGGAGTGCCGCGCCCAAGTTAGGAGTGCCGCGCCCAAGTTAGGAGTGTCGTGCCCAAGTTAGGAGTGCCGTGCCCAAGTTAGGAGTGCCGCGCCCAAGTTAGGAGTGCCGCGCCCAAGTTAGGAGTGCCGCGCCCAAGTTAGGAGTGCCGCGCCCAAGTTAGGAGTGCCGCGCCCAAGTTAGGAGTGTCGTGCCCAAGTTAGGAGTGCCGTGCCCAAGTTAGGAGTGCCGCGCCCATGTTAGGAGTGCCGCGCCCAAGTTAGGAGTGCCGCGCCCAAGTTAGGAGTGCCGCGCCCAAGTTAGGAGTGCCGCGCACAAGTTAGGAGTGCCGTGCCAAAGTTAGGAGTGCCGTGCCCAAGTTAGGAGTGCCGTGCCCAAGTTAGGAGTGCCGCGCCAAAGTTAGGAGTGCCGTTCCCAAGTTAGGAGTGCCGTGCCCACAATGATTGTCATGTAAACCGGGCTTTATATTACTGTTGTAGCTGCCAAAAAACCACCATTGACTCCAGTTTAACAAACTACTCCTAGCTTTGACGTAGTATTTTCATTATCTGAACCAAAATATATTGAAATAAAAACCATTGAACATCAAATTTAAAACACTTAATGAGTTAAGGCTCCTGCAGTTCTATTCATTACAAAAATCCCACTCTTAAGTTAATGAATTTCTCAATGACCCTTTAATTTACCATTTCGTTATGAGCCTACGCGCTACAATATTGCACGCAACGCCACCAAAGCAACCGAGTCCTTTCTCAAAGCTTCCTGCCAGGCAAAATTGTACACGATTAGATCTAGAATTAAAGCTTCAACGCATAAGAGCTAATGGCCCATTGCTTTTAGGCAGTATTTGAAAGTTTTGTGCTTTAGTATTTCATCTTTTATAATAGCAGATATTACAGTTGGTCTACTAATAGCATTTACGACAATGACGCTTGACTTCAGTGTAGTAAAATGCCATTGAAACCGTCATTTTTAAATGAGTGCCCTCTTTTAACAGACACAATTTATTTAGATACTGGGGCGTTTGGGTCAATACCTCCTAGTGAAACTGCTATTCGTAGACGCAACTGTGATATCTGCTATTGCTATTGTATACAAGGCCGCCATTTTGAAATGGATACCATGACTGCCATGATTCGCTACGCGCATACATTATAGGTGGATACCTTGACAGTGCTGCTTGTCGTCAGCCAGTTTGTAGCCAGTGGGACACAAACACAGATAGCTGCCTTGAATGTTGACACAGTCCCTCTCACACATACCCTGCCCACACTCATCCACATCTGAAAATGTAACAGAACTACCCTTAGCTTATGTAAACGTTAAGTTCGAAGCTACTTCCACAAAACAGCGCGACTGAAGCGCAGATATTGAAGCCACACAGCCGTGACGCTCTGTTTGTAGTAACCTCTCCCGGTACTCTGAATTTCTAACGAGACCTGAAACAACCATGGGGCTGATCAAAGCCAGGTCCCGGCTAATCCACAGATCGATTTGGAATTTAGCGGAGGGAGGAAAACCGGATAACCCGGAGAAAAACCCTCAGAGTAAGAGTGAGATACCAACAAACTCAACTCAAATATGGCGCCGCGTCCGGGAATCGAACCTGGGCCACAGAGGTGCATGAGAGGCGAAGCGCTTAGCCACTGCGCCACACAGGCTCCCCTGCATTCTCTCGTGTTACCAGTTTATCATCAGTAGCTCTAGAGAAACTCAATGATGCCTTTATGCCGTCATGGCTAGCTAGCCTATACCTCTCTTCCACAGAAGTAGCTTGTACTGGAAACGAGTCAACACGTATCAAAACAGCCGCATATTGACCATGCGCAAAAGCTCGGCTATGCAAATTGCATAATAATTACGAGATCAGAATTATTCGGTTCATCTTACCTGAGCAGGTCTTTCCATCGGTATTAAGGACGTAGCCCTCGCGGCACTGACAATGGAAACTGGAAATAAACCACCCAAAACATATTAATAACGAGCAGCATTTACCACGTGGCGAGCTACCATTTTAGCATCATCAGCTTCCTGATATCTTGTACTAGCAGTTTATTAGAAGAAATGAGGGTGAGATTTCCGGGTCGGACATAGTTATTTCAAACGATTTTGATATCAACCAACGAACTCCGCGCCCAGGTTGGATGGTTAAAATCATAACAAATATGCAAAATTATTACCAAACCACGTATTGAAATAGTCTTCAAGGAAAATATTGTTTATCCTTTCAATCAGGTATCGAGGAATGGGATGTTTGTAGCTAATTAACAGCCACCAATCGAACATTGACAAAACCATGACATTTAAAGTTTGCTCCGCTTGCGGTTTTGACCGCTTCCCGATACAGATCAGTTGTATAAAGCACCGTGACATGCGCGAGATCGTAGGCACACATCGCGCCCGCATTGCCACTCAGGATCTAAAAGGCGATAACTGAACAGACGGAGCTGCGTTTTCGTTATCTTCAACAGTAATCTGTGAGACCTTTATGTCAACTTGAACGTCTTTTTCTGGAGTCATTCAGTCAGTTTCTTACCTTCCAGCCGTGTTGTTGCACAGCTGTTGACAGTGATTGATCAAAGGCTTGTTGCACTCATTAATGTCTACGAGAAAACAAAACAAAAATCTTATTATCTCATTAAACGAACGTTGAGTTGCTACTTACATTAACTATAGTGTTAGGGATCAATTTAAACCAGCTTTACTGATCTGAAACTGCTCCTGTATAAGTATATTCAGAAGTTATGGACTTCTAGTATATTGTTAAATACATAAGTAAATAAATAAGTAAGTAAGTATACGGAAATAAGTAAGTATACGTAAGTAAGTTGATAAAGTGATACATTGACACATTGATTTAGTTCATGCATATTGACATCACCCTTACCATTGCACTTATACCAGTTAGGATTGAAGCCCGTTGGGCATGTGCATGTGTAGTTTCCGGGAGAGTTAATACATGTGGCTCCATTCCCGCACTGGTGTATACCTGTGGCACACTCGTCTGCAGACGACAAAGTGTCATAACCAAAATTTAATGAAACGCTAAGGATAATAATAGAATGCCATTTAGATATGAGTATATTCAATGCGCTTCACATGGTTATGTTTGTGATACGGCCTGGTATTGTGGCGCAATGTGCTGCCGTGCAGTTTACAATTATGAGTGATTGTTAGTACCTCAGAATACCAGGCTGTTGTGTCGGGAGACAATCCCCTATTCTTTTTCGAATAACAATAACACAACAGATTCTTTTACGTCCTCCTCGTATAGACTAGAAGATGAAGGAGAGAAGGCCAACGGCTTATACGTCCCTGCCCAAGGACGCGGCCGGGATTCGAACCTCCGACTTTCCGCACTCTAGACCGTGCTCTACCAACTGAGCTAACCAGTGAGGCGGTATACAAATAAATATTATATAAATATGTAAAGAACGCGCGCAATATACACAAGAATGCAAGAAATATGAAACTATCGGGGTAGTAAACTGAAATGGCTTAACGGTTACCCACAGTGCATTTTTTTTTGCAGATTTATATAATAAACAACTTATTAGTTGACTAACCAGATAATACGGCTGTGCATTTTCATTCGTCATATGCATCACCAAAAGGCTCGCCAAAATACATACGACTGGTCGTAAAAATGCACAACCGTATTACCTAGTTAGCCGACTAATAACCTCTATGCGTGCACCTCCTCGAGCGGAGGAATCTTGTTTTTCTGCGTCAAATGCGTCACGAGTCATGAGACAATGTTAGGGTTAGGGTTAGACTTAGTTTTAGGGTTTTGCAATGCGACTCATGACTCATTGACTCATGAAAACATGGATCTCCCTCTCGCGAGGCATTCCTGTTAAAGTGCCTATCACCCTTTTGTAATTGTGATAGCTTATGAACCTCCGAAAAGGTTTGAGTACTTCTGTGAAGAAAGTTAAGTGAATACTTTATGTTCTACGCTTGTTTGAAATCACGTAAATGTGACCTTTCCTGACCCATGACCGCGTAAGTAAAAGCCTGGGTCGAAACCTGGGTAGACGTCATCTTGACGTCATATAATTAATTCGGCTTTGCAATCATTTGAAGAAATACTTAACACGTTGACTAAAATGACTTTTTTCTTTAGTAACAACTCAAAAACTGTGTATATTTTCTATGCATCGATGTTGATGTGATAAAAAGGCGCCATGGAGAATAATCCATTAATGAGATGACGTCTACCCAGGTTTCGACCCAGGCTTTTACTTACGCGGTTTTGGGTCAGGAAAGGTCGCATTTACACGATTTCAAACAAGCGTAGAACATAAAGTATTCACTTTAAACCAAAACTTTCTTCACAGAAGTACTCGAAACTTTTCGGAGGTTCATAAGCTATCAAAATTGCAAAAGGGTTATAGGCACTTTAAGCGCTTGCAAGACAACTGCGACAGCATAATCTTAGCACGCATACATGTACACTATCTAATAAATTCACCAGTTCCTATTATTGCTTTATCCTACCAATATCCTGACATATGACGTCAGTTCCATTGCGGCCAATGTTTAAGAATCCATTGTGACATGCGCACGCGTAGTTCCCTCGACTGTTGACGCACATGTGACTACAACCACCATTGTTCACCGCACATTCATTGATGTCTCTACACGTCAGGCCATCGCTGTCCAGTTGGTATCCCTTGTGACACGAACACTTGAATGAGCCCGCGCTGTTGGTGCACATGTGATCACAGTCACCCTTCCCATCATGCCATTCGCACTCATTGATGTCCACACAAGTACGAGATCTGTGAGATTGGAATGGTACAGACCTTATTCATAAATGCGTTTTAATAGTTTATCAACATGTACAGAAAACGTGATCATTATCACATTATCATTTGAAAGAGCATGTCGATATTAGTGATCTTGTGAAATTTGAGTGCTGTAGCTAAAAAGCAATGAAGTTACAGTCATTTGAAATTAGAGAGATTTGAATGAGAAAAACAACGGAGGTTTTTCTAGCCTCGCTTTCGTGTTCTTTCTGCATTCGAAATGCCAATATATTGCTAGTCCAAAACTGAACACAATTACTAGAGTTGATAGACTATGATTTTTCATGTGGTAGCATTAGCTTCCCCTTCAGTTACTATGAATCTTACAAATTATGCGAACTAACAGGCGGCTCACCCAAACCATGCATTCCCTCTATATTTTTGCGATTTTGCTATTCAGTTCGTATTTATCCAAACATTCTCAAACTCGGTACACTTACTAATTTTAGTGTGATCTTTCTTTTGATGGGATTAATTTCTTAATCAGATTAATTTTTCACTCGATCCCAGTTCTTTCCTCGACTCCGAAGGCAATGAATGTAAAATTCTGCGGCAGAATAAAACTTATCCACAAAAACAATGCACGTAATAGTTAACCAAAAGTGCAAGGATGACGTACTCAGGATCAGTAGCATTGTAGCCTGCCTCACATTTACAGTGGTAACCACCCGCCATGTTAATACAGAGCTGAGAGCATCCTCCATTGTTAGCCATACACTCGTCGACGTCAGTACATCTGGTTCTGTTGGCCACCTGGGAGTATCCCTTGTCGCACTCACAATGATAGCTAAAGAAGAACAGGGATGGAGTCAACGATGATGATACAAACATAGTCTCTCCCCCACCCACTCCCTCCCCTCCCCATTTCTCCGTGTCTCTGCAGCCTTTAATTTCTTAATTCCCCTTCGTCTAACTCATCCGGCAAAAGCTACACACATTACTTCGTATAATTATAATTCTTAATTCCCCTTCCTTTCTCCTTTGAGCCTAATCAGTGAGGTAGGAGGGGGCGAGGGGGTGGAGGGAGGGGCGCCTCTGTCCAGTGCCAGAAGAGAGAATGACAGAAGTCATCAATGAAAAATGTCCCAGGATTTTTCATTATTCTTCCCCCCCCCCCTTCCCTAGTTCCCCCAAATTTTCAGGACCTCCCTACGCCCCAGAGCCTAATACTGGGCTTTGTTATCATCTCGGTTTAGTTTTTTTCATAAACTGATTGACCAAGTTAGCTTAACTTGATTGTTTATTGACTCGTTTGAGGGCGGGAATTTGAGGGCGTGAAAGCACTTCGTAGTGATTGGTTATTTGCCTTCACTCAACACCATCACACCATGCCATATGCGTACCCAACACACGAGTGCGGCTTTTAGAAACAAGAGAGGTACCTGTTAGTATAGACTGCTATTTCCGCTAATTGCTATACGTATGTCAGTGCAAAAGCCCGTAAACTGAAATATTACTACCCGAAACGCGTTATTTATTATTGACCCGCGCGATATATTATACTGACCCGCGCGATATATATTACTGACCCACGCGAACGATGTCATGCCGGGATTACAGCTCTAAACGTACCCAGAATGACGTTCGCGCGGGTTAATAGATAGTAATATTTTTATAGGCTATCGGGAATAGTAGAGACGGCTAGCAGTCTACTGTTAGTACGATAGTACGACATTTTTTAAGAACTGACAGCTCCTTATGATCGATATCGTGCGATTGGATGGATGAAGCATGACGTGCTTTTTGTGGATGCTGTGACAGAATTTGTAGTGATTATAAAGATACAAGCATGAATATCGGTTGTTGTTACCTGCCCTCGCTATTAAAACACTTGTGACAGTCCGGTAATCCCTCCAGACACTCGTCGATATCAACACACTTGTTTGGTAGCCGTGGATTGGCTCGGAATCCATTGAAACATGTGCAGTGGTAGCTGCCCGGTGTATTGATGCACAGCTGGTCACATTTAACACCTCCCATCACGCACTCGTTCTGATCTGAACATACCGCAATAAGAAATATTAACGACCGTCGAGTTGGCACTGAACCTTTCCTGAAAAATCTCAAGACCACATTAGAGCTTACTATTGGTCAACAGATTTTATTAGTTATTCAGCAGTAATTGAATTAAGCCATGGCAAGAGAGCATAACTATTAAAGAGAGGATGTCTAATAAATCTATATTTAGAAACCGGAAGCAGCTGAAGCAAAATGCGCGAGGGCGCGACAACAAATCTCCTGGCGCGAAAATCTTTTGCTCAACTGCTTCCGGTATATGTTATTATGGAGAAAAATTTTGCCAGGGGTCTCCTCAAAAAGCCCCGAGGCCGCAGCCCGACGGTAGTTTTCAGACCGAGGGACAAATGTTTCTCCATACGGACCAACTAATTAAGGCCGGCAAATAACGTGTTTATTTTTCCTTGCCAATTCACTCTTTTCACCTGGTGACCATCTTGGATTCAAAGCGAGGCAATCCTTTGTTTTTGCCATGTTAGCCTCGTTTTGACTATCCCTCACTGCGAGGCTAACCTGGCAAAAACAAAGGTTTGCCTCGCTTTGAATCCAAGATGGCCACCAGGTGAAAAGAGTGAATTCAATTTATTGTACTTGCTTTCGTTAATTCAGTCGTACGCTTGCACAAGAAGCGATACATTTGTCAGTCTTGAGTGTGCGATCTTTGTTTCACTCGAATTACTGGCAATTTTCTGCAGTTTCCCTTTTTGAAAGGCTTTCAGTACAATGTGTTCAATTCTAAGGTTCGTTTACGTAAGAATCACGTCAAAAACCAGAGCGCGTGATTTAAGTAGATTCCGGACCGGAAAAATAATAGACATGCGCACGTATTGGAGATTATGATCTCCTCACTAGAAACGAGGCTGGTGATAAATGAAAAATGTTTTTAATCCAATATTATAGTTTCCGCGTACGACGGATGCGTCCTCTGGGTCGCTTGCTCTAAATTTCTCTTAAAAGCAGTATTTTTTATCCACTCGAATCTTTGTCATCCTTTATCAAAATGTGTCTCTTTTGTCTTTCATCATGAGAATACTTATCATTTGGGGGTTGCGCTAACTAATGTCAAAAACTCGAGTAAGTTTCAGGAAGCAACTTAATTGACAAAACGGCTACGGTTTCGCGGAGAATGAAGCATTCAGTTAATTACCATCGCCTGAGAATATAGCCGCCTCTCGCCGCGGGCATGGGCTATTGTCACAGTTCGGTTTTGACCCCTATAGCCTCGCACTGGTGGGTTTCAGAACGAGTTTACCGGACGAAAACGAAGGATTTTATTCTCCTGGGACTTAACATGGCCGCCGCGTGATAAAATCCATTGAAGTGAGTCCGCGACAAGGGGCGGCTGTTTTCTCAAGCTATTAGTTACCTCTACAAATTCGGCCATTAGCACTGAGAATGAAGCCACTCCTGCACTTGCAGTAATAGCTGCCCGGGGTGTTGATGCATATGTGGTCACAGTGATGGTAACTCCTGGGCAGAAGGCACTCGTTCAAATCTGAAAATGAAACACAGCTCTTGAAAGACCTGAAACTCTGAC
Source organism: Actinernus sp. WN-2022 (assembly GCA_030867875.1). NCBI lineage: Eukaryota > Metazoa > Cnidaria > Anthozoa > Actiniaria > Actinernidae > Actinernus > Actinernus sp. WN-2022. The sequence continues at coordinate 32,619,529 of JAOWCC010001751.1, read as the reverse complement.
CAAGATACCGTAGAATCTCCTGTATATTCCCCGAGGACTATGGACGGAGGTACAAGTATTCAGGCAGGAAAAATAAGAGGGGAAAAACGGCCAACAGTCGCATTCTTTTTCCTACAGCACAGCGTTTTAATAGCGACAATTAACATTTTAGTTTAAAATAACGAACAATAAAACAAAACTATACTGTACCCATGTAAATAACAGAGCTTGAATTCTAATCACTTCGTGAACCGAATACAAATCATTTAATAGCTAACTTTCCAGACAATGAAGATCACAACAATATCAGGAAGGGGCATCTCGTTTATTAGCCGATTGAAAAAATGCCTACAAATAGTTAATGTATGAAAAATATAGTTTAGTTTATGAATGGCTTTAGAGATGCCTTCGGTGGCAACTCAATTACTCTCTGTTCTTATATACTAGTCCTAATATAATTAACTGACATAGCACCTAAACACAAACAGTTCATTCCTTAATGTTCGATGTTACATAACCATACTAAAACAACTAGTAAAATGATTACATTAAGATGTTAAGAGACCGGAACTAAATATATAAATGTATTTCTTACAAGTTACGCAATCTGTTTTTGGAGGCGGCGCTATCTACAGCAGGAATATAGGTAGGAGTGGAAAAGGTCATTATACACAGGGGTACACCGCGGCAATACGTAGTGCTCCGCTGGCCGAAAGAACGAAGGCTCTGGAGTTCAAATACAAGTTTCCGTGGTCTTAAATTATTTTAGTAAATAATTTTATAACTTAGTCAACTCATAAATTAAGAAACCTTCAACCTGCTTAGCTTTTATGTAGTTTTCTTGTTTCTCGTGAAACATTTCACGTAAATACGCGTTACGCTTAAAATTAGATACAGGGATGATTGCCTCTGCTTTCTTTTAATTTCGGCGGGAAACTGGAGAGACGCTCGCGCGGCCGGCTCATCAAAAGCGCATGCGCGTGATGTTTTGCCGCGATGTGACACAAGGGAGGTGCCGGGGCACTCTTGTTTATGATGCAATCAGATCCGGGTTTGAACCTACAGCTACGGACAAAAGTCCTTGAAACACCCCGTTCCCCTTAGCAATGTTGGCCAGTGCAAAGTCAGAGTTGCAAGCGAGAAGTAGTCATTAAATTACGCAGTTGTAACCAACATTGCACAGGGGGAATGGGGGCGCTATGGAAGCAAAGGGTTTCAAGACTTTTGGCCCCAGCTGTAGTTCCGACTTGCAGGTCCGGTTAAAAATATGTCGAAATCAAACAGGAGAAAATCCGTTCGTTTCACAATAACATGCGCAACACTGTGACATAGTCCGGCTTTTTAAAGTCGTTGCGTTACCTGTGCATGACATCCCGTCCGGTCCCACTTGATATCCCTTGTGACATTCACAGTAGTAACTACCGTCTGTGTCACGACACAACTGCTCACAGCGATGATTCTTTGTGGCGCACTCGTTGTGGTCTGAACAAGAAAACATAATGGAGGGGGAGGGGGGCACTCATGTTTATGACGTACTGATAATGTTTTTAAATATTATTCGTTTGTTTATCTTTACTTTAATTAATTCATAGGGAGTCCACTGCTAATCTGGAAGACTGGGTTGGAACGCAGCGACCGGGACGCTTTCATGTTGCTTACAGGGGCTAGATCACGAACATTCAAAATACGACTTTCGTGATCTAGCCCCTTTTGATCTAACCCCTTCAAGCAACATGAGAGCGCCCCGGGCATTGTATTTTCCCGCCTAATGTTTCGCAACTGTGGTTCCTATGGCAACGGTATCACTCGTGGGTTTAAGCAACCAGTTTCTACAATTCTGCAAAGTTTCATGATTTTTAGTTGAAAGGTGGTCAAGAAAACACGAAGAAAGGATTTTGCCTCGTTTTCATGCTCACCACGCCGGGCTAGCGGAGATGATCGCGATTATATGAGACGGGCTAGCCCGGTTTGCCGGACTGGCCCGGTTTGTCGTCCGCCTCATGTAATCGCAGAGTTAATTTCAATTTTTTGGTATGTGTCACAGCCATGGCGGGCCAGACCGCCAAACCTGCCGGCCCGGTCAACCGGGCCAGCCCGCCTCATTTAATCAGGCCCTAAATTCCTGTATACGATAGCTAATCCTCGTTCTGTTCTCTGCAGGAAGTGCAAAGCCAAATCTCTACGTTTTAAAGCCGTGCACACAGCTTGCGATATTGCAACATACTTACTAAAATACTTAATGAAAATATCGAAACATAAAAAAAAAGTTTAAAGTTTCAAAATACTCACTGACGCATGTGCGGTTGTCTTGAGCCAACGTATATCCCGCACGACATTGGCAGTAATAACTCCCCAGAGTGTTGATACAGGCGTCGCGGCATCCACCGTTACTCACACGGCACTCGTTAATATCTTAACAATAAGAAATCATAATACTACGTTATTGCCCGTATATGTGCCTGCATATGATATGTTTCTTTCACCAGAATACATCACGTATTTCCCCAAATGTTTGCGCGTGCGTGTTTGTGTGTGTACGTCATCCACCGTGCAGAAAAAGATGGCGGATGTACCACAATCCCTTGCGACCCCAACACAGTATAAAATAACACGTAGGATTTCTATATTCTCTTCGATGACAATTTACAGGCAACATTTCTTCTTCTGGCTTGTTTTTTGGGACTTAAAACTCTACCGCGATTTATAACGGATTTAAGACATTTCGCGCGCAAAGGATTGTGGGTAAAAGTACATGCTGCCATCTTTTTTTGTACATTGGTGATTTCCATGGAGAAGAAATGCTGCAAGACAATAGCTGTACCATAATCGTACGATAGTGTACGAGTTGAACAAGTTATGGCAACGACTTATGGCACGGTTACCGTACGGTATGCCGCGACATTGAAATGTTTGTCCTTCTCATCCAATAGCCCACTTTGACGATGTTGCGCACGCATCAGAGAACAATAGATGTGGCCCGCCAAATAGTCTGTGTGGCCCGCCAGTTTCTTGTTATTCAGATTTTATGTGCATTGTTCTAGTTGCATGTGCAACATCGTCAAAGTGGGTTATTAAATTACAGAGTTACGGTATGGCAAATTTACAGTACAATTACGGTACAGCTACAGTCTTGCTGTATTTCTTACCCAGCCACAACTAAAGAAACGCAAACGTTAACCGTAAACGTTTAAACTTAACCGTAAACGTTAACCGCGCCGTAAGTTATTGTTTATGAAATCCTCTCCCATGCACATCTCCGTACAGTTGGGGTTTCAATAAAGATGCCTTCGGCTGTGTTTTTACCTCGGCATGTCTCATCGTCAAACTCGAGTGCGTATCCATGGTTACACGAGCACCTCCGTGCCTGGCCTGTCTTAGTGCAGATGTGGTTACAGCCTCCATTGTTTACAAGGCATGGATTCGATACGACTGTTAAGAGAAAGACAGATCTAGATTTTTGGTGACTATTCCGGAATAAGAATAGCTGGAATAGACAGAATCGTGTTCTATTGGGACCTCACTGAATTTCTAACGGGACCTGAAACAACCATAAAGAAGCTGATCGAAGCCAGGATCCGGCTAATTCACAGATCGAATTGGAATTTAGCGTGTTGGTTTTTGTGGAGGGTGGAAAACCGGAGAACCAGGAGAAAAACCCTCGGACCAAGGGCGAAATACAAACAAACTCAACTCACATATGGCGCCACGTCCGGGGATCAAACCTGGGCCACAGAGGTGAGAGGCGAAGCGGTTAACCACTGCACCACCCCGGCTCCCTGTTTTCTGTTTTCTGCTGCCGATAGCAAAATGAACAGTTTCGGTGGGAAACTCACTGGGAAGAGGAGCGCGCTGTACCCAAAGCAAACAATGTATATCTACATCACATTTCCCAAAATGACATATTCAGTGATATGTTAAGGTTTTTGAATTCTTTCTGGCTTTTAAAACTGAATTGCAAGTATATCTCATTCCATTTCCAGAACGGACATTTTCCAGTAGCAGCAAGTACAATACCTGGATGTTCGGCTCTAAAGTCGGCTCTGAATCCTGTTTGACTGATGGACTGGTCGGCCACGAAATTCACCAGCATGCTGTTAGACGATGAGCGGACCGGTGGAGGGATCTGATTACCACAGAACTTGCCAAGAGATGGGGTGTCTGACTGTGAGCCATCAAAAACCTCAACATAATCATACACACAGCCGCTGGAATCTAAAGAAAGAAAATAGGAAAAGAATGAAACCACTACACAGAATAACTGTAGTACACGGGATTATCTATTGAAAAGGAAGAGAATTATCTTGATTACAAAGAGTGTGAATGAAATCGTTGTTATTGATGTTACTATCTACTGGTTGAAACACTCTGGTACGTAGCTTGTAAAATTCCTACTACTCATCACATCAACTTGATTTACTGGTCAACGCATGCGCAATAAGTCCACGCATCATGACAAATCAGGGAACTTAATCTAGGAACCATCTACGAGAAGGGAATATCGAAGGTCCTGTCCACACGTACATATGTATACGGTATAATGAGAGTCATTTTAGCTGAAACGCATTAAAAGTTCTGCGTCGCACAAACGTTTTTCGTATCGTTGTATCCCGTCCACAAAATTAAACGTTAAAGTGTTCGAAAATGCTAAAGACAGAGACTGCGATAGTGTAGACAGTTTATATTGATTGACATCACTGGAGCGTTTCGCCGTCCATACGAAAATAACAAATACCACTGTGGAAAGTGTTTCCAAAAAGTTGCGTTTTCGAATAAACCCATCACACCTGTTCATCGTTTACATGTGGACGGAGGCGAAAACACATAAATAAACCTCCGTTTACGTTTACATTCAAAAACGTGTGCGTGGGAACAAGACACGGACGGATCTTGCGCAGGGAGTAACAAGGAGGGGAACATTTCATCACTTCTACGCACCTTCCTTCACTTCGAGATCGAATGACTGAAAGCTGAGCGCCACGTTAAGACCACTCGGCACCTCGATGAGGTAGTTGCAACTCACGGAGAGCGGGTGGTTGTCAGGGTAATTAGGTGACGTGATGCTGCCTCTCATGCCGCTATAGCGATGACTGCAACCTGGCAACAAAAGAAATGACCACATTTGAAATTCAAGTTACTAATAATAACTGGCTACAACGTCGATAAATTGTAAATCTGCGTCTGTTTTCTTTCTTTCTTTCTCTAAAAGAAAACATTTTGCCGTGAGCATAAGACATGCTCATGATCTTTGTCCGTGGAGCCGGGGTGGCGCACTGGGAGCTAGAGTGGCGCACTGGGAACCGGGGTGGCGTGTGCTGGAAGGCCGGGTGGCGCACTGGGAGCTAGAGTGGCGCACTGGGAACCGGGGTGGCGTGCTGGAAGGCCGGGTGGCACAATGGGAGCTAGAGTGGCGCACTGGGAACCGGGGTGGCGTGCTGGAAGGCCGGGTGGCGCACTGGGAGCTAGAGTGGCGCACTGGGAACCGGGGTGGCGTTCTGGAAGGCCGGGTGGCACACTGGGAGCTAGACTGAGTGACGCACTGGGAGCCGGGGTGGCGTGCTGGAAGACCAGGTGGCGCACTGGAGCCGGATGGCGCAAGAGGTAAGCACTTTGCCTCTCACCACAGTGGCCTGGGTTCGAGCCCGGTAACATGTGAGTTTGTTGGTATCTCACCATTGCTCCCAAGGTTTTCTCTGGGTTCTCAGATTTTCCTCCCGCCCCAAAACCAACACGCTAACTCCAATTCCCTGTCTGCACTATTACGTCAGTTGAATACAACTACCAGAATCCTTTTCGAAATCCTTCGTTCTTATTCAGATTTTTAAAACTCCTCTGAGAATAACAAGACAATGGTCCAAGTTAGAAGAACGAAAGCGCAAAGGATTCTGGTAGTGGTATTCAACTGACACTGACGTAATAGTGAAACCGCCTATTCGATCTGTGGTTTAGTCGGGTCCTGACTCTGATCAGCCTCTATGGTTGCTTCAGGTCCCGTTAAAATTCAGTGTTTTTTGTCCATCCGGAAAATATAAGAAATTTACAATTAATACTGAGTCCTACCTGATCGTGTATACTGCAGCCTGAATCCCATATCAGCCATCGAGAAGTCAGAGTGAAATCTAAGCAGTACAGTGGACCCAGTGGATACGATAGTCAGCGGAATAGATGATCCGCACAGTTTGGCAACTCTCTCGCTGATAATTACCATGTCACCGTTATATACCTCCAGTGAATCGTACTCACAACTATGGCTGTTCTCCACCTTAATGTCAAATAATGATGATCAACACGTTTCTTTTAGTAACAAGAACATCAAACAAGTTTCAAAATTTGAAATAAAGTTAAATTTATTATATATAGATCCATTCTCGACACCCGACCCTTCTACGACATTTCTTACTGCGAATGCTCGCGTAAATAAGAAATGTAAGTCTGAGAATGCGGCGCTGTAAAGACAATGTAGTCCGATTTTCGCTGAAGCATAATTTGCATTTTTCGAGTTTCCCAGAACCTTTCGTTTTCGTCGAGCTTGCGCAGTAAGAAATGAGAAGGGTGGTCGAGAATGATACAGAACACATGCGCTAATTCGTCGTACCGCTAACAGCCATTACGACGTGTAAGCCTACAATCGCAGCTGGGAGGAAATTTCATCATCAAAATATTGAGGCGGGTATAAGTCAAGGAATATTCCCGCACTTTCATTCACGTTTTTCGGCTTAAAAACAGACAATAAATACCGGCTTAGCTGACACAAACGCAGACCCACCTCGAAGTCAGTAAATGTGAGCGTAACACGTGTTCCCTGGTCACCTTTGATCTTCCAGATGCACTCCACCTCGTCCGGGTAGTGAAGAGGAAAGTTAGGGCTCTTGATGTCACCAGAGGAAGCTGTCAGATCACCACCGCACTGAACTAGACGCAAAGATTAAATGTTATCATTTATATTCAGGCATTAAACATCACAAGAACGCGCGAAATTTTTGATTCCCAGATAAAGGCAAGACATTTTATTTGAGTTCCAACTCGTATCCAACCAGCTATTCCCGTACGTTTCATTGAACATGATGCCGTGACCAATTCAGCGCCGGGGAGGTCTGAAGAGGCCTCCCAGAAATTTTGAGTGCATGCATAGCCTCGTTCCCAGGCTTCTCGTAACGCGCAGCTGAATATTGTGACGTCCTGCTTCGGTGCGTCCGCCATTTTGGACGAGGATAGGATTTGTACATAACAATCGTCACACAGGCTGCGAGCACGGAGATGAAAATCATTCTCGCAATAGCTAAAAGAATATGGTTTGACTGTGCCTATATACAAAGGCTAAGATGACAAGAAAACTGAGAGGGCAAATTAATTTAACCTGTGACAATCTCCTGCCTCTGACGGCTAAAATTCCGTTCAAAACTTAAAAGGGGCACTGTCAACCCTCAAATAATAAACTTTCTCATTACACAAAGACACAAATAACTACTCAGATGAGCAGAGTATGCTTTCCAGGTATACTGGAGAACATGTGAGACAATGTTGATGAAGGATGGAAAAGATTCGAGTGGATAAAAAATACTGTTTTTAAGAGAAATTTGGAGCAACTTGAAATCGGTTCACTGTAAACCGAAATCAAGTTTCTAGAATAAGATTTTGTAATCCACATTAATCTTTGCCATCCTCCATCGAAAACGTTTGAGAAGCATATCAGGACATTCACATGGTATCACTCTTCTATCCCAGGGTGTTATGTTTGTAGTTTTGTTTTAAAGAAACTTGAAGGTCGAATTCGACAGTGCCCTTGAAGCACTGAAGGCCCGGGGGTTGTTACAACCGAAATAACATACCCGTGCATATGTCCACGTTATCTGGCAACCTACTAGCCTAGATTTATCAAATAAAATAGACGGTTTCTCATTTTTATTGATTGATAAATCCAGGTACATATGTCGTCGATACTAAGAATGTAAATATACTTTTCTCGGTCTTTCGGACTAAAGAACCTTGTCAACAACACCTTATTGTACCTACCAGTTACCGAGAGGTCTCGCTGTATGTTTAGAATGGTCTGTGTATCGGTATGTGAGTGTATACTCTACGAGTTCCGGGACGTGCTCGATCGGTTTTACGAGAAAAAAGGTAGCTCCAAAATCCGGATTTCCAAGTTATTGTGATTTCCACCCTGACTGGTTATTCTGAGTCGTCAATAACCCGGAATTCTACATGTTTTTACACAAAACCTGGGACCCTGAAGTCTTAATTAAATCCGCACCCTGTACCGCCACACATATATATTACGTCATAAACAAGAGTGCCAGCCCGGCTGTTGAGGCTTGTCCTTGGCATCTCGCTGCTTGTGTTGGCAGCACGCCGAAACACGTTAACTACTGGAATCAACTTGGACTTGAATCAACTTGGACTTGAATCAACGATGTAAATCTCTTATTGGAAGGGTTTTACCACAGGTAACCCAAACTCTGTAAATGGCAATATTTACTAGTATTTGTATGGGAATTTTAGTCAACAAAACTTACAGCGTGTGTTTATTTGTTCATGGGCTGTGTGTGGTTGCAATTTCAGCGTTTTTAGGTGATGTTTTACCCCGCCGGCAGCTCTTTACACATCAGGGTCCGAAATTGCACCTTATTTGGTGCCAATGCGACTACGTTTTGAGCGTAGGCGACCAAAATTTTAGTTAGTCGCCAGCTGGCGACTTACCTGAAGTCTTTACAATGTTTTCACAATGTCCCGAAGTCATTCGATGTTCTAAGTAAATTTAACCAATAACACATGCCAGCAAATGTGTCGCTTGATACTCGAAATGTGGTTAAAACAACTAGGCACTAGTTTGTATTATAAAGAGTTCACAAGAAAAAAGCAGCCCTGTACCCGTGTACAACGCGCGTCCGTGTAAAAATATGTACCCAAAAGTCTGACTTGATTTGGATAATTTTTAGTGAAAAATAAGAAAAAAGTAAATGGAAAGTTTTTGCCAATATAAATACACAGGACTGAGAGTTGTTAACTGAGGATGCTTCTTTGCGTTTTGCATTAGGATTGTTCACAGTTCGAGCAAAGAAACGTAAGAAATGCATGCTTTCGTTAATTTAAAAAAACGAAAAATAAAGAAAACAATTTGGCGACACAATTGTCATTTGGCGACTAAAACAATTTGGCTATTCGCCAGTTGGCGCCTACGTGAAAAAAATTACTTCGGTCCCTGCAGACTCATATACACTGATTAGCTTCGTTTTCGTGATTTTTCTAGTTTATAGCCGCGACGTTACCGACACTGACGGAAATAATTGTTTTAGTAGTCTCAAATTAGTTAAAAAAAGTTCAAAAACAATTTAAAACAAATTAATTATTCGCGCGCAAGGCCGAAAACAGTGAATAGTTAACAATTATTCCCCTCAGTACCCGTGACACAGCTAGCTCTGGCCAAATAAAACTGTAAATTGAGATCTCAATAACGTAGTACCATTTTACACTCTATCACAACCAAACTTCTCGGCATTACTAACACTGGCATAGAGTAAGAATGTGAGTAAGAATGCGAGTAAGAATGCGAGTAAGAATGCGAGTAAGAATGTGTGTAATTATATTGTTCAACGCCAATAGGCCATTTTGACGATGTTGCGCGCGCAGCTAGAACAATGGCTATCTGTTAAATAACCAGAACGAGTCTTACGTACCAGCTTGCAGTCTATTGTTCTACCACAGGCTAACCATCCTCCCATTTTGTGTATTTGTCACTGATGTTTTAATAATCCATTATTTCTTAGAAAATTGTGAAATAAAATACCTTTTGACTTGATTCTGCTGTGAATGTGTTGATTTAGCGCGCTCTCATAATACAGCTCGGGTTTCCTGTGGCTCAGGTTTGTTTACATATAGTTCAGACTACATAAAAATACACAAGGCAGGCAACTAAATTCATAGTTGTTCGCGAGATGAGCCACAGGAAGCCCGAGCTATATGTAAACAAACCTGAGCCACAGGAAACCCGAGCTGTATTATGAACGCGCGCTAAATCAACACATTCACAGCAGAATCAAGTCAAAAGGTATTTTATTTCACAAATTGCTACGAAATAATGGAGAATTTTCTTGTTTTCATATTGTGCACACATAAACCCTTAAATAATAAATTTCTGAAATCAAATCCTCTGAAACTACTTTCCTTTTGTGTGAAAAAGTTTCGTCAAATCAGAAGCCGAGTCCAAGACAACAACCAAGAAAGCTTTCAATTTTAAAATGTTCTCCACGTTGAATTTCCGTCATATTTAAAGTTATGTGAGTTTTCACTAGATGCAATTCAAATGTGTTTAAAACTTAGAGAAAATAATATTCTACTTCAAGCTTTGATAGATATTTTTTTCTAAGGTAATGAGGTGGACGATTGAAACAACCTTTCTGCATTGCTTGCCGTTGACTGCTTAGGGTGCGTTTCTTTGGGAGAATTCAAGATCGGATTCTAATACCGGTCACACGGATTTTTCATTACCAAAAGAAACAAAGAATCTGATTATTTTGGCGTGAGAACTACGATGTGCAGCTCGCCCGAAAATGGCGGCGAGCTGGTTTTTGTTTTTCGAGTAGACATTTTCTAGCAATTTAGCTCAGCAGCCACTTCTAGTTAAATGTGCTATTCTCAAGACGAAGACCGCTTGCCACATGTACTGTTTTCGAATCCTTTCCCAAACTGAAACGCTCGGATCCTGAATCCAAAGAATACGGTTCCATCGAATCCATTCTGGGTATGGATTCGACGGATTCAAAATCCGTTTTGAGATTCTAGTAAGGGAACACAAAATCCATTTTTTGATTCAATAATTAATCCGGATTCGGATTCTTCCAAAGAAACGCAGCCTTAGTTCTTAGCGGTACTAGAGTGGATTTCGTATGAATAGGAAATTACGACGGTACGGTTACCGCACGACATGCCGTGACATTGAAATGGTTTCCCTATTGTTTTTGTCTTTCTGATCCAATCAAATTACAGAGTTACGATACAGTAAGTTATAGTACGGTTACAGTAGAACAGATATATCGTATGAGTGGGAGAAACTACGGCATGCCGTACAGTAACCGTGCTGTAGTCAGTGCCGTAGTTTGTCCCACTCATACGAAATCAACAGATGGCACAACAGTTCAATTTTAAGGAAATCGCAATTTTTGCATGAGGTCTTATAGCACCGAAATTTTACAATGACCGCATCAGTCTTTTTTCGATCACACAGAGAAGTGAGAAACGAAAAATCCACCAACTCAACTCGATCACTAGCCTGAATTTCAGCCGTCTCCTCTGGTTCGTTCCTCAGTCGGGAGGAACGAACCGGAGGACACGGCTGAAATTCAGGCTACTCGATCACAACCTGAATCACACCGTAGGTTTCAGATATTCCACTTCCCAATCCACTTCCTCTTCCTCTATTTCCGGTACCGATAATCTGATTACTAAAACAATGCCACGACCTTCGAGAAACGGCAAAAAGTTTATTATATTGAAAAACATAATATCTTTGTTCTGTAATGATGATGATAATAATATAACAGCAACAGCAACAACAATAATAATAATAACGATAAGAGATGCTTATCATTAACTCTACAAGAAAACTTTAATCTGCACGATTTTTGTGAACAAACAGGAAGTGTGTGGACGGAGCGAATAAAAGTGAGCAAGCGCAAGCTGACACACGAAGCATGCAGGGCCACAAATTACGTATACAACTAGTTACGTTATTTCCATTTAAGACTTGAGGATTTAATACAACAAGTAAAGGTTCTAAATAGGAGAAAGACCATTCCAGAATGAAGTCAATACTACCCGTTTTGCTTGTAGTATTCTGTAGTATGCCCTTGGCTGAAACTCGATCTGAAACGTGAGATAAGGTAAGGGATGGAACATGGGCAATTTCCCAAAAACAATTCGTGCAGAAGATTGGAAGACAAATATCCTGCACAACAAACCGAAGAAAAGTATATCGTGCAAATGCAGTTTGTGCGATCTATATTGTACAATCGTGAAAAAAAAATCGAGCTAACTGTGTGGTAAAAATATTTTTACAGAGCTTTCACTCGTAAAAAAAAATCAAATCCAGAAAACAATTGCGCAGCCCCCTCCACCTCCCCCCTCAAAAATATCCTTAATGGAATTGTGCTAGGAGCTGACTTCGTACCAAAAAAATCTAGTGGGATGCACTTGGCCAACAACCTAACTAGCCTGCATCTGTCTTTTACAGTACGTTCAGTTATTGCCCAAATAAAACAACGTTTGGTTTAATTTGAGGAGAACAAGTGAAGGTATTTCCGTCTAGTTTTACGATGTTAACGTTCACGAAATAATTTATACGTAGTTCGTTGATAAATCTCAACTGAGCTGACAGTTCCAAACGCCTGGTATTCCAGCTTCAACGAATATTTAAGCTCTTAAATGGATTTTAATTGATAAAGGAGTTTGTTAACATACCGTTTGAGTTCGGATTGGATCTCTGTCTTAGCTTTCCACTTCGTAGTCTTCCATCTCGCGGGAGTGAGTCCACGGACAGTAAAATACTCACAAGAAACCTGGAAATTGCAAATGAAACACCAGTTAAACGCCGTGTTTATTAGTCTTATTCAAACTTGGGTGTACACTTACAGTATTGCTAGTTTGCAAACACGACCCATGTTTTGTTGTTGCGCAGTTTAGCAGAATGGAAGTCTCGCTAATCAGAGCAGAGACGAGAAGGATTATAAATGACTCGATCTGGTGCTGCGAGGAAGCTGCTGTTTTTCGACAAACGTCATGTAATCCAATCCGATAAAGGAAATGAGGGCATTCTCGATGGGTTAGTCACTTTGATCCTCACCACGTGTTTGGGTAACATTCCAAGAAAGATGAAGGCGGTTATCTCTAGGAATTCGTAACCTCGTGGTTGAGAATTATCACAAACTTACTGACCAGCAACTTCCGGATCTTTGTGTCTTGATCTGGTCAGTTTCCCAGGTCTTTTGTATTGGAATCTATTGAACATATGTTACATTACAAATCCCAAGGGATCACTTAATCGCACCTCATTGAACGACTGCTGACAGCAAGATTTCCTCCTTTTGTTTTTCAGCCATTCCCGTGGAGTTCTCTAATAGGAATATGATTGACAGTTCTCGTTACGGGCCAAGAAACTGATAACCATATACCCAAACACGAGCGTTCGACAAGAAGAGTTCACGGTTAGGTTGTTTATTTGCCACTGATTTACGCTCGAACAAAGTTGTGTTGATTTTCTGCGTTGGTTTGTAGTTCTGAGGATAACCGACAGTCATGTTAGGAGTACGGAGGAATGGTTGCGTTCTTGTAAGGTATGTTTGTGTGTTCAAAACGGAGATAAGCGTAAGATTCGGGGTTAGCTAGAAAGTCCCCTCGTTTGTTGAATAATTTTGTAATTTAATTATGTTCACAGAAGCTTTTCGCACCCTTGAGTATTTCCTTATCGTTCTGAATACTTACGAGAGCTAGCCATGAACCATGTAAAATACAAGAAACTCTCACAAAATGTTAAAGGTAGTTTATAAGAAGTCCTAACTATTTATTTCTTATCAATATAGAAGTAGAACATGCGGCCCCAGACGCCCAACTCATTCATACTCGTGTTAGCGCCAGATCGGCTCTACAGATACGAAATATATCAGATCTTAACTCAACTTACTAAATTTATATTCTCATTTCTTTCTCCAGTCTATATTTTCTCGTAGTGAGTTTCTTCTATGGAACGACTCATGGCGCGAACAACTCAGGTAATTTCAGTCCAGGAATTTGTAAAACCCAGAATTGTCTGTTATTTGATGTGAATTTCCTCCATGAGCGGCAGGTTTTGAAGTTGACGAATGGAATCCGACTTCTGTCGGGGAAAACCATATTTGCATCTTAGTATCTTTGAACATATGAACGTAGCCGTAGATAATTATGGAGTTCCAAATTGGTATCTAGCATGATTATATACCACACAATAGTGAATAGTACTTTTTGCGCGCTCTGATTGGCTACTCCGGAGGTGAATATCCTTTGCTATTCACCTCCGAGCGAAGCAGCGATCACATCGCGCGAGGTTTTGTCCATTTGACAGAAAATAGTGGTGGATATTTACCTCGCGCTTCGCGGCTCGGTAAATAGCCATCACTATTCACCTCCACTTCGGTGAATAATTGTTCACTATTCACTGACACTGAGGTGAATAATTATTCAATATTTCCCCGTAGTCATCAATATCGCGGATTGATATGATAACTGTCCAAAACAGGCGTGGAACAACCCGGGGAACAATTAAACAATCAAATGAAAAAGTTTTCATTGCCGGTTCACTTGAAGTCGTGATGGAAGAAATAGTAAACAAAAGAAAGAGAAGTTGATCAATCGTAATAAACTGATCTACTACATGGTATTGTTATGTTACTCTGTTTATAAATCCCTTTTCTGTTCATATCGCATTGAAGGAAGGATGGTGTAGGTGTCTTTGGCATTTTTCCCAGTTAATTCGATTTGGGATTAAAAACCAAATAACATCGCCATAAGACAAAAAGCCAAGACCTAGCAAATAAACTAGTTTTCTCATTTATTTTTATCGCTTATTTTACCTCATTATGTTGACCTCTGTTTTTCTCTATTCTCTGTTGGTACACTCTATATGTAACATTTATTTGTCACATCCGATTATCCTTCCGATAACTTCTCTCTGTTCGCTGCTATCTGAAGTCTCGAGAGAAGAATAACTACTCAATTCTGCCGGTAAACAATGTGACGGATGTCGGGCAGCGCAGAAGTCTTTCTCGTTTCCTCTCGTTCTTTTGTGATCTTCACCTGAGAGTCCTCTGCAAGCAGGGAATTATTATAACCGTTTCTTCGCAAACTCTCACATTACTCCATTAGACTATATAAGTTCACACATGAATATTCTTGATTTTCTTCAACTTCATTCTTTAATTGTCACATAAAAAATTGAAATAGATTACATGCGCGTATTAACCTAGCCTGAAATAGCTGGCGCCTCCTCAGCTCGTTCCAAGGATGAGCGGAAGGTGGCTGTATTTCAGGCTAGCACCAACCCGCATTTAGCTTAAATATTCGGAGAGGTGTCTGATAATACGAGCAGGGATTAGAGGGCATATAGCTAGGACAAGGACTGACACAAAACGCAGTTCTTAATTAGTGAGCATGCATTGAAAAACATTGAGGAACAATTAGATTAAAGTTTGAAAAGCTTTGAGAAAGCCATCTCCTAGAAGTATGCTCAAGACTAAATTCACATAAAGCTTGGGCTGTGAGCAGAAATAGACAAACTAGTCCAAGTTAGTGCCAAATCTTGAACACAGATTCTCTGCTTTTCGCTTCTAGATAATTTGCTGAGCATAAAAATACAAGCAGGTTGAGGTTTTTAAAGTGGTGGATATTGGTTTCGTGGCATACTAATGTCCTTTTAGTTCACTTTCAAACAAAACCTGAGAACTCGTGCATCATTTGACCCTCCTGGATTTTGTACTGAAAAGTATTACGCCGTTTATTTTTTGTAATCGGCAAAAGAGCTAGTCCATCTGTGACCTGAGACTCTCGGAGTGATCTTTGATGCAAATAAACGGAAGTATCATTTCTGTGGGATTGCCACGAGGGGGAAATGACTAAAAGTGTAACGTGGGGTCGGTCGTCTATGCATATCGCATAGAGCCGATGATCTCACGACACAATTACCACATAGTTGTTGCTAATTTCCGGTCATTCGATGAATTAAGTCATATATGATTGACAATTTTGTTTCTAATCGAAACGGAGGTTACAATCTATTCAGGAGTAAATCGCGCTCGTATCACTCAACCTCGCGACCGTTACCTCGTTAATAGCATGTAACTATGGTTACCTTATTGGTACTAATTTTCGCGGGCACTTAATTTCGCGAAAAAAAGGTCGGCATATTTCGCGGGTCTTTATTTTCGCGATTTGGGTGCAAAATTATTTTCTTAGGGAATTAATTTTCGCGAAAATGAAAAAAAAAACATTTTATTTCGAGAATTTTATTATTATTTTACACTTCTTATTGCTGAAAATCATCAACTCATAACAAAACCAAACTATAGAAACCGCATCTGTACCATAGGCAAATTCAAAGACATTATCCTTATGCTTAACGTTATTTGCAATTGTATAATAATTTGATTGTTAAACTGTTGTTTATCATCTGTAGGTATGCCATAGAGCTTTTACACATTATACACAATACGTAGACATGTGTTTCTTCATTAAATTGAGAAAACAAGAAATATAGGAGGGTATTAAATTTCGCGACATTAAACTTCGCGGGAATTTTTATTCGCGTCGCTTTAAGTTCGCGATTTTTTTTAAATCGCGAAAATCGCGAAATTAAAGCGACGCGAAAATTAGTACCAATAAGGTATTTTCTCGCGATCAAGGAGTAAAAACAACTTCCGATTATTACTCGGGCTGCCTGTGGCAGGCACGAGTCTAAATCTGCAGGCCGTTTTTTTGTTCGGTGCAACAAAATTTCTGCGCATGCGTTAAATTATGCATTAATTGTTGGCGCTAGTAGATTTCTCTCCAGTCGCGGACGCTATTCTTGTTTGAGGTACGTTTCGTAGGTTTTATGCCACGTTTCATCACATTTCATTTTACTCTCGGTCATAATACATACCAACACAAACACCGTGATCGGTAGGCCAACACTAAAATATTTTCGACCGTGTTCTTGGCTGGTTTACCGATCTCGTATCGAGACCTGTGTACGTTACACAGGTATACTGAATAGCTGATTTATAGCGAAGTATACTGAGCGATTTACTAGCAAATACATATACTGTGGTTGAGCAGTTATGGGTTACAAATTATCACTTAATATCTCCAAATCAAAATATATGTTATTTTTTTCTTCTCGTAAACTAAATACTAATTTAAATATCCAATTAGGTGACATTGTATTAAAACAAACTGAATATGTAAAATATTTAGGTGTATACATAGATCAAAACTTAACATGGAAGCCTCACATAAGCTATATATCTAAGAAAATATCCAAAAATGTTGGTATTATATCCAAACTACGACACTATGTTGACTTAGGCACCTTGATGCAAGTATATTATTCTCTTGTTTATCCATACTTACAATATGGTGTTAGCACTTGGGGAAATACCTACAAAACACATCTATCTCGATTAAACACGTTAAACAACAAAGCTATCAGAATAATGACATTTTCAGATTTCCAATCCCATGCCCCGCCACTTTTTAAGTACCTTGGCATCCTACAAATATCAGAAATTAATTACCTACATATTGCTCTATTTATGCATGATTATATTAATAATCAGTTACCTCAAGCCTTTCAAAATTATGCAAAACCAGCCTCCAACATACATAACTATAATACTAGACATGCTTCAAAGAACCTCTTTGTCTTACCAGTCTCAACAAATTATGGAAAATTTTCTATTAAATCAACTGGTATTAAACTCTGGAATAATTTACCAACTAGCACAAGAGATCTCAAACGCTCAAAATTTAAAAGTCGCATAAAACATAACTGTTTAATGGCCTACGTGTAAATTTTCATCTCCTTTCACTTTACTTGTGATGAAATTATGATTAATCAGATGATAGAGCTTAATGTACATTTCTTAGTTGTTATTGTATTTTTTGTACCATACATTAACAGTCCTTAATTTCTTTTCAATTTTTTTAAAATTATTTACTATATGATTATGATTACTTGGATTTATAGGCAAAGGCAGATCACACTACACATATTTATTTCACTTAATGGGGAGTTGACTTAGAAAACTTTTAGTTCCTTCAACTTCCCTGCACCCTTTCCTATTATATAATTTCTTCTTTTTTCTTCCCCCCATATCTATTATCATAATTATTAAGTGTATATGTCTGTAAACTACCCAAATGTAAAGTAACGAGTGTGAAATAAAGAAAGATATACTATCCTCTAGCTATCGAAGTCTGAAGACATCTGAACTCCTGAACTGTGAGAGCAACACTGTCACTCGCCAACACGAAGCCAGAAATACACACTCAGCACATAATTAATTTATGATGAGTCAAGCAATATTCAACTCTCGAGGTAAAGCTAAACAGGAAACCTCTCACGGCCGAGGTTTTGGTTCGAGAAATTAAAGGCTTCCAACAATTCTCTTTATAGTTCTGTAATATAATGAGCAGACTGAAGTTTTGGGAATGAGGGTAAAGCGTTTAATTAGAGATAACCAACAGGCATTTCAGTTAATAATCTTCAATCCAACAAATACCAAGATGGACTCGTAATGGCAAGAACAGCAGATAAAGTTACATAGAGGCACACAAATTGACATAGCTAGCTAGCTCCATCACAGGATGGACAGGATACCACTTATAATATGGTACAAATATAAACATACATTTGAGACAATCATCTATTAGTACTCGGAACCTGCAGTATAACAGAACAGCAGACTAAATTGTAAACGTGTGTTACATGAATAAGTAGTGTTTACAGTAAAATTAAAGGTCAACTTCTTTAATTTACATACGAGAAAAACTAAAATATTAAATTACATATATACTAGGGGAGCAGAGAATGAAAGTCACCGCTACCGGCCACTCCCAAAGACTGCTAAATTCAGCTAATAATTTTCAAATGAAAGTGTATTTCATCTTCAATCTCATTGGAAATCTGAAGAAGGGTAGTCCAAAATAAAAAATAAAAATCCTGGAATGCAAAATATCAAAGAAAAAAACCTGCCTTGCGCAACCAAGGGACAAAAAAATGGCTACATTGATGTATATAGCGATACTTACTGTTTGTAAAATACTTACTGTTTGTAAACACTGACGTCATTTATATATTTGCATATATATTTGCATATGTAATGTGTTGGCCAAAAAACCCGCGTGTTTGTATGACTTGTATGGCATCTAGCGATTTGGGCCTCACGAAATACATCTAAAGTCTCAATTCTGCTTCCATATCCTAATAGACCCTTTGCACGTTACGTCATAGCCGCCATGTTGGTGTACAGTTAACAATAGATTCTTCGTTAGCTTCTTTTGTTCTGTACACCAACATGGCCGCCATGCCGTTTGTCATTTGGATCTCTGGGGATTGAGTGCAAACCATCTATTCTTTTATAAGACTTATACGTTAAGAGCATATAAGCTTCGATGAAAGGGCTTGCTTGAATTTTGGAAGAACAAGAAAGTAATTTGGCGATGAATAAGCACCAACCTGTGATATGTTATAAGCAACTGACTGCGTTCACGCTTCGTTTCTGCCAACCACAGAATACAACAAATGTGGCCTGACGCTACAGAGTGGCCCGAGTGAAAGCCCAGATGGGCTCTTGTTATGTTCATTCTTAGCTTCGTCCCCAGGCTTTTCGTTTATACGCGACTGGATATTGTGACATCACTGCTTTCAAGACGGCCGCCATTTTGAAAAAACTTTGCGATTGCCTTCATGTTTTCTGCGAATAATAAGAGTTTTACTGGAAAGATATTTTAAGATTCAAATACTCAGACCATTTCCTCCAGAAACTGAGAAACAACACGTTTTGGACAATGTAGTTTAATTTTGGGCCACTGAGATGAAATTGCCTTCAAACACGAAATATTTACCGCCAACAGATAGTGCTTTCCGTAAAGTTCCCGCCGATTTACGAATCAGCTCGCGCATGCGCCCTGGTTATTCAGCCCTGTCTTCTAAAGAATCAACACATCCAAGATGGCGATTTATACGAGCTATTGAACGTTTTTCCAAATTCCATTTTGTTTGTTTTAGCTATAGTCTTAACAAAATAGATCGAGCTAAGATTTCCAGTTTTGGCAGCGAAGTTCAACATAGAATAGCTTTCAATTCAAGAGCATTTTTGGTGAACTATGCATGCGCATACCGGCGGGAGATCGTGTCAGCGTTAAACTGGCGTAACATGAACATTCAATGAGCCTCTTACTGACTTCGTCACAACAGTACCTGAACGTAAAATAGTCCAGTGTCGCATTCAAGAATTACTTCTGGATGTGATGGCTAAAGACGTATTTACTCAACATTAGCCTTGTCTTCATAAATACCAGCGGAAAGATGCGCTATTCACAACTTTGTGTACTGTTAGTTTACTGTTGTAGTTTCTGCACCTTGGCACAAGTGCATGGATTTTTATGCCTTTCGGAAAACACGCTGGGCTGATAGTAAAATTAGTGACAACTAGTAACAGTTGCCAGTAGAATCTTGCTGAACTATTTGTTGTTGCTAGTGGATCAGACCATGTTGATAGTAAAATAAGTGACAACTAGTAACAGTTGCTAGTAGAATCTTGCTGAACTATTTGTTGTTGCTAGTGGTCATACCATGTTGATAGTAAAATTAGTGACAACTAGTAACAGTTGAACTTATTAACCGCCTCCCGGTTAGCTCAGTGGTTAAGCTCCGGTCTGTCGAGCGGGAGGTCGCGGGTTCAAACCCCGGCCGGACCAACACTCAGGGTCTTAAAATAACTGAGTAGAAGGTGCTGCCTTTGTGAAACAACTGCAAATGGTTGGACCTTAACGTCTTCTCGGATAAGGACGTAAAATCGTATAGGTCCACTGACGGAAGCAGGCCTAGTCCTATTGTTTGTACTCCTGTGATCAGGCTCTGATCCAAATGTCTCAAATCAAATCTTGCTGAACTATTTGTTGTTGCTAGTGGATCAGACCATGTTGCTAGTAAAAGTTAGTGACAACTAGGAACAGTTGCTATAGTAGTATTTTCCTCTATAACCTTCAAGTCATGTAGTTCTGCATGTTTCGGAGGACTATTGTTTCCTTAGACTATTGTTGTTCCTTAGAATATTGTTTCCTTATTAGTTTCATAATGACTCTTATCAATTATCTGCCGATGAATCCGAAATTTAATTGGCTGAGGTGATCTCTCTCGATTAGCTCTGCTATTAGAGATGTCTCTTAAATGTTACTTTATTTGCAGTATATAATTTCCAGCTTAGTACATTATATTTCACTTGCAAACCATATTCCTTATAACTGATTTCTTAACATCGATGTCATTATCCTTGAATGTATGTAGTTGTTGATGAGTGAAAATCAAATAGAACTGAAACTGAAGCCTGAATAAACCACTTACAACCTCGTCCTTGGGTTTTCTCGCTAGTTAACTGCGGTGGGTCAATAATGCGGCTCCACGGTCACATCCTATCCCCTAACTACCCCAGTACCTACCCGAGTGATGTGGACTGTTCATGGATAATCAACGCACCCAGAGGGTACAAGATCAGCCTTTCGTTCGTGGACTTTCTGATCGAGAACCACCCACACTGCAGGAACGACTGGCTGGAGATCTACGATGGCCCTAGTGTGACGTCACCAGTAGTAGGGCGCTACTGCGGGAATAGTAAACCCTTCCCTTTCACGTCTAATAGCAATAGACTGTACATGAGATTCAAGACCGATAATATCAAGGAACTAAAGGGATTCAAAGCTATTTATAACTCTTCTTTAGGTAAGTTATCTACTTCAGTTTGTAGCTGGGGAGTGCATGGCTCGCGGGGCTTAAACAAACAATTAAGAAATGAAGCGAGGAAAGAAGGGAAGGGAGAGAAAGAGAACGCAACTTTTGAAATTAAAACATTTCATCTTACCATTTTCAAGGTGTTGAGTGTAATACAACAAATATGAAGAAATGAAAGATAACAAATATGGTTATTAGCTATGAAAACGTCTCCTTCCCATCCTCTTTTCTCCTTTCTATTATTACACGAGTCCTTAGTGATGAGCTACAAAGCGTCGTCAACATCCTACAGAAATTCGTAAAGGGATTTCCTATATACGCTTGCGATGCAATATAGGTATAAGATTATTTTTAAATGCTTATCGCACTTGGGTAGAAACTACAGCGCAATCCAGAGGTTAAAAGGTCTATGTCATGGTGTTGCGCATGTGTAGAGTCAATGTTCGATTGGTGGCTGTTAATTGGCTACAAACAGTTAAAGGGGCTATGTCACGGTGTTGCGCATGTGTGGAGTCAATGTTCGATTGGTGGCTGTTAATTGGCTACAAACAGTTAAAGGGGCTATGTCATGGTGTTGCGCATGTGTAGAGTCAATGTTCGATTGGTGGCTGTTAATTGGCTACAAAACAATAAAGGGGCTATGTCATGGTGTTGTGCATGTATGGAGTCAATGTTCGATTGGTGGCGGTTAAATTGACTACAAACAGTTAAAGAGGCTCTGTCATGGTGTTGTGCATGTATGGAGTCAATGTTCGATTGGTGGCGGTTAAATTGACTACAAACAGTTAAAGAGGCTCTGTCATGGTGTTGTGCATGTATGGAGTCAATGTTCGATTGGTGGCGGTTAAATTGACTACAAACAGTTAAAGGGGCTATGTTATGGTGTTGTGCATGTGTGGAGTCAATGTTCGATTGGTGGCTGTTAATTGGCTACAAACAGTTAAGGGGGCTATGTCATGGTGTTGTGCATGCATGGAGTCAATTTTTGACTGGTGGCTGTTAAATTGACTACAAACAGTTAAAGGGACTATGGCATGGTGTTGTGCATGTATGGAGTCAATGTTCGACTGGTGGCTGTTTTAATTGGCTACAAACAGTTGAAGGGGCTATGTCATAGTGTTGTGCATGTATGGAGTCAATGTTCGATTGTTGGCTGTTAATTGGCTCAAAACAATTAAAGGGGCTATGTCATGGTGTTGTGCATGTATGGAGTCAATGTTCGATTGGTGGCTGTTAATTGGCTACAAAACAATAAAGGGGCTATGTCATGGTGTTGTGCATGTATGGAGTCAATGTTCGATTGGTGGCGGTTAAATTGACTACAAACAGTTAAAGTGGTGTTGTGCATGTATGGAGTCAATGTTCGATTGGTGGCGGTTAAATTGACTACAAACAGTTAAAGAGGCTCTGTCATGGTGTTGTGCATGTATGGAGTCAATGTTCGATTGGTGGCGGTTAAATTGACTACAAACAGTTAAAGGGGCTATGTCATGGTGTTGTGCATGTATGGAGTCAATATTCGAATGGTGGCGGTTAAATTGACTACAAACAGTTAAAGAGGCTATGTCATGGTGTTGTGCATGTATGGAGTCAATGTTCGATTGGTGGCTGTTAATTGGTTACAAACAGTTAAAGGGGCTATGTCATGGTGTTGTGCATGTATGGAGTCAATGTTCGATTGGTGGCGGTTAAATTGACTACGAACAGTTAAAGAGGCTATGTCATGGTGTTGTGCATGTATGGAGTCAATGTTCGATTGGTGGCGGTTAAATTGACTACAAACAGTTAAAGGGGCTATGTCATGGTGTTGTGCATGTATGGAGTCAATGTTCGATTGGTGGCGGTTAAATTGACTACAAACAGTTAAAGAGGCTATGTCATGGTGTTGCGCATGTATTGAGTCAAGATTGAAATGATACACAATGTTTCCTTGGAGACTACATCGATACACAGTTTGTTACTCATTTTTTTATATTTGCTTCCCCATGTGCGCGAGATTCTTAAGATCACATGAACATCGCTGAAAAGAACTGTGTCCGGCCCGGACTGTGTACGAAGGCCTCTCACCGTGATACAGCCCTACCGTGACAGCCCTACCGTGACACAGCCCTACCGTGACACAGCCCTACCGTGACACAGCCTCGCCGTGGCACAGCACCTTTAAATAATAGGGCTTGCTTATTTGTTCCATTTTCAGTTTGTAGCGGCACATACCTCGGTAAGCACGGAAGCCTCGCGTCTCCTAACTATCCTAAGAAATACTACGTCAACTCTGACTGTGTCTACAAGATCATAGTTCCCGCTGGCCATACGGTCAAGATCCGGTTCATGGATTTCAAGCTGGAGCCTGCAAGTGGAAGCAATCCCGGTAAATAGGGTTACAGTGTTGTAGAATCCCCGGGGAGAGACTTGTGTGATACGTGGGTAGGCAGGCCCAGAACCGGATCAATCACGATTTCTGGGAAACTCTCACCCCTCCCCCACACTTCATCCTAACCTTTAAAGTACCACTACGACGAAATTCGAGCAATTCTTTTTCAAAAGGACCAAATTATACTATGAATTTTGCGGAGAGTTCACCGTCAAAATCATGTCCGCCATTACTGAAGTGTGTTCCAAATAGTTCGCGATTTTCGTCCAGCGGTTTGCGTCGTGACGTCATTTTCTCAACACGTCGCTCGGTTAAAGGCATATTTCTCTACTAAACTTCGTTCTTTTCTTTCCTTTGTGGCAAAAATAGTAAAACATTGAACTTTACTTCTAAATCCACGCGAAGGTTTGTGTGAAAAGTAGCCTCACATATTGTTGAGTTGAGAAAAAGACGTCACTTCCGCTCAAGGAACGGATTTCGCTCAGTGCGGACATAAAAACTCAAGATTCGGACCCCAAAAACCATGACTTCCCATCGTCATATCGAAAAACGGTTGAGACAGGCAAGAAATATAGCAATGTTACTTTACAAATACGTAAAAATATCACTATCTCAAAATTTGATCGTAGGGGCACTTTAATGTAATCATTAATAGAACGATGCAGAGGGGTGGGTGGGTATTTTCCCAGAAACCGGGATTGAGCCAACCGAACCCAGTTTTCAGAGAAAAATAGCTCCAAAATCCGGTTTCTGAGTTATATATTGTGAAAATAAACCCGGATTTTCTCTCTGTTTGATTATTCTGAATCGTCTATAACCCGAAATTCGACATATTTTTACGAAAAACCTGAACCCAGTACCACCGCACATGCATGTATTAGGTCATAAACGGCCCCCTCAGAATCACAGAAAAAAACACTGTTTTATATTGCTATCTGCATGTGTGTAGCCTGTTAATACAGGTAAAGTTGCAATGGAAGGGAACACATATTTTTAAAAGAGCACTGGTTTAAAAGAAATGCATGTCTTGTGTAATTTATACTGGTCAGGAACTGGGCACCATCAGTATAATTGAAGAAAAGCGAATCATTACTTAAAGCAGTATTTTTCAACCATTCGAATCTTTGCCTAGCCTGAATTTCAGCCGTCTCCTCTGGTTCGTTCCTCCCGAGAGAGACGTCTGAATCCAATAGCTGATAATGCCGTCCAGTGACGTCAAGGCGGATTAACAATTTAATTTATACAAATATAATAAAACTGTCACGGCGGTAGTAAGAGTTCGTGAGACATATTTATTTGAGATTATGCCGACCAAAATAAAAGCCTTACCTATATTATATATCTCCATTCCATTTGCTTCTCAAGTGCCTCTTATGTTGTGAAAGCCTTTCCGAAGCAACAAATCGTTATATTATATTTGGAGGCAAAGTACAGTTGATCTTTGTCTTTCCGTTGATCTTTGTACATGTCTCGCGATCTGCCGTTCGAATCGACACAGCTACGAGATATTACCTATGTAAATGATGTAACAGAAAAGTAGATAAACATGAAAGGATAATGGAGAATTTTCGAAGAAATACGAAGACTCTTTTACGGGAAAGAACAGTTCCTTGAAGAGAGTAGCGACATTCTTTACCACTGCGAGTGCGAACAAATAATCGATTGTCAACAACCCCGCGGACGCGACGCGATAAAATCTACATGTTTACAGGTTAGTCGGCCGGTTATTGTGCAGGTCACTTTCAATCCATTTAATTTCCAGATGTTTTCCTTACGAATTCAAGGACTTTGCCAAAGACAATCACTCCACTGAAACTCAACGATCAACAATCGTGAGTCCAAAGTGAATCCTGCCGTCTTCTCGGCTGATAATTATGATAATTATGCGAAATTATAGAATATGAAGCAATCAAAAATCACTACCAGGTTTTCTGGTAGTGACGTCACTGGACGGCATTATCGGCTATTGGATTCAGACGTCTCTCTCGGGAGGAACGAACCCATAGGAGACGGCTGAAATTCAGGCTAATCTTTGCCATTCTTCGTTAAAATCAGTGGTTTCAGAGTATTTTAATCCACCGTACCGAAAAGATGGCGGCTGTACATTTGACCACAATTCCTTGCGAACCTAACACGGTCAAAATAATACGTAGAAATCCTCTATTCTCTTCAATAACAGTGCATTGACAACAGCATTTGTACTTGCTTGTTTTTAAGATTTAAAACCTCTCTACCGCGACTTATAACGGATTTAACGTTTTTCGCGCACAAAGGATTGTGGGTAAAAGTACAAACCACCATCTTTTATTCAGTACACGTGTAAGGATACTTTGCTAATATGGGTAAAAAATACTGTCTTTGGCCATGAGAAAGATTTCCCTTTTCGGGCTGACAGGTCTAGCTCAATGTAGGTCTCTCATGAGCAATGTAAGGGTGTCTTAATATTTTCTTTTGATCATTCCTTTATTTTCTTGTGATTCTGGATTCTCCCCCTTTTTCTCTGTTTCCAGACAAGAACTTTGACATGACTTCAAGCGATAATATTATTATCCGTTCTTCAGCAGGTCGATGTTATGACTACGTACAAGTGCTCGACGGTGACAATGTCATGGCGCCATCTCTCGGCAAGTTCTGTGGCGACCTGACGAGCTTCATTGTTCTGTCGACATCCAATGTAGCGTTGATCAGGCTCATAACAGACCAATCAGTTAACGCTAGGGGATTCCGCATTGTTTACTCTGCACAAGGTATTGTTGTATGTAGGTTGGTAGGGAGGTCCTCAAATGGGGGGGAGGGGGGGGGGCAAAATGATGAATTCTGGGACATTTTCATTGATGACTTCTGTCAATCTCTCTTCATTGGTTGTATGTATGGCCGGTAATAAACTAGAGCCGCGTAGGTATGCACCACTAATAATCGATTGTTACAATCATATATATCTATACATCCTATCAAAGGCCGGGTAAAATGTCAAGGTAAAACTTCTATGTTGATGGGACAGTCTTACCATTATGGGACCTGTTTTTGTGTACGCCAAACTCTTATATTACGCTTTTCGTCAAAATTTCAGAAAATGGTTCATTTTACATAGCCAGTACATTACATTATCCTTATCCTATAAATCTTATATTTCAGCCAATCAGAGCTCAGCTTTACTATGAAATACAGGGCGGTATTTCATGGTTTTTCTATGAAATGCAGAGCGATATTTCATGGCTAGATCAAGACCAATCAAAATGCAGTAAATTTCGCGCCCTTTCTTTATCAGCCAATAAAGAATTCAAGATTTTGAATACATAATTAGTCTGCTGACGCGTCCGCCACTCGAATTTTTTTTGTTTTCGATTCCGGCGAGAACATTCGCAGTCTATCGTCCGGTAAGTTACTTTGTTTTCGTGTTAAATCTTCCCGTAAATTTGTTATTTATAGGATAATATGGTTATTTCATGGTTTTCTATGGAATTCATATTATCGAAATTCGAAATTCATATCCCATACAATTCGGTCGCTCATAATGTAAGTCATGTTTTTGGTGGGGGATTTTTTCTGAAATGTTTCCGGCGGAAATTTCAGAATGCTTAAAACAGACTTTACTAGCTGTGTGTACTGCAAAAACATGTCTAACACTGTAAGTTCATTTTACAGTACTAAACATTAACATTTCAGGTACTAACTTATAATAATGCACTTCTTTTTTAAAGTCGCCAAAACAACAGCAGCTATCAGCACAACACGTACACCTAGTACTCCTCCTCGCACTCCGCCCCTCAGCTGTCACACCAACGAGTTCCGGTGTAACAACGGTCGCTGTATTGACTGGAGATGGAAGTGTGATAAGCAGGACGACTGCGGTGACGCCTCGGATGAGCGTGGCTGCCCTTGCCGTCCTTATGAGTTTCGATGCGACAACGGCCTATGTGAGGACCGGAACTGGTTGTGTGACGGAAACGATGACTGTGGAGACGGCACAGATGAGCGGAACTGTACAACTCCAACCACGCAAGCGGGTACGACAGTAAAAATTATTGTATTCATGAGATATTTTACAAATCCGCGCATGGGCGCCAAAAACTAACAGGGTAAAGAATGAGTTTCGTGCAGAGATAAGATGGATATTAGCTAAGATGTTTGTGTTGCTTTTTGAATGGTGAAAGTAATTTGGAGTGTTAATCCAAAGTGAAAATTTAAAACGAAATATTCTCTCGTTAGGGCTAGAGCTGAATATGTAACACCAAAATTTAAGGTGGTTCACTGGCTGTCTAAATTTACAAATAAAAGCAATAAACTAACATTGTGATTTGTGCCACGATAAAACAGTTCTTGTCAAGAGTTTATGTTATATGTGTTTGTTTGTGACTAATAAAATAGTAATTAGTGTGTTAATCCAAAAAAAATCGAAAAATCCCCTCTTAACATAAATACCATTTGGTATAGTCATGGGGTCAAGCCACAGGCTTCCCAGACTCGCCCTATGTCTTTCGGGTTACCTGTGGTATTACCGCTTATGAACTCTTCTCAGATCGCTTATAGAACATACATTGTTCTCTTTCCCGATTCGAGTTGCCTACCTTGTTAATTTTTACACACGTTCGCCAACAGTAAAAAAAAAGGCCGCCTAAGAAACTGCTTTAGAAGGCCCCAAATGGCAAAAAGTACCAATCTTTTATTTCTGAAGATGTTTTTTGTACTGGTATCGTGAAAGAGAATTCATATGAACTATTCTGAGATCGCTTATAGAACTAAGCGGTAATGCGTATGTGATCAAGCGCAAGCACAAGCTGTAAATGGCGAACAATTATAATTTTACCATGGTAGCCTCGGATTCTTTTGTTCTCCGAGGCACATTTAAAGCACTAATTTTCCCTGATGGGAGGGATATTTAGAAATATGCATTGTTTCGAAATTTCCCGCCCTATATTTCCCCTGCATGCGTAATGAGGGAAAATTAGAAGAGAATGCAGGCTGGAAGTGAGGGGGTCAAAAGCATCAACTCCTACTCACCTCTGGCACGACTAACCCTGCGCTCCCGGGTGAAAAATAGTAAATCCAAACTGACCTGTCTTCATTATACCCGTCAACGTAATCCATGTGGGATGAGCTATTTCGAAGCTATTTCGAAGCCGAAGCGGTCTCGGGACTTTTACAAATCTTCCCTCGGCTCTCGGGGCAATTTAAATCACTAATACCCCTCATGCCATGGTATAACTAATAATAACACTTCGCACACCATGATACAATGACGTCACAAACATTCGAGTCGAAAAGTAACATTTCGCCACCTCTCTGAACATGACAAGATTTACTGTATTTCGCGAAACAAAACGAAGTTGTAATTTTGCGAAGTTGTATTTTGCGAATACTGAACAGTTCTGGGAAATTTGACGGTGACAAAAGTGAGAGCTTCCGTCGTGATGTTCACCCGCAAACGTGCACCACGTATGTTCTAGCATTTCTCTACATCAAGGTACTACCGACACTCGTAAACGCAAAGAACAGAACTTTATCTTCAAATTAGGTACTTTGGCACCTTTTTGTTCATTTAATTTCAGAATTCACGTATTCAGCATGTTTCCTTAGTTTACTCATCAACACTTCCTGTTACAACTATTAGCATTTCTATTGTTGGCGCAATTTTCTTTGATCCTAATTGATCCGAGCACATGTTTCCTCAGCAGTAATCATGCATTGGCGCAATTTTCTTTGATCCCAATTGATCCGAGTACATGTTTCCTCAGCGGTAATCATGCACTCAACACTATATAAACCGTTTCCCCACCCACAATTCCCTCTTTTGCTCTGACGAAGGGCTAGCGCTCGAAACGTCAGCTGCTACTCAATCGACTTTAGTTGGTTCTAGTGTGACTTTCTTTCTACCACGAAGATTTCGTCTGCCGTATATGTAGCCTAGCCATATATGGACAAGGCTCAACACCTAGGTACTTTGTGTAACGTAGACATATAGTATTGAACCCATTGTTGACGGTTAAGAGTTTTATTTAATGTAGGGGTAGGGTTTGTATTAGTCCACAGGACCATTAAAGAAGCATTATATTTATCTGTTGTTTATCTGTTGTTTACTGACCTCCCCCAATACTATATGTGTACGTTACACGAAGTACCTACCGACCAACAGGCCACACCGCCCCTCTATTAAATATACCATCGGTTGTATCGGAAAATGAGGACGACTTTGCGTGATATCCTAAGCTAGCTGTGACTACAATACCAATTACAGATGGTTAGAATATGACCATGTGTCGAAAGCACTGCGGAAACTGAAAGTGAGAGTCACGCAGACTAAATGTTCGTGGTAGAAATAGTCACGTTAGACCGTACACATACATGTGGTACAATACACAAAAAGCCTATATGGGAGCAAATTAGTGCAGAAATGACCGCAGGTTATGCCAAATGACGTGCTTAATAGTGCTGACCTACGATTAACAACTAAGAACGAAAAAGCCCTTGAACTGAGTATAATTCACTTCTGGTGTGAACCTACCTTAAGTAATACTTCTTTGTATTAGCCCGATGTATACCTTTAACATGGTTTATGTTTCAGTGACTGTTAATTGTGCTCTTACTAACGGTGGATGTGAACACTCGTGCACCGTGCATACCACAGACCTCGGTCAGAAGACGATACGATGCTTGTGTCACCCTGGATATCAGTTGCATCCTGATGGAAAGCATTGCACAGGTAAGTAATATTGGTCCCGATTACTTCTTCCATAACGTACGTACACGTGCGCCTCCTAGCCTGATACCTAAACAATAATAAGCCAGAGTCTGAGGCTGATAACACAGACCGAGATCCTGATGATTTCACTATCATGCGAAACCCGAATAATCGTTTTACTATTCGTTTTCTAAACTGCTTAAAAATAAGCTGGCGGAGTAGTAGGACGGTTCAGTGACTCCTACGCGCGCAGCCTACAGATAGCGCACTATCGTGAATTCGCACGCAACTTTCAGCGAATCAGAATCAATATACTGAATAAAATGAATAATAATAACCATTAATATATTACTTTTTTTACCAGCGTTTTATATTGTTAGTTTTACATCTTAAAGATTAAAAAATGTACTTACCATAATAATTGCGGAGTGTACGGCTTCCACAGACAGGAGTAATACAGTACCGCTCGAAACCTATTCTAATTGCACCATTATACTGTAGCTCTATAGTTTTTCTACTGCACATTCTAAAGGTTGGGGTGTTTTGTATTGTTGGGTAAGACAATGAACATTTGATGTTTTATGGCCAGCTAAAGTTGGAACAAATGGACTGAATATTACAATAGCGACCGGGACTACGCGTTTCGGGACTACACGATGAACATCATGAGGAATGGATCTAGTGACGTAAAGAAAACTAAGACAATTTATGCGACAAAGAGAGCTTCCGCACCACGGCTTTGAAGGATACGGCTCAACGAGGTCATAGGTTCGGTAGGGGTCTGGAAGAAAGTTTCAGGCCCTGGCTGCTGTAGTACTTCTTTTTTTCTTGAAATTCACATTTAACTTCATTGCAGACATCAACGAGTGTAGTCAGCGGAGGCCGTGTCATCACGTCTGCCTGAACATTCCTGGTAGTTATCGCTGTGCTTGTAGGAGAGGGTTCTTGTTAAAGCTTGATAAGATCACGTGTGAAGGTGAGGATAGTGGCGCATGCGCTTTTGGGTGAGCCTAGCGCGCGTCACGCCAGTTTCCCGCTCAAACTGAAAGTAAACAAAACTAATCACCCCTGTTAGGCCTGTCAATGTTTCGTCAGAAACAACAAACTACTTTAAAACACAGCCTAAAACTTTAACAGGTTTAAAGTTTATTAATTTGTAATTCACTGCGAGTTCATCCACTAAGTTAGAAAATTATTTAATAAAAAAGATTTAGCCTTTGGAAAATTTACCAAACCCGCCTATATTTGAACAAGCTCTCCAGTTTCCGTTCTTTGTCTCACAGTGTCGAGTAAGTAAGTTGCGAGAGACCTTGGAGCGAGAACCAGACTACAGTTGCGCATGCCGACATTTCGGAGAACAACTCTCTTCAACATGCTTTCAATATATTTCAACACCTTTCACAACTGTTGAAAGCCGATGTCAAACGGTTTCCGAGAACAACGGGTTTCCAAATTGAACTGAATGATTAAGAGAGGTTGAAAAAGCGCTGTTACACTATGCAATATTCCTTACAACTTGTCTCGCAACAGCTGAAAGCAATGTGTTGCATGAAATGGGATGTTACACTGGGCAATGTTTCATGTAACTTGTCTCGCCGAAGGCGACCGCAGAGGACTGGCACGGTTATGTAAATTACGAAATGAACGTTTTGATTGGCTGGTCACACAAACCGTTGCAATACAAGTTGCTCGAGTGGTGTTATACTGTGCAACGCTTAAACAATTGGTTGCAGCGTTGCCGTAATCGGTGCTAAAAGTAGTACTTGGTTCAACGCTTGCTGCAACAACAATGTTGCGAGACATGTTATAATTTATTGGTATGTTTACACCACACAATTTCTCGTGGAACTTGTGTCGCAACAAAATTTCCAGACAAATTGTACCAATCGCTGCCTAGTGTAACATCGCCTTTAGCATCCTAGCTAATGTGCCTAACATTACAACCTAAAAATGGTAAAATATTATAGTTCTAAACATTTATTTCGTCTTATTAGATTTGGACGAATGTAAATTGAAAAACAACGGGGGATGTAGCCAGGACTGTATAAACACTAATGGTAGCTACCGCTGTGCATGCAGACCAGGCTTTCGATTTCTTAGCGACAGCAAGACCTGCCAAGGTTGGTAGCTTTCTTAGTTATTATATACCCAATGGTGTACATTAGATGTTCTATTCTAACAGCATGCAGTTAATAATTTCCCAGTAGTGCCCGCTGCTATCGTTTGATGCCGCTTATCAAGGCACCGCAAAACACAAATAAATGAAAAGTTTGAAAAGCAGCTGGTTAAAGGATTTTATTAATCGCAGTATACAGCTATTTGAAAGAAACCTGAAGGTTGTCACGGGCAAAAGGCAAACCGTGAACGACTGCGCGTATAACTGTTCAGCTATGCGGAACGGATAAACTACGGTGTATAATTCAACCAGGGCTAGCGCCCACGGCCATTTGCTCCGCAACAGTAGCCGCCCTTCGCTTTTTAGGTGCAATACCGAGCGCTATAAACGTAGTTTTTCCCGGCAATGTGCGCCAACATCCATAGTATGTAATATGTGAATTTTGTATCTCCTAGGTTCCTAGTATTTCTCAAACTATTAGCTTGGTATATACACAGCGTTTAGACGTTTGCATTACTAATTATAAGTAGATACACGTAGTTTTATGAACTTTACCTTTGTAAGTAGTTTTTCGATTTTACTGCATGTAGCCCAGTTCTCAAATACCCTGTAATTTTTCCTATTTTTTTATTTTATATTGTAAAAATGATTGCAATTCACGTAGGTGCTATGATCTTTTTTAATAAAACACCAACTATAATTCGAAAATCGATTTGAAGGAAACCATTAATATTAAGAGAACATAAATAAATACGTAATCCTAGAAAGTGCATATCGTATACAGCGTATACCGTTAAATTTTGAATAGTCCAGTTTCGTATTCGAAAAGTACCGCTGAATGCAATGACTACAGACGCATGTACGCAGTGTTAGCCTCATTCTGATGTTAAACATTCATAATACCAGCGAGAAGCTAGGTGCAAAACGCGAAACTACAACAATACAGTGTCGTGAATAGCCCACCTTCTCGCTAGTATTTATGAATGTTTAACTTCAGAATGAGGCTAACCCTGTGTACATGCGTCTGTAGTCATTGCATTCAGCGGTAATTTTCGAATACGAAACTGGACTATTGTTATAAATTAGGCCCGGTTTCACACATAGTAATCTATTCACGTCTGTTCATATCTCATGCCCGCGCTTGAAGAATCCTGCATGGTAACCATAGCGAGGCCAATTGTCCACTTCCGAGATATACCTCACTTCCTACGTACAAAGGAATCAATACGAGGCTCCGTGCATAATGCTCAGTCGTTCGTGACAAACTACAGAAGTGCTATAGTCTTATCACGAACGACTGAGCATTATGCACGGAGCCTCGTATTGATTTCTTTGTACGTAGGAAGTGAGGCATATCTCAGAAGTGGGCTATTGTCCCAAAGATCGCAATATCAGCTAATATTGGAGTCGGTCAGAAATGTCTTAGTTTCTGTCGTACCGCATTTTGTGTCATAAGGAAATTAACTTTATTCTCTACTATCGACAGTAGATTTTTCTCCTCCTGCGAAGCTGGCCTCGCCATTTGATACCATAATAAATGAGGTCAATAACAAATGGATGCTTTATTCTGATTTCAGATGTGGACGAGTGCTCAACTAATAAAGGTGGTTGTAGTCACATTTGTACCAATATCGTTGGAGGATTCCAGTGCGAATGTCCGCGTGGATACACACTGACACGAGACAACAGGACATGCGAAGGTTAAGACCTCAATTCTACTTATGACAACGTAATGACAGGCTTAGCTTGTTTGGACTTCGAGTCTTTGTCTCTGCCTGTAAAGCTATTAAATAAAAAAAATAAAAAATAAAAAATAAAAATAGTGGTTCAAATTTCACTGATTTTGAGAGCAAAAGATGACAGGAAACCAATGTTATTCAGCTACACTGATGACAAATACACCCATAGTTCAGTTATCCACACACTTGGATTCCTACTAATGATTTCTAACATTTTGTTTTTCCGGCATCAATTAGCTTGTTCATTAACGTGAGCGCATTTGTGTAACCCATGACACAATGAGACTGCGAGCTCGAGGTTTGTGTCGGCTGATAGTTTGCAAGGGGTGAAGGACTGGTCCAAGTCAACATCAAAGTCGATAGTCAGCCAAGAGCGAGAAATTCACATGTTTTAGCATAACCCATCCAACTTTATACCGCTGGGTTTGCGAGTGTCACCAAGCTACTGGTGAAGATAGGAAATAGATAATTCATTCAGAATGTTCAGAAGGCTGTCGCCAAACTCGGCTATTTTTTGGCCGCGTTTGTTTTGAATTTCCTCGGGTTAAAGTATACGGCGTGCGGAACAGCACATCAACAGTAACTTAGGGGGAGGTAGTAGGAGTTGATTTTGCGACCGTTTGCATGACAAGCATTTTGGGCACGGTACTCCGAAATCTTGGTTGGCGTGCACGATACCCTTGTTATTTTTGTCATGTAAATGGATGTTCTTGGTACGCATGAAAAGGTAGTCTCGACCCTCCTGTTTGGAGTGCCGTGCCCAAGCTAAGAGTGCCGTGCCCAAGTTAAGAGTGCCGTGCCCAAGTTAAGAGTGCCGTGCCCAAGTTAGGAGTGCCGTGCCCAAGTTAGGAGCGCCGTGCCCAAGTTAAAAACGCTTGTCATGTAAACCGGGCTTAAGTGACAGTATTGAACCAATGTTTCGAAATGCTGTGTTCCCAGATATAGACGAGTGCGTTACGAACAACGCTGGATGCGAGCATGTGTGTGTGAACGAACCTGGCGGCTACCGGTGTGAATGTCATGACGGATACATGCAGGATGTGTTCTCTCCAACGCAATGTATGGATATTGACGAGTGTATGGAGGGAATACCAGAATGCTTTAACTGCGTCAACATACCAGGAAGGTAACTGAAAGGGAAACAATACTCCTAAAAGGCGTGAACGAGTACTATCGAAACAACTGGGCCACCCGCAATATCATTGGCTTAATGAGGCGCGATAGGGGACCTGCACTAAGCGGTCACGTGACCTTGTCAATCAAACAATTAAGTGCATGGTCACTCTGTCAAAGTGCCCATGAACCCAATTTTTTTTATTTTAGATATCAATTCTAAATCAAGTAAATAGTAAAATATATGTTGCTTTGAATGCTGTGCCGCTGAGTGAAGGTGGTTTCAATATCAAAAATGCTAATTACATGACGTCAGGGGAGGTATTTGCAATCATTTCTTAGTGGTTGTGAATGGGCGTTTCTGCAATTCATTTCAAGCAATGTCAAAGCAAAATAATAATAAAATCTTGGAGCATTCCTTTGCTGTAAACATTTTTTTCTGGACTTTTTTCTGCGCACTAGAACAATTTTTGTCTGAAATCATACTCTTGATTACAAATTGTACACGGTGTTGTAATCACTCGTACAATTTTAGACCAAACTCCACTCAGTTCTATAGCTATTACCATTATTTACAGCAGAACATTAGACATTACCCGAATGAACACAGCAAGAATGGCAAGCCCACGAATAACAATAGAGCACAAACAAGGAATAGGGGCGTCGCCAGGACGTTCCCTGGGGTCCTTCCCTAAGGAAAACCCATCTCCCTGCCGTTTCCAAGCCATAAGAAATTTGGAATAAAGTAAAGAAAAGAGAAATAGCGAGTGCGTTTCTTACTCTCATAATGCAGTAAATGCCATTTAAGAGACCTTAGATGCTCTAAATTGCCCGTGAGGACCCCCCTAACACAAACTCTGGCTACGCGCCTGAGGAAGCTGAATGTGACCCATATCTTGGGTCGGGTGGAACTTCTCGAAATGAGCGACAGTATTGGCCTACCCAACAATAGAAAACACCCTAACCTTTAGAAAGTGCAGTACCAAAACAATAGAAGTATAGTATGATATATGGGTGAAATCAGAATACAGGTCTCTAGAGGTTCCGTACTACTTCATATGTTGTATAATGGATCTGAAAGAGGATCGGACTCCCCCTGGTATGTCGTCGACTCTTCCTCGTTAAAAAAATCAGAAATTTCTAAAGAGTTTATGAAGGGATTCGTTTAGCAATAGTGAGAAGAAAAATGCGTGTCAAAGTCCATGGAAACGTTAAGCGAAGGAGCGCAAGCATACACCGCAGGGCTCCTAGCAGATTTATTAAAGTACACGTCAATTGTGGTAAGCCTTGGTAAAACTAAGTTAGATTGCACGATCCTACTTTATTGGATGAAAATGTTGAAGTGGCGGCCAAACATTTGATCAAACAAAAGTAAACTTCATCCAACATTAAGTTGATCAATCAAAAAATGCTGATCCAACATGGGGTGGCAAACGTCGTGCAAAGTTGGATTGAGTAAAGTTGGATCGTGCGAAGATGGATCGAGTAAAGTTGGATCGAGCAGTTGGATCGTACAAAGTTGGATCGAGCAAAGTTGGATCGAGTAAAGTTGGATCGAGTAAAGTTGGATCGTGTAAAGTTGGATCGTGCAAAGTTGGATCGTGCAAAGTTGGATCGTGCAAAGTTGGATCGTGCAAAGTTGGATCGAGCGAAGTTGGATCGTGCAAAGTTGGATCGTGCAAAGTTGGATCGTGCAAAGTTGGATCGTGCAAAGTTGGATCGTGCAAAGTTGGATCGTGCGAAGTTGGATCGTGCAAAGTTGGATCGTGCAAAGCTGGATCGTGCAAAGTTGGATCGAGCGAAGTTGGATCGTGCAAAGTTGGATCGTGCAAAGTTGGATCGAGCGAAGTTGGATCGAGCGAAGTTGGATCGTGCAAAGTTGGATCGTGCAAAGTTGGATCGTGCAAAGTTGGATCGTGCAAAGTTGGATCGAGCGAAGTTGGATCATGCGAAGTTGGATCCAACATTGTTCGTCCAACATTGTTCGATAGTTTGGCCAGGGCTTTAGGAATTAATTCCCTAAAGATCATTACAAATATATATTTTTTCCATTACTTCTCCTTAGCTACCAGTGTGACTGTGACGCGGGCTTCGTGTCTAACGTGAACAAGACCCAGTGTCTGGATGTGGACGAGTGTCAAGTGAACAATGGAGGGTGTGGAAGGCACACGTGCATCAACTCATACGGCACGTACAGATGTGAATGTATGGATGGATACACACTTAATAAGAAGTATGTACAGTGTTGTCCATTTACAACAAAGTTTAATAGTAGCACGACAGAGCTGAATAACTAACGGCGCATGCGCGATCTGACGTGTACATCGGCGGGAATTTTGCCGTAAACACTATGTTGTGGCGGTCAATGTCTCGTGTTTGTAGTACATTTTATCCCCGTTTTCACAACTTAAACTACTCTGATCAAAACGTTTTTTTCTTAGTTTCTGAAGGAAATGGTCTGAGTATTTGAAGCTTATCTCTTATTCTTCATAGAAACCATGAAGGTTCTCGCAAAATGTTAAAGTTTCCGCTATATTAATAAACGCCGCCGTCGTCCTTAGTAGCACAATTTTGTTTTGGTCTAACCATAGCGCTATTTAAACGAAGCATGAAAGCTGAGCATTTCAATTTTATAATTTGACCTCGCCGAGCACTTGTCAGTTAAATGTTAGCCTCAACGGTAAAGTCCATTGTCGACTCCAGACTCTCCTCATTTCTTACTTGCATGCTCGTCTAAGCCGACCTTGCGCAGTAAAAACTAAGACGGGTCTGTGGTGACGTCACTTTCATTCTTCATCCCCGATTCAGAACCAAGCGATGTAAAGACATCAATGAGTGCGCAACGAATGGTGGGAAGGGTGACTGTGAACACCTGTGCACAAATACAGTGGGCTCATACACCTGTGGCTGTCGGAACGGCTTCAGGCTTGGAAAGCAACGGCGATGCATTGACATTGACGAGTGTTCTGTTGGTCGACTGAATAGGTGCCAACACCATTGTAATAATACGATTGGAAGGTAAGGCACGCAGACGTCTTTCCAATAGAGTAAAACCTTTTCACGGCAATTCAAACGTAAAATAGTAGCCACTTCCCCCCCCCCCCCCCCACCCACCCACCCACCCCAAGGTTCCTAAAGGTGTACCCCTTTCGTAACGACAAAATGGGGATCAACCATGATGGTTTCAGTGAGTCCTGCCCTCCTATTTCACCTTAAATTTAATGGCTAATCATTAATTACACATGTATACCCAACGGTGGGGTGATCTACATTTCACTCTCAAAACTAGCCCCTCGCGCGTTGTTAGTGCTCAGTATAGGATTTATTTCTTACGTGTTCTATGTTCGTTATTACTGTTTTAGTTTCTCGTGTTTCTGCAAGAGAGGTTACCATCTGGGTATTGATGGCTACACGTGCACAAGGAAAAAGGCGCCACCAGGTAAGACATGAACGTCTCCTGATGACGTAGCCTCCTTTCTTAGTCTCGGTCCTTCCCTCCCTTCCACGCGGCATAGAACATGTTAATTTGCAAATATAAACACTTACTGCGACCATAGTTAATAGAGTGGAATGGTTAGGAAACCCGGCAAACTTCCAAGGGGCTAACAAAGGCGCGCGATTTTGGTTGGAAGGCGGTAAGACAAAAGACTGTGCACGGTCATAGTTCATTAGCGTCCCCTGAACGACTGGACCCACACGTTTCTATTGGCTGATTGATTAACATATTCCCATATCTATTGTGTTTTGTGCACGGTCACGGTTGAAAAAAGCGAACAGACCTATAACAAAGAAGGTCGCCGAGTTTCATAACCATTCCCCTCTATTACTATGCTGCGACAAGGGTTTGAAAATCGACCTGAACTATGAATCTCGAAGAGAAAAAACAACGTAAGCTTCAATTCAACTAATTAATCAATTTATCTGCTAAATAGAACAATTCTCCAATCCCACAATTCTTAGCATTGCCAGAAAGGCTTGCAAAGACAATTTCAGTGCATGGGCTCGTTTGACAACTTATGAATTTATTTCTGTGGTAACAATCAGAGGAGATTGAAGCCATGCACAGACCGCATCTAGTGCTTTCTACTCAACTGAGAGAGTAGGACTGAATTATGAAGATCACCATTTCTGATTATTCTTAAATACGCCTTCAAGTAGACTGCTACCAAGTCCCTTCTATTGCGCGATTTTTTTAGAATGGCTAAACATGGTTCAAGATAGCTAACAATGGCTAGACATGGTTGAAGATGGTCTACGATGGCTAGACATTGCACACATGGGTGTCGAGCTATAAACATGGGTGTCGAGCTATAAACATGGGTGTCGAGCTATAAACATGGGTGTCATGTCCAGCCATCGTTAGCCATCTTGAACCATGTACCTCAGCCAATAGCGGAAGTAGAAGGGACGTGCTAGCAGTCTAGCCTTCAAGGGGCTGTCTGCTATTTTTAGCATCAATTTGCTCCCCCGTAGTAGCGCCCTTCGCTATTAGCGAATTTAAGATACGACTACGACTACGGCTGGACGTGCCTAGCGGTCGGCTAGAGTACTAGGCCGAGTACGCAAAGAATGGCGCGAATTGGCGAATATTAAGCAATTATTGGACGAGGCTGAGCAAATATGATGAATTGTCTGTGGCGAGCTACCAGTTATTTGCCGCCGATGCCGAAGGCAGAGGAAAATAACTGGTAGCGAGACACAGACAATGGGTCTTTTGCAGCTAGGCATTCACGTAATTGTACAGGATTGTGCTGGATGGCAAAAAATCTTAATTCATATATTTAACGGCACTTGTACGAGATCGGTATTGTTATTAGCAAAACCTGTTTGTAAATGCTATTTTTCACCTCCAATCGATTGTCGATCTTTCTAAAACAGCATTTTAAAAGTGGATTGCCATCCAACATCCATGTTAACGCCTTGTCCATGGGGATTACGACCTCGATTCATTCGTTAACGAAGTATTATATCAGCACGTGACTGTTAGCTGCAAAAGGCCTATTGATCATATGTTGTGATAGTCTGAGTTCCAATAATTGTTTTATTATTCAGTGTTTTCGTTACCTTTGGCATCCAAAATGCTCGCAATTTCGTCCTCTGAACACTCTGGAAACCGAGCGGCCATGTTGGATTTGTTGTTGAACAGCACTGCGCATGCTCACAACAATATCTGCAGGCAAACGCTTATATTTGCGCGCAGTTATTGGCAGGTGAATCAACCAATCAGAATTCGGGATACTGAGGAACTGAATAATAATTCAATATTTTGGCGAGGCTGAGCTGAAGCCATCGCGTTGCCGACCGAATTGACCAAAAAATTCCACATAAGCTATGCCCAGAAACATTGTAAACTCGAACAGAAAGCAATTTATTGTGTATTTTAAAGGTTAGCTATTAAAATATCCAAGAGTGGTGAATTTCTTACATTAAATCCGAATAACGTATACTCTGTGGTGGTGACTACTAAAAACACACCGACTTCTCACCGTCGTGGACTCGCTACGGTGCAATGAAATAAGTAGTTTTTTCACCGGCAATGTGCACCAACATACAATATACGAATTTTGTATTCCTTAGGATTCCAGTGTTTCTCAAACAATTAGCTAGGTATATACACAGCGTTTAGACGTTTACATTATTAATTATGTGTGGTTTTCTTAACTTTACCTTTGAAAGTATTTTTTTCTATCTTATTGCATGTAGCCCAGTTCTCATATACCCTGTAAATTTTTAAATTCTTCTATTTTAGTATTATATTGTAAAAAAGATTACAATTCACTTATGTGCTATGATCTTTTTAATAAAACACCAATCTCAAAAGCTCAAAACCACCCTAAATCTGATAGAATCGTTGGACCAACGTTTTCAAGTTTTAAAATGTTGTCTTTCATATTAGCCTTAAATTTTAATATAGCCTAGTCTCTCTTCAAAAACCTATATCATTGTGCAAAATTGTGTTCAAGGAATATTTTTTTATTTAATCCTGGTGACATATTTCCTTTAACTTACCAGGTTGTGGTGTCGCCTTAGATGCAGAGACCCCCACGCAGTCAGGCTGGGAAACCGCGAAGTCAGGAAGCTGGCCATGGACTGCTCTCATTCACTTCAACGTATTTGGTGACATCGAGGGATGTATGGGTACATTAATAGACAAAGAGTGGGTGATAATCACCTCGCACTGTCTCCATCTCGGTCCCTTATCTTTACAGCCTCAGTTTATCAAAGTTGAACTCGGACTCCATCTAAGAGAACCAAGACGAACACCGAAACTCCTTGATGTCAAAGATATCATCATCCACAAGAGTTTCAAAGCAGACCTTGGTAAACTCTCTTCGAATATCGCACTCGTACAGCTATCCAAGCCTATAAACTTCACTGATGATACTCATGCAATCTGCCTTCCGACACGGCAACAAGCGCAGAGCGTCATAAGGAGTGGAAAACGTGGTGTGGTTATAGGATGGGGTAAGGCACTCGACCATAAGATCCACAGCAAACTGCGTCAAGTACAAGTCACCCTTGTTCATCGCAACCGCTGCCTCTGGGCCCTGCGCCAATATAACGCCAACAAATTGCTTTGCGCCGGCTTCTCCACCAGTGGCGTGACGTGTATTAGTGACAGCGGATCGCCGTTGATGTTTGCTGTGCCTCATCCACAGAATGCTAACGTGAAAAGGTGGATTCTGGGTGGAGTCTTAAGCTGGGGGCTCAATACTTTCTCAAACGCATGCCATAATGACTACCGTTACACAGCTTATGTGAACATTGGTAGTTATTTGAAGTGGCTCAGGTCACATGTTAAACCGAGTAAAGGCTCTTGAGTAGTTTAACCATCGTCTCGAAAAAGCGCATATATGGGTTTTCTTGTTTTTCATGACCGTACAAATTACAGCTGGGACGATCTGTTAAACAATGGTCTTTAAAAACCTTGCATAAAATGTATGTGTATTCTATGAATCGCATTAAGCGCATGCGTGAATTTGAGGGATTCCAACCCATTC
Source organism: Actinernus sp. WN-2022 (assembly GCA_030867875.1). NCBI lineage: Eukaryota > Metazoa > Cnidaria > Anthozoa > Actiniaria > Actinernidae > Actinernus > Actinernus sp. WN-2022. Next base: position 32,577,020 of record JAOWCC010001751.1, on the reverse strand, counting down.
CAGAGCCCGCGTTCCTTTTGGTCAGCACCGATTTCTTTTTACATCGCGCACATTGCAATTTCACTCGAAATTTGAACTGCAAGGCATCTTTACTAAAGAGTACAAGCTTCGATTTTTATGTACCATAAACCAGTCCCAAATTTAATTTGGCGATCTTGCGATTTTCCTATCAATCCCGGTCTTTCCTGCGATGTATCTCGTTTCTGTATAAAAACATTTAGGATCATTTACAGTGCTCCCGCGATTTCTACCACTGACTGGACATGCGCAGCACTTTGCAGACCTGTCGACCGGAAAGGGTTCAGGAAACTGACAGCACTTCTAGAAGCCTCGATTTATGCATGGCAAATATAAGGGGACATTATAAACATATGTAGATCCATTTAGACTTTTCTTTGCCAGTACTAAATAAGAGAACTCTATAAATTAGGCAGTTAGTTAGGTCGAAGAAGTAAGGGGTAAAGTCACCAGCTGAGTGACCATCAGATACGAGATGATAACTGGAGTTATACCGTATAAAGACCCAGAGACGGTAGATCCCCGGGGGGCACTCTTGTTTATGACGTAATATACTTATGCAGCAGTACAAGGGCCGGGTTTTTCGTATACTTGGAAATCCGGGTTGTGGAGCTTTTTTTCTCGTAAAACCGGGTCTGGTCCCCCCCCCCCCCCTCCACCCCCCGATATTGTTTTGTTAAATTACAGACACATATTTGGCTTTCTCTATTTCGATTTTCGTCGAGACGAGACTCATTTTACTTATGATAACATATCTCATTAATGATACCTATATGAGTTAGTGTTCTTTAAAATGTGTTTAATATTTTTCGTCTTTAAAAAATGTCCATTCCGAAGCAAGGCGTCTTTCGACAACACTGTAACCGCACTGCGCATGCGCCAAACTACGCAAAAAGATGGCGGCTGTACATTGGACCACAATCCCTTGCGAACCTAACACAGTAAAAATAACACGTAGAAAATTCTATTCTCTTTAAAAATGACAGTGTATTGGCAACAGCACTTGTTTTGGCTTGTTTCTAAGATTTAACAACTCTCTTCTGCAATTTTATAACGTATTTAAAGTTTCGCGCGCAAAGGATTGTGGGTAAAAGTACAAGCCGTACTGTGGATTTAAGTGTTGCTACCCAATTCAGATCATGTGACGTAAACAGATGCTACTCTCGGGAGTTGTTCCTTCTAATCATAATGCAGTCATGCCTCTGAATAAAATTAATTTTCAAAGAGTCAATTCTCCAGAGTAACGTCTATTTACGTCACATGATTTCAATTGGGTGGCAACAGAGTTAGCCGATTCCCTCTATTCTTATTCTTTCTTGTATTTTTTTTACATCAGATTTCTCAGTACTATACACGACTTTCATAAATGTAATTTCCCGTTTCGGTAGTTTATCCACATGTATATGTCGACATTAGTGAACTTCTTAAAGTTGAGTACTGCATTGTAAAAAGCAATGAAGTTACAGCCATTTGAACTTAGAGAGATTTGTATAAGAAAAACAACGGAGGCCTTTCTAGCCTCGTTTTCTTGTTTTTTTTTCTGCATTACAATTCTACACATTGCTCTAAAACTCAAAACAATTACTAGTTTTAATGTGATCTTTCGTGTGGTAGCATTGGTTCCCCTCTACATATTAATTTTCCAATTTATGCAAATTAAGAGGCGGCCATTATTAAAGTCGTGAATAACCCTTCCCCACGCGGCGGCCATCTTGGAATAAATGATTACCCAGCCTCGGTTAAACACGTTTGAAACCGAGGCTGGGTAAGCGTTAACAATAGGTTTATTCCAAGATGGCCGCCGCGTGGGGAAGGTCTATTTTGGACCCATTCGAAAAAGGCGCCCAATTTAAATAGCTATTGTCCCGGACTACGTAGCCTCGTGCTCACGTTGCCGCATAAAAGTGTTTTCAAGTGTAGTCAGTCCTAAACAATAGTTGTTGAAATTGGACACCATTTTTCGAATGGGTCTATATCCATAGAATTCATACGCTTCTGCACGGAGTTGCTTGTTTTATTCTTTTCAGGTTGGAATGATCAAAATGATTTTTTTCTATATTTCACGTTGTTTACATGTCCATAGAACTCTGTACCAACAGCATGGTGTAAACCACCATCATTACCAAGAACATGTAACAGAGCGAATCGCTTCTTTGTATTCATGGACGTTAAAAAATAAAACAAATACTGAATTGGCGACGGTGTGGCTGTTTAAATACAGGTTGGTCGCATTTTTCACACAGCACAGGCTGTACAATTCCTCGCAATGGAGTAGATCTTGAATGAGCGTAGAAAAGGGGTAAGAAGGAAAAGAAAAACGTTCGGTGATCACCGTAATTTTTAACTCACGGTAAACCTCACTTTCCCCTCCCCCTCCCTACACCACACACACAAAGTGGAATTTCCTTACCGCTTATTTTCGTTTCTAATACGAAGTGAGACTCCATATAAGGAGAGTATTGCAGAAAGGTTTGACCTCTATACTGCTCGTCCGAAAACAACTGTTTATGTTTGGTGTGGGAATACGACAAACTACAACAGTTATTTATGTAACACGTCTTCAGGGGCATTATTATAATTGTGGTGCTTATTGGAATACTATGGGTGCTGGCGTTAATGTTTACATTTTTGCCTCATTAGCATAAATTAAACTTCAAGCTACAAACAAACAGACGACATCAGTTGAAAGAGAATTTTAAACTTGGTTGTAAAATTCATGATAAATTAATGAGGGTGAAATCCAATCCCAGCTCAGTATCCAGATCACATGCACAGTACTGTAAATCACAATAAAATTATTAATGAGTAAATTAACTTTTGATAAATATTTCGTACTCAGCTAATAAGTATGCAGAACTTTTGACAAAGATCTGTAACTCCTATGGGGCATATGGTCATTTCAAGTTCCATAATTAGAATAACACAGAATCACACTGACATAATGTGCATTCCAATTATTGTTTAGCACGATAAAATATTCGCGTCCGATCTTTATGTAATATATAAAAAACGAGAGCTAGTGTTTTACCAGGGGATCCAAATACCGAGAAAGATGAAAGCACGAGGCCGCTTCGGCCTAGCGTAGTGGGCAAGACAGCGGACTAGTAGTCAAGAGCAGCCACGAGGATGATGGTTCGAGTCACAATGGAAAAAAAATTATTGCAATCTTCTCCTTCACTTCTCCATGTAAAGTCATACTTATGCTGTAATCCTTGTAGCTTAATTAGGTCCATCACATGCATGAATCTTGATACCCAATGAGAGCACAGATGAACATCACTAGTGATTTGGATATCCAAATTACTATTGATGTTCATCTAGTGTTTCGTTGGGTATCAAGATTCATGCATGTGACCAAATGCAGTCCTCTGATTGACTGAAACTTCATGAATTATTAATGAGTTTGAGAAGGACATTTAAAATGGCTCGCCGAAGTGGCTCGCCATTCTAAATGACCATAAAGATCGTCCGCTCATATTTTATCTAATCACCAAAAATTTGATATTTATATGGCAGGAGTTGCTGGCAGACATACATTCTTTGTAAATTTTGAGATTTTTAAACGCTTATTCCTCAAAATATATTTATCATATTCCTTTCGAATTTTCGGTGATTATTAAGTGTGACAATCTCTTTCGATTTATGTTTGTTTGTATGTACGTCGCTTGAAGTTTGATGTATGCTTGTGATGAGGAAAAAACGTATACAAGGTTTCGCCTATTAGAATAGGGGCGCTTAATACAAACACTTGCTTACTGGATACAGGGCGCTAATTCGAATTATTACGGTAACTGTGTAAATATCTTCATACAATATAACCTTGTAGGTCATTTATTTTTCACGATCAGAGTTCGCGCGTATTTGGAGAGAGAACGAACATCGTCTCTCAACTCACTTCCGGACCATTTTTCTCCCAACGGGAGTTTTTGTTTACTGCTGTTGAATCAAGGCCAGTCAGGAACTTATCGCATCCTTGTCCTCTTGGCAGCCATTTTGTTTTTCCTTCGCAAGGCATCCTTGTTCTTCTTCTTGTAATCCTGGGTAAGTTCTGACCGCACTGATACCCAGTGCTCTGTGATCTCATCCTGGCTTGCCGTTCTCATGAACACGTTCTCCTCATCTGAGGACAGTAAAGAGAACAAGAGAATTAGTTAATCCTTTACAAGGACAGTGAGAATAATAATATTTACAGCCAGGAAAGCGTTCTCACATCAGTAATTTTCAGAAAGGCCCAGACAGTAGCCGATCTGATGCGATATCTGTACTTATGTGAATGCTAGCCCATACCCCGTGTGCAAAACCTGCAAGAAGGCTACGAGCAGACTCGTACCCAGTCGCTACTAAGTTATAATTGGCGGCGCGGTACTAAGCTAGCAAGCGCGCGGGGTGTCACGGGAAGTCGCGCAAAGGATCAGGGGAAAGGCGAGAAGTACTTTCCTTTTTACTGTTCTTCCCGTGACACCAAAAACTAGTGTTTTACATCACAGACGGCTTACCCTGCGAACGGTTTTCGAGGTGAGGGTCTCCAAAGTGGAAGAAAAACAGCTCATCCTTCCCGTTTGCTGGCACGTCAGTGAGTTCTTCTTTGTCTTCACCACTTCCGATATCTCCTTCTTCCTCGTCTCCACTGCTGTCGTAAGGTAGCTTTATCGGGTTCCAGGAACGAGACCGTAACACTTCAGCCTCGGCAACCTCGTGTGTCGTATGTCCTGTATGATCTTCTTCTACTTGTTGAGTGAGGAATGTAAAGGGAGAGGTACTCTCCTCCTAGAGACACGGCAAGACGAAGAATTTAGCTCACAGATAGCAAAACACACCATAGTTCATTAATAGACCACTTTCGATATATACTTCACTTCACACTTGTCACGCACTAAGGTTTCGGCTAAATCCCGGTTTCTGGGAAACTACCCACCCACCCCTCCCTTGGATATGCATCGTTCTATTAATGATTAACCATTAAAGGTTAGGGTGAAGTGTGGGGGAGGGGTGGGGGTTTCCCAGAAACCGTAATTGATCCAAGGTTTCAATGTGAGGCTCTGAGACCAATTAAATTGATTCGATTCTCAGAATCTACCTTATTCTCCAGTGCCTCAAATTGAAACCTTTGTGTGTGTCAAGTGAAGCATATATCGAAAGTAAACTATCTGAAGTAGTGACGTTGCCCCCATTCGCATGTAACGTACATCGCACGAAGAAAAATATATGTGAAGGGGGGAGTTAAGTTTAAGAGGAGATGTTTTTAAAAATCGCGTATTGGGCGCCAAAAACTAACAGGCTAAATACTGAGTTTTGTGCCAAACTAAAATAGATTTTAGCAAAGATTTAGCGATATCTGTGTCGCTTTTAGACTTGTGAAGTTTTAATTGGGGTGTTAATCCAAAGCGAAAATTTGAAACAGAAACTTCTTTCGTCAAAGCTAGACCTGATTACGTAACACCAAACTTAACGCGGTTCACTGGCTGTCTAAATTGACAAATAAATGGTAAAAACATAACTTTGTGTCACGCTAAAATAGTTCTTAGCCAAGAGTTTGTTATTTGAGTTTGTTTGTAACTAATAAAATAATAATTAGTGTTAATCCAAAGCGAGACTTTGAATTCAAATTAGTATGAAGGGTTGTTTTTTGGCGCTTTTTCAAATATTACGCGACAATTAGAAAAATCCCTTCTTAATATAAAACAATAGCGGGTGCAGGCACGCGATCTGAAGAGCCGAAGTTCCCATACCTGTCCTTTGGCACCAAATATTTCTGCTAACGAAGTTGTTTTGACGTCATAGTACTTATCGATTGGTACTTCAGGGACACCGCGCTCTATGGCTGTTCTTTGCCGCTGTGTATGTTTCATCGGGGGCTCAGGACTAGGTTCTTTGTTTGGCTTCTGTTCAAATTCTTCATGGTCGTCTCTGGTTGGATCATAGCGGATTGAAGCAGAGTTCCTGTGGAAAAAAGTAGAAAAAAGCATCAATCTCAGCAACGTATTTTTCTGTTTCAACATTTACCGGGTTTTGTTAGTCAAGATTGAACTATATGTATGCTCCCAACATCAAAGCTACTGCGTGATGGCAAACAAGATAGGAAATACACTAAAGGAGCTATGTCATGGTGTTGCGCATGTATGGGGTCAATGTTCGACTGGTGGCTGTTAATTGGCTACAAACAGTTAAAGGGGCTATGTCATGGTGTTGTGCATGTATGGAGTCAATGTTCGACTGGTGGCTGTTAATTGGCTACAAACAGTTAAAGTGTAATATTTTCCTTGAATGCTATGTCACTACACAGTTTGATATTAGTCATTTTTTCATATTTGCTTTGTTTCATTTTAGCCATCCCACAAGTGTACGAGGTTCATCAGTTCATATGAAAATCGCTACAAATAACTGTGTCCGGCCCGGACTGCAAATATGAAGACCTGTCACCCTGAAACACCGTTTTTAACATTGTACATATCCACTACACATTGTTACATTAAAACCATCGGGTCTTCTTTGATAATGACGTCATAAGGATAGATAGAGTCGCCGATGTTTAGTGAAAATCATCACTTGAAGGGCTGTATGCAACAATGGCGTAGGTGACTCCTGATCACGTTCTAAATTCTCCCTTACAAAACAAAGAATTAGAAAACAAAGAATTTGAAAGAGAATTTAGAATACGACTAGGAGACACTTACAGCTTTGTTGCACACAGCCCTTCACTTTACTGGCTTAACCTTTACACACCTGAACACTTCCTTTTCCATGCTACGGTTTTCAAATTTACGAGCAAAGTTTGCTCCAAGAAGTCCCCTCAGCACTGACATTGATAACTCTTTCTCATTGGCTAGCTGTCTGCTGACATCATCATCGAAGTCCTGTTCGTTATTGTGTGAGAGGTTGTCATTCTTGTTCTCATCCTCCTCGTTCTCCTCGTCACTCTCTATGAATCTCTTGTCCAGCTGGAACCGCGTATCGCCTTTGTAAGACTTCTGGAGCCTGAATAACTGTTGGTGCAAATGTATTCCAGCGTTAAAGTATTAGTGGAATAACCCACTTCTTTGTCCGTACAGCTTTAGCCAACCTTCCCTGCTATCGAGACCGCCCTCCGCTAGCAGAAAATAGCCAACGAAAAACGTTTCTCCTAATACATGTATACAACGCATGAGGACCGTGAAACCATCAAAATGAATTATTTGACGAGTATTTCTTGAAAATCAAGAAATTTCCAAGACTTTTTTCAAAAACTCACGGCTGTTTCAAGAATGTACTTAACATTCACTTTAATAGCTTAGTTTGTATTCGTGGAGAGAAAGAGAAAATACCAGTCACTATCACACCGCATGGCAAAACGATATGCTCCACTGACGAAGGCTCTGGATTCAAATACAGGTTTCCGAAGGCTTAAACGTTTTTAGTAAATAATTTTCTAACTTAGTACACTCACAGTGAATTACAAATTAAGAAAACTACATCCTGTCAAGTCTTAGGCTTATAGCTATGAAGCAGTGTTGTTTTTTACGAAACATTTCACATACGTACCTAAAATTAGAAACAAGAAAGTTTTCTTTCAGTTTGGGCGGAAAATGGCGGGGCGCGCTCGCTGGAAACAAGAAAGTTTTCTTTCAGTTTGGGCGGGAAAATGGCGGGAAAATGGCGGGACGTGCTCGCTGGGCTCATCAAAAGCGCATGCGCGTGACATTCTGCCGCGGTGTAATACTGTACATACTATTCACTCACCTTTTCTCCAGTCTTTCCTTCAAACTGTGGTTTGGGTGCGAAAATCTGATCATCCTCGTCATCTGGTGACGGATCACTGTCCTCTGTACTCTCGTTACTACCGTTGTCCAAGCCTAGCCAACTACTTGCCTGGAAACCTGAAATCTTTTGACGAACACAACACAAAATAAGTACATCTACTAAAATTAGTACATATTAAAACTTCCAAGCGTGAAATTCGTAACCCACTAGATTCCAAGTAACGGTTTTTTCGATTGATACCGCACTTTTGCAAATTGGACATCTATTTTTACTTGCAAGCCGGTCGAGCCGTCAGCTGTAACTCGTTTTCCTCAGCGGTTAGCATAGCCTTGTCAACTTTTACCGAATTGATAAAACACAATTTTTGATTCATCTTCACAATCTGAAAATGGATTCAAACAGAACATGAAATATCTAATTCTAATCTGTGAACCTAATCAAGGCTCCGCAGCATTTTCTGTTCTTTCACGAAACAAATACAAACGACAAAAAAAATCCTTCTACAACAATCGAAAAATTGTGTCATATAATGGAGTTTACAAATATATAAATGGACGTGCGGATCGAGAAGGCCACTTCTTTCTCGCACTACAAACTTCCAAAGTTTATCGCTTGAAATTGTTGTGTCACTAAATAGATTTTAAATCAGTTGTTTTGAATATCAGGCATAGTTCTGCATTTGTTGTTATTTTGGGATTTCCATCCAGTGTTGATCAGTATCTGAACCAAAGCGACTCTAGACATAAATTCATCACGGAATTGAATTTAACCAGTCGTAAAATTCCGTGGAAAATCATTTAATCTAATTTATAGACGTCTAATGAATCTTTTCGTGAGAAAAAGGCGTACTTATACAAGTGCCATCTAGTGTAAAAATAGTCAAGAAAGTAGAATCAGAACGAAGCCTAGAACGAAGTACAACGAAGTCGGGACTGACTAGATGTGTATGTAGACAAAGAAAAAAAGAAGAGTATATTAAAAAGAAGTATTGAAGCAAAGAGTCTTGGTACCTCCCTGTAGCAAATTGACTGGCAACAAAAGGCAGTGTTCGAGGATCTACGCCTGTAGACCTGTACGGTATTTTGGTGGAACACCCTAAATACAATGTTCCTTATTCTGATAATTATCAGAAGCACATTACCAGGAGCGTCCATCTTTCATATTTGCCCTGTGAAGCCACGGAAAATTCCAACTGGTCTATTTTTACATAATCATTCCCGCACAAAAGTATGACGTTGTTTGGTTACCACAGGTGAGATATTGAACAGCCAATGAATCGCTAAAACTCAAACCGTATTAAGTACATTGTATACAAATCAGGTACCCATTCAGTATATCAATGTCAAAGGAATACCCAGTGTTTGAAAACCGTATCAATAATAAAATACCGCGCCAATTTCTCACGCTAAAACTAGATCAGCTCGGATTTCGGGACTTCACAAATCCAATACAGATAGAAGCTCCTGGTAATGGAATCCTGTAATTACACAGGGTTCCCACACATTTGCAGGGGGAAAATCCCTGACAATTCACTGATCACCAAGAAGCATTTGTCACTGACCTCCAGCGCACGCTCGTATTTTTTCCAAATATTCAATCGCTATTTTGGGACAGCAGCATTGAACACAGCCCAAAACATCCTGAAATATAGGTACGTGAAGCCTGAAAATAAAAATTCCCTGACTTTTCACTGAAATTTTGGATTTCCCTGACCAAATCCTAAATTTCCTGACAATTCCCTGACCTTGAAAAAAAAATGTTTTTTCCTGACTTTTCCCTGACCGAAGGAAATTGTGCGCTCTCATTGGTCGATAGCCATGTGCTATTACAGTACATATGCACGCATGACATCAAAACGTCACCTGTGCACTCTATTACGTGCGTCTCGTGGCGCACTTCTTTGTTCTCTTCACGTTGTGACGTCACTAATTTTGCGCATCTATAAGAGGACAGACGCACGGCAAAATGAAATCTATTTGTTAATTACACCAGCTAAATATAAAAAGACCGAATTTTAACGGGACCTGAAACAACCAAAGAGGCTGATCAAAGCATGGTCCGGACTCGGCTAAACCACAGATCGAATTGGAATTACCTTTGCACCAGCCTGTTTAGAATGCTTCTCTTGTTTTGAACTACTTTCCACGTCATCTTCGTCGTCAAACACGATGTGACCTGTCGAGTGTTGCACGTTCTTGCCGCTATCGAGATTCTGTAGAGCTGACGCGATCACAGTTTTCTGTACCTTGGTATGCTTCTGCCTCTCTCTCACAGCATCCAGTCTTCTTTCATCTGATTCAAGCTTTTTCGCCAGATCCTCGTGGTTCGTAGCATTAGATTCGGCATCTACAGATCTTCCTCTTCTTGGTTTACAATCTTTATCTTTGCCATTTCTTTCACTGAAAGTGTTCTTTTCCTTAGGAGAAATGCTACTGGATTTCAATTCACTTCCTTTCTCTTTTTTATTTTCTTGGAGAGATTTCTCGATCTTGTCGACTACTTCCTTATCATTCTCATCATTGGCACATTTTGATTCTATCTCGCACTCTTCCAGTTCTCTCCTTTTCTTTTTTCTTTTATTATTCAACTCCACTGAGTCTTTACTCATATCTCTTTTAGTATCTTTCTCAATTTTCTCTCTGTCCCCTTTCTGTTTACTTGCTATTTTTGTCATCTCTACATCTGTGCCAGTATCTATCTCACAAGCTGCTTCAACCTCCTCTTTTTCATTCCTTTTCTTTTTTCGTCTAGTATGCAATGCCTCCTCTGGTGACATAGCCTTCTTTTCATATAATCTAGCACATATATTTCCATCTAAGATATGCCCTTCCTCCTTGAATTCACCTCCTAGCATATCAACCGTTTCTGCTTGATTTTTACTGAAGGAAATCTTCGGTAATTTGATTGTGGTTTGGGAATCCTCTTCACTGCTTTCCTGAGAAGCTACACGACTTTCCACTTCGGTCACTTTACAAGTTTTCCTTTTCTTCTTGGACAGAGAAAGATCACTTTGCTGCCTTTGTGTGTCAATCTTCTTCTCTTGAGGAGCTTTATGACTTGTTTCTTCAATGAGTTTCCGATTCTTTCTCTTTACTTTAGCCGTTTCTTTAATTACTTTACAAGAAGCGCGACCATTTATAAAGTCCTCTTCTTCACTATCTGAAGAAGCTTGATCACATATCCTCTTACATCTTTTCCTTTCCTGTTTCATTTTACTGCTAACTACTCTTCTGCGTCCCTCCAATTCCCACGTAAGTTCAGCAAATGGCTTCTCCTCTCCATCTTCTTTGATTCTCTTCAAGTTGTGAACCGTTTTACTAGGATCAAACTTTCGAATCTTCAGTTCACCCTTTGGCCGCATGTAAACAACAGGCAGAGCTCGCCCAAATTTCCCAATCACCCAGTTGTCCTTACCAGGAACTGGGGTGCCAGGCACTGCATTTGGTATTGGATTAATCAAATTCTGGGGTAGCGTTGGAGTCTTTGAAATCTTAGCAGCTTCCGATTTGGTGGGTTGCTGGAGTGTCGTTAGAGTTTGTCTTTCTTTTTGAAGCCTGCAAGTAAAATAAAAAATTAAGATGGGTTCCAGCCAGAGAAAGGGGGTTCCAGCAAGAGAAAGGGGGATTCCAGCAAGAGAAAGGGGGTTCCAGCAAGAGAAAGGGGTTCCAACAAGAGAAAGGGGGGTTCCAACAAGAAAAAGAGGGGTTCCAGCAAGAGAAAGAGGGGTTCCAACAAGAGAAAGGGGGGTTCCAGCAAGAGAAAGGGGGGTTCCAGCAAGAGAAAGGGGGGTTCCAGCAAGAGAAAGGGGGTTCCAGCAAGAGAAAGGGGGGTTCCAACAAGAAAAAGGGGGTTCCAGCAAGAGAAAGAGGGGTTCCAACAAGAGAAAGGGGGTTCCTGCAAGAGAAAGGGGGGTTCCAGCAAGAGAAAGGGGGTTCCAGCAAGAGAAAGGGGGATTCCAGCAAGAGAAAGGGGGTTCCAGCAAGAGAAAGGGGTTCCAACAAGAGAAAGGGGGGTTCCAACAAGAAAAAGGGGGTTCCAGCAAGAGAAAGAGGGGTTCCAACAAGAGAAAGGGGGGTTCCAGCAAGAGAAAGGGGGTTCCAGCAACAGAAAGGGGGTTCCAGCAAGAGAAAGGGGGCTTCCAGCAAGAGAAAGGGGGGTTCCAGCAAGAGAAAGGGGGGTTCCAGCAAGAGAAAGGGGGTTTGATATATGCGAGCGCCAAAATATTTGGCAATTTCTTTGTTGTCTTTTAATTTGTACGTGAGCAAGTTTTTTATGAAGTTATGTCAATAAAGAGCATAAATCCGAATCCTGCACCTGGTCAGAAAGCTTTCTTTTGCAACCTGTACTTTGATTTGGCTTCCTTTCCATCTGGTATTGCTCAGAATTGATATGCCTACAGAAAGAAAACAGAAAACATCATTGACCTCACATGTATACAGCTATACATGTCCCAGACATGCAGCAAATGGCAAATAACAAGCGACATTCGCAGAACAGAACATTGTATTTCACACTGTTGTTACTAACATTTCTTGACAGCAGCTTGTGGTGCATAAATATCAACAAATGCAAATGTTTTGACAGGAAAGCCTGCAAAAATAAACGTCAGTGTTAAAAAATCAAGAACACTCTTCCAATTACATGTAATCTCTAATAGAGGAAGCCATATTGTAATTTCCTTAATTCTACCGACAGTAATCACAATAGTATAATGTAACACATACATGTATATAATGTACAATTTGTACACATAGAATAATATTTATGTACAGAGATTGAGCTAGATTTGGGGCTATTTGGCCATTAGCGAGTGATCTGGCACCTAATTTTCTTTGGAAGTGGCACAAAGCTGGACAATTTCACCCTTATCGTATTTTTTTCAAGGGACAAATGTCTTTTTAAACCTGGAATGGTGCCTTGGTGCAACCTGGCTTGTTCCCTGTTTACAAGTCTAGCTACTGGCCAACAGTTTGCATGTCATGTTCACTTAATCACCAGCTATACATGTACATACAATGTATGTGCAATGTATGTACATGTCATATATTGAAGTTATATTCTCTTAACAATAGGATCTTAAAGGGGCTATCAGGGGCGGATTTAGGGGGTATGGCCCCCCTTTCATTGGCATACCCCCGCACCCCCCTATGGTACAATTACGGCCCCCTCTTTCTGCATTTCCTGGATCCACCCCTGGCTACATGTCATGGTACTATGCATGTACAGAGTCAGTGTTTGATTGGTGGATTAAAACAGTTAAACCCCCCTCCTTCAATGCTTGATTGAAAGCATTTTCATTAATTTACTTGAATACTGTATTATTTACGCAGTTTATTAGTCATTTTTGGATATTTGTTTTGATTTTTACCATCCCACATGTGCACAAGGTTTGTCAGTTCATATGAGAATCGCTGATAACGATCATGTCCAGTCCGGATATCTAATGTAATGGTCTCTCACCATGACACAGTCCCTTTAAAGTGCCACTATGATCAAATATATCAATGTTTTTGCACATTCATAAAGTAGAGTTGCTATATTATTACCAGTTCAAATCGTTTTTCGATATGACGACAGGAAGTCTTATTTTTTGAACTCCAAATATTGAATCTAAATGTCCGCCATTACTGGAGGCTGTTCCCTTTGTTCAGCTTTATACAAAGGGTTATTCAGCAGAAGATGTCATATACTCAATGCTCGCCTGCACAACACAATGCCTTAGAGCCATATTTCTACTAAAAACATCTTCATGTACGCAAGAAGAAAGTTATATTTATCTTTGCAAAGTTGGCTACTTTTTTATGCACACTATTTTGTGCGACGTGATTGTCATGTTAAGTGTATGACATCACTTCCACTGAATAATGAATTTAACAGCTTCCAGGGTTTTACCGGTAAACTCTCCTAAAATGTTGTGGTTTAACTTGCCCATTTTGAAATATTTTGACTATTTCGGCTAACACTGATTGACCTATTGACACTGAAAAAGTGGCAAATCAAAATTATGGTAAATTTTTGTCATAGTGGCTCTTTACCAAGAAGACGTCTCTTTCACAGGGGATGCAGGTGGGGAGTAATAAGAGGCAGCTGTCTTTTCAGTCTCAGAATTAACAAACAAAGAATAATTCTGAAAAAATAAAAGTGCCAAATGTTGTGCTATTACTGTATTCACTCACGGATAAGCTGCACTTGCAGATAAGCCGCACCCCAAGTTTTTGAAGCTTGAGTTTAGTAAAAAAAGTTTTTTTGAAGAATATCAAATGTACATTGTAACCTTCATCAGACTTTCAAACTGGAGAAAACTCCCAAAGTTGTATCTGTAATTTCAGCTCTGAAATAGTATAAACTTCATGTCTACATACAGTACCGCCGGGAATTATAGGGACATCCGACCGCGGAAAAACCTAGGTCATTGGACGCGGCGCCGCGGTTTTCTGCCGAGGTCATTCAGAAATGACCGCGGCGTTTTTGAAAACGCCGCGGTTTGCATATTGAGGTCATCAACCGAGGCGCTTGCCGCGGCTCAGAGCCGAAATGAAAATTCTTTTGGAAAGTGAAATTTCACTTTTGGTGAAGTGATATTTCACAAGTGATATTTTCCTTCTAGAGACTGAAGTAGAACGACAAAAAAGTAGCACCACTTTTGATTACTCTAAAAGAAGTATCTTGAAACTCGGCAGACACTGTTTAAAAACTTTTATACACATCATTTAAATACACATGAACATTAGTCTGATACATGACCTATCTTTCCATAGTATTTGTTTACCGAGATCTGTTCATTCGGGTCACTTTTTAGATCGAATTTTGCATGTCAACGAAGCCAACAACATGTTCACGTTCGTCCGTACATCTGTTGGAAGAGAGAAAACTGGACACTAGAAGTTTTGTTTTCGCTGAACGAAGTCAAAACAACAGAGTACTTTGCTTTTTCATTATCTAAAAGGATATCTGGAAGCCATCTATCAAAAAATAAATTTGTTACAGTGTACTCAACGAGAGGTGGAAGACCAGTTTGACAAATTTGCTGTGAAAGTTTTGAACAGTGACGACACAGTAGGCCATTTACCGTGTGAATACTCACTAGGATAGCATGGTATTTTCTTGCTCGTGGAGGAACTATAACCATCAAAGTAACAGGCCAACAACAACACTGCAACAAGCTTTGTGGTGGAATGATCTTTTGACGAAGGTTTAATGGCAAGAATATAATTTACATCAAAATGGCCAAGTCCTGGCTCTTTTGAGAGCCACCAAACTTGAAAAAGCAATGACCAGTGCTTAGTTTCTTTTCCTTTTGTGTGGTGTTTAGTAGTATACCTTAACTCATTGAGTTAATAGAATTTTTTTCTTTGAAATTTTTAATTTATGTAAATATACGGAACCTTGTGCAGATGTTCTCGCAGATAAGCTGCACCCCTGATTCCAAACGAAGATTTTGGGTAAAAAGGTGTGCCTTATCTGTGAGTGAATATGGTAAATAGTACATGTTACATATACATAAATTGTACATTTAATACTATGTATAGTTGGCCATCAAGTGTGAACATGAAATGAAAATTGTTGGCCAGTCGCTAGACTTGTAAATATTATTATATTATATTATATTATTATATTTTGTGCATTAGAGTGGTTTTCAAATTTAAAGTCCATTTTGACGATGTTGCACGCGCATTGAGAACAATATACATGCAATCAAGAAAACAAAAGATTGTCATGCAACATTGAGTTTTGGTGGGCCACATTCTGGTTTTTGGCGGGCCACATGCGTTTGTTTTCAATGCACGTGCAACATCGTCAAAATGGCCTATCGAGTGTCGAAAATAATATTAAGTGATTGCTTTAGTTTTGCATTTGCTTAGCTTTTTTATTGCATGGCTGTGAGAAATGTTTTCTATTTATCAGCCAATCAAGTTCTAAACTAAAACCAAATGCAATCATGCAATCAGGTTTTGAGCAATTGTGAATTACTTCAGTTCGTGATTGGTTCATTGTGTTTTCACTTGCTCCTGTGATTGGCTAATGAGTATGTATAAACTAATTACTTTGGTTTTACTACACTCAACTGAAAACCGCTCTAAAAGGGATGAACCATTATTTTTTGGAGGTGAGGGGTGAGAACAATATTTTTATTTTCAGAGACGGAGAACTTATAATAAATAAATTGTTTGCAGGGAATAATGTGTTTAAATAAATTGCTTGCAGAGTGGGGAAAAATTTATTATTTCCACTGAGGCAGTCATTGAAAAAAATAATTTGCATGGCTACCCAGGTTGAGAATCTTGTACGATCTTGTACAAGATCTTGTCTGGCAAGATTTTCAAGCTGGACCTGTATGTTTCTCATACCCCCAACAAAAAAATAATGTTTCACCCCTAACAACAGGTGTATTTGTACCTGGTAGAACCGCTCTCCTAACCAGCTCTACTGATGATATTGAACCAAAACTCTTCAACAGTTCACTGTGAAATTATAACAAAAATGGAATTAAGTAGATTTTAGTATCAAGATTAATCTGAAGAAAATGATTTGTGCAATCAATAATAAGAACTGATATGATTCAATACTAAAAGCAGGAATTAAGAGATACATGCATGCATTATGTTATTGGTGTCCCGTTACCTTCGATGAATCAACTACAGCCACTCATAAAAAAAATGCTTACAGTGTTTCATGAACTTCTCATAATAAACTCGTCTGATACATGTAGCTAGTACTTTTTCATTTGGAAAGGGAGGGGGGGGGGAATACAAAAGGGCATGTGGAGGGGAGGGGGGAGGGAGGGGGGCACTTGTATGACAAATAGGTAGGTACATGAATGTGCAGCCATGGGTACAGAATGGGACCTGGTTTTACTACAGAAAGGTACATGTACAGTATCTCCAAACCCCGAGTTACATGTACATTCCCTCAGTTTCATTAATCTGAGTCATCTATTTGGAACCACAGTTTTAAGAAAAACCTGAACCCTGACCCAGAAATCGAAATTAGGTTCACACCTGCATGGACTCAGTACCACCACACAGGACAGGAGAGGGAAAAAGTAAAAGCATTGATACATGTAGCTGAGCCCAGCAGTTTGTTCTCCTTACCTGATGTCTTGTTCTTTGACGCCTGTGTAAAGGCCTCCTACAAACAGCCTTGTCTTTTCTAAAGAGTTCATATTCTCACTTCCTTTATAAGATAATTAAACTGGAAATACAGAAACATATAGAAAAGAGTAGTTATATAATGTAAATAAAGTGCACCCTCAATCCTCTAAATTTGAGGTTATTAACTTGTTAATTTAAATAAAAGAAATAGTTAAATAATTAGATGTACATGTATATTACTGCCTCGTCCCCAGGCATCTAAAAAAAATGGCGAACACGGATGCACGAACAGCACACATTGACCCAGGTGCTTCGTGCCCAGTATCTCGCGCTCTGCGCTCGACCCCCTCGATCGCTCAGGTCGCAAATATCGCTCAATTAAATATGCCTGGGGACGAGGCAGTGTATATTATAAAACAATAATCTTGATTCCTTGTGATTAGATATAGACCCATGTTCTTTCTTTACAGAGGTATGTCATGTACATGTAACTACAAGATAAACACTTTAAGCAATACCCTTGAAAACAACAGACTTCAGACTGCATCATAGAATTGACTGAAACTATGTTATGTAGCCTGGCCAGCCACCATGAGCTAGCTACACAAACATGCCCTTTATTTCTATATCGACATGTTTAAAGCTCTATCAATACCAAACCCCCCCCCCCCCCCCCAAATCCCTGGGCATATGTGGGGCATTTCACTAAGTTTCTGTCCTGGGGGTGGGGCATTTGCCAGCAAAGAAAAGCTGGGGGGTGGAGATTTTGTCAAAGAGAGTAAAAATAGCTAATTTTATAAGAGATTTACACTCATTCATTTCTTTCATTCATTTCTTTATTTGCCACAGATATAAATACTATGATTACACGAGTATACGGTTGCAAGTGGCGAGGGAGCCCAAGTAGAAACCATTAAGCTTAATATGTGATTTTGGGTTTAACCTCTTTGACAACTGATTGTATTAAAACATTGTAGGAGTGGCGCGAAAGAACATGTATGGTAAAAAATCAAGCATAGGACTAGTATAGACTAATTAAACAAATAAATAAAGTTGGGAGAAAAAGGGACGGATTCAAAGACGGGAGAAAAGATACATTTTCAGTTTCGACTGAAACAAGGAAATGGTCGTGCCATTACGAATGTCGGAGCTCAGCGTGTTAAAGAATTTTGGACCCTGGTAATTAGCAGAAAACTGTCTAATTTTTGTTCTACAATAAGGAGCATAAATTAAATAGACTAGAGCTTCTTGTATAGTGACTGTGTACTTCATTGGTTCGTAAAATTGAATTGTCAAAGCTTCGAGAAGTAAATTGTTTTTATATTATGAATACATAAACTTTCCTAAATGAAATAAGTAGATATGTTCGAATTTCAGGAACATACATGTAAGCTCCTTGAATATAGGGTCGGTGTGCGTGTCAAATGCCTCCTTGTTAATGATTCTAATTGCACGTTTTTGAAGCATAACAATACGATTAAGGTTGGATGGATACGTTGAGCCCCAGACTGTAACACAATATTGAAGATATGGATATACAAGAGAATAGTATAAAGTATGTAAGGATGGCTTGGAAAGGCAAAAACTTGATTTATATATAATTCCAACTGATTTAGAGATTTTACTGGCAACGTGGGAAATATGCGGTTTCCAAGACATACATGTAATTGCTCATCCAAAATTACACCAAGGAATATGACCTCTTTGACCTGATCGATCCTATGATTATTTATATCTATCGATAAGTCAATTGTTTGCCTTTTTGCCTTGGTTTAAAAACCATATAATTGGATTTCTTTACATTGATTGACAGCTTATTAGCCTTAAACCATACAGATAACTTGTTCATTTCAATGGCAATTGTATTCATCAGACAGGGTAACTCTTTATGAGAAAAAAAATAGATTGGTGTCATCAGCAAATAAAACTAGTTCAAAAACATTTGGGGCATTACAAAGATCATTAATGCATATCAAGAAGAGCAGCGGGCCGAGGATTGACCCTTGAAGTACTCCACACTTAATACTATTAAATATGGAACAAGTGCCATTATACTCAACATATTGTAACCTCCAAAACAAATGAGTTTTTCTCCAAAGTGGGAGAGTCAAGCGATCCCAGTTATAGCTGTGGCTTTGAAGTCATCCATCCCTTGAAATAATATCGCAACATCGTATTTCCAGCGTGTCTAGGTTTGATGCAAAGCTATTGGAGAAATAATTCTTCATCCAGTCAAGGGTCAATCCACGGATACCATAATGCTCAAGTTTGTCAAACAAAATCTCATGGTTCACAGTATCGAATGCCTTAGAAAGGTCAAGAAAAATTCCCACTGTATATTTTTTTCTGGTCGATTGCTGAAACAGATGTTATTTTATCAAATAAATGTAATAGAGCTAAAGAGGTAACCTTCTTGACAATATCGTTAGTATTCTCATCCCGAGTGAGTGGAACACCATGAATTTCCAATAGATCTCGGCACAGATACTGCTTTAAATTCTCTAGGTCATTCTCTGCTGTAGCGGCTTAACCTTCTAGCTTGTCAGCTCTGACCCTCAACTTGGAATTCTGCAATCGAAGTTCACCATTCTCGGCTTTAAGTTCGTTCACGGAATCAATCAAGCCATCGAATTTCGAACTTAGAAAATCTTGGCTTTTCAAATAACTTCATTGAGATCCACTTTTGTCATTATCTTGTGATTAAGTTTCGATCTTCAAGGGAACGACAAAAAACACGACCTTTCGCACCACTATTGCCACTACAAACTCGTTCCAAAGCCCCACAGTAACCCCATGGTGGAGCATTTGCAATGCTCTGGTTTGGAATTAATAGAGCCATTGAGCCATTACTCCTTTCAATCACAGTGCTGCAACATATGCTTTAATATAAAGTAGAATTCATAAGTAAAGTACATGCAGCTATTGACACATTCTTGGTACTATCTTGTTGGAAGAATGGTAAATATGCTGCTGAGAAGAATGATAATAGAGCATCACAGGTTAATTTACACGATCTCAGAGAGAGAAAGGCCTGGGTACTAGTTTATCATTCCATGTTGTTCTAGTTTAGTTCTCTCATCATTCTGTTACATGAATTGATTAGATTAAACACATGTTCTTGTGAAATGGATGGACTCCTATCTATGATGAGAGAACTAAGGACAAAAGACTAAGAATCAATGAAGAAATCACAGCCAAGCATCCTCTTTCATTACATGTAGACTATTGTCTAATTTGGCCATACTCATGCACACTTGGATTGTGCAAGGGAACTCACCCCTGGCATGCTTTATTTTCTACCATTTACTTTTGCCATGCTTGACTATAAACAAGCGTTAATGCATTTAGTTGTCAACTGATGGATGTGTTTTCATCACCAGTCAAACATGTATGACAGAACTGTAGAATTGTGTTTACATGACCTCATTGGCCTGAGCTATCTCCATGGCAATTACGTGTAGTTTACTTTTCTTATAGTGTGACCACATTAAATGTATGTAAAACTCAAATACGGAAAAGTAAACAATTTGTGTAGCCACATACATTGTAGCCATCTCTACACCAACAATTGTACATGTATGCAGAAGGGTTGGTAACATTGACCTGACGTATAGGGACGTCTGACATATAGGGACGTTATATAGGAAAACGGTTAGGGTTATGTCAGGCATCCCTATATGTCAGGTAACGTTACCAACCTGCCCCATATATGTATGTAGCCAGTAACTATGACTCCCAAGTTTTAGTGGCCGGGTATTAATGATAAAGTTTTACCGTTATTAATTAACTAATTTCATTGATTGGTTTTGATTGATTGATTGGTTTTGATTGATTGATTAGTTTTCTGATCATTGATTTTCATCGATTGTATCACCCCGGGTCAGGATGGCCAAAGTAACCAAGCTACATGTACAATGTATGTGTATAACATTTATCAATGGACTGCAAACTTGGGAGAAAATATTTGTGTGTTTTTGGCTAAACTGCAGAATACAATGCTGTACCAATTAAAAAGATCACTTGTCTTGAAAACTTCGGTAAATTTTCCATTATGGTTCAGGTGTATCCCAGTGTTACCAATCGATGAAGTCGATGATTGGAAATGCAATTGATAAATCGAAATCAATTGATAAAATTAGCTAATTGATATCGATTGGTATCGGGCAATCGATGACCATTGAATCGATAGTCACAATAAAAATTGTTCATCGATTCATATCGATTGGCAGTCAAGGTACTCTGAATTTATAAACACTGAATTTATAAGCAGGACCTGAAAAACAGTCAAGGGACTGGTCAAAGCCAGGACCCGGCTAAATCACAGATCGAATTGGAATTTAGCATGTTGGTTTTTGTGGAGGGAGCAAAACCGGAGAGCCCGGAGAAAAACCCTTCGAGCAAGGGCAAGATACTAACAAACTCAACCAACATATGGCGCCGGGTCCGGGAATCGAACCTGGGTCACAGAGGTGAGAGGCGAAGCGCTTAATCACTGCACCACCCCGGACTCCCGGCCAACATGACATTGACAAGACACTGACAGTTGCTTGTTCCGCTCCTATCACAGAAAGTGTGCCATGTTTAGAACCGGAATTATAATTATGTCAGAGCAGGAAAATGAAGTTCTCATAAAAATACGATGTATCGTCAATGATCACTCGTTCTGTGAATGATTTGGGGTTTAAAATGGTTATTTTTTGTGTGTTTTTGAAGGTTTATATAAAAATTTGAGATGAATTATTAATGAGCTACGTGGCGTTGTATTCTGCACTTGAATTTTGAGGAGCTGAAAACACTAAAATCAAAAGCAAACACAATTTGTTTTATCTGCGGTCTGCACGTGCACTTTGTATTCGTCAGACCGAATCCATGGTTCATTGCAAATAAATAACTAATAACGTCAAAAAGACCCTCTGTAATACTTGAAACACATACCTGTGGGAATACTGGCTCATCACTTGATTTCATAACCATAAAGTACCAAAATATATAAGTGAACAACATGCATCCGATGATCCGATGCGTCCATCATTTTGAAAAGTCCATTCATTACCAGGAATGCGCGGTCAATGCGATTAGAGCGAACTGCATGCTGGAGACGCAGGATACGCATGCTCCATAAAAAGAATAGGTCCGCGACTGCGAACATAGACGACATCATATATTCGTAATTTCAAATATATATTTCTTGTTTAGGGTTTATTATCCCTGTTTATTCTTGAGTGTTAATTGACGCTTGACTGCATTAATTAAAATCACGTTTTGGGTTTTTGCGGACAAACAGGTGTTCCTCACCTAGTATCGAACTTGTTTAGTCCTTTGACTACTGAACCGGCAAAATCCGGCCAAGAAGCATACATGTACCTGAAAAAAAATGAATACAACAAACGATCAGACATGCTGGAAATACGATGTTGCGATATTATTTTCAGGAGATGGATGACTTAAAATCAAGAGCTATAACAGCAATCGGTTGACTCCAAACTTTGGAGAGAAACGTATTTGTTTTGGATACTTTTTCGTTTCTTTGATTTTCACCAATTTCGATGCTCTGAAAATCGACTCAAAAAACCCTTTTCGTTAGCACTTGAAACCAACCGCAAGCCCAAATCAGCGTTCAGTTGTTACAGTACCTTCTTTAATCTCTCCAACTACCAGGTTTGTTTTTACAAAACACATCAAGAGACTGTGAGTCATGCAAAGCTTAACACTGCATTTCTCTCGACAAAATTCGACATGGGGTACCCTCCTCTGGGACCTCTGTAGGTTTCTTTATCAAGTCTTTTTACCCCACAACCAAGTCTTGGTCAGTTCACATAAGCCGAGGCCTTGAAGCAACAAAAACATGCAATGCATGCAAGGGTGAAAAGATCACCAACTGCAGAGTTTCAAGAATGTTTTTATTTTTTTTGACGTGGGTCAAAGCGGAATCACAACAGAAAAATCCAGTGAAATCCCCTCAGAAAGCCTACTAAAAACAGTTAAGCCAATTAGTTTTCAGCCGTCTTCAGACTTTATGATGTCCTCTGCCATGTGGCCCAGATCTTCAGGTGGTCATGTTAGGCTAGTGATTGCGAAATGCCTCATTTTAATAGCTAATGAAAGATGAGGAGTGACCGGTTGATGATCAGGTAAGCGGTACGTAACTAACTGTACCGTGGCAGTTCTGACCTCTGTGGTAATCATGATCTCTGACGTATTGCACATGGATGGTCCAATCATATTGCTCATTAGAAATGCGTCTCCCGGTCAATAGATTGGGAACGAAAAGCCCATGGCAGTCGTGACTTGCGACAAAGATTATTTTGTAGGGGAGAGAGAGAAAGCGTATATCACTATATGACCGCCATTAGATTACTGATAAAGGATGTCCTTCGCAGCAAGCCTTCGTAGTTCTCCCGGTTTACGCTTCCAGCGCGACTTTAACTTATCTCTGTTATTGTTGTCTCGTGACTCGTGTAGGGCTATGCAGACATTTTAAGGTTTAATAATCGACAAGGAGGCGAACAAGAGTTGTCATTTTTTCGAGCCAGGATTCAAGCTAGGACTCGAGCCAAGGGACGAGCTGGTTCTTTGTGCTTTCAGAATTATATTCAACATTGTAGAGACGAAAGGTAAGCTTACGGCTAAACTATAGAATACCCGGCCAGTTCCAGGGTTTTCAATAACATTTGAAGTAAGTGGCAAAACTTGAAGAGTAGGCGGCGAGCATCGAGCGCCATTGCCATTGGCGCAAATATCTAATTTTTGGGGAATTTTTCAATCAAAGTAGGCGGCGATTTCGCCGGCTGCCGGCTTCTATTGAAAACCCTGAGTTCAAAAGATCACTTGAAAACTGTGCTAAATTATCCATTGTAGTGCAGGGTCGTTCTATGAATGATTTGGAGTCGAAAATGGTAAGGGTTTTCTTAAATTTCACCATAGGTTTTTTAAATGTTTGTATAATAATAATAATTTATTGTATTTGTAAAAAAAGCACAATTTTTACATGAAAATGAATCAAGGAAAGCCGAAGCAAGGGGCTTATATTATATACCAACAAATGAGGATTCCTAAATGCCAGGACTCAAGCTAGGACTTGACCCAGGGTGGGGATTCTAGTACAAGAGGCCACAGCTCAGCTCAGACAATCATCAGGCCCATAGGGAGGGGGTGCTATGGGTGTGCTTGCACCCCCTGCAGGCTGTGGAGGTCTGCTTTTTTGGACCGATGGCTCAAAAGAGAGAAAGAAAGTGAAGTGTTTAAATCAAACTGCCTTCAAAACACATGAAATGCAGTCTCAGACAACCTAATTTTTTTAATGTTTCCTGAGTTACATGTAGGACTTTTCCAGACCCCTACAAACTTGCGCCTGGTGAGATCGCAAATTTGACATTCCAATGCACCTCCCAGTCAAAAATACTGGCTACGGGCCTGATCATCTTACTATTGGTTTCACTCAGCTGTGTTTTGTGTTTGTCCACTATAAACAAGTGTAATCTTCAAACCACTATTAAAAACACTATTGGTTTCACTCAGCTGTGTTTTGTTTCAAACACTGTGGATCAAGATTTGGTGGACTACACAAAATTATTGAATTATTGTCACACTGCATAGTGGATTGAAGCAGGGAGGCATTGAAGCTTATAATGATTCCAAGTACAAATTAAGTTACAGTGTCAAATAGAGCCAGACTCGTTTCTTAAAATGTTTCCCATACATTTCAATAAATAGTCAGTCAAATGACTGGACTTTAGAGGAAAACTATTTACAACCCAGAGGGGGAGTTCTTCCTATATTTGGCTGGTAGGGATGGTCACCATCATATTTTTTAGGGTTTGAAATTCACAATCTGGTATCAGGACTAACACTACACTGTATATTATCCCAGTCTGTTCATATCAGCCCACTGATATTCTTAATAAACACCCTGGGCTTGACTTACAATATAAGTTGGGTTACAGGGGTTAAGTCAATCTACTAGGGTATAAAGTTCCATCTACCTGCAAGCCTAGAAATCCTGGCTACATGTACTGTGCATTCTGACTCAGGCATTTGTTATAAATCTCCTAATCTTGGAGACTGCCCTATTTAGCGACTGTACTGTTTAAAGTTAACAAGCCAGTCCTTAATTATATAGGCATACTTTTAGGTTTATTGAACTTTTTTGTTGGTGGTTATTCCACCAATTGTTTAGAGTAAAAAACAAACATTAATTAATATGACTGACCAAACATCTCTCATGATGAGTCAAATGACTGGACTTTATAGGAAAACTATTTACAACCCAGAGGGGGGGGGGGTTCTTCCTATATTCAGCTGGTAGGGATGGTCACCGTCATATTTTTTAGGGTTTGAAATTGACAATCTGGTATTTTTTAGGGGTTGTTTGAGCAAAAGCCACATTTTCATTGCATCTGGTATTTTTTAGGGGCAAATCTGAGCTATGGACATAAAGTACAAGTGAGAAAACTGTATATGGCTGAAACTTTTAAAGAATTTGTAATTTTTTGGGGGTATAACTTTTTTCTGCCCTAGGTATTTTTTAGGGAATTTTTCCAGTGGTCATCCCGCCAGGGATTTTCAACTTTGCACCTGTTGTGCTGCAATTTGATGTTGTAATTCAGTAGTAGCTTTATAACTACAAATGCAACCTTCTGCTAGAAGATGTTAGAAGAAAACGGCAAATGCCAGGAATAGTAATAAAGGAGTAATGAAACAACTTGAATCATATTGTGAAATATTTAAGGCTTTGGGCCCATTTGTGCACTTGAACTTCTCAAACTCATCCATTATGCATGAGCATAATGTCATCCAATGGAGGGCACATATTTGGTCACATGCATCAAGGTTGATGCCCGATGCAAACCTATTGTTCTCTCTACATGGATATTGATGTTCAATGAGAACACAGAGCAAAATCACAAGTTATTTGCCATATTGAATGTCATTGATATGAAATTTGTCCCAAATGTGTATCAACAATTTAGATCTAGTGATCAACTTCTCAAAACTGGTCAAAGTTCCAGGTTAGAAGTCAGCGATTCTGTCCCATCAATCAGTCCGCCTCAGTGTAATAAATAAACAACCCACCAATGTAACGGTGTTGGTTAGCAGTTATTTTATTTCAAATAAGAGCAAATATGGACGTCCTTTCCATTAGGTTTTATTTATTCATTCATTTATTTGTTTGTTTATTATTTATTTATTTGCAATCCATATAATGTTTGACAGAACAGAATCACCAACTTTTTATCTGGAAGTTTAGTTTAGTTCGATAGTGCATTCATTCTTTGATAGATATAGGGGGAAAATAATATTTGTAACAATATTTGAGTGGATAAAGAGTACACTGGCTGCCTCATCCTCATTTCCTTGGACTATATGCATGTAGCAAACCAATTTATAGACACAGGCTTTTACTATCTTCCTTTACCAAGCTTCTGGTTTTGTATAGTTATGGGTGGATACAATGTCATTTCCATGCAGTGGATGCAGAATGTGTTAATTTTCTCTTGTTCTTTATTTCATTGGCTTATACAAAGTAAACAGGAGTAAAGCAACCAAAAATTGTGGTATTATATTTTTTTAATGAAAATAGTACCCAGTAGCAAAAGATTTACTGAGGAAGACCTTCACGTATATGCATTGCATATGGGCCAGCGCCTTTACAGACACAAAATTGCTATTATGGCAGAACGAGGACATTGAGTGTCAAAAGCACTTGAGGTCTGAGTTTCCGGTTCGATTCCGGATAGCAAAGTCTGTATCGCTACCCATACAATTGCACCACTACACAGTCTGATCTATATCAGTAGGGAGTTGAACCCGGTTTCTTGGGTTTCCAATTCCCGTTCTCTCGATAAGTTGGTTATGCTAAATTATGTAAAATTATAGTTGAATACTACATTTCAAATAGAACTTTGCTTGTAAGAAAACTTTCGCGTATTCCATAGTTTGCAACTAGTCACACTTTCCTGTGCATATCCATGCGTTTTTTGTTGATGTTGTTGATTTTCGTTAGGGGAATGCTGGAAAACTACATATTTATAATGTAAACTTTTGATGAGATTATACATGTATATCCAAACCTACAGTAAACACAAAAATAACAAATGTGAAAGATTACGTCATTGCTCTCGTCTATGTAAGATACTGTAAGATACCTCTCCACTACACCTGAACCCCTCTTCACTACACCTGGTTACCTGACCACTACACATGCCTACCTCACCACTACACCTAACCCACTCTCCACTACATATGCGTACCTCTCTACTGCACTTGGTTACCTCGCCACTACACCTAACCCCCTCTGCTACACCTTGTTACCTCACCACTACACCTAACCCCCCTCCACTATACCTCGTTACCTCATCACTACACCTAACCTCCTCCACTGCACCTGGTTACCTCACCACTACACCTAACCCTCTCCACTATACCTGGTTACCTCATCACTACACCTAACCTCCTCCACTGCACCTGGTTACCTCACCACTACACCTAACCCCCCCTCCACTACACCTGGTTACCTCATCACTGCACCTAACCCCCCTCCACTATATCTGGTTACCTCACCACTACCCCTAACCTCCTCCACTGCACCCGGTTATCTCATCACTACACCTAACCCCCACCACTACACCTAACCCCGTCCACTGCACCTGCCTACCTCACCACTATACCTGACCCCCTCAACTGCACCTGGTTACCTCACCACTACACCTGCCTACCTCTCCACTGCACCTGTCTACCTCACCACTACACCTGACCCCCTTCACTACACCTGGCTACCTCACCACTACACCTGGTTACCTCTCCACTACACCTGCCTACCTCACCACTACACCTGACCTCATCCACTACTGACGACACAAGCTTGACGGCTTCAGGGAAAACAATAGAAAAAACGGAAATGGGGGTAAACAAGGACTTAATCAATATTAGAAACTGGCTTGCATCAAACAAATGAAGTTTAAATATTGTTATAATTGGGTCGAAACAGAGATTGACTAATCTCTCCGCACAACCTAACGTTGTTATCGGAGATGTGCTAAATTATGGAACAATTTGCCCATTGAAGTTCGCAATTGTGATTCTCTGGCTTCTTTTAACAGTTTAATTCCATCCCTTGGGCCATACAAGTAGATTATTGATTAGTATTTTCATTCCTAGTAGTAGTTAATAGTAGCTATATTAATTATTATTTTAATTTCTTGTATTAGTTCTAGTTGTTTTTAAAATGAGTTATATTATAGTTATATTATATTATTGTATTGGTAAAACACGCCCCAATTGGAAATCAGTTTTGTTGAATTAGGTTAGCGTGTATAAATAAAGTGGATCTTATCTACTAGACCTGGCTACCTTACCATTACACCTGACCCCCTCAACTACACCTGCCTACCTCTCCACTACACCTGACCCCCTCCACTACACCTGACCCCCTCCACTACACTTGCCTACCTCTCCACTACACCTGACCCACTCCACTACACCTGCCTACCTCTCCACTACACCTGACCCACTCCACTACACCTGCCTACCTCTCCACTACTCCTGCCTACCTGACCACTACACCTACACTACTACACTACACTACATGATTCATACTACCTTAGGCACGTTTTCTGAGTAGACTGTTCTATCAAGCAAATTCAGTTAGTTAGTTACTCCGCTACCACGCTACGATCATATAGGATATACAACTTTATCTACGATCTGCTACCTTTGGTACAAGAGTAAACCAAATTAAGTAAGTCTTTATATTTTCTTTATACTGTCTAGTTGATATAAGTTATAGCCTTGATCGTTGCAAATCAAACGCTTGCTATAGAGTAAAATTAATTATGCTCGAGTCAATTACAGGACGTTTATGATTTGTTATGCTGTTCATCTCTTAGCCAGACGATTTACACGATTTATCGAAATTGTGATTTAGTTATGTCAGTGCTATTCAATTCCACGCGACACTGTTATGTTCTCAGTTTGATCATGTTATTTATGCTATGATTATACTATCTTAAACAATTAGTTATATAAGTATCGATTGTCATATGTTACACGCTATAATGTTGTTAGATTGTTAGAACTATCATGTTATAACTCGTGTATTTTATGCTTGGATAAGTTAGAGTCTATTTTAATTATCGTATTTCAGTTCGAACCTACATCCCTACAACTTCTATACTACATTTGCTACGAAAGCTACAACTCCCACAATTATACATATTCTACAAACCTAGTGCTATCAGAACCTTGTCGAATTGAGAACAGTGAACTATTGTTGATTAAAGTACAGTTGTTGTAATCAATCTGTGGAGTTCGGATTCATTTGTACCAAGCTACCCCTGTAATTGTTGAGATTTGAGTAAGCAGCAACCTCTAGATTCCCAGCAGTTACATCTACTACACCTGACCCCCTCTCCACTACTCCTGCCTACCTGACCACTACACCTGACCCCTTCTCCACTACTCCTGCCTACCTGACCACTACTAGTGTGGGTACGTTCGCAACCATGGAATGTCAAAAGGGTGGTATTGGAATTTATCGCACGTAAATTGACCATTGTAGCGGACATATCCCTAAAGCTCGTAAAACTGCCTATAATTCTGTATTCTCCTACGCAACCGCTGTATGCTCTGTCACGCAACGCTCCGACCCCGAAGTCTGGTTACCTCACCAAACACCTGACCTCCTCACCACTGCATCGTACCTGACCCCTTCACCACTACACCCGACTACCTCTCTACTACATCTGACTACCTCTCCACTACCTCTGAACCGTTGAGGTGTAGTGGATAGGTAGTCAGGTGTAGTGGTGAAGGGGTCAGGTGTAGTGGTGAGGGAGCCAGGTGTAGTGGTGAGGGGGCCAGGCGTAGTGGTGAGAGCGTTAGGTGTAGTGATGAGAGGGTCAGGTGTAGTGGTGAGGGGGTCAGGTGTAGTGGTGAGAGCGTAACGTGTAGTGGTGAGAGGGTCATGTGTAGTGGTGTGAGGGTCAGGTGTAGTGGTGAGGGGGTCAGGTGTAGTAGTGAGGGGGTCAGGTGTAGTGGTGAGAGGGCCAGGTGTAGTGGAGAGTGGGTCCCGATCAGGTGTAGTGGTGAGGTATCCAGGTGTAGTGGAGAGTAGGTCAGGTGTACATGCAACTTACATGCAACTTAATTTATTTTGAGACGCTAGCCACCAACAACTTTACAAGCTGATTTCCAGGTGGGGCGTTTAAATAGTTACAGCAAAAGTGTTAAAAATCGTAATAATCGAGAAATTATTTAAAATACAATAGATATTTGATTCTAAGAAATTTACATGGAAACATTTTGCATCAGATAGGCAGGCATCTCTTTTCGAAATCGAGTAAGAGATTTAGCAAGGTTAGCCTCATTTTTAAGACTGTTCCAAAGCATAGCACCGCTATACCCAAAACTACATTTGAGGAAATTCGTAGTTCTGTATCTATATTCCTGAGATTATATTTCTTTTGGCAGTCATTGAGCTTAAAAAATAGATTTCTCAGGTAAGGCGCACATTGATTTTTTTAAGATTTTGTACATAAACATCGATTTTGATCGTAATCGCCGTGACTGGAGAGTTGGCCATTGTAATTTGTCAAGGCTGTCTACCGAGCGTATTTCATATTTGGCTCCTGTTATAACCCGAGGGGCATGTGATTGAAGTTTTTGTAATTTATCCTTATTCGCGGCCTTGTCACAAGTATCCCATAAGGGAGAGCAATAATCGAAATAGGGCTGTACCAACGCCTTGTATATAGTTTCAAGAGAGTTAGTACGTGGGGACAAATGGCTTCAAACGCCGAATGGCACCAATTAATGCCAGCACTAGCTTTTTACATATGTTTTCAACTATATATATGGTTTCCCCAGGTAAGGTTTTGATCAATTAGCAAGTTCATAAATCATCCGCATAAAGACATGGAGTTGTAGATCGAAGGCAATTTGTCAAGTCGTTTATATATAATTAAAAGAGAAGAGGGCAAAGAATCGACCATGTGGGACACCACAGATTATTTCTTTGGGCGTAGAAAATTGGTTGTTAATGAGGCATTGTTGTTTCTATTTGCAAAGTACCATGTGAACCAATTTAATTATACCTCATTCATTGTTTAAAGTTAACCAATGGTTGCTAAGCAACAGCGCACTATAGTCACGTGATAATTTGGTATGTGGTAGCTCCGTCCTATGTCAAGATCGCCACCAAAGTTTATTGGCAAGCAAGAAATACATAGTGTTTTAGTAGGGGTTGGGGTTAACTCTGGTGGTTGGGGTTAACTCTGGTGGTTGGGGTTGCTAGCTACTTAACATTAATTTACTGGTTTTCGTGCAATTATAGCTTCCGGGTTCACTACAAATTTGTGCATATATCTCAATTAATATTTAATCGATTTCAATTTTGTTTGCAGTAACAAACGCTACGATGGCAGTGCATTCAATGAATATTGAATATCTACTAAGAATTAAGCTAAACAGGGATAAAATGCTGTTTAAAGTTGACCAATGGTTGCTAAGCAACAGCGCACTTTAATCACGTGATCATTTGGTATGTTGTAGCTCCGTGCTATGCCAAGATCTCCACCAAAGTTTATTGGAAAGCAAGACATATATGGTGTTTTAGTAGGGGTTGGGGTTAACTCTGGTGGTTGGGGTTGCCATTAATTTACTGGTTTTCGTGCAATTATAGCTTCCAGGTTCATTTCAAATTTGTGTATCTCAATTAATATTCCATCGATTTCAATTTTGTTTGCAGGAACAAACACTATCATGGCAGTGCATTCAACGAATATTGAATGTCTACTAAGAATTAAGATGAACAGTGATAAAATGCTGTTTAAAGTTGACCAATGGTTGCTAAGCAACAGCGCACTTTAGTCACGTGATCATTTGGTATGTTGTAGCTCCGTGCTATGTCAAGATCTCCACCAAAGGTTATTGGAAAGCAAGACATATATGGTGTTTTAGTAGGGGTTGGGGTTAACTCTGGTGGTTGGGGTTGCCATTAATTTACTGGTTTTCGTGTAATTATAGCTTCCAGGTTCATTTCAAATTTGTGTATCTCAATTAATATTCGATCGATTTCAATTTTGTTTGCAGTAACAAACGCTACGATGGCAGTGCATTCAAAGAATATTGAATATCTACTAAGAATTAAGCTAAACAGGGATAAAATGTTGTTTAAAGTTGACCAATGGTTGCTAAGCAACAGCGCACTTTAATCACGTGATCATTTGGTATGTTGTAGCTCCGTGCTATGCCAAGATCTCCACCAAAGTTTATTGGCAAGCAAGAAATACATAGTGTTTTAGTACGGGTTGGGGTTAACTCTGGTGGTTGGGGTTGCCATTAATTTACTGGTTTTCGTGTAATTATAGCTTCCAGGTTCATTTCAAATTTGTGTATCTCAATTAATATTCGATCGATTTCAATTTTGTTTGCAGTAACAAACGCTACGATGGCAGTGCATTCAAAGAATATTGAATATCTACTAAGAATTAAGATGAACAGTGATAAAATGCTGTTTAAAGTTGACCAATGGTTGCTAAGCAACAGCGCACTTTAGTCACGTGATCATTTGGTATGTTGTAGATCCGTGCTATGTCAAGATCTCCACCAAAGGTTATTGGAAAGCAAGACATATATGGTGTTTTAGTAGGGGTTGGGGTTAACTCTGGTGGTTGGGGTTGCTGGCAGTGCATTCAAACAAATATTGAATATCTACTAAGAATTAAGCTGAACAGGGATAAAATGTTGTTTAAACGTCCAGTGGACATTGAACGGGGCAGTAAGCATATGTCGTTGTCTGAGCCTTATACATGGCTCAGACAATACGACCGTGTCAGCAGATTGTTACTTAAATTTAAGGCTACAACAGTTTTGCTTGGTCAAGTTGACTTTTTTACCGGATCATTAGTATATGGCTCAGATGGGAGTCCCCCCGCTCTCCATTTCTACGCTGAGTATAGCCTGCGAAAAGCCTCTTCTTGTTGGGAGCCCCACCCCGCTCTCCATTTCTACACCGAGTATAGCCTGCGTAGAGCCACTTCTTGATGGCAGTCCCACCCCGCTCTCCATTTCTATGCTGAGTATAGCCTGCGAAGAACCTCCTCTTGATGGGAGTCGCCCCGCTCTCCATTTCTACGCTGAGTATAGGCTGCGAAGGGCCTTTTCTTGTTGGGAGCCCCACCCCGCTCTCCATTTCTACGCTGAGTATAGCCTGCGTAGAACCTCTTCTTGATGGGAGTCCCATGCACCCCGCTCTCCATTTCTATGCTGAGTATAGCCTGCGAAGAGCCTCCTCTTGATGGGAGTCGCCCGCTCTCCATTTCTATGCTGAGTATAGCCTGCCAAAAGTCTCTTCTTGTTGGGAGTTCCACCCCGCTCTCCATTTCTACGCTGAGTATAGCCTGCGAAGAGCCTCCTCTTGATGGGAATCCCCTCGCTCTCCATTTGTACGCTGAGTATAGGCTGCGAAGGGCCTTTTCTTGCATGATATATGGGAGTCCTACCCCGCCCTCCATTTGTACGCTGAGTATAGCCTGCGAAGAGCCTCCTCTTGATGGGAGTCTCAGCCCGCTCTCCATTTCTACGCTGAGTATAGCTTGCCAAAAGCCTCTTCTTGTTGGGAGCCCCACCCCGCTCTCCATTTCTACGCTGAGTATAGCCTGCGAAGAGCCTCCTCTTGATGGGAATCCCCTCGCTCTCCATTTCTACGCTGAGTATAGGCTGCGAAGGGCCTTTTCTTGCATGATATATGGGAGTCCTACCCCGCCTCCATTCGTACACTGAGTATAGCCTGCGAAGAGCCTCCTCTTGATGGGAGTCTCCCCGCTCTCCATTTCTACGCTGAGTATAGCCTGCGAAGAGTCTCCTCTTGATGGGAATCCCCCCGCTCTCCATTTCTACGCTGAGTATAGCCTGCCAAAAGTCTCTTCTTGTTGGGAGTCCCACCCTGCTCTCCATTTCTACGCTGAGTATAGCCTGCGAAGAGCCTCTTCTTGATGGGATTCCGGTAATTTCATCTTTCCATTTGAATCGTACACTTTTCAAACTTTTAATATTAATTATCCTCGCGATGATTTTTTTATTATAACTTCTTTTGTAGTCAGTTTAACACATTCGTTGTATGGGTTAACTCCTGTTGCCTCACTAGTACTGGGGACTTTGCCGAAAAAACCGTGCTCCATGTGGGAAAATATAGGGGCTTAGCAAAGCCCACACGGTCGGTACAAAAGTTAAAAAAGAGTCGGGAGTCCTTACTTACAGACCCAGCCAACTACGTGTACCATGTGCAGCCATCTGGAACCGTGTTTAGCCATTCTTAAGATTTGCGTAGGTGTAAGTGTCGTTTATGCAACAGAATTTACGCGTGTTGCATAAAACGTTTAAGGCCTGAACGTAAGTGAAACATCGCACGTAAATTTACGGGACCTCTGGATGTCCCGTGTATTTAGGGGTGTCATATAAAACATTCATTTTGTTTGCTTTTTGTTTTATATGATACTTCAAATTCGTATTGTGACTTGCTTCTGAAGTGATTCTAAACTCGTTCTTATAATAATTTGTTTTCCATTTAAGGATAATTAAATTACACTAACCTATAAATACATATTCGGGTAATTATATGGGTTGGAATAATTACGATTTTTTACATAACGTGATAGTCTTTAATAAAATATTAAGTTGGACTTCACTGGTCGTATCCTAATATTTGAAGTTCTTTCAGTAATATTGAATGCGTCTAGACGTATTTGGGATCGAAAAGAAAACTTATTGCATATTCTTAGTTCGTCTAGTATAAAAATAGGCACCCAATGGCTGCATGTGTTTACTGCATGCTATTATTAGGAATGAGATGCTGAGAGTGAGAAGATAGATGAAATAATGCAAAATTTATTTACATGTACAAAAATTGTTATGCATCAAGGTTGGACCTTTGTTGACTGGGATTACGCAAATTCTTCCAAAACATATTGAGCACACTGTTTTGACAAAATAAATAAACAGCCTAACCCTTAGAACATGGATGTTTTTGCCTCAGTATGTACACTGTTATCCACTACTTCTCAGTTGACAGAGCTTGCAGCCTAAGTCTAAGAACGGTATAGAATATTATTTCAGCGGCAGAATCATATTTCAGCTTGCCTGTTTGATGCCCATTTCAGACCACGTGACAGTTCTCTAGAGAATTGTACTTTTTTTCAATACATTTCGTTTTGGTATACATAAAACAACAAAAATATTTTAGTCAAGGGAAAAGTCAAGCTGAATGGGTCTATTATAATTTTGAAAGCATATTAAAATTATAAGAAAAACTTAAAATGGCTTTCAAGGACACGAGTTAAAACAAGTATGTAAGCTTAATTATTAGTAATCATGAGTAAAACGATTTTGTTTTAAGATTTTGGATAAGTCCAGAAATAAATGTTGTGCAAGGTCATGGTATCTTTAAGAACGATCATGCAGGGCCAGAAGATTGAGCAAGTGAAATTCTAACCTGTGATCGGCCCTTCTGTTGAGAATATCGACCGAAGGACCTAAAACTTGAAAGCATCTTTCATAACCTTTCATTCCAGCGGTTTGACACACATTTTGAAAGCTGTATTAATTTTTTTGTAAACTTCTTCGCGTTTGCCAATCCTGGAAACGAGGTCATTCGAACTTGTCGCAAAGGACGATGGGAAGTTTTAACTGACATAACACGACAGCATAGTGTCTTAGACACAAAAATGGGCACAAGACGCATTATGTGACTGGTCGAACAAAGTTTTCTTTGCCCAAATACGTCTACACGCATTATGCGTCTTTAGTATAAAACGTTGATATTTGTCGCCAACCGTAATAGATTCTAGTTTATTATTGACTAGTATTTATAATCTACAAAAACGTTTTAGGTTTAAGACATAAACATGATTTAATTTACCTTGTACGAAAAGCATCTGGGCCCGGTTCCTGAAAGCCCGATTAGCGCTAATCCTGGATTAACTCGCAACAAAACATATTAGTTGTCATGGTAATTAACTCTGGATTAGCGCTAATCTGGCTTTCAGGAACCGGGCCCTGAAGAACACGAAATTAACGAGAATTCTTACAAAGAAGGTACAGTTACTTGACCTAAAGATTAGGCTGTATAAAGAGAAACTTTACACGCGATAACTAAGCTTGATTCATGTAAACTAAATACTTTAAAATTCATCATTTCTTCAATGCTGTTTTCTGGAAATAAAATTTAATTACTGTTAGTATTCCAATATTTATATTTTTCACAAAACCCACCGAACCTCTATTATATATAATATGACACAAACTCAAAGGTGTACTAAATTCTTTATGCATATCTTAACTGTATTTGTTTATAAGAATCATTCACTCTACGTGTGGCCTTAATGAACCTGTAAATCAACACGCAGCTCGAACAGTACGAGAACACGAAGTACATTGTATGTTTCATGCAACACCTGTAAGTGTACCCGTAACGGATTCTTAAGTGTCCCTCTTAAAGTGAACACTTAAGAGGAGGTTTTATGTAACCGGGCCATGGCACTGAAATGTATGAAAGATGTGCTAACAGTCGCGTACCACATGTCCCTGTCGGATTCGAACCAACTACCTTATGGAAGGCATACCATTGGGATGGTGCGGTGTGGCGGGCTGTGTTGAGATGAACTCGATGAATTGAAGCAGACACGATTGAGATCAGATGTACCGAGTATGAGATCGTAGTAACGCAACAATAAAAGGATATGACGCATTCAATCCTGTTTGGACCTTTTGTTTCGGTTATGAAACCATAGAAACAGTTTAGTATGCAACATAAAGTGGTCTGGGTTCATGTAACTAAGGTGGGCCTTGATTCGCTTTAAACGAGAGTTGCTCGATCTGTTCAGATATTTCACTATTGCAGAACCCTAGTATAGTAACAAAATACTGACAACAGAAGTTAGAATTTACATACACATATTATTATATGTACATGTACAAAATACAAGACATCAATTGGCATGGTTTAATCAACATATATCGTAATTCCAGGGACCGTTTAAGACCCCCCTATAAAAAAGAAATTCCAGCTCCCTTGTCCATTTCATCTTGCCTTATAGCTGCCACAGTTTAGCCTCCTCTGCAGGCATCTCTAGATGAAGCCTTTTAAGAGGCTTAAGAAAATCGGGCATCCTGTGGTATAATGAGAGCAGATAGGAAATGACCCCTCTGTCATATAAATAGATGCCTGTGGAGGAAGCTAGCCACAGTTGTCTTACATGTATTTTAAAATTTCGTGGAATATGAGATAATTATATATGATCTTAATTAAATATTCAGGCATGAAACTTTGAATGAATCTATGGCAGAAAAAATAATGTACATAATACGGTTATAATTTAAGAGCAGATACATGTACTGTAGCTTGTAGCAACTTACATTATTTTAGATATTAGAAGATATTCATTAATATACCTTCTAATGATATATCCATTGTTTTTCCAAACGTGTCAACTAGTTTGGCCTTAAAATATTCTTGTCACAGGAACAGCCATGAAACAATACCTGCACTTCCAAAATGGCAACGCCTCTTGATGTACACAAACAACTTTGAATCCTTAAAAGGAAACAAAAACTGAAATTAAGGGTAAAGTACTTACATGCATGCACACATAATTCATACTAGATCTATAGACCCATTCGAAAAATGGCATCCAATTTAACTATTGTTTAGGACTGACTAGCGTTGCTTACACATTCAAAAGCTTTTGTGTTGACTGACTAAGCCTGACATGTTAACGTTACCAGGGCAATAGCTTTTTAAATTGGATGCCATGGGTCTATATGAAGCACGTTTAAACACGAAAAGGGCTTTGTTTGGCAACAAAGGCTCCTTTTGTGTTAACATATATATATGCCTCAATTAACTTGCAAATAATTGAGTACTTAATTTTTCACTTTAAGAGATACATGTATACCACACTTTCCTGTTTTTCATTTAAATAGAAAATGACAGTATCTGACGTTTCTGGTCTTTGTATCCCATAATTTCTCTGTCCGAGTCTGAAAAGACAAATTAGTTCCTAATCGATAGGAAACACTGTATATTGTTTTTGCTGTTAATTAAGTGCCAGCCAAACAGATCTTGCTAGATTAGTTGAATATGTAATATTTATACTGAATATATTGAATATGTAGTATGTTTATAAGGAAAAGTGTTGGGATTATTCAGTTATAAATGTGGTTCTGCAAATCTCACTCAAATAGTCTAATTTTATGCACCTATCAATGTTAAGGGAGGGAGGGGGGCGGGCAAGGGGTGGGGATTTGACATTTTGTCCTAACAAAAATTCAAATTTCTCACCCTTGGGACAATATGTTTGGTCAAAAATATGAAATATCTGCCCTTTCTTCCTTGTTTCCTATAAATATAAATACCCTGGGCAAGCAGCATTTGTCAAAATCCCCACCATCAGGGTAGCCCTGCCTGTCAAATCCCCACCCCTTGCACCCCCTCAGGCTTAACATTGATAGGTGCATTAGGATAGCTGGATGTAAAGTAAATAAAGTAGGCTGTCCGTGTATGGGGCTAGCTGATTAGAACCACCACATATTATGTGCTTGTGTGTTGATCTTAAGATTAGGAAAGGTATTTTCTAGTATTTCTGATCAAAATAAGTACATAATTTAATGTAGTTCATTGCAATGCAAAACTTAATCTAGCTTAGGCTGGAGGAGAGAGTACATTGTTTCGCCGTGTAGCACATTGAAACCCATTAAAACCTTGAGAAATGCTATCACTTTGAAGTTTAGGTTTACCCAATTTGAGACACATTATAAACTTTTTGGGTTTTAGGAAGGAAGACCCATTTCTTGTTAACATATATGTCTCATACAGATATAGGCATGACTTTCATCTTTAAAAAATATATATATATTAGGTTAATTAATATGAATTTGGGGAAAATGTATTAGTCAGGCCTCTATGCATGATTATATGGTGTCAGAGCTACTAAGGATACAGTCGTATACATGTATGTACGATGTATATCATTTATCTTTTCAACTTTTCATGTGGCAGTGGTATTAGCTCGAAAGCTTATACAGGTGTTGCTGTTTATGTGAGGAATAACATTAAAGTTATCGAAGTCTGCAGATCCAAGCTATACGACCTTATTACCCTTACAGTCCTACTCCCATCTGGCCATCGAATGCTTGTGTGTGGAGCCTATCACCCCCAGCGGCCAAATATCCTGAGCAGAACTTTATAGACCATTTGATAGATACATGTACTATTGACCACTACTTAGATGATAATCCTGATAGTGTTGTAATATTTGGTGGAGATCTAAATAGTCTTAATCTGGATCGTTTACAATCACTTACAGAACTAACTGCTCTTGTTGACTTCCCCACTAGAGGTGAGGCAATCCTGGATAATTGTCTTACGAATAGACCTGATCTTTTCCGCAAATGTTATCCTATACAAGCGACGATGCGCACAGATCACAAAGGAGTTGTGGTACCAGCCGCAACTAAGCTCAAACCCATACAGATTAAATATCAACTAAGAGACTGTAGAGAACATCGTAAAACTGCTTTCCAGATTAATATCAAGAATGAAAACTGGAATGAGGTATTGTCAGCCAGTAATGTTGATGATGCTGTTTCAAAACTTGAATCCAAAATACTTGGACACCTGGATGCATGCCTGCCACGTAGAACTGTTTCCATGTCTACTCGAGACCCTGTGTGGATCATTCCACTTGTTAAATCCCTGCTTAGAGACAGGTCCAAGCTATCAATCTCGAACACCGAGCATCTAAAAACTATTAATAAGAGAATTTCCGAAATTATCTCTGACAATCGTAGGTACCTTGGAGCTCCTGGTAATTTAGGCACTCGGACCTGGTGGAAAAGTGTAGACTCACTGTCAAATAGGAAGGCTAATAAAGTACTGTCATTTGATAAAGATGCATTGAATGAGCTTAACCAATACTTTGGCAGATTGTGCAACGACAATAACTATATTGAACCTGAGCTTGTTAGTAATGACAATGAGAACCATATCCCTGAGATTACTGAACTCCAGACGTTGGACATTTTGAGTAAATTAAAGAAAACTGCAACTGGCCCTGATCTCATCCCCTATTGGGTTTGGAAGGACCATGCAGACCTTCTATCACATGTGGTCACAAAGGTCTGGAACATGTCCCTGCACACACAAACCTGGCCTATTTTCTGGAAGGAAGCAAATATAAACCCTGTACCTAAGATTGACATACCTCTTGTAAACTCTGATTATAGAGGGATAAATGTAACCTCGGTGATTGCAAGAGCCTTTGAGTGAGTGGTCTATAGAGCTTATCTGAGTGACACCCTGGAAGACAACCTGTCTATCACAGTTTGCTTACAGAATCGGTGGAAATTGTACTGATGTCTTGTTGTGTATACAACACAAATTGCTTGGAGACTTAGATGATCCGAAAAGTAATGCGGTTAGACTGTTTGCCATGGACTTTAGCAAGGCCTTTGATTTTGTTAACCATAGTATACTTTCCTCTAAACTTAAACTTCTCCCACTGAACTCTTATATAATTAATTGGTACATAAGCTTTCTTAGTAACAGAAAACAGAGGGTGGTCTCTAACAGTATTTCTTGTGATTAGATACATGTCAACAAGGGCACAGTTCAAGGGAATGTAAGCGGGCCCTATCTTTTTAATATTTTCCTAAACGATCTTAATGTTAAACCTAACACCGATGCAGCATTAGTCAAATATGCTGATGATTCCTCAATTATTGTTCCAGCATGGAAGGACACGGCTGATGTACATTGTAGCTGAAGACTATGTTAGATATTTTAGAGACTGGTCTTATACGAATCAAATGTCATGTAACCCATCAAAATGCAATGAGCTTATTTTTCGTAAAAAAGGTAACACTGAACACTATACCGGCATTGAAAGCAATCCTCGACAAAAAGAGTTAAATATCTTAGGTATCACTTTCCAACAAGATTGCAAGTTCTCTAGTCACGTTAAAATAAGCTTAGTGAAGCAAACAAATGCCTTTTTGTCTTAAGATCTCTTAGAAAGGAAGGTTTTAATCAGTCGGAAATTGACCTGTTCTTTAGCAGTATAATTATCCCTAAGATTACTTATGGACTATCCGTGTATGGCTCAGGACTCTGAGGCTGACTTGTCCACTGTCCAATGTTTCCTTGACAGATGCTACAATGTATAAGAGACGATACACTTCCAAGAATATCCTCATTAGAGAACTACTTGAACTATATGATAAGAAACTTTTTTTACAAACTATGTAACAACAGCAACCATCCTCTTAAGCTACTTTTGCCAAAATCAAGTCCTCATCTAGAACCTTAAGATGTCAGTCTTCTCAGTGGCCGAAAATTAATACTGTTCATTTTAAAAATTATTTTGTAAATAGATTAATCTTTAGGTATAACCTAGCTACATGTATTCAATAGTCTTTGTTCCCACATACTTTTTGTTATATTATGAGAGTTGTATATTTATGCTTTATTATTTATAGCTGCTGTAACACACGATATGTATTTTATCGGTGATTTATTAAAGACAAATTATTATTATTATTATTATTATCTAATCTATTCTTCATATATGTAATCTTGTAATTCTCTAATTGTCAAACTATCGTGTAAATGCAACTTGCTTCTGAAGTGTAAATAAACTGAAACTGAAATATGTACATGATGTAGGTATAACCACATACTTTAATAATCTCCACCAGCCCATATAAATTAACCATATCGATCAGTTTTAAGCTATGGCCAGGGCTGTCAATAACATTTTAAGCACCCATTCCATTCATGTATGATACTGCACCCATAATATTTGCCTTACTTTGTTAGCAAATTGAATTGAACATAGTGACCATCACCTGTAACATTGAGTGAGCTCATCTGCAACAGGTTTATGGGTTACTGCCCTTATTGACAGCCAATGGCCATGTAACTATAATCTATAGACCATAAGTATATATATGCAATATTCATGAAATACTGCATGTTTTATAAATTTACACTGTCTGGTGACAGCAATTAATGATCGAGCATGCATGCACTCACTGGTTAGCAAATATGAGAAAATCAACCTTAATTGTCAGATAAAAAAGCATACAAATACAAGTGTACAAATGTCTGAAATTTGAGTACCATACAGTAGCTTTTATATTAGAGCATATTTGAAATCATATGAGTGGGACAAACTACAGCATGGTTACCGTACTGCATGCCATGATGTTGAAATGGTTTCCTATTGTTTTTGTCTTGCTGATTCAATCAAATCACAGAGTTACAGCGCAGCACGGTTATGGGCATGCCGTAGTTTGTCCACTCATACAAACTCTGCTCTAGGAGTTCAGTTTCAGTTCAATTTCACTGAAATAACAGAACTTTATTTGAAATCAGTCAGCCATTGCCCTTAATTATTATAAATAGGCTACCTGAGCTCATGCAGTCTCACTTTTGTGAATCATGCATTTGAAAGGTTTTAATATTGCTAATCCCAACATTTTGAAGTTTAGGAAGATTTCTTAAAACACAATACATATTGTAAGGGGGCACTTAGGGACTCAGGGTCATAAAGTACATGTATAGGGGGGGTGGGCTGGAAAAATCGTTTTTCATGGCCCCCACCCTAATGAAGCCTTGCACAGAATTGATTAGACCCCCCCCACACACACACACACAACCGCCATTTATATCATCCTAGAGGGAAGCATTAGAAACATGTTGCGACTTCTTTCAAAGCCAAACATACATGTAGGCTGTAAACCCCTTGTTTACCTCTAATTATCCCTCAAATCTAAGGCCTCTGAAATTACATTTCCTGCACTTTGGGACAACTTTGAAGCAAATTAAGGCATGACCCTAACCCTGATGTAGTGCATGATTTTTCTTGGCCCACCCTTTTTTCCATGTTGAAAAATAGTGACCCATCCCCCTCTTTTTTACCAGCCCACCCCCTATACTTTATGACCAGTCCCTTATAGATAAGCCAGAATGTTGTAAATTTGCATGAAGATTAAGAAAGCTAGACCGACTGACCTTTAATGACTTGACCAACTGAGGATCTATGCTGGGATATTGCATGTGTTCTTTTAAAGGTGGTATCCACATGTTATACAGTTTTTTGTGTATCTTGGGGGATTGGAACTACAAATGTATATAAATGTAGGTTGGAAGAACTGATTA
The DNA here is from genome assembly GCA_030867875.1 of Actinernus sp. WN-2022. Lineage (NCBI taxonomy): Eukaryota > Metazoa > Cnidaria > Anthozoa > Actiniaria > Actinernidae > Actinernus > Actinernus sp. WN-2022. Next base: position 32,533,961 of record JAOWCC010001751.1, on the reverse strand, counting down.
AGTACGATGTACAGTATATACTTACCATCAATTAATGAACATCATGTGTACAGTCAAAAGACTTAAACCATTAGGGATCTCAAATGGGCAGAACCAATACGTACATATATACATGTAATTATAAGTTATACCATGGCATGAGGAGTATTAGCGATTTTTATAATTGAAGGGTTGAGTATGAAAACGACCTATGTGACTTTTTAGTGATTTTTTTCAAATTGTCAAATTCGCCTGAAAACTTCTATACAACCAGTGTGACAACTGTTTATTACTGTTTTGGCATTTATATCGCGATTACACCAGTAAAAACCTAAAATTCTTCACATAGAAATGACTATAAAATTATGCATATCTACATGTAGTACTAGTTTGTGTGCATTTGAGCACTTCTACTAATATGATTATCACAGCTGTGAACAATCTTTTGCTTTTCTGTAGAATAGTTTTTAAACATGAAATCTGCCTTAACTTCAAAGTGACAAAGTCCAGCCATAAACTAAAACTCTACAGCACAGACGCATTAGGATCGGGTTAAGTCTTTGATGAAGAGAAAGTGAAAATCCCGATAAACAGGAGAATAACAGTGTAACTGCTCAACCGAATACGAACCAGTACTAGATATGCATAATTTTAGAGTCCCATGGGGAGACGAAAGCATTGTTGTCAAGCAAACATAGACTGTTTCTATGTGAATAATTTTAGGTTTTTACCGGTGTAATCATGATATAAATGCCAAAACAGTAATAAACAGTTGTTAAACTGGTTGTTTAGAAGTTTTCAGGCAAATTTGACGATTTGAAAAACAACAACTAAAAAGTCACATCTATAGGTCGTTTCCATACTCAACCCTTCAATTACAAGCTAAGAAATTTCTGTCATTTGGTTGAGAGCAGTACCATTTCAGCGTAATACTAGTATTTCAAACCCATATATGGTAGCTCTTGCCATATTTGGACATCATGCTACCAGTGTCTTTTTGATCTTGTCTTAAAAAATGCCGCCAGACACGTTTACCCAAAAGTGCGAAGGGAAAATCTTGGAAAAGCAAGCTTAAAACAAGCAAATTTACAAAAGTGTAGAATCATGTTGTTGAGATACATGTTGCAAAATCTTTGTGAAAGACTCAAGCATAGTTTAGTTTTTGAGTCCTTGAACAAGACGAAATTTGACCAGAAATCCCCAGCATGGCAGGATCTCCAATAAGGAATCACACAATTATAAGACTTTAACTTGATGAAAAACTTAAAAAAATACAAGGAAATTGACCAAATAAAAAAAATGTGTAAGTTTTCTATTCTTTCAGATCTTTTTTATTGCAGTTATGCATGCCTTTTCTGTCTGAGCATGATCGACTCCATGATATGATTTCGTTGGTTTTAGATGCATGCACACCAAACAGTGAGGGGATTGCCTCAAAAGATTCTTAGCTCATATTATAAACACTAAATAGCATGGTTTGTACATGATATTTGGCATAAATACCACTCATAAGATTTCATAATTTTGAAATTTCTTGTGGTATAAAGTAGTATAAGCGGGATTAAAATGATACCACTTTTTCTTGCACAACAAAACTCAAAAAGTGAATTCAGAAATTCATTTTTGAGTTTTCTTGTGCAACAAAAAGTTGTATCATTTTAATCCCGCTTATACTACTAGGGGTAACTAAGGGTCATTCAAAGTGTCACTAGACATTCTTGTACGTAAAATCCAACTTGATAATCCTATTAGAGATATGATTACATATAGTTATATCGCCGCAACATCCTTACACATAAAATCCAAACTCGAGTATCTGTTAAAGCTATCCTAACGTATAGTTATATCGAAGAGAAAATGGCGAGTTCAAAGCTTTTCAACGTAGGCGATGTGATCAAAGCATTAGAAAGGACCAAAGAAGATGGACAATCCCATGGATCCATCATATCGTTCGACTGGACCAAGCCTAGGAACGGACCTAACGGATGCAAGTATATTTCCGTATTCTTTGACATTGGCGATGGACCTCATCCTGCGGTCTTTCGGTTCGAAGGGGAAAAGCACGTGGGAAAGATAGCACCACACAACGAACAAGATGCAGGCAAGAAACGTGATCGTCATCCTTGCCTCCAATTCCAAAAGTGGAATGCCCTCGTACCTACTGAGGCAGATGGAATCACAATTAAGCAAAATGACAAGGGAGAATTGGACCTTCCTGCAGATGAAAAGTTGAGTCCTACGTTCAAGTTAGTAGAATACCTTGATGAGGCCTTTGAAAGTGAAATAAGAAAATTAATCGAAAACGAGAAGGTCTGTATGCGCAATCCACGGAAACGCAGTCCACACGACGCCATCATCGTCCCCAACACCAAGGTGGTTCCGATGATCCAAAAGTTCATTTCCACGAACTCCACTACCAATGCTGGATGTCAATTACCCAATCCCATGATGAGGATGCGAATGAAATGTGATTACAAGACTGGAACGCCTAATGGACAATTCTTTGATAAAAGTAAATCGTACGCTGATGGGGACAACACTAAGTATGAACCTCTAGTCGATGAGAACTCTAGCGGTCTAGGCGTCGACAATGTGAGCAAACTCATTCTACCAGGTTCCATTCATGATGGTATTTGTAACGCCTCAAGTATTTGTGCATCTAGTATGGGACTTTCCTACCCACTAGACATAGAGATCGGTATAGTACAACAACCCTCAAAGAGGAATAGGTATGAGCAACAAGATGTTTATGCCGCCAATACTAAGCATAGTGCCACAGCCGCAGAAGATGAGTGAACGTAGGTAATGGAGGAAAAAAAAAAGAAGAATGAAGGAAGTCGTTGCGTGACTCTCTTCATTCTTCTTTTTTTGTCACTAGACATTCTTGTACATAAAATCTAAACTTGAAGCATATGTTAAAGGAATGATTATTATACTGTATATTACCACCGAATGGTATTAGTATATATTCTTTATTCCACGATATTAGCATTCGTTGTCATCTTAGTACACATTAACACCATACAGATCAAACATGTCGAAGAAGGACTCGAACGTAGACACCGCAATAACTTGTGATTGGTTGATGAGAGGGAAGGACTTGAAATGCCCAAAGAGGATTTCGAAGACAACGAAGTTCTGTTCCCAGCATAACTACCAAATCTCAAAAGGCTGTGCCCCATATGTACCATGCTCGAAGTGCGGTAAAGGATGTCGTACTGATTACGAGCTTTGCTCAGGATGCGACCGTCTTACCATCAAGGTGAAGTCTTCCGGTGTCTATATAAGACGCGCTAAGAAGTCCAGCAAGAAGCTAGAGGATCCAAGAAAGGAGGAGCCAAACATGGTGGAACCGGAGGTAGCATTGCCCGCTGAATCAAGAGTGCTGGAACCAGTGGAAGGTCTCGGAGAGTCTCTCAACCATGCGCTCAACGAGGTGTTGGCTGCCTTGAGGAACGAGAAGGACGCTTAGGAATAGCCACGAAAAAAGAAAAAAGGAAGAATGAAGAAGGTCGTTGCGTGGCCCTCTTCATTCTTCCTTTTTTTTTCTATTGAACGTACGACATCTATAGTTGTACCATGGACGAGCTAATCAGATTGTTTGGTCCTGGAATTTGTAGAAGCCTGAATATCAAACCACAAGTGGAACATATTAACGCCAGTGAAACATGTCCTGATTGTCTCTGTCCCTTTGAAATACAAGGAACGGAATTCGTATGTCCCACCTGTGGTCTTGTTTCCGAGGTTGAACCATGTGAAGAAACTAAGATCGATATTATTACTACTCGACTGCGTATAGTAGGTCCGGACGGGTTTAAGTATCAAAGTGATCTAGACCGCGCAAAACCAAAGCAAAGCGATGATGACATAGAACTGAAACGACGAACGCTCCTACAAGAACTACGAGCATACAACACTATTTACAAACAAAGTTATGACCTATCGTTCCCTATGAACGCGTTAGAAATCGTAGCCAACGCATTTACCCAAGTAATGAAAGTTTGTCTCAAGCGTAGTGATGCTAAGAAAAATATTTTAGCTGCTCTACTCTACCATGCATGCATACAATGTGGATTCGTACGATCTAAAGGTGAGGTCGCTCGCTTCATGCAACTAAGAAACGAAGGCATCCATAGTGGAGAGGTCTTCATACGTTCTCTGTGTGACGACGATAAGATTGATGTAGACTTGGATGCTGAGCGCATAGTTCCTCACATTGCAACGACTTTCCTACAACTAGATCTTGTAGGAGTACCTAGGGACGTTCAACAAATAGTCCACGAGGTCGTTACTACAGCAATGGAAAACAATATAGGCCCAAAATCAATGCTTAAGACGAAAGTCGTTGGAGCAAGTTACGAGGTGCTACGTCGCTCCGGATCGTCTATGTCTCTTAAGGATGTCGTTAAGCGATGTGACATATTTGGAAATGCGGTCAAGCGTTTTGTCAAGGAGTTGTCTTCTTACCATTCCCACTTCGAACCAATCTACGCTAGACATGGGCTAACTAGCAGTAGGACTTGGCAAAGTGAAAGTGAGAGCCATGTTCGTTTCTTTCATAGGAAACGTTGATTCTTACATTCCAAGTTTTTCTCGCATTTCCTTTTGCACTTCTTGCTTGAGTTCGGCTCGAACCCGATCCGTGCTTTTTTCACCTATGGAAGCCTTGCGACGAATTTCAGATCTCATGATCTCATACTTATTCGCTTCGTTCAGGATGAGACTGTATTCGGAGTCGGATATGTTTTCATCACGTAGTGCCTTCGATACTAGATCGCGAATCGTATTGATTTTCGCTTTTGCTAACATAGTTGTCTTTTCATGCTTAGAAACCTTCATTCCTAACTTCTTAGCTCCAAGGGTTGTAGATGCTGAAATTAATCCACATAGTCCACCAATAACTCCAAGTGGTAGACCAATCACTATTCCAACCCCAGTCAACGCTGCACCCAATCCAGATCCAGATAAGATCACAGATAGACCTCCAGTTGCCACTGCGATGCCATGAACTATTCCTTGAGAACGTGCATATTTCTTGCGCACACCTTCGTAGTGCCTTTCTTGAACTTCTATGTCCGAAAGCGTGTCTCGGATTGTTTGCAGTCTAAAGTTCTTTCCAGTGTCACTAGTGATCTGTGGATAGATACTTGGTGCTGAGGGAAACGGTTGAATTGAATCGCCTTCCATTGTATGTTATACATATAACTTATTCAAGCTTCAACACGTACAGTATGGGTCGACCATGAAAGTCTATCAGATTGCCTTTCTCATCGAGAATTGTCAGACGAAGACTGTTTTGTATCGTACCTAGAGCTTTGACATCTAGAGGTTGTAGTGAGGCATACGTCGTTTTCACAAATCTATCACCTCGGATATGTATTCTACTTAGGACTTTAGATTGCTTTCCATCTTGAATCGAGAATCTGGAATCCACCACGTCGCAGCAGATGTACACTATATCGATTCCATCTTGGATGGACACTTCATGCGAACCTACTTTTAGTTGCTTAGCACTTCCATCTTGATTAATACCCATCAGTTTACAGAGGTTTCCACTAAGTAGGATCGATTGCTTAACTTCTAGGTTCCAAGCCCTCCTATGAGGGGGTTTCACGATTCTCATAATGTTAGCACTAACTGCAGGCGTAAAGAAGTGTAGAAGGCTTGCCATAGTATGGTTTCCCTTAGAAATTCGGTACGGAAACCCTAGACCTTCGACATCCCACTTGAACGTAGCATTCTCTGCTAGGTTCCACCAACTATTCTCAATAGTGACCTCGACTAGTGAAATGTTCCGTATAAGAATTGGATCGTCGAAGTAGACAGTATGGTCAGCCGATGTTGTGGTGATATATAAGAGAACCATCTTATATGTTGAAGGTATAACTATATATACGTATAGCTTCAACATGACAGACGCATGGCGGCAGTTCAAGTACCTATTTCCAAAGGCTGTAACCGGATGGTTCGACTCTTTCGTGGGTCGGGATGGGGTGTGGAACATTAATTTATTCTTTCACGGGGAAACCTACCAGGTGTTCACAGATGCAGGCCTCCCTACGAAGGCAGGTGGAGGTCAGCTAAGGGTCTTGCATGGGCGCGCAGGCAAGGCGCTTGACCTAGCCCTTGGCACCAAAACAGTTTATGAGGGGGTGTTGGAAAGTAGAGAGATCGCAACGTTGAATGCAGATCTATTAGCAAAGTTCAAGAAACGATACCCACATGCAGATCTTCACAAGTTCTATCCCTCTACGGAAGTGAACGGTCCAGGCAAGTATTCGACGAGTATTTGGTTTCGAGATGGAGATTCTAGCTATGTCGTTTACGGCAATGATGTCTCAAAGCTACCTGCAGTCACTCAAAGACGCATCGATAATGCGTTGTGGGATATGCATAAAGGTTTCCCATCTACGTTGATCCTAGACAATAGTGCAAAATATCCTATTACAGCAGTTCCTTCTACTGGACCGGCACAAGATATCGATCTCACTAATCTATGGATATATGGCACCCCAAAGGATAGGTTCGAAGCAGGCGTTCCAAATATATTCAAGGAGACCGTCGTAAAGCATATGACAGCAAATGAGTCCTACCATTGGTTACATGGTCCGGATTTCAAATACTGGCCTCAACAATTGAATTTTGCAACGTGGTGTGCGACTTCTGGATGTGGAGTGTCATTGTTTGATCCTATTTTCAAAACGTATCCACCAGTCGTTCAGGGGTTCCTACGATTCCATGTTTATTTCACGATACGAAGAATTCTACGTGAACTTGGTGGTACTCATGGAGTTCCTTTACCTGGTAACTCTCATTTCAAGCAAATGGATAACCCCTATAACAAATCAGCTCTTAAGAAATTGTGCATCGAATTTGGTATATCTCGAACACCAGATTTCCGATGGCATGGAGGTAGGAATAATGGACTAGGAGATATATTCCTTTTGTACCCAGGTTCGAGAGGATACGTAAACGTCCATGGAGACCGAAGCTATGACAAAGGTGCAACCACATGGCCTCAGAAACATAACTTATTTGCAGACCAAGGCGGTAAGGAGGATCAGGGCAATCTTGTGGCCTTCATTAGGAACGATGAACATGAAGGAAAGCAATACAATTGGTTTACACCACCAATCGGAAAGGGTTTGACAGATGTTGGATTAGGTAGATTGGATAGATCTGTCGAGGCTTTTGGATATTGCATGCTTGGTGCTCAAGCCGACTTGAACGAATCCATCATAGGTGTAGATAGCCATAACGTCAAGGAAAAGTTCAAGAGCTTAGTCGAAGGCGCTATTCTCGAAAACGATTTAGTGGTGAGCTACAATAACTATCTTACTGCTGTAACGAGGACGCATAAGAGGCTCGATCTAGCAATAGCTCCAGGTGTGCGATTATTGCCAAGCAATCTAGTGTACTATCTTGATGAGAAAGATGGTTATACGAATCCAATCCCGAAAGCTACGAAAGATATGGTGCTAGGCACTAACGACATCAATGCAGAAGGCAAAGGACATCCACCTCTTCTTATGGAAGGACCACCAGATAAGAAATTGGTGTCACCTCTCGAGAAACAAGATCCTGTACTAAAGGCTGTCACGCACAAGAAACAAGATCCCGTACAAAAGGCTGCCCCACAACATGAGATTAATCTCGCAGTGACATCCATTGCCGCAGCTGGAATTGCATGGATGTTGTTTCGTTAACGTCGTTTGTATTGCTCTATAGTGATCACCACTATTGCTACGATGAATAACCAAACGTTCTGCGCTAATACTCCCAGAGCTTTACCAGCCATGGTAAATATGAAACTCGCAATCGATCCAATCATTCCAGGTAGGATCTGTCCAAGTTTCTTTCCCATTTCTTTCAACAACCCCCCAGTCGTTTGCAATCCCTTCTTTACTGCATCTGCTGCTTTATCAATACCAGTCTTTATTGGTTTTGGTACGGATTTCGACAACAGGGAAACTATCGTACTAACGATAGCGCCAATAGAAGTTACCACTGCAAGAACAGTCATTCCATGCTTTCTAAAAATGTATTTGATCCTTTCACGTAGCGACATACGTTCTAGTATGGCTCCCTCTTGACGTTCGAGTAATTCTATTTCGTTATGGATGTGTACTTTCTCTTTCTTAGCCGCTTCCTTCTGATCCTCAGTTGACGTTAGGTCTTGAAGTATGCTATCTTCTACTTTGAGATGTTCGGCGGCCTTTTCTTGACCTTGGAGGACTTGGTCTTCTCTTTCTGCATCTGTAGGACCTAGGGCAAATTTGAGATCTTTACCCATACTTTGATATCTTTCACCCTTCACTGTGGTCAAAGGTATGGGCTTCTCTTTACTTCCAAGTACGTGAAGATAGATTCTAGCCAGTTCCTTATTGGCCTCCCATATTCCAGTTATCTCAATGAATCCTCCACGAATCCCTACATCCACATAGTGTTTCCATACAGTATCGAATAGCATTTGTTTCATTTCATCCGATGTGCCTGTTTTGAAGACTACGTGGCGATCGCTAAATTTCGGATGTTTGATTCTATCCTCATCCTCCGCAACGAGTTCGTCGAAGTAATCGTTATCTTCTACGGTAAACGAGGTTTCCCGATTCTTTGGTCGAGCACCTTCCTTGGCGAAGTCGCGTCTAGTTTTCAGGTTTAATGATTCACTCGGATCCACATTCGTAGAGTCTGACGCCAATTTCCGTGCTTCTTCATTGACAGTATCATCGTTGTCGTAGTCTCTTCCTCTTTCAGCTTCATCAGTTCTTTCATCATACCTACCCTCAGAGGCCATGTTAAACATATCTACATATATAGTTATATTCAACATGATCTCGTTAACATTGGATCCCACACAAGTACGAAGAGAGCCTCATGCACTCAAGGCTACTAGGAATGACTGTGGACCATAAACTGAGTTGGGTACCACATTCGTTAGAACTTAAGAAGAGTTTTGCCACAAAATTAAACTTATTAAAACGTTCTAGGTTTTTATCAAAGAGCATTCTACAGGATTTCTATTTTAAGGTTATTTTGCCTTCTGTAAAATATGGCATAATCTTGTGGGGCGCGTGTTGTAATAAGGAAGTTCTTAACTCTATAGAAAGGATGCATTGTAGAGCGGCTAGGATTATATTTAATTTACCAAACGACATGCCTTCTACTGATGTCTTAGAGCACGCCCAATGGTCCACTCTTTTCTTTCAATATAAATTAGACATCTTTAAACTGTTTTATAAGGCTTACGATGAACGTCTACCGAATACTTTAATTAAGGCGATGGTATTGAAACGGAAAAAGGGCTATGCCTTAAGGGCACGCGATTCGCTCTCGACACCTCGATTTAACACTAGATACATGAAGGATTCATTAACATATCGAGGTGCGGTGCTATGGAACACTATCTGTAGAGACTATGACGTTAAAAGCACTGGTCTTAAAGAAACAATATCCCGTCTTAGCTGCTCGAAATCATTTGGGAATTTTAGTTTTGATATCACTTCAGCTACTACTACGAACTTCAGAGCCGAAGGATTTACATATTACTAACTTTAGGGATCAAATATAAAAGTTTTATTACTTATTATTAACTATAAAGATTATAAATTATATACAGCCCTAAGCATTATTGATATTGATATGATATTGTAAATAGTATATATATGTATATATATACGTCTTACTTTGATAGTGTTTTTATTTAATTTTATATACATTTCTTTTACACGACCCCACAAGCTTTCAGCTTTTACATTAATCGTGTTTAAATAAAGGTTATCTATCTATCTATCTAAGGCTCCACGAGACTTGTATAGGAAAACTTTCACTCGATCATCTGCCAATCCAGGTGAGACTCTATACGTAGAAGTTCCAAAGCTAGCAGAAGATGTAGTACTAGTACCTGGTAGCTTAGCGCTATTGGGCGACATCGTACTATCTGGTGGACATGTGAATAACAGAGTCGTTTCGAACGTTGGACGCTGTTTGGTCATGCGTAGAATCTGTAGGATGGGAGCTGAAACAGTAGAAGACCTTGTCAGGCCAGACCTCCTACAAACATACTCCGATGTATACCTATCTACGCAGGAGAGAGAGTCTAGAATACAACAAGGCATTCAATCAGAGAACTTGAATAAGCTACGATCGAAAGCTGGTGACGCAAGTACTTCATCTGCTGCAGACAACGCGCTCCTAACTGCATGTGGTTCTAAGTATAGGATTCCCTTAGATGTTGACATTCTGACACAACATGGAGTTCTATATCCACATGCCTTAGAAAGTACCATTACGTTCGAGTTAACTCTAGCGTCTGCCAACGAGGTTGTAATTGGATCGGATACGACGAAGATAGGTACGTACCAACTTACCAACATCCAACTAGAATACGAAGCAATCAGGAACGAAACGCTGGCTAGTAGTGCACTTCACAAATACGAAATAGGTACTGCATTCCTATACAACTACGCTGTTCACTTCAAAACAGTAGATATCGCTAAAACGTCCGATACTTTGATATCTCAAAACATCAATGTTCCACGCCGATCCTTTGCTGGACTGCTTCTACTATTCATAGATCCACCTACCATTGGCACGCGAGATAGTGAAGCATTCTCGAATCCAGATATCTTGAAGGTAGAAGTAGATGTCAATGGGATTCCCAACAGACTCTTTCCAAGCGGCATGCTTCCTCTAGATTTCTGGGAGGCTGCAAGAAGCTGGTTTGGTACACCCAATACTTCTATGACTCCAAAGAAGTTCTTTGAAAATAGATTCTCTATTCTAATCGATTGTCGCACAGCAAAAGATTCCACCGTTCATGGTGATGGCTTGGCACAAACCGGCAGTGGAAAGGACATCGACATTCGCATACATAGAACTGCAAAGGGAAGTGGAAATGTGAAAATGCACATCTATGTCCTTGCGGATGCTCAGGTCACGATATTGAACAGATCTCTGCAGAGTATATTATACTGATGGATTCTCTCGTAGAGCACATACCTTTCAACGCACTCATAGTCGGTCCGACGAATTGTGGGAAGACTGCGTTTCTCATAGAACAACTTCGTGGATCGTTTCGTGGTAAGTTCGATTACATAGTACTGATTTGTCCTACGTATGCCCACAACAAAACTTATCGTGGATTTGCAAATCGAGATCCTCGTTTCTTCGTCATGTCACCACCGCAGGATGCCATCGATGCTACTTTGAGTATTTGCACAACATTTTGGTCAGGTACCAATACTCTATTGATTCTCGATGATTGCGCCGCATCGAAGGACGTCAAGAAACGGACTGACAAGCTAGTGGACTTAGCCTTTTCTGCACGACATATAGGGATTTCCGTTTGGGTGCTGTCCCAACAACTAACGAGCATATGTAAACCCTTCCGTGAGAACGTAGCTATCGTAGTAGCATTCCATACAGCATCGGCCGTAGATGGTAAAAGGATATTTGAGGATTATGGAGGCTCGCAAGAATGTAAAGAGTTACGAATGATACTTGGATCCCATAAGTTCGCTCGCATGTGCTTCTGTCTCCGCCATCCTTTCGAGGTAGTGTTAGAGCTCCCAGCACCTACAACATATTATCATGGATAAAGAAGTACTCGAGATATTCGGTGAGGATGTAACAGGCCCACCACCAACCAACCTAGACGTTACGTCGGACAATCGCGAATCACTTTCGATCTTAGCCGCAACAGGCGTAACGAAAGAATACTTAGGTAAGAACTTTTCTCTAGGAGACATCTCTAGACTTCCTGAGAAAGAAATAGACAAGTTGTATAGGAGGTATCAGGCCGTCCTAGCTCAGCAAGTAACGAAAGGCTTAGTCGACGGCGTGACGCGTCTAGCTACCCGCCTAGTTGCCTACCTAGTACCAATAGATTCTCAAGAAGCCCTAATCAAGGACCTACAAGAAGACCCTCTAGTCCGCAACGAAATCAGTGCTGCGACTGGCCTACTATCGCTCAAAGCAGGTCGCCTTGTAGCTCTAGCTAGCGTCCTATTCCACATATCTGGTCACGTAGTCATTCCTGGAACAACTGTTGAACCTCCACATATACCCACTATATCGAATCAAGATGGAGGATCAGATAACTGCGAATCCTCCAACGACTGTACCAACTAAGGTAAAAAACCCAAAGCGCGTCGCAGCCGGAAAGGCACTAGCATTAAGCAACAAGCTCGCTAGAGAATCTCAGAAGAGAGAGTTGACGCGCGAAAGCGAATCATGCAAAGAAGTCGACGTAGAGAAAGGTCGGATCGAAAACCTGACTATCCTCGCAGTCATCGGTACTGGCGCTACATTGTTTGGCACGTACTTTGCGTACAAGAAGTATGTAGATGGTAATAAGCGTGTTGCCGCCATTAGCACGATACAACCTGCAGCTCCGGCAAAGCCAACGGCACTAGACATGGAGTAACACTTAAAGACTCGAGACCATAGTAGTATATATCTAGATGGAGAAGGAATTGACGAAGACGGCAACCGATGCAGTCAAAATCGTTGGACTCGCTGCTGGTATTGGGTGGATCGTAAAAAAGACTACCAAGGAATCTATGCTTAGCGATCCTTCTTCTTCCATAGTGAATTACGCAAAGTGGACTGCCGTGATAGTTGGTAGCTTATACGCAAAGGAATATCTTGAGAAACAACTTGAGAAAGAAAAAGAAAAGACCAAACAATAATGGCACTAGCAGCAATTGGTATGTCGATCTTCGGCGCTGTTTTGAATGCGACGGCATTTACTGGTGGTGGCATACTAGCTAGAATGTTTGGAAAGGACGATGCTGTAGATAAGGAACGAGAGAGACACGATAGGGCCACCGAAAAACTAGAACGTGAAATGAAAGCGTATAGAATCAAACGTCAAAGCTTATATGACTATGCACAAGAGCAGGAAGGTCTTGAACGCAAAGCACACAACGATCAAAGAGATACCAACGAAGCCTTAGTGCGATCCGATAAGTTACGTAAGGCGCTTAAACGTCTCAAAGAGATGAAAGAACCCCGCTTATCTGACTACTACAAACCCTCAAACAATCAGAAGACTGGCGAGTTGCTCTACGTTGGTGGTGGAATGCTAGGCGTTGGATACACTATTAGTAAATGGATATAGATACTACTACTAAGCTACTAGTAAGCTACTTAAGCTACTACTAAGCTACTAGTAAGTTGCCCTAAGCTACTAGTAAGTTACCCTAAGCTACTAGTAAGTTACCCTAAGCTACTAGTAAGTTACCCTAAGCTACTAGTAAGTTACCCTAAGCTACTAGTAAGTTACCCTAAGCTACTAGTAAGTTACCCTAAGCTACTAGTAAGTTACTAAAAAAAGAAAAAAGGAAGAATGAAGAGGGTCACGCAACGACTTTCTTCATTCTTCCTTTTTTTTTTTTTTTCATCTGTTGAAGGTTAGAATGTATAGATGTATGATGGATTCTAAACTTGCGAATATCTTCTATGGTCCTATGGGCTATTGGAAAGGTCACACTGCAATTGGCAAGCTATCCGTAGCAGCGAAAGCGTCAGAAGACGTAGCTAGGAGTTGGTTGGAAAAGCAATCTATGTGGCAAATATATCTACCACCACCAAAACACATTCCACGACCACATTGGACTGTATCGAAACCAAATGAAGTCCACCAAGCTGATTTGATATTTCTACCACACGATCGTCCTGGACGTGGAAGGAAACTATATAAGTATGCATTAGTGGTAATCGATGTAGCTTCTCGATACAAAGAAGCCGAACCTTTGGCATCTAAAGATAGTGGTGAAGTTTCTGCGGCATTCGAACGAATCTATAAACGTAGTCCACTAGAATGGCCAAAGACCTTGCAAGTAGATCCTGGTAGAGAATTCATGGGACGTATGTCTGAAACGCTAGAACTACATGGTACGAAAGTTCAACGAGGTGAGGCTGGTAATCATAGAGCGCAAAGTTTTGTTGAAAGAGCAAATAGGACTCTAGCTGAGAGATTGTTTGGGTATCAATATGCACAAGAGATGGTACTTACTTCGGAAGGATCAGATGAGCGTAGTAGAGAATGGGTAGTTCGTTTACCAATGGTTATCAAAGCCATGAACAGTGAGGCGACTCGTTTGACTGGTAAAGAGCCTTCGAATTCTGTAGTGACGCAACAAGTAGATCTGAAGACTCCTACGTATTCGCGCACCGTTGGATTGAGAGAAGAGCGTCTACCATTCGACGTTCTAGTTCGATATCTTTATGCACCAGGAGAATTGGAAGGAGGTGAAAAACGTAGAGCTACTGATCCTGTGTGGAGTTTGCAGATATACACCATTTCGCGAAGTGTAGTATCTTCGGGCCAGCCTGTGCTTTACTACCTTGCGAAGGAGAAGGACGCACCCAAACGTGGATTCGTTCGTGAAGAGCTACAAGTCGTTCCTAGGGATACAGAACTACCACCAAAAGGAATTCTGTTTGTACCTAGACGCTAAACAGCGTACTCTATTGGCTCGGTGTGGATTCCATCGGGAAGAACGCGTCTTTTGTCGTAGTAAGCCGATAGCCCAAGCTTCCGTTGTTTGTAGGTTGCTATGCCTTCTGGTGATAGTCGGAAGCCTCGGTTTTCCGCCATGTCGATATCACCCTGGAGGGCTGCTTTGAATCGATCCCACGTAATATCGTTGTGACGCCTAGACATACCTTTAGCGGAATACTTCTTGCTGCCACCCGTATCGACGTAGTAGGCTTTCGAGCATAGGGCAATGGCGCGCTGTCCTTCGAATTCGAGTTTGAAGAGTCCTGGCGTACGACTGCTCCGTTCGTCCCAAGCTAGCCATTCCTTCCTTTCGGCTTCGAAATCCTCTCGTAGTTCCAGTCGTACAACTTCATCGAGACTATTTCCAGAGATGGCAATGTAGGCACTGTCTGTGTCCATCTGTATATATTCGAAATCATTGCGATCGATGTACTTGTCGATGAAGTCGTAGTAGAACTCAAGCATACGCAGCTTTGCGAGCTGGTAAACAGCGATACCTACTTGGAAAGGGCGTTTGATTCGGATCTGGTCCTTCCTACTCTCGAGTTCGTATGCCTCGCCAATCTCTTCCAGGTCTTCGAACCAAACACTTCGCAATGCCTTGTCCACAACCTTCTCATCTTTTGTATAGGTGACCTTTGTTTGGCGTCCCAAGTCTTCGAGCAACTTTCCATAAGCGCTGTTTCCCAGTAGTTTGAACACATCTGCCAACAAAGCCTCACCTTTGTCTTCATCTCCCATACGACGTGCCTCGGTGACCTGGTCTACGAACCAACCGAAGATTTCTTTGGGTTCGTATTCTATTGTACGGTAGACAGCAGTGATCACTGCGCCATGATCTACATACCAACGTAATAGAGGCTCATAGAGGAGCAACTTCTTTCCAGAGAGACTTCCAACTAACTTCTTTTCCTCGCTGAGCTTTCTACCAGTCTTCTCAAGGTAGGCCAACATTTGTGGAGGAATTGCTTCCTTGGGGATTTTCTTGTTGTAGAAGAAGGGTGGCATCTCCTCAAATTTCTTCCACAATTTCTTTGGTATCTCAATGTCTACTTCTGCATATCCAAACCACGAACCATTTTGTAGACATTCGACAAATCCTTCGGCTTCTAGACCTGGCTCATCGTAGCGAATGACCTCTTCTTTTCCACAAGGCATTTCAAGCTCCATGGTAGAAAGATATAGGGCGTTGGCATCGTATCCAAGAATCTTACGACAAATCTTAGTTCCTCCCTGATGACTACGAATCTTAGTTTTTCCCGCTTCGTGGAGTCTGGTGAACACTATGCTTGGACCTCCCACGACAGCGTCTTTCAGCATGAGGTAGGCTTCCTTACTTGGAGCATACATCTCAGCTCCCCTTTCTACACTACCTCGAAGCAGGAACTGTAGTGAGACTCCTGGAATGGACACTGCGTCTTTCAGCATGTCTACTCCTTTCTCGTGATAGAAATCTTGCATCTTTTCGAGTGCCTCTAGGAATGGAACTACATCTAGGTTGTTGTAGTATCGTAGCCAGTCTGCAAAGGTCTCCATTCCCTTGTCGAGAAAGGTGCGCTTGCAGTCTTCGAACTCTTCCCTAGATAGTAGGTGTTCTCTTTTCAACTTCGAACCCCACTCTGGATAGTCTGGTAATCCAATGTGATCCAACTTGTTGGGAGAATCGAACCACTCATATGGGAAGAAACTCTTTTGCGATTCACATCCATATGCCTTGACCCACCTTTCGTAGGAAGTTCCAGGTCCAAGGTAGTTAATCACATCTAGGAAACGGAAATCTGGAGTCAATAGAAACATAGTGGTGTTGGCTTTCTTTGCTACTCTGACTTTCTTGCATGTGTCGGCAACGGTTCCTACAAAGTGCTCCCTGATCAGGTTGAGATCATACCTGCCAGAGTTGAATCCCAACACTGGAACTTGATAGATCCATTCGTTGATCTTCGCTTGTTGACTCTTTGGTAGGGTGTAAAAGGAGAATTTGGGTGAATCAAGCCAAAACCATCTTTCCATAGCTCCTTGGATTGTCTCTGCTCTTTGCTGGAGTTCTTTGACAAAGGCTTTGATGAGTTCTTTTGGATTGCGTCGACAGATGTGGGTTGGCTTTCGATCGTACGTGTCGGCAATTGATACTGATATTGGGACATGGACGTTTTCGATGGTCAAGTGTTCTGTTGGTTGTCTTCCTTTCGTTGTATCGAGATAGGCTTCGAAATCGTAAACTATGAAGTGTGGGTAGACAGTTTGTGTTGGTGTGGGGACCGGTTTGTTTTTCTTCTTTGTGGAGCAGCCCCAAGCTTCCACTACTGTATAACCAGCTCCTTGTAGCTTTGCCGTTCTTTCACAGGTCTTGAGATAGAGCCTCCTTTCCCTAGGGAAGCATTTCGGGCAGCCATGGAAATAGCATCCATGAAATTGGAAGATGGTTTTCGAAAAAGGTTCGTAGCCGTCGACCGGCGCTCCTTCTATCCAATGCTCTCCACCATGCCCACAAGCTGCATGATGAATGTGTTGTCCAATCCTTTTGGTTTCGCGTTCCAACCAGCATAAAGCGACTTTGCTGGCTGTGCTCTCTGGCCAGAAGGCTTTTTCGTATGCCGACTGGGGTACTGTGATTACTTTTCCGGGGCAAACAATCTTCGTTTCGCCACGCCTGCAACGATCTGCATGGCGTTGAAGGTGGCAAGCCTGTGTGAACCGTTGCTTACAATCGTTACATACGTAGATGTGCCCTAGCTTGTTGATGTTCTTGATGTAGAAGGCATGTCCGTCGTATATCCCAATCGTCATCGTATGCTTGTAGTGAGCTGCATGTCGCATCAGATGCCAAGCGCCATCCTCCGTAGGTTCGTACACCCGAATACCGATTCTAAAGTGCAACTCGACTTCCTCCAGCTGGTCTAAGGAAGTTCTGGGAACGTCTTGTGTGGGTGCTGTCAGACGATAGAAGGCCTGGGCAAGTTTTCGAGCTTTGACGCAACACCTATCTATTCGTGCTCCTTCATGCATGGCAAGGCAGCGCCAAAGACATAGATTGTCACCATATCGATCAAGGGCAATCATTCCTTTTTTCTGGCGAAGCCATTGGGGCAGTGGACCTGTTCCCAACAGAAGCTGACGATCGATCACAACTTTTACATCTACGTAGATCCAACGAATGAAGGCCCATTGGGTATTTGGTCGATTGATGTTGTCGGGATTCAAACGAGCTGTCTCCTTGCTATCGATCCACTCTTCTGCGTCTCCTAGGATGTTCACCCATGGAGAGCCTGGGACAGTCTTGGAGAATAGAATCACGCGTCCGTCATTGACATTTCGAATGCGATAGGTGTAGCTGTATCGCAGGTAAAAGCTGGTGGTTACCTTTGCAACTAACTTTTCCATGATCCTAGGAGTCAAGTCTCCTGCCACACCTTGGAAGAAGCGCCATCGAATAGTACGGCGACCTATCTCCACTCCCTCGAGCATTCCATCTCTCTCCTCTAGAATGGCACCTGCCTCTCGAGCTAGACTCCGTGGAAGTGGTTCACTACGTGGTCTCACCATTCTCCCTTCGATATAACTATACGTTAGGATAGCTTTAACAGACACTCCAAATTCAGATTTTATGTGTAAGGATGTTGCGGCGATATAACTATATGTAATCATATCTCTAATAGGATTATCAAGTTGGATTTTACGTACAAGAATGTCTAGTGACACTTTGAATGACCCTTAGTTACCCCTAGTAGTATAAGCGGGATTAAAATGATACAACTTTTTGTTGCACAAGAAAACTCAAAAATGAATTTCTGAATTCACTTTTTGAGTTTTGTTGTGCAAGAAAAAGTGGTATCATTTTAATCCCGCTTATACTACTTATAACCATGCTATTACTATTACAAATTTATCTGCGAGCCGAGGGAAGATTTGTGGAAGTACCAAGGCTGCATGCTGAGGGACTTTTACAAATCTTCCCAAGGCTCGAGGTGCAATTTAAATCACTAATACCTGAAATGCCATGGTATAAGTTTGTTATACTATGATCACCAAGGAACAAAACAAATCTCTGAGAAGTTTAGTTTTCTCTGCCAAATTAAAGAAGTCGTAGTTGAGTTGCTTTCAAAAACGTTTTGTTTAATGCTTGACTGAGCACCATTGATTGAATGACTGATCTGGCATCCCCATTTTCTCAATTTTTCATAGAAACCTTCTAAAACCTAACCCTAAAATAAAAATAAACTAACCATTTTCAACCAAAAATCATTCATAGAACGACACTACATACACCTGCACTATAATTGAGAATTTGGCACAGTTTTTATACAAATGTATGTGATCTTTTGACATGCAGGTATTCTACATGTAATTGTACCATGAAGAAGTTTCATTTTGTAAATGATCAATACATCACACATCATGGTTGATCTTGCAATAATTCTAAATATTGAATAAATTCTGATTTTCAAATACCTGTCAGTTTCCAACCACGAATGCTGTGATGACTGATGTAGCCTTCGGAACTTGTTGATCAATGCACCGCGTTCTTTACGAATTCCCTAAGAGCAGGACAAAATAACTCTGAATATCGAAAGGCATGGAAATGAGTCTTTGATCCAACTCCATCCAATCATGTACTCTCATGTTGGCTTCCAAGCCTTTGAAGTTTAGAGGATGATATTTTTAGAAGCACTGCACAGATGATAAAGACTCACATGGCGGAACCTTGCTGTAAAACTGCCAGATTCTTGAATAATAATCTAAACCATTACAACATACTTTCAGCTTGTCAGTCTTTGCTTGTGTACTACCTAGACCATTGACATTGTGTAATTTGGCCATACTCACACTTGGATTGAGCAAGGAACACATTACCTGGCATGCTTGTGTTTTACAAGCCAATGTAGCCACCTCTATACACCATACAATTGCAGGTATGTATGTAGCCAGTAGCTACAACTCCCACGTTTTAGTGGCCGGGTATTCTAAAAGTTGTACCAAAAACTGCTTTGGACACAACAAAGTTTGTGGCATTGCTATCCACAGGTACAACACATCACAATTTCATCGAACATGCGCAGTAAGAAATAAGAGAAGGGTCTGGGGTGGAGAATGAGGGATTGAAAGGAACCCATGGATGGAAGTAGTGCTTTTTCACTCCCTTCCTCTAGGTTAACCTGCATAAAATACATGTATGTACCTTTTTTTAAACTGATTGCAATTGGCTGAAAACTTTAAACTATTGTTCGAATTAGCCATGATCTAGTACCCGAGGGCTAAAAATAACAGCCGGTCAGTCGCCGGTCAAGATCTGTATTTGCATGGTTGAAACTACTAACTGATCATCCTAAACAGCTGCCAGCTGCTCTGTCAGACACCTTAACTTATTTTCATGGCCTTTCATGCAATTATAAATTTATACTCAAAAAAATATTTAGTCCTGTAAGTTTAATTATGAGCGGGCTAGATTGCAGAATACCACACCACTTCGAAGATCACTTGAAAAGCCCTTACAAATTGTGCAAAACTATTCATTTATCTCAGGTGTATATTTTATTTTAGACTCGTTCTATGAATGATTTGGGGTTGAAAATGGGTAAGATTTGGTTAGGTTTTTAGAACTAGAAGGTTTGTATGAAAATTTGAGAAAATGCATTATTAATGAACCAAGTGGTGGGGTATTCTGCAATCGTTCCTTGTACTACACGAATACATGCAAAAATGCATACCAGCGTCTCAGCTATCTGGGAAAGAGAAGAACGGCCAGTCGAGCTCCCGCCATTACTCGACCGTCGTCGTCGACGAACGCATCCGATGTGCCAGCTTCTTTCGAGGACTTGGTTGACTGAAATCAGTCTTTGGCAAGCTTCGAATTACGGCTTCGAATACCTTTTCGAGGCATTTAGTCTTACTTTTACAGTTTTAGTGAGCCAGCTCGAGTTTCACACTGCATGAACACAGTTTATGAATAACCGATCACGAAGTGGTGAGGCAAGATATCCAGATATGATGTGTCCTGTATAGATCATCAGAGCTCTCTCCTGCCCCCCACGGGAATAAGATTGTCCAGAACACACTCACAACGCAATTCTATTGGAGGGGAGGTACAGCGCTTATGATTGGTCGAGGATGCATAGATCACGTCTGCCACGGACTCCAATCTGCCACGCTACAACTAACCAGTGCTAGCTGGCTGGGACTGAGGGGGGAGGGCTGAGTGTGCACTCTGGAGCCCGATGCGCCCAGGAGTCAATGAAAGAGTGATTCAGTAACATCACTCCCAAAAATATGTTAGAAATATATACAGGGACAAAATGAATTGATCTTTAGCCGGAAACAACCTCACTAATTATGGTTTTCCGAGTTGATTCTAAAATATAATGTACTGAATGCAAGGACCAATTCGGACGAAGTGCAGGAACCGGATCACATTGGAGGGGATCTAATCAGCAAAAAATATACGAATATCAAGACAAGATGAAAGGCTGATTGTACGGTACTGTAATTTCAACATTTGATTTTGTAGTTCTCCTTGAGACTTGGCTGCCTAACAATTATCAAGTACAAATTCCTGGTTTTCATAGTTTCTCTCAAACCAGAACAAAGCACCCAAAAGCTAAGCGATACTCAGGTGGAATTACAGTTTTAGTTAAAGACTCGCTTAGGAAAGGAGTAAAATTTCTTTCTAAGGATAATGATTTTTTTTTATGGTGTAAGCTTGACAAAAGTTTCTTTCACTTAAATAACGACATTTTTATTTGTGCAGCATACATTCCACCTCAAAATTCTAGTCGTTTTTCATTGAAACAAAACGACGACCCTTTTGATATCTTGCAGAAGCAATTGCTCGATTTTGAATCTAAGGGGGATATTATACTTTGTGGCGACTTCAATGCGAGAACAGGGACTTTACATGATTTTACAGAGGCTACACCAAATATTTTATTTCCCCTTCCTTTTAGCGATAACGTTTCTCCACCTGCAAGTAGAAATAATCGCGATACTCATATCTCTAGGTTCGGCAGGGCTTTGATTGAAACCTGTGTTGCTTTTAAACTGAACGTCTTGAACGGGAGAACAACAGGGGACCACTCAGGTCAATTTACTTGTTTCACAACCAATGGCACCAGTGTGATTGATTATGCTATAGTGAGTGAAAGCCTTTTGTCGGAAATCCCGGTCTTTACGGTTAATCCCCCGAGTTTTAATTCATGTCATGCCCCGATTTCCTTCGTCTTAAAACTAACCAAGTTGAGAACAAGTGTTACCTATTCTAGTTTAAATCCTTTTCCATTGGCCTTTAGGTGGGATACAAGCTCTAAAGATAACTTTTCAACTATTCTCCAATCTCAGGAAATCTTGAATAAGTTCGGGTCTCTTAGGTGTAATTTGGATTCACAAAAGGCAGACCCGGAGAAATGTGTCTTAGAATTTACAGAAATAATTATCGGTGCAGCTAGGTGTTCTCTCGCAGTGAGGAAACACGGCAGAAATAAGAAAACCAATAGACCTAAACCCCAGAAATGGTATGACAAGTCATGCTGGGAATTAAAGAAAGAAATAATCAACATTAGTAAATTATTGTTGAAACACCCCACTTGTCCCTGGTTGAGGAGTAAATTCCATACTCTTAAGAAATCGTATAAGAAGTTAACGAAGTACAAAAAGAACGAATTCAAGAATGATATATTAAACCAAATTCAATTGCTTGAATCTAACAATCCAAAAGAATACTGGAATTTAGTTAATTCTCTACGGTCATCTAAGGATCAACAAAAGACCAAAACATCTACGATAGAAGCGGAAGAGTGGTTTTCCTATTTCAAAAATCTAAACAGTTCTGCAGACACTAGTAATAATCTTTTCGACCGCGGGGTAGATGCATTTGTATCTAACATGGAGTCTTTCGTACCCCAGTTTGTCGAAATTCTTGATAAGCCTTTTACTGCGGATGAACTAATTAAACTTAGTCGAAAACTGAAAAACAATAAAGCATCCGGTCTAGATTCCATTAGTAATGAAATGATAAAGTGCTGTATCGACTCTCATCCAGATTTAATTGTTAAATTGTTTAATTTGGTTTTCCAATCGAATCGTTTCCCTCGATGCTGGAATGATGGTTGTATTTCACCAATCTTTAAATCTGGAGTTGTTGATGACCCCGATAATTACCGGGGTATTACGGTTAATAGTTGTCTTGGAAAATTCCTAACTCTGGCTCTAAATTCTAGACTATCTCAATATTTAGAAGCTAATGGCATTATTAAACCAAATCAAATCGGTTTTCGTAAATCTTACAGAACGGCAGATCACATTTTCGTTCTTAAAACAATTTTAGACGAATACTTTCAGCAGGGTAAGAAGGTGTATGTGTGTTTTGTCGACTTTCGTAAAGCGTATGATTCGGTTTGGAGAAATGGATTGTTCTACAAATTAATCGAAATTGGAATTAGCAAGAAATTTCTCGCCATCATTGTTGATATGTATAGACAAATTAAAGCATGTGTCAAAACTGATGATGGTTTGACTAATTTTTTCCAATCACTTGTGGGGGTGAAACAAGGATGTAATTTAAGTCCCAATTTATTTAATATTTTTATAAATGATATACCTGATATTTTCTCTAAAAAATGTGAGCCAGTAGTCTTGGAAAATTTAAGGATAAACTGCCTTATGTATGCAGATGATTTACTATTGTTATCAGAGAGTGAAGAGGGTCTACAATCCTGTTTGGATAAATTACATACGTATAGTCAAAAATGGAAACTCCAAGTGAACTTAAAGAAAACGAAGACTATGCTTTTTAACAAGTCAGGACGAAAAACAGCTATTGCATGTACTTTTGGTGGAACTAATGTGTCCATGACCTCTTCGTACACCTATCTTGGTACTGTTTTGACTCCCTCCGGTTCTTTTAATGCAAATCAGTCACACTTATACAATAAAGGGTTAAGGGCTCTGTTCAGTCTGCTGAAAGTTTTTCATCCACGTTTTGGAACTTCTCTGAAAGTCTTCCTGAAATTATATAACGCTTTGATCCGGTCCATTTTGACGTATAATTGTGAAATATGGGGAGCATATACAAAGCGTCATAGTTCAATTATCTCATTTAAAGAGAAATTGTTTTATTCTGAGTTAATTTGCGAGAAGCTTAATCTGAAAATGTATAAAATGTTATTAGGAGTCAATTGCAAGACAACTAACTCAGCTGTAAGGTCTGAACTCGGAGTATTGCCCATGCATGTCTTTATCTACGACGTAGTACTCAAATACTTTGTTCACCTACTTGAACATAACGATAACCCTTTCCTGACGAGCGCCCTAAAAGTCTCTTGTAATTTGAGCAAGAAGGGAGGTTGGTCTTGGTTTAGTCTTGTTTCATACTTACTGAAATTAGGTGATTTCAAATTAAATAACAATCTTGTTATTATACCAAATTTTGATTTCAAATCAATATGTAAGATGGTTACCCGAAAAATAAAACAAATATATAAAGATAGATGGAATGAAGAGAGAGAGGAAATAATCCATGGTCATAAAAACTCGAAATTGGAATTACATGCAGAAGTCAAAAGTGATTACTTTTTTGAGAGTTATCTGAATAAAATACATGATTTTGAAACCCGTAGAGCTGTGACTAAATTGAGATTATCGGCTCATCATTTTCCAATTGAACGTGGTCGTTATTTACGCATACCAAGAGATAAAAGGATTTGTACGGTTTGTGATTCGAATGAAGTTGGCGATGAATTCCACTATCTTCTCAAATGCGGAAATCACAATATAGCACAAGCTCGGACCTTATTCTTGAACAAATTATACGACCAAAATCCTTCCTTCTCTTCATTCGATCTTTCTTCGCTATTTTACTATGTGATCTCAATGAAAGATCAGAATATTATAAAGCTAAGCAGCATCTATATAAAACAAGTTATAGATTTATACGATGAAATTGCAAATTAGCCTATTACATATTTACTTTTTATTATTACTTTATTTTATTTATTTTTCCTCCACTTATGCTTATTGGATGTACACTGATGTACTTTTGTCTCAAAGTGCCAATAAAGATATATTGTATTGTATTGGTACTGGGAATATATATAATTACTACCGATATTTCAGTTGGCACGGCCAACCTTCCTCAGGGTACACAAGTATATGGCAAGGACAAACATTAGAACCTAAAAGGCATGAACAGAAAGGAAGAAATGTAATTTTATACTACTCAATTGTATTTATCTTAGTTCTCTATCACGCCCACTCATCACTTGTAATTTTATCTCCTAGTCTCACATTCATGTTTTCAAAATTTAAAATTTGTAACTAACGGTTTCTTGCCATATTTGATCATTTGATCCGAAGTGTATGAACATGGGAATAGACGTTAATACATGGAGAAGCCGTGTCGGACTCTTCATACCATCTAACCATTCATCAAAACACAAGTCAAGAACTACAAGAAACTTTGCTTCAAAGTTTAAAAGAACACCCGCATCTACCCTTCACGTTCGCATTCATCGTATTCATCGTGCTTATAACGTTTGGAACAGTATTAGTCTTAATATATTTGCCGTCAACTCAAGTTCTTTCCATCACAGCCGAGCACAATAAATCATTGCAACCTAGAACTTTTACTTCAATCATCTCAACTACTCAGTCACCAACAACAAACCTTCGAGATGTGGTAATAATTGTCTAACTTGTACATTTCATTCGACTGGCGAGATCAGGCCCATCAAACATCACATTGACTGTAATTCTCAGTAAAAATCTCATATACATGGTTCATTGTAAACGCTGTAATGCTCAATACATAGGAGAAACTAAGATCGCTTTAATGAACACCGCCGCCCTGTTGACAAACCTACTAACAAATTCTAAAGCTACTGCTTTCTCGGATCATTTTCTTACTAACAACCATTGCCCTAATCACCCAAATGACATGCAATTAATTCCCTTAGAACTCATCCACTCTAATAGAGATGGCGTACGCAAGGCTCGCGAGGTATTTCTTATTGATAAAGGACAAACGTTAGAACCTAAAGGCATGAACAGAAAGGAAGAAATGTAATTTTATACTACTCAGTCTCTATTATGTGATGTGTTTACTAAATAAGTATGGCGGTACTTGTATATTCCGCTGTAAATTTTGGAAAATAAGTCTGTCTATCCTCGTTCCGGAGGGAGAAAATTAGTTACCCAAGTTAATAATCCAAACATATATGGATCGATCTAGCAAAGAAAATAAGAAAAGTCGAACTGTAGTTAAGAGAAATTACACCACGTGGAAGACGAGCTTGAGAGGCCTAAGACTTCTGATCAGGGAGAGGTTTATACGTTATTGATTTCGAAAGAAAGATATCCTCTGTGGCTGAAAGCGGCGATTATGAGATATTGGTTAGACTTGGGCACTGATAGGAACGAGTTTGTGGTCGATTGGCAAGATGCGAAAGACGCGGTGGGAGTCGTAATCGAGAGAATTGTTAAAATTTCCCAAATTCAAGAGGGCATATCGGTAGCGAGCTCAATGTTTACCCTGACCTTTTACGAAACAAAAGGAAAAGTGATGATTCAAGGACTATTTCATGATCATTGGGCCCGGGGGGGGGGGGGTACTTACATGAAAAATGGGTATGTATGTGAGGCCAAAAGGCTCAAACCCTGACCCTGATTGACCCATTCCGAGCTCCAAAACCCTGATTGCCCCCTTTTTTGAAAAAAAAAAACCTGAATGCCCCTTCTTTAACTTGTTTTCAAAACAAGGTCGGATATATATCCCGGCCGGTATACCGCGTACCGGGATTGCATGCAAAATACGGAACATTTAAAGTCGGGACGTGGCATTGGGTAAACAAATCAGCAGATGAAGTACATAGATAAGTACTGAAGTACGGGAACCTCAGTGCTTGCATGTGGGCAGGCGATCAAAATGCGGCAACAGAATGTCTTTTTTTGACATAGTAGCTAAAAAAAACCTAACTGCCTAAAAAATACTGAACCCCGACCCTGACTGCACCCAAATTATACTCAAATCCTGACCCTGATCTGCCCAAATCAGGCCAAAACCCTGACCCTACCTGCCCAAACGGAGCTCAAAACCCTGACCCACCCGGGCGGCACATACATAATACGTCACAAACAGGAGTACCCCCCCCCCCGGGTCATTGGGTATCGGTAGAGTTCCAGTTCTACAGAAAATGGTGGATTGTTTGGAAGAAGGGAAGCAACCAGCGGAAGCGTATGAAGAGTGTGCTGGTGTGAACATAACAGTGGCGGATGGCGACCTGGAGTTCTCGGATGCCGAGTCAGAACAACGGTTACTGATGTGGATGTCTTAAATGCTACTGGTACTGGGAAGGATGAAGTTATTGATAACAAGGATCATATTAGTAGAAAGTCTACAAAGGGGCGCAGGAAACTCCAAACGGTAATATCTTCTGTATCTTCGGCTGTAGTGTGGCGTTCATCTAAACAACTAGAATGCGCATCTCCTATTACATCGGTCAATATTTCAAACGCGGTAGATAAACTGAGAGGATTGAAAAGCTAGAGTCGATAGTAGCCGAGGTTGAGAATACGTCAGCGTCACAGAAAATCGAGGAAATGAACATTGACGAACGCATCTATGAGATTCTGACAACTTTGAGAACAATGCCAAACGCAGCAGGAGATTGACAGTTGGCGGGATATGGCTTCCAAATTGGAAGCTGATAATAAAAAACTTTCCGCCAAGGTAGCAAGCTTACAAGATCAACAATCGAATCTTTGTCAAAAATTAAAGGCGATGGTTTGGCTCTGGCTGATGCACAAAACAAGTTAGAAAGCTTGACTACAAGTTGCGAATTATTGGATGAGAAACTCGCAATATTGGAAACTAGTCTACAGCCTCGGGAATTGAGTGATAACCATGAGCCACAGCACGTATCTCTAAAGGAGCCTCCAAGGGAGCCCCAAAGAGAGCATCAAAGGGAGCCAGAGGCCCAGGCGATCCCTGTCGTGGGATTTGAGGGGAGACGGCCTGTGTCACCAGATGTCAATACGGAAGCTAAATTTGATACGGATATTGTTCTACTTATGGATTCTAACCGTAAATTCATTCATGGAAAGGGGTTATATCCTGGTCAGAGAGTATCAATTTTAAAGTGTGCGAATT
Organism: Actinernus sp. WN-2022; assembly: GCA_030867875.1. Lineage (NCBI taxonomy): Eukaryota > Metazoa > Cnidaria > Anthozoa > Actiniaria > Actinernidae > Actinernus > Actinernus sp. WN-2022. The sequence continues at coordinate 32,506,341 of JAOWCC010001751.1, read as the reverse complement.
TAGAAACTGCAAAAAACATTTTGAGTAACCCACGCTTCAATGGCCCCAAGAAGCTTGTAATACATGTTGGAGTGAATGATGTGGAATTCGCTTCAGTCCAGAACATTTGTGACGGTTTTCATGAGGTGGTTGCTTTAGCAACTGAAACCTTTCCGGACACAAAAATTCTCATTTATGAGATTTCACCAAGAGGAGACACCCTGCAGGAGAACATTAGCCAGATTAATCGATTTATTGGACATAATTTTGATGATGTGATAAAACATCCTGATATTGGCAGGGAGCAGTAGGTGTCAAGCGTCTTGTGGCAAACATCAGACATGCGCTAGGTGCTGGAACGCCGAATAACGGGTCGCCTGATAGGAGACAACCGCGGCAGTAGCGAGACCCTCGATATGCCGGCCAACAGCAGCGGTATGTTTCTTCGCCTCTCGTACCAGACAGAGAGAATAACGGACAGGAAGAGCTGATGAGGCAATTACTGGAACAACTTAAACAAGTATCGTCTGTCATGCTCAACCTTCAGACGACGGGAACCGCAGCCGCTCAGCCCCAGCAGAACAAACCTGTACCAGCTAATCCTGTTACTACCTCAGTGAACTCTTTTAAGTGGGATGATTCTTCTGTATTTTTTCCTCTGCTCTTGAGTCTCAGGACGTTTTAAATAAATTAGAATTATTTGAACAAAATGTTAAAGCTCAAGACGCCGATCTTGAGCAATGTGTGTCAAATTTTACGGAAATTCTTGTTTGTGCTGCGAAAGATGCTCTGGCAGTAAAGAGACGCAATAATTCAAAACAAAAGGGAAATAGACCCAAGCTTCAGAAATGGTTTGATAAGTCGTGTTGGAAAGTGAAGAAAAAAGTAATCCAAGTTAGTAAGTTGCTTTTAAAGCACCCTACTTGCCCTTTTTTAAGAGGGGAGTTTCATACTTTGAAAAAGGCTTATAAAAAGTTAACAAAATATAAGAAGAATAAATTAAAGAATGATTTGTTGATTAAAATTCAAACGCTGGAATCAACCAACCCCAAAGGGTATTTGCAGCTAGTAAAGTCGTTACGATCCAATGAAAGTAAACAAACAACGAAAGTATCAACTATTGAAGCGGAAGAGTGGTTCTCATAATTTCAAAAAATTAAATACAAGCGCATCTGATGCGAGTGGGGATCCTTTCGTTGGTGGTATAGACGCCTTTGTTGCTAACATGGAGGTCTTAGCAACAACATTCAATGAGATTCTAGACAAGCCATTTACTATTGATGAGTTAACTAAACTTAGCCGCAAATTGAAAAATAATAAGGCATCTGGGCTAGACTCCATCAGTAATGAAATGATTAAGTGTTTTATAGATGTGCATCCGAAGTATTTGGTTAATCTGTTCAATGTAGTTTTGCTGTCCCGCCAATTACCCTCGATATTGGAATAGTGGTTGTATTTTCCCCATATTTAAAGCAGGTGTTGTTGATGACTTGCCTAACAACTACCGGGGTATCACAGTTAATAGCTGTGTAGGGAAATTATTCACTCTCGCTTTGAATGAGAGACTTACTCAATTTCTAGAACAAAATGGGATAATTAAGCCAAACCAAATTGGTTTTCGTAAATCATCTAGAACAGCAGATCACATTTTTGTTCTTAAAACTATATTAGATTCTTATTTTAATCAATGTAAAAAAGTTTATGCATGTTTTGTCGATTTTAAGAAAGCATATGATTCTATTTGGAGACATGGTTTATTTTATAAGATGATACAAGTTGAAGTTAGTAATATTTTTTTGGCTATTATTGTAGATATGTATACACCCCATTCCAATATGGCGGATACACGGCCGGAGCGTTGGGGCGGGACACGAAAACGAGGGTAGTTAGGCGGAAGTCGATGTCAAGAAGGTCATGAGGCGGAAATTTCGCGCAAGTTTTGAAGCGAGTTTGTTTTTCCGAGAGGGTTGGAATAAGTAGATTTTATCCCCAGAGAGTTAGAAAATTGATTGATTAACAGCAATTAAAGGAACCAGAGGGTGTCAAGACAGTACCAAGATACGTATAAGATACGGCTGTAGAAACATCAGTCCCACCGAAAGTACAATTAATGCCAATTTTACGGCCTGTCTTATTAAAAACCATTACTTTTGTTTTCTTTAAATTTACTTGTAGTTGCCATTTCCGAGTATACCCGTAAAGCTTATCTAGACAAGATTGAAGGCCCTCCTCGCTCTCTGATACAAGTAATAAGTCATCAGCAAATAATAGACAGTTCAACTTTAAATTCCCTAAAGTTACTGGTCGACACACGTTAGTAAAAATATCAGGTATATCATTGACAAAAATATTAAAGAGGTTTGGACTTAGGTTACATCCTTGTTTAACACCAACAAAGGACTGAAAACAATCAGTTAAACCTGCCTCAGTTTTAACGCATGCTTTGATATGCCTATACACCCCATTCCAATATGGCGGATACACGGCCGGAGCGTTGGGGCGGGACACGAAAACGAGGGTAGTTAGGCGGAAGTCGATGTCAAGAAGGTCACGAGGCGGAAATTTCGCGCAAGTTTTGAAGCGAGTTTGTTTTTCCGAGAGGGTTGGAATAAGTAGATTTTATCCCCAGAGAGTTAGAAAATATGGCGGATATTCAGGCTATCATTTTCACTGAGGGATATATTCTTCAGTGAAAACGATAGCCTGAATATCCGCCATATTTTCTAACTCTCTGGGGATAAAATCTACTTATTCCAACCCTCTCGGAAAAACAAACTCGCTTCAAAACTTGCGCGAAATTACCGCCTCGTGACCTTCTTGACATCGACTTCCGCCTAACTACCCTCGTTTTCGTGTCCCGCCCCAACGCTCCGGCCGTGTATCCGCCATATTGGAATGGGGTGTATAGGCATATCAAAGCATGCGTTAAAACTGAGGCAGGTTTAACTGATTGTTTTCAGTCCTTTGTTGGTGTTAAACAAGGATGTAACCTAAGTCCAAACCTCTTTAATATTTTTGTCAATGATATACCTGATATTTTTACTAACGTGTGTCGACCAGTAACTTTAGGGAATTTAAAGTTGAACTGTCTATTATTTGCTGATGACTTATTACTTGTATCAGAGAGCGAGGAGGGCCTTCAATCTTGTCTAGATAAGCTTTACGGGTATACTCGGAAATGGCAACTACAAGTAAATTTAAAGAAAACAAAAGTAATGGTTTTTAATAAGACAGGCCGTAAAATTGGCATTAATTGTACTTTCGGTGGGACTGATGTTTCTACAGCCGTATCTTATACGTATCTTGGTACTGTCTTGACACCCTCTGGTTCCTTTAATTGCTGTTAATCAATCAAATTTATATAACAAAGGTATTAGGGTATTATTTAGTCTTTTGAAGGTGTTTCATCCACGACTAGGAACTCCCTTAAAAGTTTTTCTCAAGTTATATAACGCTTTAATTCGCCCTATAGTGTTGTATAATTGTGAAGTATGGGGTGCATATTCAAAACGTTTTAGTTCCTTCGCATCTTACAAGACGTTGTTTCACTCTGATTTGTTATGTGAAAAGTTGAATATTAAGATGTACAAAATGCTACTAGGTGTGAGCTCCAAGTCTACTATATATAATTCAGCAGTAAGGTCTGAGTTAGGAGCCTTTCCTCTACATATAACTATTTACAGCGTGTTGTTGAAATTTTTTTTCATCTGCTTGAACACATTAACAATCCATTTTTAATGGGGGCCTTGAAGACTTTATGTGAGCTGTCAAAAAAAGGAGCATGGTCTTGGTTCAGCCATATGTCCCTTTTATTTAAGATACTTAACATTAGAGTTAATGATTTTACCATTGTATCTAATTTAGATTTTTAGTCAATTTTTAAATCATCTAAGGCAAAATTAAAACAAATTTACATAGATGGTTGGAATGAAGAGAGAGCAGAAATTGTAGTAGGAAATAAAGAATCGAAGTTAGAGTTATTTTATAGAATAAAGAACAATAATATTTTTGAAACCTATTTAACCAAAGTCCACGATTTTGAAACACGTAGTCGTAGAGCTTTAACCAAGTTACGAATCTCAGCCCACTGTTTCCCGATTGGACAAGGTCGTTATAAAGGTATCCCTAGAAGTAATAGAATTTGTACATCTGGTGTAATCGGTAATGAACACCATTACCTTTTCCAATGTGATAATTCTCACATGGTGCAAATTCGTGTTTCATTTATGAATAAGTTATTCTTGATTAATCCTTCTTTTTCTAACTTCGATCCTCGTAATTTATTTTATTATTTAATTTCTATGAAAGATGAAAATATTTTGAAGGTTAGCAGTTCATTCATTAAAGACATTATTGATAAGTATAATGAAATTGTAAATTGACATAACGTCCGTTATCAATCTTGCTATTATCTCTTCCCCTATTTTTGTAACACTTATCCCATTCTATATATATCTTAAACACATAGTTTTATTATTATTTTATATTTTATTGGGTTTATACCGATGTACACGTTGTTTGTATCAAGGTTCCAATAAAAAAAGTATTGTATTGTATTATGGAATTGTATTTATCTTAGTTCTCTATCACGCCCACTCATCACTTGTAATTTTATCTCCTAGTCTCACATTCATATTTTCAAAATTTGTAACTAACGGTTTCTTGCCATATACTTGTGTACCCTGAGGAAGATTGGCCGTGCCAACCGAAATATCGGTAGTAATTACTCGGGCTGCCTGTGGCAGCACCGAGTCTTAAAATGCAACCCGTTATTTTATTTTGTTGGGTGTCGCAAAATTTCTGCGCATGCGTTAAAGGTCAAGTTCACCACCAATCAGATCGCACTGTGCTGGTCACGTAACACTCGCCACGTTAATTTGTTTACATAATTTAATACAGTAAATCAAAATGGTCGACCCGCGAGGGCGAAAGCCTTCCAACAGGCTCAGGATATTTCAACTGGCGCTCTTGTTGACCATAAAAATACATGAACAACGTAATACATTCGATCAGCGCTGTCTGGACAGATCCAATGTACATTTAGAAACGTAAGCGAAATACAATATCCAAACACGTTTGGATATCAACGGGTATCGAATTATAATCAAAGGTTAGATTTTGTCAGGCGCGCTCAGATAAGAAAGTTCAAAGCTCTCAGACTAGGCGAGACAAGGAGATATCAATTTCAATGAGTCATTGTCAGAAATATATTCCATCGTGGGCAATTATGCAATACAGCCTAAATTTGGGTCAGGTCTTGTACTAAGGCATGTTTTATGACAGAATAACCAGAGTTGAGAGCTCGAGACATTATACATGTCTGCTAATATGGGGAAAACTGAAACAAAAAATGAACTTTGACGGCAGAAACCCTCATTGAGCCAAGCGGAATATTTACATGATCCGCTAAGATTTTTACAAATCTTAGTTAAGCAGATGTTTTCAGTGTATGCCAACTGAAATGCTGTGCTCGTTTTCTGGTTACGGCTCAGTGGGGCAACTACACGAACAAGAAGCATGAACTGCCAGCAAAGAGAGAGGAAAAAGTACTTGAAATGCACAGCGCTAGCTGAAGTAGGGAATATATATAATATCTGAGACGTTAAATTATGCACTAGTCAATTGAAACCCCGGCCTCCAGACCCCCGGGACATAGCGGGGCATTAACGGGGACATGGCCGTGGAATAACGCACATTTAACGCTGCATTTCTCCGGTGGAGCGGGGAAAGTAACGGGTTGTAACGCCAGCTACGACAGAGCGGGACTGGGCCCGAGCATCAACAACGCTGGAAAAGGCAAGTTCATCCCTTTTTTACCCATCGCTATTTTTAGTCCTAAACGCTTGGTTTATTATGCTTAGCGACTGTATTATCCCGATTTTTTGCTCTCTATTTCCGTAGCAATTCGTTTTCAACATGAATTATAAATATTCAATCATCTCTGTCGCCATTATTCACGAACTTCGGTTGTATTTACTTGTATTTACTTCTCATATCAGGTGCTTATTCATTACAATGATCGTACGAAAGTTGTGGTTGTGGATATAAATTCCACTATAAGTGAGTTTTTGTTCCAAGCAAGCCAAGCGTTTGGCGTATCACATGCGGTGTTTTTGCAAAGATTTGACGAAGACGGGGGCGAACGGGTCGATGTCGACGATAGCAATAAGAAAGTGTGCTTCAGAAAATGTAATATTTTCAAATAATGGAACAACAGATTGAAGCTTATGTATATTCAATTTCTCAATGCCTCGTCTCAATTGAAAATTCTGAAGCATATGCCGGGCCATAGGGTATTGTAACAGCCAACTGTCCACCGATGGGCGGGGAAAAAGTCAAAATGTAACACTGTATAAATGTTACATTCCCCGCCTCACTGGTTAGCTCAGTTGGTAGAGCACGGTCGAGAGTGCGGGAGGTCGGGGGTTCGAACCGGGCCGCGTCCTTGGGCAGGGACATTTATAAGCCGTTGGCCTTGTCTCCTTCTACTTCTAATCAGTATTTGAAGGGGACGTGAAAGAACCTGTTGTACTACTCGAAAAAGAGAAGGGGATTGTCACCCGGTACAACAGCCTGGCCATTGCACTAACCACACACTCAACATTGTAAACTGCGTGGCTGCCATTGGCGCCGTAAAAGCAGTCCGATACAGATTCACTGACGGGATATGTCAGTAAAATGTAAAGCGCCATGAGACTGTGGTGATATGGCGCTATATAAATATGGCCTATTATTATTATTATTATTATGTCGCGGGGCCCGGAGTTTCAATTGACTAGTGCATTACGTTACTGTGAAGAGGATCAAAATTCAAGTTTTGTAGAAATTGGAAAAGATCTAGCTGTTTCATTCAGACACTGGCAAATTTATTGAAAGCTATGGGCTTACTTTATGAGATTATTATTCATTGTGGAATGAAAGGAAACAGGTTAGCTGAAAGTTAAGTTCGAGGTAGGCTTCGACTTTCATTCCGATTCAGTGCATATATATGTGCACGAAGGTGGGTGCTGTCAACAACACCAGCAAAACATCCAAAACGAAAGATTCAGTTACGTAAGTACTGTAAGTAAACTCTTTTTGATTTGAATAAATTTCCTCTCAGTTTGTCTGTTAATGTACTTTTTCTTCTAATTATCGCTTTATTTAACATCTCTGTGATTTAGAGTATGCGTACCTCAGAATAGATTATTTGAAAGGTCAACTGAACTCTTGTGTCGATATTAATAAAGCGCAAATGTTTTTGTAAAACAGTCTGTGAATTTGAGAAGCGGACTTAGAAGAATTTTCTCATTAGGAATTACAATTTTGTTCTTGCTATGAAATTTATGTTTCATTTCACATTTATTCATACAGTTTTAGCCGGAAATTTCCCCGAGTTTTTTTTATCTATTTTCAATCAAATTCAAAGTCTAAATATGTCATAATGTATTGCATTTATACACTTGAATTGCCAGTATTCTGTTGTTCAAATCCTGCGTTATCATAGTCATGTCATAAAAGCAATTAATAGACCAGACGTTTTTATGACGTTCTCACTGGCGAATTAAAGCACGACTTGTTACTAAGAGGATTTCAAATGAAAGTGTATTTCATCTTCAATCTCATGTGGCCCGAGTGAAAGCCCAGATGGGCTCTTGTTATATATATATATACCCAGTACCGTACAATCAGCCTTTCATCTTGTCTTGATTCTAACGGCACCTCAAGGCTAATCTTCTTTGAAAATCAAACAAACGACTTAAATCTTCAAGTACGTACACCTGACCCATAATTTTGAAAGAACCCTGTGCGTGTAAGCTAAGTTACATCCATATAATAAACGTTTGGGTGCAAAAAATATAAAAGTGCCCCACAAACGTTAGGGGTAGGGTTGGGCAGGTTTGGAACACTAGCGTAACGCTCTGCTCACCTACAAAGAAACCTAGAACGATAATTTACAGATTTTATGCCGTGTTTTATAACCTTGTCTTGGTTTGCATGTGACGTCATCTAAAATTTGAACAATAAGTCCTACGAAGCTGTCTTTGTATATATTCTAGGCATTGATAATAAAAGTCTACACAAAAAAATCACATCGATGGGGTGTATTGTTCCGGAGTAAATAACTTTTGAATTTTATGACAATACAATACTAACAATACTTAGGGAGAGGAGATCCGAAAAGGAAAATAGGCCCAAATCGCTAATAAACGACAAAAGACAACAAATAGAGCAAAGGTACGTTTATTTCAGTTGATTTTAACCTATCAATAGTAGTAAAATTCGTGATTTTCCCCGTTTAGTAGTTCCCCTATATTATACTGACAAATACACACAATTAGAGCTTGGGTTGCCTGTGTTATGAGCTAGATATTTTTTTTCATTGAACAAGATCCTTATGTACAATCTTTAGGGATCGGACATTATTTAGCGATGGTGGGAGGGGGCTACTAGATTTGTAGGGGGGGTCACGATTTTTTATAGGGGGGGTCAAATTTTTATATGCTCCTCTTTCATATGTTATATATATTTATAGGCGTATCTAAGGGGAGGGTCATTATTTTGTGAGACCAGAGAACTGAAGGTCACAATGTTTTGGGCAAGCCCCAATGCAGATCCCCCTCCCCTACCGCTAAATAATGTCCGGTCCCTCAGAAATAAAGAACTAACTTTCAAGACCATATATGCCAGGACCAACACATTAAAGTTGTCTTTCTTTCCTAAGGTAGTTACTGCCTGGAATAGTCTGCCTTTAGACATCAGAAAGTCTAACTCGGCTGCTAACTTCAAGATGAAACTGAGAGCACACTATTCCAGGCTTGATCATTATGGAAACATATTTTTAGCCTCAGACTATACTACGAATGCCTACTTATTAATAGGAAAATACGAAATGATAAACAACCGGATCTTATTAACACTTTTTTTATCTGCATGTGAACAATGATATTACAACATTTCATATTTATGTCGTACGTTGATTTTTAAGTTTCTTTTATATCATATAGTTACATTTATAGAATTTACATCAATATTGTAATATAATATATTATTATATTGTACAATGCATTTGTAAACTTTATCAGTTCAGACTACTTACGAACTACTTACTTACGAATGGATAGCCTATTGTTAGGGAAATATATTCCTGTTTCCGGCTTTCCCTCAGTTTTCTTGTTCTCTTTTGTATTTGTAAAGCTGTGAAATTATTAAAGTAAAGTAGAGGTACGGCTGGCATCAGCCAGCGGTGCACGACAAAAGTGTTTTCTGGTCAAATATCGTGATTCATTATCGTTTCCCTCTAATTACTTTTCACATCCTGTTCCGAATAAACTATTATTGGATTCGGTTTTCGCATGATAGCGTTCAGTTCTCCTGCGCGCGCAGACTTACAGTCTCGGCCAATCAGAATGGAGTGTTTTTGTCAGCTTTTACTTGTTATAGGACACCAAATATACTTTAGCCAATCATGCTGCGGGATTTTCCCGCCAAATGTGATTAGCTCAGACGGGCATAATACAATACAATACACGTAGCGCCAAGGAGCTTAAGATTAAGCTCGTACAAAATCAGCGTACGTGTATAGCTATACTAATTACAATTGTATATAAAAAGGCTAAAACGACATGTAAAAACTACTTACTATAAGTTAAATATATCTAGGTTAACATTTCAGGCTAATTACAAAGGTAACAGTAATAACAATAACAATAATTCTAAAGATTCTAAAATTCGACCTTACTAAGTTTAGTTTTAAATTCTACAACATTTGCGGCTTGTTTCACTTAGCCGGGGAGCTTGTTCCACTGTTTACTTACATTATAGGTAAAGGAATTCTTCATCCATTTGAGATTAAAATTAGGCTGACTAAGTGTGGTTCCTATGCCTCTTAAATTATAAGAAGAGGTCCTAAAGTTTTTAAAAAAATACGAATATATAATGGGCCATTGCTATACAAACATTTGTAAAGTAAACTCAGAGACTGACAGCTTCTTCTGTGCTCGAGTGTCTTCATACTACCAAGAGGAGTTGTTCGTAAGGAACAGACTTTGCCGGCGTGCTCGAGAATAGATCTTAAAATGTAGTAGTTAGCGTCTTCCAATCGACTGACAAATTCAGCACATCAATCGGTAAAAACCGCCTGATACGCCTAAGGGAAGATGCCTTGGCATATGCCTTCTTCAGTTGGGTGGTAGCCTGCTTGCCGGCTCTCCTGTAATTTTTTCGGTAGTTTCTTTTCGGATTGGGTCACCTGTGGCACGCGGTCACCGAAAAGAAACGACCGAAAAAATTTACAGGAAAGCCGGCAAGCAGGCTAGTTGGGTGGTAATATGTTCTTTATATAAAGGTCAGCATGCTATCTAGAGTGACACCTATAGGATCTTAATTGAATCTGTGGTCTCAATGTTAGAACCATTTAAAACCAGGTTATAATCGTACTTGCACTGCCCGACGGGGAGCGCCTGTGTCTTCCCATTATTAACAAGTAGCATGTTCTGATCAAACCAGGAAGACAGGAGATTCAAGTCATTCATGTTTATGACAAACTGTAGTACCATAGGCGAGACGTCCGATACCATTAATCATAATCTTTTGCTGGCAAAGTTAAAAGCCTATGGGTTCTCTGCCTCAGCGTTGAAGTTGATGTCTTCCTATCTTCTGGGCCGAAAGCAACGGGTGAAGGTGCAAGGGGTGTGCTCTAGCTATATTGACGTCACGGCCTTGCTCATGGTCCACTGCAACGGCAGCAACGGCCTCTCTGTTATCAAGACTCCTCCGTCATTTTCAGAAGCGCGGTACAACATATGAATGATTCCTTAAAAAACCTGAGAGGTCGAGGGAGAGATGGCAGTGAAATGCAACATACATTTGATCGGCGTACATCACTTTCTCATACACTTTAGATAAAGCCGTTAGTATCGAGACATGACGATAGTTCACTTTGTACGTGTCCTCCGCCTTTTTGAAAACGGGTGTTAGATTACTGCATTTCCATTCCAACGGCCATATTCCGCTAGCAATCAGGTAGTTGATTAGCTTTGCATACAGGAAAAATTCAGTTCAGTGATCGGGGTCGTTTGGGTTGTCCTCGCATTTTGATCTTATGAATTCTCCAAAACTGAAATAAATAGCAACGTTCTGAAGTCTATCGCAGAACCAACTACGACCAGTTTTTCGTTTCGAAACCTAAATGAGATACGTACCTCAGTGCGTAGTCCTGTTCAGGCCGAAATGGGGAAAAACACGGTGGAACTGTTTTCACGTTCTCCGATTTCATAAAAAAAACTATACTATATTTTAACGTACATTTATCGTATTTTCTGTAACATAACTTTCTTAATTATCGCGCTCGATTGATTACAGTTTTGTATTCAATCTGTGAAATAAATGATCGTTGTTTATTTTTACTTCTCGAACTCATTAATAATTCATGAGATAGTCATCCAATGGAGGAACTGTATTTGGTCACATGCATGGGTGAAACCCTTGTTCCAAGCTTCGTCAGGTGGAACCTGGTGGATGCATCTTGACATCCAATGAAACACCAAATGCACTAGTGTTTGATCAGATTTCCAACCCAAGTGATCAATATTTCTTAATCATCATATTCATGAACCACTAACTAATTACATACTGATAAACTACAAGTAAGGAGCGAAGAAGTAAAGAAATAAAGAATGACATAGAAAGAGAAAGTCTGCCTCCACTGGAGTTCGAACCTCGACCCTTCCGACTGCTTGTACTAACTCTTGTCCACTACACTACTAGTACGCTAGTTGAAATCACTGCCATCAAAAAAGAATAATAAGCCATCTATTGAATAATTAGATACAACAGTCAAACGGTAAACAATACTTTCTAATGAAGTTTGAAAAGAAGCGTATGTAAATTGTCGGTTTTGCATTCGCATGAGAAGTAATTTCAAACACTCGTTGTTCGTGTTTCATCAGGGGATTCCAAATATTTCGAAAACAGTAAAAGCCTCGAGGCTACGCCTCTCGGGTTTCAATTGTTTTCTCAATATTTGGAATTCCCTGATGAAACACTACAATTCGTGTTTGAAATAGTACTTAAAAACCAGCCAGGCCCCAATCCCATTGTTTAATGCGGTTTTGATCCTTGTGGAAAGCCCTACATTTTAAAAGCAGGGAGCGGATTTGAATAGCAAAGGGGAGAGCGGGGCTGATAAAAGTCCATGTATCGTTTAAAGGGATACCCGAGTGAAAAACACATTGGGGCTAAAAAGAATCTTCAACATGTTCTTTGTTCAGAAAATGTATTAAAATTTGATCAAACGTTTTTAGTATTAAGAACGAGCACCTCAAAGTTGGCCCCACGAAGACATGGGCGCCGCCATCTTTGTTTGCATTTACGGAAGTGACGTCACTTCGTCCCACCAGCGTTCTCACTCTCTCACTTATTAGGTGTTTTTAGGATGATAAACGCCTTAACTGTACCTCACATACATTGTAGTTCTTATACTTATTCAGAAGTCACTCGAGTCTTTTAAGCCATGTTGTTTTGCTGTTATCAAATGGCAGTTACGAGACCTTGTTGTTCGTCTGATAATTTATCGCCTTCCCAATGCTTTTCTTCCTCCTCCCAGTCTTCTGAACTTTTCTCATAATGTCGTCTTCATCATAATTCCGGTTTCTGTAAGAATTCCTCTGCAATCTCGATGAAAATATATCCACTTCAATTCCGAGCGTGTGAAAATCATACAAAGACAAGTAGCCGCGATACGCTGGTGGGACGAAGTGACGTCACTTCCGTAAATGCAAACAAAGATGGCGGCGCCCATGTCTTCGCGGGGCCAACTTTGAGGTGCTCGTTCTTAATACTAAAAACGTTTGATCAAATTTTAATACATTTTCTGAACAAAGAACATGTTGAAGATTCTTTTGAGCCCCAATGTGTTTTTCGCTCGGGTATCCCTTTAAGAATGCCCTCGCTCTAGTGTTTGAACCTTTATCTAAAACACAATGTTGGATGGCAGGAACAATGAAATTTGTTTAATCATGTGAAAAATTTAATATCAAAGGAATGACATTACTAAATGATATTGTTCCATTATTATTATTATTATTATTATTATTATTATTATTATTATTATTATATTGTTCCTGTCATCCAACATGGCTTGCGTCACATGCTGGTGCAAACGTTAAACCCTCCCTAATTGTTACATATGTTGTTTCGCAGGTGAACTACATATAAACAGTCTAAGGGCAAATATAAAGCCGGGATATTCTACGTTGGCATGATTCAGGATATAATTGCTGAGCGAACAGTAACAAAGTGCCCTCTGTACCAGTAGACCGATTCATCTTCAGTTGCCTCTTTGTTGTCCCAAGAGCGAAGGCATTAATTTCTAGAAAGGCGAAAACAAAGCACCGAATCCTGTGGAGAGCTGTCACATGATCTGAAGTTCGAAATGGGGCAACAAATCTGAATCGGTCTATTCGAAACCTGAAACCATATAGTTTTGTTTTCTCTCTCTTGTCCGTCCCTAGCTTGGGTTGATAATGACCACTTATAATAGTAGTTTATACGTCTTGTATCCAAGCAGAGAAATGTCTTCCGCACATCATATAGTTTAAGTTGATTGTTTGTGAGTATTTTCTCTCGACAGTTTGCTTCTCGCGGGGACAATGTTCCTTTTCCTACGCCGAAAAATTCGTAGGGCTGCACGCCTAAACGTTGGATTTAACGTGCCATAAATAAAAGGATTTATAGCACCACTAAGAAACGAAAAGAGAGTGAATACGCCCTCGGCATAGTAAGGTATAGGTCGATATACCGAAGTTATGTAGATGATGTTACAAGGAAACCAGCTCAGAACAAAACTTAACACAACAGCAAGGATTGATTTCGTCATTTGAGACTCCTCCCTGGTTTGAATCGAATTCAGAGTGGGTGCTACAGCAATGTTATGATTCCTGATGAGTCGGTAAATACGCCAATAGCACAAAATTATGACAGACACTGGGGTAATAGTGAATACGAATAAGCATATGATAGCATATATTCTTCCTTCCATTTCATTTAAGTATGTTAAAAGACACAGAAAGCGGCCTGGGTAATAATCGAAATGAAAGAGCTCAGAAACGCCACCAATGATAAACAAAAGACAACAAATCACCCACACTCCGCCTATCATTACTAGAGCTGCTTTGGGAGTAAAATTATTTCGATAGACGACAGGTTTTACGATGTAACAATACCGGCTCAGTGCGATCAGAGATGTGGTGAGCAAAGTTCCCAGCGCGAGGTTGGAACCAATAAATCCCATAACCTCACACGTCGTGTGGCTGTACAGAAACTCATCATTAACTGCGTTTACTATAGCCCAAGGCATGATGATCACAGAATTTAGCAAATCAGTGAGGGCGAGAGCTGCTATGAAGTAGTTTAAGACCGTGTGAAGACGACGAGTCTTGGCAATTATTATGCACAAGCAGATGTTTCCAAAAAAGGCCATTGCTTGGATCAGAGCTATTTGCCCTGCCTGAAAAGTTCTCTCGATCGTGGTTCTCGACGCTTGTTTCCGAAGCAAGTGTTTTAAATTGGCTTCAATACTCATGGTGTTGATTAAAACAGTATACTTGTTAGCCTGAGAGGATTTGCCCGTCTGGACATATGTATATTAATCCAAAGAGCGCGTGTGAAATAGAATCATACAAGTCTGAACTGCCACTAGCACTGAGCGGAAAGTGACTGAGAACTTAACTACTTTGCGGTAAGTTCTTCGAATCTACACATTAATTTATATGCCTCACATCAGCCACCTTACCATGGTGATCTACCCTCATAATTAATTTGCTACCTAATTAAATGGCCTATCGGGCCATTTTCCAGTCATTGTGTCTACACTATGTATTTGTCATCATCTACTCATGTATTCTATGCCTTCCTCGCATAAAATCTTACATAAAACAACATTAAAAAGTGCAAATGTGTGTACTTTAATTTCATATCTTTTTCAGTAACACCCTCTAGCCTCCGGGGTTTTACGAGTTTGGTCATTTAACCATTTTTGTTAATAAGGCTCTTTATTTATTCAAATCAAACACAATCACTTTTTTCTGAAAAATATATGTTGTTATAGCGACGGATGTTCGTATAATTATATAAAAAACAATTTACCCCAGCCAAGAAAGCGGAAAATTATTTTGAGGATTTTATAAGAAGCGTGGCTCTCGCTCTCTTTGGGCACCAAAAATAAAGTAATCATTCGTTTTGACCAGCATGTTTTGAAGATATACAAGATGATCTGTGTAGACAATGTGAATGAGATGGTGTTTGCTAAAGCAATAGCTAAAAATGCAATTCGCGTTTAGTGTCAGCCAAGGTTATGACTTTAATGCGGAATCTCTGCGAGGTGTTTTACTGATTAAAATACAGGAATTAGAGGGAAAAAACTGGTACTAGGCAATCACTGTCGGCGTATTGCTCATCTAAATCGGAAAGGTTTTGCACGTAGGAAAACGGCATTAAAAATGGAAATATTTTTGTAACGCGGCGCATTATAACACTGCGTATCAGTTGTTGGAAGGGTAAGCGTTCTACAATGCAATACAATGCAATACAATACAGTACCATTTATTAATGTCGAAACGTGGGATAGGTTACCCTTACATCCGAGCCAGAGGCTCATGTTTAAAACGTCCGACAACAAAAAGGCAAAGAATAAAAATAATAATAATAAACATATAAGATACATATAAAGACTAATAATATCTAAATTATAATATGAATATTTACGAATAATCTAAGAATATAATCCCAATTGCCCGACCCACTCAAGGCTAACCAGCACTCCCGGGGTTACATCGCTAACACAAGAGTAAACCGGCCGCGTACAGATTATAATTACAAATTTAGCGCTACCTTGGGAGAAAGTTACCATAGCACACAAAAGGGTTCCCATTAAAGAAAACATTTGAAGGATTATAAAGTAATGACCTACTTGTGGCGTTGAAATATGAACTGATACTTGGCCTTGGACATTATCTGTTCTTCGAAACTCACGGTTTTCCTTGAGCTTCACTCTCGGAAACCGTAGGCCCCCGTAGGCCTGATATTCAGACGGGTTGAGGTCGTCCGCTCGCTAATCAGGCTAGGAAACCGTTAGACTTGCCACAAGTCGAACTCGCTAAGTCACTGGTAAGCGAGCGCGAGAAAGTCAAGGAAACGTACCGTTTGCTTCTTGGAACACCTCAGACTAATATCAGTACTGACATATTTCAAGTAGATTATTGTTTATTTATTGACAGAATATCTGCCAATTAAAGGCATTTGATACAACTGATCATAAAATCTTCCTTGAGAAACTTATATGATTGAAAGAAAATGGTTTGAAAGTTATTCTACATAAGGCCAGTGATCCTATTATCGGACAGTTTATACTACACGTTTGTGGCTGAAAAACGAAGTAGACTGTCGCCAAAACCTTTCTTCCTTTATAAACTTTAGTTTATGTACCGTAATACGACTTCAGTAAGAGATTTTCTCTCGAGAAAACGGACTGAAAAAGTTACGGTCTTCAAACCTATTATCGGGCAGCTAAACCTATAGCTATTATCGGACACCATTAATTAATTGATTTATATAACGTATTTTTTTTGGCCTGGATAGGATCGAGAGAAATTTGTTAGTTAAAGTGCCTATAAGCTCTAGCCAGTTATCTTTGATTTAAATGTCAAACTGCATGGAAAACAAAGTGACCGACATAGGAAAAATAATTATAGTCTGCCAATTTCGTTTATTAAGGAATCAAATTTCAATGACGTCATTTAAGGGATAACCTAATTATAGTTCCTTTTGCTGTTTTTATGTCAGCTCCACTTATTAAAGATTGCAATTATCAAATGTCTGGCACCTGAAAAAAAACTGTATAAGTGAAGAAATGCAATGTTATAACTCAATTCATTTTAAACTCATTAGCATAACGCCCCTAAATGATGTCATTTCAATTTTTGTAGTAATACTACGGCCATAAATCGCCCCAAAATGGTTGAACACTTTATTGCGTCCAAATAAATGATTTTTGGCTAGGGCTTATAGGCACTTTTGTTCTTCTTCTGTTTTTCATACAATATTGAAAGGAAATAATATTTGTTTTGCCACCTGTTTACAGCAGCTAAACCGTTCCAAACAGCGTCTCATTTTGGCGCCTATTATGGCGTACCATTTAGATTTTGAGGCGCCTGATCAGTAATTAATAGGTTCCGCGGAACCTTCTTGAAACTTGGTCTCAGGACAGTAGATACTCCACAACAAATTCGGGATTGAACAGGCTTACGGGATAAAATATGTCTGAAGTTGTTTTGATACGAAGAGGGTTATCAATCCGAGTACTAATTAAACCAAACTGTATGCCACTGTATGCCACGCAAAAGCGCCATTTGTTCTTCTTCTGTTTTTCATACAATATTGAAAGGAAAGAATCTTTGTTCTGCCACCTGTTTACAGCAGCTAAACCGTTCCAAACAGCGTCTCATTTTGGCGCCTATTATGGCGTACCATTTAGATTTTGAGGCGCCCGATCAGTAATTAATAGGTTCCGCGGAACCTTCTTGAAACTTGGTCTCTGGACAGCAGATACTCCACAACAAATTCGGGATTGAACAGGCTTACGGGATAAAATATGTCCGAAGTTGTTTTGATACGAAGAGGGTTATCAATCCGAGTACTAGTCAAACCAAACTGTATGCCATGCGAAAGCGCCATTTGTTCTTCTTCTGTTTTTCATACAATATTGAAAGGAAAGAAGTCAAACGTATGGCTAAATTGAAGCTTTTTTTTAATCAGTTGCTTCATTGCTGAGTTTTGGAAAAGCTTTTTCTTTCACATTATTTATTTCTTCGTGAGAAACGTCGGTAAATATTTGAGCGGCCATTTTGGTAAATGCTTTGTATGTTATATTCACCTCCCAGCGCTCTGCAGGTGAATATAGCGACATATTACCTAATTATCGACCAATCAGAGCACGGGAATCTCTATATTCACTGATGAAATTATATTAATTTAAGTTAGGTTCACATTAGCAACGCAAGCATGAGCGAAAATAACATGCGCAGACGCAGTAATGTATTGATCATTAGCGGTGCTTGTTCTTACCTCACACTAGTAATAGATTCTCACTGGAGGTCCTCGCTCCCATTCACCCCAGGCTGCATTAAGTTATGGGAAGAAACTAGCCTGGAGGCGAGAAGGAGCGGTGGCTCCCAGAAAAAGGAGGAGCAGACATTGCTGCGGGGAGGGGAGAGGGGCGCCAACCGTTACTCTCTCTCCCGTTTTCATGAAATGATCCAAATACCTGATTTTCGAGGAGTTTATTTATATACGCGCCCTTTAGGGGTTACGCAACTCACGTGCACAAGGTGATCAAAGTAACAAACATGCTAGCGGATGCTGATTAGGGCGATTGTATGCGAGAGCCCCAGTGAGAATAGCAATATCCCGGCGTCCCCTTTCTTGCCTAATTGTATCTAATCGCTTGGCCGGGGAGTGGAGCAGGGGCCACCAGTACGGGATAGGAGAGAGCTTGGGAACTAAAATCGTAAAGGTACACAAAGCACTGCTCTGGTGACGAACAATCGGGCCTATCAGGACGAAAGGCGGGAACACGTAGACGTTCTTGTATGGCGGGATTGCCTGCGCAAATGCGTTAATTCCGCATGAGGCGGGTGTGGCAAACGGCGTGAAATGAGGTAGAGGAAAGCCGGAGCGTCCAACCTGAGCATTACAATCAAGTGCCATCAAATCGACGGTATACGGTCCAAAGAGACGTTCGATCTCTTCCCAACAACATGCAGTCCTTGTCAGATAAGACGCGAGAGAGCCTATCCGCAAGGTTCTCGGCTGATGGTACGTAATACAGGTTGATGGAGATATTCTGGGATAGGGACACATGGTATAACCGTTTTAGGACATCGTTCAGGCTTTTGCGTTTCCCGCCCCCGTTTCTTCAGGCTTGGATGAAAGTGAGAGAGTCAATATGAGCGTCCACTCGGCAATTGGAGACGGTTGTACTTCCGGATTGAAGTGTATGAACGAGCGCCAACGCCTCTTTTACCGCGATTGGTTGGTCTCTTGTGTCGTCCATCCAAAGGTCGTGAAACTCCAGGCGGGATCCACGAGGGTCGTCAATGACAGCACCCCAAGCGTACAAAAACGCATCGCTAGCCACTTTAACAACCACGTGCTGTTCCTCAAACCACGGAAGATGGCCATCCCACGTGTCAAGGAAGCGCCAATGCAATGCTTGATTTCGGCTAGGAGATCCCCCTTTACTTTAATAGGCCGGCCATATCGGCCTGGCTCTGACGTGGCACGAAATATCTCCCTGGTATAGAGCTGCGCGACCGGGACAGCGATGCTGTCAGGACGAGCTCTGAGGGGATAGCCAGAGGTGATCATATCCACTTTTGTCGTCAAATACGGTTAGGAAGTGCGATTTGGACACCTAACGTGGTAGGTTAGAAATGTAATCCAAGGACAATGGAAGGTCTATAATCCATAAATTCAAAAAATGCTCGTCATGGCACATTCGAGGCTTGGACGGCTCGATTGTAATGGGCATGACAAGGGGAGGTGGCTAGATAGCACCTACTT
The DNA here is from genome assembly GCA_030867875.1 of Actinernus sp. WN-2022. Taxonomy (NCBI): domain Eukaryota; kingdom Metazoa; phylum Cnidaria; class Anthozoa; order Actiniaria; family Actinernidae; genus Actinernus; species Actinernus sp. WN-2022. The sequence goes on along the minus strand of JAOWCC010001751.1, from coordinate 32,486,763 downwards.
TACCCCAAATGGAGAGAGCCGTTACCAATACGCTCCAGGATTGTCTTGTCGATGAACTCTTCGAACTCCAAACATGTTTACTGTTTGGGAAAACTGCTCGAGGTGGGCGCGCAGAATTGTAATACTTCCCTTGGAAATCCCCCTTGTATGGGGTCCAAAAGTCGGCCACTCTGGCGCCATTCTTAATATAATCCCGAATTTCATCCTTTTGTGGATTGTCTCGTAGAACCCGCTCCCATTGGGGTAAGTGTTGATGCAGCTCTCCTGCCGAAAAGTGATCAGAATTACAAATAGTATATGTCCCTCGGGGAAGCACGGACCGCTCCCTTGGTTACCATTTCTATCGAGGGCTTCGGGCCTGCCACGCGGGGTTCTCCCCTTCCCAAGTGCACCACTTCATAATAGAGGCCTCGACCCTGTCTGGCATAAAATCGGATCGGGCTTTCTTGGCCTCCTGATGAATCTAAGGAATAACTCACGAGGGTGCATGAGTACGCAACAAGGAAAGGGGAGAAAACCAACCGCAAAGCAGCCCCGAAATACCCGTCCAGGGACAGAGCAGTTAAAGGTATGACATTACCTATTCGAAGGCATGCAGGCGGTTGGAGTTCCGTATATATGTGTGTATGTATATCACCCGAGTAATAAAGTGTGCAGGGACAAGCAAAAGTATACAATAGGTCAGACGAAATACACGGGAGACAAGTACAGGCTTTAACTATTTTATTTCAACGTATGACTGTCTCAACGGCGCGATGTTGCACCTGGGCAATTTCTGGCAAAGTGCCCCACCCTGTTGCACCGCCTCACTGGTTAGCTCAGTTGGCAGAGCACGGTCTAGAGTTCGGGAGGTCGGGGGTTCGAATCCCGGCTGCGTCCTTGGGCAGGGAGGTTTATAAGCCGTTGGCCTTGTCTCCTACTTCTAATCAGTATTTGAAGGGGACGTGAAAGAACCAGTTGTACTACTCGAAAAAGAGCAGGGGATTGTCACCCGGTACAGCAGCCTGGCCATTGCAACTAACCACACACTCAATATTGTAAACTGCGTGGCAGCTATTAGCGCCGTAAGCAGTCCGAAAAAAATCACTGAGGGGATATGTCAGTAATATGTAAAGCGCCATGAGACTGGTGATATGGCGCTATATAAATATGGCCATTATTATTATTATTACAGCGCCGAGGAGTTGGGTATCGGTTAGCGACTCCACGCCCATCACGTCTGCGGCCGGTCCCCCTTCCCTTGAATAGGGGGAGGGGCGAGGCTCTTCCCAAAGGCCAAGGGGAGCCGCTGGCTCCCAAAGCGGGGCGGAACCGGGCTTCAAAATTTTCCTGATCTGTAGGGCCACGGCCCTGACTTCTTTATCGCCCAGGAGCTGGATCACTACCTGCGCCAGACTGGGGACTGGATCAATGGCTTGCATTGCCGATAGACGCAAGCTAATGGAATGTCACACAGGTACGGTCGTCCTGAACTTCAGAATTGAACATAAACTGCTTGTAGTTTCCCTTCTTTTTGACCTTCTGGGCTTCTGCTTCCCTCTGTAATTTTCAGGTGTGGCTGTCGACCTGCTGCGGAACAAGGTTTGTTGTGAACTCTTCTAAGCGGGAATCCAAATATCCGGTGAATTTCTGGAACGATTACCTATAACACGCTAACGAAGAGCGTGAAAACGTATAAACAGGGAGAACGAATACAAATAACTCCTGTAATTAGCGTCTCGAAGAAAATACACGAAAATTCACCAGCAATGCCGCCTAACCGGCGAAGTTTTATAGGAAAATACTAAATTCGCAGATCATGTCTACGGAAGACTAGCCGACAGAGCGCTTAAAATCTCAATCCGCGGGTCCTAGATAGTAAGGAGTGACATTGACTAACCTCCGGTGCGACCGGTTGATTCTGGATCTGAGCGGCTGGTGGGATCAGTGGGAACGGTACTTGAGCCTGAGCTTGATTACAAACTACCGGTTGAGCTTGGTTGACGACCGCTTGTGGGTTTTGAACGCCAACCACCTGTGGGTTACTTGGGCGACTTGGCCCGCGGCTGGATTCTGGGGAACTTGAGCCATCCTTGCAAAGAAATGGCGCAGCGATGATCGTGAAGTCTACTGAAGCGCCAACCGTTACTCTCTCTTCCGTTTTCATGAAATGATCCAAATACCTGATTTTATTTATATACGCGCCCTTTAGGGGTTACGCAACTCACGTGCACAAGGGGATTAAAGTATCAGGCATGCTAGCGGATACTGATTAAGGCGATTGTACGCGATAGCGAGGGTACCTATCCTTCGAGTCAGGATTTCGAGTCAGTATCCGAGTCGGGATTCCGAGTCAGGATCCGAGTCAGGATTCCGAGTCAGGATTTTAGGGTAACGTTATAGTGTTTTCGCCTACTTTCATGCATAGGAATTATCCGGGCCTTCTTGCTAAGCCGGGTAAGTTTACTGACAGTAAACTTTATAGCGAGAAGGACCTCTGGCGTCCAGGACCTGGTTTACTAACTTTATCGGCCTAGGATAGCGCTACCACGGGGTTAAGTCTGTAACCCTTCGTATAGTCATAGTTAACCGGTCAACGGGCCTGTAGGCTAGTTACGCCCATACCCTGGCAGAGGTTAAATATCCCAGAAATCACCCGAGGATATTTATCAATTCGCGGGTTAATCCGTCACTTTCGATGTCTCAAACTTGAAACTAAGAATAAGAATACACAGAATGATAACTACAAATCGCTTATTTCGGGAATTTTTAGTCTATGGAATACAAGATGTATCCTGAATATCACATTTCAGCAAACTTTAGAAGCTTACAATGCAAAATGTGCCTGAACCAGTGATTTCCAGAGATTATTCCATCTATTCGAAACTGAAAGCGAATTTCACGCCAGCTGAGCAAGAAATTTAGTGAAGCCGGGATACATTTGAGGCAAACAAAGAAATATTAATTACAATTAACAAACCCAAAGATCTGATGTGTTAAAACTGGCATAGTTGTGTGAATTTACAAATGTTGCATATCGATGCTATCCCGTTATATTTGTTTCTGGGTCTTAGTAATTTCTGGAGGTCTTTATAACTTTAACATCTTCCGAACTGGCCAAAAAATAAAAACAAAGGTTTATTATACATTCAATATATAATTTTAATACTGGCCCGAAGCCCTCATAAAAATCGCACAAAAAATATCCAGCCGTGTTACAAATTTCATTTCAAAGTCAAAAATGCATCAGAAGTTGAAACTACTAGTAAAGTGTTTGATCACAAATCTAACAAATGTCATAAGCCAACAGTTCTTGAAAGAAATGCTCATTGGAAATTTTCTGTTTACGAAGATTCGCCGAAGAAAAATAACAGCTCGCTGCAAAGAATGCCAAAAAGAAAAACCACATGCAGTTAAATGGTAGAAAACTTAATTTATTCAACCACAACTTGATAAATAACGGAACAACTGACGAGACAAATTAAAACTAGCAGTAAACTTGGTCAACAATTGAGTGCGCTGCAGAATTAAAGTTCCCGTTTCATATATTTCCCCAGGGCTCTTCCCTGTTCAACTCATTTATAGCAATTAAATTTTTTTTTTTTTAGTATTTTAGCATTTTTCCACCCAGTAAAGGAATCAGTTCGTGAATAAATGAAATCGACACTTTTACACGATCACGTACAGTGTTTGAACACTGAATCCTACGATATTTAAAATGCCATGCTTCCCACGGTTACGCATTCATTTATTTGACGAGCCCCTTACCTTCGTTAGCTGATTAGAGGTAATTATAAATTTCTGGGAATTCCTGACTCCCTGACTCGGATCCTTTATACCGAATCCTGACTCGAAATTCGAATCCTGATTCCTGACTCGGATCCTGACTCGGATCCTGACTCGAAATCCTGACTCGAATCCTGGCTCGAATCCTGGCTCGGATCCTGGCTCGGATCCTGGCTCGGATCCTGGCTCGGATCCTGACTCGAATCCTGACTCGAATCCTGGCTCAAAATCCTGACTCGGATCCTGACTCGGAATCCTGACTAGAGACTTAGTTTATCTCCGCGATAACCCCAGTGAGAATAGTGTCACAAGCACAAGCAACATACGCAGACACAGTAATGTATTGATCATTAGCGGCGCTTGTTCTTATGTCGCACTGGTTTCACAAGCACAAGCAACGTACGCAGACACAGTAATGTATTGATCATTACCAGCGCTTGTTCTTATGTCGCACTGGTTTCTCAAGCACAAGCAACGTACGCAGACACAGTAATGTATGGATCATTAGCGGCGCTTGTTCTTATGTCGCACTGGTTTCACAAGCACAAGCAACATACGCAGACACAGTAATGTATTGATCATTAGCGGCGCTTGTTCTTATGTCGCACTGGTTTCACAAGCACAAGCAACGTACGCAGACACAGTAATGTATTGATCATTACCAGCGCTTGTTCTTATGTCGCACTGGTTTCTCAAGCACAAGCAACGTACGCAGACACAGTAATGTATTGATCATTAGCGGTGCTTGATCTTATCTCGCACTGCGTCTGCATAGGTTGCTTGCGTTTATGTTTGCGTCACAAGTGTACACCAAGCATCAACGGTTGGCCCGGCCGGTTCTTTTCCCATCTATGTGAATGACGCACACTACGTATCCATTCAATTCACTTAGTTTTATATGCTTAGGGAGCGGTCATTAATTACTGGGGGGGAGGGCCGGTAAATTTAGGGGAGGGCTAAGATTTTTTGGGCTTCGATTTGGGGAGGGCCAAATTTGTTTGGGCCCACGCTTTAGGGGAGGGTCACAGAATCTGGAATGACCTTCTCAAGAATGAGGCTCCAAACCAAGACAGAGCACTGGGTAGTGAGGTTGTGGATAAAGTGGAAACTCTAAAACAGCAACTGCAGCAATTGCTCTCGAATTTGAAAGGTGGAATTGCAGGGGTGAAGTGTGGCCACGGTATGCAGAGTTGGTCTTGGCTATTGAGTCCATCCACCATGAGATTGAATATTTCCATCATCCAGCGCTGTGTGATGACATCTTAGATCTCACAGATGCAGGCCCTGGAGTAGGTGTTTCAAATATTCAGGTCAGATACAGAGATGCCGAAGTTGCAAGACTTCACAAAAGCAAGCGCCGAAACCGTATTCACAGAGCCAGAAATGACTCAAGTCAAAATGAAGCAGAGCGCACTAATGCCGCAATCGGTACAGTATATTTTGATAAGGAATGTCTATGTAGGCAGTGTGAAAATCAAGGTGTGGATGCACCTGGCAAAAATGTCTCAAACTTATTTCGTTCATTTATTCCACGACTGAACCACACTTTGCCTGTTACAGCCTTGCTATTTTATAGCTATTATATGAATGAAATTCTGAGATTTTATATCCAAAACATTGACATGATTTATCATTGAAGAAAGTGTGTATTGCATTTTAGTGGTAAAATTGAGCACTGCCTCTAAAATACCACAACTTTGCGTGTTATCAGGAGAAGCTTTAGTAGATGGCTCAACCTTAACGTGGAAACACTTTAACGCTGTTGATGGAATGACGGAAGACCAGGTACAGGAAATGTCCAGTTTGCAAATGAAAGCAGCAGAAGATGAGTGCATGATGAAAAACGCATGGAAAGTATGTGAAGATGTTTGCAGCAGGATTGATGGCGAACCTGCACCATCGGGTGATATGACAGCATATGTGACACACAAAGAAGGTATGTTTTTCCTTACAAATTGTATGTTCTTGCTATTAAATGACTTCTTTTAGTGGAATTAAATATTTAAGCTTTTTTTTTTTATGGGAAAGCATATTTTCTGGAATGCTGCATATCTTGAGGAGTTTATTAAGGCCGCTGATTCAAAGAAGGATGATGTACCTATACACATTAGAACTGATCTCACGTAGCAATTCCCATTTCTATTATAAGAATGCTAAAGAAGTAGGCTACTTAAACAGATCCAAATGGTATCTGTTCGGCAGTGTATCACAGGCGCAAGTATTACAGAAGGTAAAAAGTAATAATTTTTTCCTGCTTTTTGTAGGTAAATTGTGTGAGTTTTGTGAAAGTGTGGAACCAGAAGCATTAGAAGTTCCTCGTGTCAGGAGGCCTTTCCCTGACCAAAACCGAGAAGGTCTATAAACACTATTGCTCCCTGGAGGAAACTCCAGGAGGTAGAGAAGTTGACGACTATCAGCCAAGAGTCGTGTTAAGAATATTGTTCGCTGATGGTGAGATATTAAAGAGGGTGTTCATGATATGAATTGATGATAGGTTGTAAAGCTTAGTTATTTGCTGACGTGTAAATCCAACCCACAATCTGCCGCTCCCCACAAAGCTATAAAGCAAGTGCGCATGGGACTGTATTCAGGCAACCAGTTCTTTGTCATCAATCAACATCGCATGATGATGATTGATTGGCATTGCATTTTATGTTTCCCATACAGGTAATAAGATGAATGACGAAGACGCTGTCGAGAAATTCAGCAAAAAGTACGTTGTGGAGAAAAGGCTGGTCACCCAGTACTTGGAACATCTTAGCGAACTAGAAAGAAAGGAAAAAAAGAGGGCAGAGAGCAGAACGCGTGCGAAGCTGGAAGAGAAGCGAAAAAGCTTTGACGATTACAACTGGGAAGTCATTTACAGGGAAGGAAATTTGAAGAAACTGAAAGTTCCTGTATTGGAAATGTACATAGCTAACCGGAATTTGAAGCACTCGAAGGGGGCATCAAAACAAGAAAAAGTGGATGTCATATCACTAGACATTGCTAGGTCTCTGGTTCCTGATAACCGTCAACTTCCTTATGACAGTGATAGTGACGATGTGATAGTGATGATGACGATGTAGTGGTACAGGAAATTGGAAGTGACGAAGAGGAGGAGGAGAGCATTTCCAACCTTTTACACACCACAAGATTCGGCCGAGTTTGCAAGACATGGAAGGGGAGAGCAAGTGCTGCAGATTTTGTATGACTCAATAATTTTCTGCAGATTTTGTATGACTCAAGAATTTTCAGATTTTCTTGTATTTTGCCAGTCGAAAGATAGTAAAATAAACGAGCCAAAGTTTGGACCATTTCAATGTATTATTGGTGGCTTTTGTAAATACATGAACAGCTTATTTTTTACGCAGATGTGCGCTGCGTATAGGCACACTACGCCCCAGGTAATTTGCCGTTATTTAATACTTCTCTGAATAGCTGATTGGTATCCCACCTTGAATGTTTCGACAGTTATTATTATTATTATTATTGACAGTGTATTGAACACTCCTGTGTCCGAATTGATTCCTATTCCTATGATGGCACAAATTGACCGATTGGAAGGAAGCTATCTCAAGGGAGGGTCATAATTTTTTGGGCTGATGTTTTGGGAAGGGCCAACATTTTTTGGGCTGATGTTTTGGGGAGGGCCAACATTTTTGGGTCCTCGTTTTAGATGTTTTACTGCCCCCCCCCCCCCCCCCCCCCCCCCAGTAATTAATGACCGCTCCCTTATTGGAATATTTTATTTACATGTATGAATGTTTCAACCACAATTATCCCTTGAATTCCTTGCCGTTGGCCGGACTGCCTAGTTCATAGCCGGACTATTAATTAAAGCAAGAAGTTAGTTGCTTCGTTATGCCTGTCAATAGCGTTAGATCTTTTGTGTATTATTAATAACAAATGTAAGAGATCACTCAAGCGGAGCATCACATGTTTCAGAGCTTTGAACAGAGATGTTCACTTGACAAAGGCTGATTGACAATGCAGGTGTCTTCAACCTGGTCGAGGCGCTTTTGTAGTACGGGTCCTTGTTTAAAGACCCTCTGGTGACAGTTATGCTTTGTGAGTGTAATACATACCTACCGGGGATACATACCTAACGGGGATAGATACCTACCGGGGATACCTACCTACCGGGGATACTAAATTATATCGCAATCTACCGTACTGAAAAAGATGGCGGCTGCACATTTGACCACAATCCCTTGCGAACCCAACACAGTAATTAAATTAAAACACACACATAGAAGTCTCTTAGTCTCCTCGATGACAGTATATTGGCAACATCACTTGTACTGGCTTGGTTTTAAGATTTATAATCTCCCCACCACAATTTTATATGGAATATATTTTTTTTCGCGCGCGAAGAATTGTGGTTCAATCTTTTCCCTTATACGGTGGATTGTCAAGCTCGGATTCGCTTGAGTAGCGCAAAGCGTACCGGTAGACAGAGTGTTAAAGTGCCAATAACCCCAAATGTTTTAACATTAAAGGGGCTATGTCATGGTACTGCGAGTAATCGCTCGGTTGGTGGCTCTTAACTGGATACAAACAGTTAAACTTCCCTCCCTCAATGCTTGTTTGAAAGGATTTTCAAGTTTCCCTGGAGACTGTTTAGATACACTGTTTGTTAGTCATTTTTGCATATTTGCTTTGATTTTAAGCATCCCACATGGCCAAGAGGTTCGTTAGTTCATATAAAAATGGGTGGAAATAGCGGTTTCTTCCGGCCCGGAACGCGAATGTAAAGTCTATTACCTTGACCGCTCCTTTAAAATCGATTCAACATCAAGTAATCAGGTGAATAGTAAATATTATTCATGATTTGTGTGTTGCGTCTATGAGTTATAGAGATTTATATCTCCAATTGCTAATGATGGATGTCAAAGAAAGCCAGCAAAAGGTAATTTCTTTCTCCTTGTGAATGAAACTATTTCTGATTTATACAAAATATTTGGTAAAATAAATGATATTTGGCCCAAATAAAACGTGGATGTGTAGGAAAAGAGTAGTTATCTCTGCCAGCATGATTTTTGTATAATAAATTAGGCCTCCTGTGACATCACATAATTAGCATGATAGAAAAACGAAACCTCTATAACTCATTAACAACACTCAAATCAAGAAATATTTGCTATTCACCTATTTCACTTCATGTAGAATCGATTTTAATGTAACAAAAAAAAATTGGGCTTATAGGCACTTTAACACTCCACGAATGATATTGTATAACAGATTAACTATTAATTTATCAAAAATACAATTCATCCTTTATACATCAAAACAGAAATATACTGCTTTAAGTTTGCGGAAATCGTGCGGAAATTGATATCATTAATAACGGAATTATTTGAAGAGTGTTCTTGTAACGCCTTCAATGGGATAACAATATAATTTGAGATTATATCTCCAGTCTCAAGAAAACTTGTCAAACGTTAATTCAAAGTTGTTTACACAAAGCATTCCATCTTAATATAAACATGCTGTAAAACTATAATACAATTTAATATATTCACACTTGGGGTAGTAATTACACTTCACATGCAGCTTAAACCATTATTTATGCGTGTTGCAAAAATATACACTCAGAGCAATTATACATTCGGTCCAATGCAAGTAGATGTCCAAGTAAACCTATATTTATAAGACTAAAAATATTGAATATATTTCAAATTTCGAAATTGCAACTTGGTGAAATTGTGTATAAGCATCAGATTATACAGCCATCTCGCATCGGGACCCAGACCACACCGCGGCAAAACGGTATGCTCCGCTGGCCAAAAGAACAAAGGCTCTGCTATCAAATACAAATTACCGAGGGTTTCAACTTTTTTAGTAAATAATTTTATAACTTAGTAAACTCGCAGTGAATTACAAATTAAGAAAACTTCAACCTGTTAAAGTCTTAGGCTTAGCTTTTAAGTAGTTTTCTTATTTTTTGACAAAACAGTTCACAAATGGATACTTTTAAGCAGAAATTTTAAAATCACGGGTATGTGCCTGTAGTTTCATTTCAGTTTTCGCGGGAAACTGGGGGCGGCCGCGCGCCGACAAGAAATAGCAAATACGCATGCGCGTAACGTTTTACCGTTTTGCCGCGGTGTGGTCTACGTTTGGATGTATGAACGTTCACACTGTTCGGTTCTTAGTTCATTTTTGTATGTAAAGTTAGTTGTTTTACGTGGGAAGATACAAATTTTTTTTTTTCTTCGCCGACTTACAATAGCAGATATTACAATTGCGTCTACGAACAGCAGTTTCAGCGGTATCGACCCAAATGCCTCACTTCAATGTAATGAAGCGCTATTCAAACCATCACTATTGTGTGACACCAACACTATCTTAAACAAGCACGACTAATTTAGATACACAGTTTGAATAGCGCTTTTGTAATATCTGCTATTGACTTCTGTGCTTTTCGCAACATTGCATAAGACGGCGACTTTATCACAATCCTTTACGTCCAGTGGACGTATATCTCCGATTCGGGAAATACATTTAACTCTGTGACAGCAACAGCGCCAAAGCTTTGAAATGACTGATAAATTTTACCGACTCAGTACCATCGAGCAAATGAAGCACTGGGCCGGATCTACTTTAACGAGCTGCCACCACCTTACTCATTAAGACTTATCAAGCATGCTCCTAACCGTGCAACCACTGACCAATTTCATCATTCGTAATTATTCTCTTCTTCAAAGCTGTGTATTCTGTTCTGTTATCTCAAGATTCTCCGTATTCCTTCTGGCATTGCAGTCATTTCCGTTCATCTGAAAACCAAATGATTGTCTGCTGGAAGTTACCAGTTCTGTTAGCATCATGGCGTCCTTCTCGATAAAGAGGAGCGACAGAAAACTGAGAATGAATGAATCAAACATTGAAAGGATTGCGATCCAATAAGCCCATTTCACCTCACATGAGCCTGCGTTGAATGAAGACGCACTTGAACCGCATATCGCCTTGACCGCAGGCGCACTCCAGCCAACTGGATATACAATGCAGGTAATGAAGAGACAGAGGCCTGGGAAGAGGCAATTGGATGTCAATTTGATAAAGATGGATAAAACAAATAGTACAAAAATACACGATAACGTCACATACTACAACTCCCAGAAATCCGTTTGCACAGATTCCTGTTTGTTCGTCAAATTTAAATTGTCAGGAGGTTAGAAATACGAGTAAGAAAATGAAATTGACTTCGATCGTATGGGATTCGAGAAACACGGCATGGAAAGATGACCATACATATGGATTATGGTCAGTAGTAGACTGAACGACGTCGTTGATAGATCAGTTAAACTACGCATTAAGTCAATGGGTTTGTAAACCGTTTTTCATCATTCTTATGCTTTATGTCCACTGTCCTATCTCGCGGACAACGTTAACTGAACTATCCGTATACGCTTGCGCCAACTATACCTTGAGCGGGAGCTGAAAAGGTGCTGTTAGAAATAATGCACTAAAATTCAATATGTAGAGGAAATCGCATGAACTTCTCGTGCTATACGTGATTTACTAGACTTGCTCCAAGTCGAACTCGCCGAGTCACTTGGTAAGCGATTACTGGGTCAAAAATCGAGCGCGAGAATCGAAGGGAGAGGCGAGTTCGACTTGTTTCACTTGCAGGAAATTGAATCGGGGGATTATAACACGTTTCAGGGGCGGAGCTTACATTTCGCGCCTTTGACAAACTCTTTCTGAGTACAATCAAATTGTCAATACCACATCCACGGTCGACTGACTTGACACGTCAACATACAATGCCTGAAGAATTGACGCTTTGTGATTGGGCAAATCTTAGTACGTCATAAGCCACGCCTCCCGTTGAAAAATCAACCGGTAAATTTGGCGCGCTGCAAGTGGGAAAAGTCCTTCGTGCGGGGGTCTAAGAAGGACTATGAGAAAGTCTAGTGATTTACAGGCACTGAGTAATATTTTGAAAGTTCTAATAATTGTACGAGCCTTTAGGCGAGTGCAATTTGAGGACTTTCAAAATATCACTCAGTGCCTATAAATCACGTATAGCACGAGAAGTTCATGCGATGTTTTGGTTATAATATATTGAGCAAACATTTCAGTGCTGAGAGCGTGCATGCAACTGTGCACTCTATAACCTTTTTATGCACTCGTTATTGACCAATCAGAATCTAGATATTTTGTTGAGCATAAAAAAGAAAGTTAATGATACTAAGAATACAAATACAATCACTACGCGCTCCGGTTTGCTCTCAGGCGGCCCTCAGCCCGAATGTCGTTCAAACAATCAATCAAAATCAATAACTTATTATTATTGTCATCATTATGCATTATTATTATTGTTGTTGTTGTTATTTTTATTTTTGTTATTACCATTCAGCAGAAACAAAAGTCATAGCCTGGCAAAACGGATTTAGTCTGAATTCCAATCTCAGGAGTTGTTTATTATAGATGACGTGATTATTTGAACGATTCAACTTACTCGAGAATTAGCAAATTAGTATAACCCACTCGATACACTTTCAGTACGTTGTCGACGCACACTATTAAATTGTAATAAATGTTTCATAAAAGTCAGGAATTCAATTTTTTAAATTATGCTTATCAGAGTCATTAATAATTCATGAAGCAAAAACAAAGAAAATCACCGACCGATACGTGATCTTTAAAACTGATAGATTTCGTCCTGATTGACATAAACTTTGGCTTCGATTTTCTCGGCCAAAATAAGTCGTATCGCCAAAATAACTGAAAACATGACACTCTACATCTAGACGTTTGATAAGTGCGATTAAATCCCATAAAGATCGAACGCGAATTCTTTATCTAATACTTATAGATTGTTCCCAGACGAGTGGGCTGGTCATTGTTTATATTTTTTTATGAATAATTAAAATGTGAATAACTTTCTGACATGTAGTTGAGCTAAACTGATAAATCATGTATGAGACTCGGTTTGCGAATAGCTGGTTCTGACATGCCTAACAAATTTGGTCGAGTTTAATGTTTTTATTTATTTAAGTTATGTGAAGTTATTGAAGTTCCGCTAAAATTTGTTGTTTCAGGTCCCGTTAGAAATTTAGTCAAAGTTTTTAGCGAGTAAATATTGTAGACGAAGCAGTGATCAGGTCACTGCAAACGATTAAGATTCGATCATAGAACTAGAACCGTGAATCCAAATTAAATATTTCGAAATTTGTTCCTTTCAAGATACGATATTATAAACAACAAATGTTGGTATTAAGACGTATTTGCTGATATAATTTCAAACTGGAATGTAAATTTTCTAAGCTTGTCAAACGAGAACAGTCTGCGGATCAAGTAGAATATGGACTCCCTCAAATCGATCAGTCGTATAAGAAGTTCAGCGAACAAATGAAAGAATCACCAGCGACTTATTTAAATAATTATGTACTCAGCCGTTCAGTAAATGACTTTGTTTACCAATGTCCCTAGCGCTCAAACTTTCACAGAAACCGATCAAATAAAAACTACTGCACATTGTATCGAAAACAACCCCGAGCAGCGTAGTTACCTGTGAATGCCTGGAGGCCGCTGCTGAATCGAAATCCGTATCCCGACTTATCATGGCAGCAAAGACCGAAGAATAACATGACAAGCAGCGAAAGAAATATCGAACAGAAAGCCAGCACAACGAACACAGTCGAAGCTTTCCATGCCCCGGAAGGAATGTACGCGAAGTCCGACATTTTTCCTGTACATGTCCTCCAGTTTTGAGTACAGTTGCGGTAGAGTCCAAAATCAGTTATGACTCCTGTAGCTGGGTCTTTACCTCCGAGCCACTGAGGTTGTACAAAAATCACCACAACCATAATACCAAGACAGACGGTGAATATAGCCCACAGAACCACGAAGACAATCCTGGACCTTGACTGATACCAGGGTTTAATGTGCCTGCCATTTCGGTTCATCGTTCCCTTGTTCCAGTTTGTCAGCCTTGGAAGATTGACGCTATTTGTACGCCGAATCGAGAACCTCGGCATAATTTCAAAACACAGCCGGCGGGTGCTCACTAGTTAATATCTTTGCAATCCCCCAAGGAGAGTACCTACTGCGTGTTGAATGAAATATTGTTGTGCTTTTCTGTGTTCTCGAATGTTTGTGTTCATGGGTATTCATGTGGCCTTTTGTGCAGACATGTCAGTGCTATTGTTCGACAGTTCTCGAGGTCGTTAAGGGCATGTGGACAGCCAATTATAGTTAAGATTCACCCGGCCCCTATAAGGTTTATTGTGTTCTTATTCTTGGGTTGCAATCAATCCCCAGAGTTTCAAATGACAAAGCCGTGGCGGCCATGTTGGAGGACATAACAACAGAAGCTAATGAGGAATCTTTTGTCAACGTCCTCCAATTAACATGGCGGCCATGACGTCACGTGCAACCCAGCAATACTCTAGAAAAACAAAACGATTACACGGGGAAACTACGATTTAAAAACAACAAATCCAAAGTCTACAACGGACAGGTGTGAGATTGTTACAAATTAACTAACGAGCGCCGAATTCTTTATAGAGTCGTTCTGCGTTTTTGTTCCTCACCGACATGTACACGAATAATATTAATCATAATATTTTGTCTCTTTTCGCCTGCTGCGAGCGTTTTCTACCAATATTTGGCTTAGTGCGAAGAGTGTTTATTCTGACGGCAAATTAGTTTTGAATCATTATTCATGGTATTCCCATTCGGTTTTAGTCCATAATCTCGGGACCATTGAACTCAGTTACCATATCACACACGCGACGACATGCAGCCCAATTAAGCTCTGTTTATGTAAATTTAACTTTATAAGGGTTTGTATGGAAATTTTTTAATCTAGCTTTTCGATATTATAAATATACTGTAATAAAATGAATAAAACTTACCTCTGTGTCTGTACGTAGTTTCAGCGAATTTGGGCAAATTTTAAATCCCTTACCCTACATACTAAAGAAGACAATTCTTCACCGGCTTTAGTATGTTGGGTAAGGGATTTAAAATTCGCCCAAATTCGCTGAAACTACGTACAGACACAGCCAAGACACAGATTAAAGAAACCAGGTAAGTTTTATTCATTTTATTACAGTATGTTTATCGAAAAGCTAGATTAAAAAAATTCCATACAAGCCCTTATAAATTAAATTGACATCAACAGAGCTTGGGCTTCCTGTGCATACATATGGATCGATCACGGTTACTAGGAAACCCCACCCCTCCCCCACACTTCACCCTAACCTTTAATGGTAATTATTAATAAAACGATGCATATCCAAGGGAGGGGTGGGTGGGTAGTTTCCCACCAGAATTGAATTGAGCCGAATATAGTTAATATTTAAACTCCAGCATGGCCAGGAGCCATTACCCGCAGCATTTTTACAGACCAGATTATTTTTAGATGCTACAACTCGTTGTTCGCTTCCATCGAGGAATGTTGTCAACAAAAGATACTTCGTTAGCTTCTCCATATGTTTGGTCAACCAACATGGCTGGGCTCAATCCCGGTTTCTGGGAAACTACCCACCCACCCCTCCCTTGGATATGCACCGTTTTATTAATGATTTTAACCATTAAAGGTTAGGGTGAAGTGTGGGGGTTTCCCAGAAACCGTGATTGATGCCAAAATACCATCATCAAATCGGTCTTTTTATGAATTCATGGGCCAGCCCGACCCTAACTCTTTTTATTTTGACCCCTTTTTCCCCTCTGATATAATTTCTCAAATCAATATCATACCTCTTCATAAAGCACATGGCTTATACTCGTGCCTTATTGAAGTTTATGTGATATGTGATAGGCAGGAGGACAAGAACTACCGCCCCATTACATCCCTCATCACTGTGGACAAGATATTCGAACACTTGCTTAGTGAGCAGATTACTGGCCACTATGACGCAACTCTGTACATATTACAGGATGACAGCTTATAGAAGAATGCACAGCTGTGAGAATACTTTGTTAAGGTTAGTCGAAGACTGGAAACTGGCTGTGGACAGGAATGATCTTGTGTCAATTCTATCCACTGACATGAGTAAAGCTTTCGACTCCCCGAGTCATTCCCTCACCATAAAGAAACTGGACGCATATGGCTTTGGCAGTAGATCATTTAATCTCATGCGATCATTCTTTGACAACAGAATGAATAGAGTAAAGCTAAATGATGTTACAAGCGAGTGGAAAAAAAATGGAACGAGGCTGTCCACAGAGCTCGTCATTTGGACCCCTCCTATGGAACATGTTCCAAAATGACATGTCTTTTCATGTCAAGAATGCTAACCTCACAATGTATGCTGAAGACCATCAATTGTACATAATGGGAAAGGATCATGACACAGTGGGATTAAGTCTAAAGACGCAAGGCCAGTTAGCCTCGGCTTGGTATAAGAACAATTACTTGCTAGCCAACCCAGACAAATTCCAGTCATTAATAATTAATCCTAGGGACGTATAGATGCTGATAATAATAAGAATGAAGCTATGCGTATAGACGATCATGAAATCACGAGAACAGGGCAGATTAAGCTATTAGGTTGTATACATAAACGAAAGTTTGAATTTTACTAGTCACATGCATAAGTGAATTATGCACCAAGGCTAGTCAGAAAGTAGGAGTACTTATGCGATTACGTAATCTTACACCTTGTACAGCTAAGTTATCACTGTATATGTCGTCAATTCTGCCCCACTTAACTTACTGCCATTTAGTTTGGCATTTTTGTAAGTCATCAGACTGCAGGAAGCTTGAACGTGTTCAGGAGCGAGCGTTGAGGGCAGTCTACAGCGGTATATAATCTATAGTTTGTATATGTGTGTGTATATATATACATATATATGAGCAATGTTAACACAAAAGGAGGACTCACGTCTAACACCCCTCTGATAAGAAAACCGGTTAAGGACTGAGAAAACGAGAAAAGCCGGGAGACCAAAAACTGCGTGCATGCCACCCAAGTATGGTGGGTAGTAATAGCCTTTTTGTGATAACTACGCTCATGATGTGGGCAGTTTTACCTATAGTTCAGACTGCAGTCCCAGGGTGCACTGCAAAACGTTACATAATATCGGATCAATCGGCGTCTAAGTCTGAAGGCACACTGCAATGCAAAGTAGGATCACTCCATGAGCACTTCTAAGCAATTTAGCATCATTCCCCGCGGCATTTCCAGGGAGGCCAGTTCTGCAACGCGAAATGCATCGCAACGAGCGATAAAACTCGCGAGCGCCTATAGGCTTTTAATAAAGAGAGAAAATACTGAAGTATCGACATCGTAACGACTGAAAATTCATGAGCGCATATGGCTTTTAATAAAGAGAAAATTCTGAAATATCGACAATAGTGTTCTGTTGTTAACAGAACACAAAAGGAGGACTCACGTCTAACACCCCTCTGAAAAGAAAACCGGTTAAGGACTGAGAACACGAGAAAGCCGGGAGACCAAAAACTGCGTGCATGCCAGCGAAGTATGGTGGGTAGTAGTAGCCTTTTTGTGGTAACTACGCTCATATATATATATATATGATTTATCATATAAAACATTTTTAGCTTAGAATTTTATTCCGCATATTATGTAATTTTTGTGTCTACTACTTCTTAAAAAACTGTAGACACTATGTTATCGAGTCCTATGACACGCGTAAGATAGTGTGTTTGTTAACATTGTCGATAAGTGGTCGTGAAGTTTTATTCGGGAGCAATTGAATGTCGTTGGCTTTCGTGCATTACTCGGAATCTTCATTTGACGACAATATCCAATCACAAAATGGCAATGAAGATGACGACTATATGCCGATGGTGACATGTTTACGAGGTCGCGAGTTGGTCTTTTCAATTTCGTCACGACGATTTACAATTGCAGTTTGAGGAAACTAGAGCTAGTAAGAGCGGTGAGTATATAATATTGTTATTTTACCATGAATTTCCTAAATTTACAAACTTGATTAGCTACAGCTTTCGCAGAGTGACTGTGTGTAACCGGTCAAATGAAAGGTTTCCAAAGGTACTTTCAAGGTCTAGGTCGATGCTACAATGTCCTCTGGCAAAGAAAATAAGACGGGGACCACCGGTTATTAACGTTTGGTATCTTGGCAGATATCAGTGTCGAGTAAAAGACAATATCATTTCAACTTCTTCGAGCTTCGATGCGGTAAAACGCAGTTTTCGTGGACTAGTTCCGAAGTTCTAGTCTTTTCAATTAAGAAAATCGAACGGATATGCTACGATTATTTAGTATTTTGGAATGCTTTATTTTCGTTTTGCAATGTGTTTAGTTCTCGTTGTCAAGTGGCTTCGGTTACAGTAGCCTGCGTCGCATCCGAACAGAGAATGGCAAAGATTAAAGTAGATCATTAAAGATTATTCAAGGAACTTGATTTCGGTTACAGTAAACCGATTTCAAGTTACTCTAATTCTTTCTTAAAAGCAGTATGTTTCATCTACTCGAATCTTTACCATCCTTCATCAATATTCTTCAGCATACAGTACTAGTCCGAGTAGTTATTTTTTTGTCTCTTCATGAGTACGTTTATCATTTGAAGGTTAACATGTAGTGTTCCGTTAAAGGGCTCAGTAAAAATACAAGTTATTGATTATCGACTGTGTCTTCGAGTTCCTCAGTATATCTGCCAAGATACCAAACGTTAATAACCGGTGGTCCCCGTCTTATTTTCTTTGCCAGAGGACATTGTAGCAGCCCTTCATAAACCGGGGCCTGTTTACAACCCCAGTACTAAGACCAGCAGCACTGTTGTCGATACTAGAGGGATTACAATACAATGAAGATAGCCCTATTGCTAGGGTCAACCTCCCTTTATTTAAACAGGCCCTTAATAGCATTTTTCTGTTGTCCTAGGATCTCTTGAATATTATTAGGCTGTGTTGATGGTACCTGGAAGCCAGAGGCCGGTAAATAAAAAATGAATAGGCGAAGACAGCAACAAATCCGTGGAGAATCTCGCTTCCACGCGCTGAGTTTCAAATCAATATAACACGTCAAACCGGTTTTACTAGGCTATGATAAGCCAATGAAAATTTTGCATTACATCCAGGACTCAGTCGCGCCTAATAATGAGTAGATTAAGCAATCAGAGATGAGGTTCAAGTTCTGAACCTAATACTGGCATGGAATTGAGATTGTCAACTGATTCGTCCAGGTCCTTTTTTTTCTGCTTTCTTTACTCTCTGCTTTCTTCCTTACTTTATTTTTATTTCTTCGGGCCTCTGCAACCCAGGGTACGTTGATCGTAAATATTTAAATGAAAACTAGAAAATGGAACCTCTGTAGAAGACTGAAGTGTTTTACCACTGACGTACAGATTTTTACTCCTCCCACTTTTCTTCGACCAAGGCCGTTGGAGTAAGAAACGATGGATTTGACTTTGACTTTCTAACGAGACCTGAAACAACTATGGAGGCTGATCAAAGCCAGGACCCGACTAATCCACAGATCGAATTGGAATTTAGCGTGTTGGTTTTTGCGGTGGGAGGAAAACCGGAGAACTCGGAGAAAAACCCTCGGAGCAAGGGCGAGATTAGCCTGATTTTCAGACGGTACGAGGTCCTCCGCTCTGAAAGTGAGCGGACGACCTCGTACCGTCTGAAAATCGAAAATCAGGCTAGGGCGAGATACCAACAAACTCAACTCACATATGGCGCCGCGTCCGGGAATTGAACCTGGGCCACAGAGGTGAGAGAAGTGCTTAACCCACTGCACCACCCCGGCTCCTTGTTCTACGACGGTTTCATTTTAAAGTTCCTATCTATCACTGCATTGTCCAGCCCAGTCAGCCCACTGAATCAGTTATGCATCCATGGCAACGTCATCCTGTGTCTGCTGAATTGGTGGCGGTAGTACCGCAGGCTCATATGTCCATTTGGGGAAGACTCTCTTGTACAGGCTTATGCACACAGTGTCTTGTGCCTTGAGTGACCCGTCAAACGTGCACTTCATATGCCCGTGTGTACCTAGAAAAGAACATAAAGGCATCAAAACGAGTCCAGTTCTCCCAGGAAGAAAAATTATACAGTCGACGGCGGGAAATAACGTTAATTTCCTAATGCCATAAAAGAACACAACCGACTCCAGTTTTGCGATCTTTGGGTCAACTGGCCTCGCTTTGATACCATTGTTACCAGACTTCTTACCGCGCGGGCATGAGATACGAATAAGGCGAGTATGGTGAGATAGTAAGACTTTTCTCGACAAACATGTGTTTTTACATTAACAGGATGAATACGAAGCTATAAACTCTAATGATGCCATATCGTTTTTCCTGTTAAATCTGTATGGCTAACGCAGCTTAGAAGTAGAAACTAGACTGAGCGGTTTTCGATTGAGTGTCGAAACTAATAAGTGATTGCTTTGGTTTTGCGTTTGCTTAGCTTTTTTATAGGCTGTGAAAAAATGTTTTGTAATTATCAGTCAATCAAAAGTCTAAACTAAACTACCTTCCGTCACGTAATCAATTTTCGTTTTAGAGAGTTATCCACGATTGCGTTTACTTTTCCTCGGGATTACAAGATTATAGAAACTGCTGCAGTCACGTGTTATCAGGTCACGTGTTATCAAGTCACGCGTTATCACTTCACGTGCTATCAAGTCGTGTTATCAAAAGTCATGTGTTACTGATCAGTAGCCACGTGTTATCAAGTCACTTGTTATCGACAGTCACGTGTTATCAATAGTCACGTGCTATTAAATCACACGTATTCACGTCACGTGCTATTAGGTCACGTGTTATCAACAGTCACGTGTCACCGACAGTCACATGTTATCAATAGTCACGTGTTATCAAGAGTCACGTGCTAGCAAAAGCAGGACCTCACCTAAAGGATCCTTGATATGTCCTCTACGGCCATGCTTCGTGTAGAGTTCCACGGGCTTAAACCACAGAATATCCTCTGCAAAACAAATAATCAAATGTTAAAGTGAGAACTACTCCTTTGCCTGTTTCCTCCATGACAGTTGGTACACAGTAAGGAGTGGACCATTAGATACCTCAGGGGGAGGGGTGAAGGTGATATATGAACAAAGAATGAAACGTCGGAAAGGAAGAAAATTAGACGAGGCATGTAAGTGTTTGGTTGCTGCCATCAGATTTGTTTTCCAAAATCCTTGAAATTTCTTTGAAAATCCTTGAAAGTGAATGCGAACTTATGTGAACTCTTACCTCTGTTGAAGAACATATACCGAATGACAGCCGAGCGTTTATTAATTTTATACGGATGACCACTCAGCACAATCTTCTTGGCAACAATCCTGTTAGGATCCACCTTATATAGGGAACCCGTGGCTACTGGTGTGTGGACGCCTGAAGAGAATACCAACACAACAGATAGATCATGGTTAGGTTAGGAAAGATACGACTACTGCGCGATTACTGTTACCGGAGCCACATAGAAAACGAGAACAAATCACATTGCAAAATGAAAACAAAGCATTCCAACTTACATATCCTAGCAGATCCACGCGATTTTCTTTACTGAAATGACTTCGACGTCAAAACTAGTCCACCAAATTTGCCTTTTTACCGGATCAAAAATCGATCACGTTGAAATGCTACTGTATCGTACTTGACCTTAATTGACCAATGAGATGGAAGGCTTTGTTTTCGTTCTGCAATGTGATTTGTTCTCGTTGTCGAAGTGGCCCCACGAGCCAGTCGAATGGCGTGACTGATGTTCTCTTCACGTTGTGACGTCATCTGTACATCTATAAGAGGACAGTTCCACACAGAATGACATCTATTTGTTTTATACAATAATTAGCGAAAAAAAGATTGCGAAATGATTTTATGCAAAAAAGTGACGTCAGCTTTGCATAAACAAAGGCTATTGACCAATCAGAGCGCGCATTTCACACTGTTTATTGTATAAACGTGACGTCATATGTGCATCTGTACTCTAATAACACATGGCTATCGGCCAATCAGAGCACGCGTTTCTCGTCGTTTATTGTATAAAATGAATTCGTCACCTTCTTACCGGTATGTTTGTCAGCGGTAAACACCAGTATGGGACAAGGCGGGAACATGATAGGTGCATACATACTGGCTACTGTTACATCCTCCTGAGGTAGAAAGCGTTCGTACTGAAATACAGAAAACAGAACATGAATGAGAAACGGTCCAATCAGTACAACGGTATAGTAGGTTTTGGGGAGAGAACACAAAATACGCTTAATTCATGAAATTTTATGAGAAATAGATAACATGTTATCATTTATGCCTGTGCGTGGAACGTACATTTTCAGTACGAATTTTCGGAAATTGTGGAATACCTCTCGAGGTTGTCCTCTTTTTTTCGAAAATTCCAGTACGATCGACATTTTCTGTTCCATTTTCCATATAGAATTTGTATTTACCGGCTTGTTTATGCGAATGGCACATGCTCTTTTTTCCGACCGGTTTTTCTAAGTGGAAAAATCCGTTACATTCGAAATTCAAAATTTCCGAGATTTCTAACCACGTTATGGTCAAATAGAACGCGTCCCTAGTGTCCCTACCTTATGTTTGACTGATGCAGTGTGCTGACTGAAGATAGGACAGGTCGTAAACCTCCTGTAGCCGTAATGGAACACAAGCGGCTCCTGTAAACGACAAACAACCGTAACATGAGAAGGATACAGAAAGGATCGAGTAACACGTCTAGCCTGCACGAAATTTAGTCTGTGCAGCAGTACAACAACAACAATAATATCAACATCAACAATAACAATAATAAGAACAATACCAACAGAACAATAACAACAGAACAATAACAATAACAAACAATAAGAAAAACAACAATAAGAACAACAACAATAAGAACAATAAGAAAAAAACAATATTAAAAGAATAATAAGAATGAGAACAATAAGAATAAGAACAATAAGAATAAGAACAATAATAACAAAACAATAACAACATCAACAACAATAAGAACAACAACAATAACAAAAACAACAATAATGATAAGAACAGCAATGAGAACAATAACAATAAGAACAACAACAATAAGAACAACAACAATAAGAACAACAACAATAAGAACAACAACAATAAGAACAACAATATCAACAACAAAAACAATAAGAAAAATCAATATTAAAAGAAGAATAACAATAAGAATAAGAATAACATAACAATAATAATAACAACAACAATAAGAATAAGAACATTAATAACAAAACAATAACAATAACAACAATATCAACATCAACAACAAAATATCAACATCAACATCAACAACAACAACAATAAGAACAACTATAACAAAACAACAATAATGATAAGAACAGCAATGAGAACAATAACAATAAGAACAATAAGAATAAGAAAACAACAATATCAACAACAAAAACAAGAAAAAAAACAATACGAATAACAACAATAACAAAAACAATAATAATAACAACAACAATAAGAAGAGCAATAACAACAATAATAATAATGATGATGATTATGATAATAATGATAATGTACTAATAATGATATCAGTCAGTTGACAGACATTACCTTTGATTGAATGGGTTCTGTGTAGGTTGGGATTCTCTTGATCACAAAATGAACCACAGACATCTGAGAAAAACAAAGATACATTTATGGTTTCATGAACTCTTTGCAAATGCACAAAATGGTCAGCAACAATATTACCTTCTGTTCATGAGGAAGAAGACCGAAGACAACCAGCGGCCTACTCGTGTCATACGAATCTAACATGTAAATCAATACAATTACAATTAACAACACAATTGCTTTCCTATTACTGGTGTAAAGTAGGAACCAAGGTGGCCGCAGGTCAAGAGTTTTTATGGCGCTACTAGTAAAAAAATGTAGATGACTATATAAGTAAAAAAAAAAGAAGAGAAATTATAAATACAAATAACCGCCTCACTGGTTAGCTCAGTTGGTAGAGCACGGTCTAGAGTGCGGGAGGTCGGGGGTTCGAATCCCAGCCGCGTCCTTGGGTAGGGACGGCGTTTATAAGCCGTTGGCCTTGTCTCCTTCTACTTCTAATCAGTATTTGAAGGGGACGTGAAAGAACCTGTTGTACTACTCGAAAAAGAGCAGGGGATTG
Source organism: Actinernus sp. WN-2022 (assembly GCA_030867875.1). Classification (NCBI taxonomy): domain Eukaryota; kingdom Metazoa; phylum Cnidaria; class Anthozoa; order Actiniaria; family Actinernidae; genus Actinernus; species Actinernus sp. WN-2022. The sequence continues at coordinate 32,462,987 of JAOWCC010001751.1, read as the reverse complement.
TCACCTGGTACAGCAGCCTGGCCATTGCACTAACCACACTCAACATTGTAAACTGCGTGGCAGCTATTAGCGCCGTGAAGCAGTCCTAAATAATTCACTGACGGGATATGTCAGTCATATGTAAAGCGCCATGAAACTGTGGTTGATATGGCGCTATATAAATGTGGCCATTATTATTATTACTAACTTTAGAGGAAGAAAAGGAAGATTGTACGCAGTGGTTAAAGTAACACATACATTTCCAGTTTAACCACTGCTTATCCTAAACTTTTAAAATAGACCAAATAAAGCTAATTACAAAAAGTCTAGTGAAGATTATGTTTGATTGTCTAGCAGATATTCTTTATATGTTCCAAATAGGAAGCATTTTACGTTGACAGGAATTGTCTCCCACGTTATCAGTGCAGAAAATTTGAAGGAAGACATGCACGACTGCATAGGCACCATTCATTGCTGGATAGTATGCAAGAATACTGGAGATTGGATAGCGACATTCTTACCCATAAACGTCTTTGGAACGTTAACAATATGCGCGGTGATATACCATCCGGGCTGTGGAGAACAAAAGACAAGCCGAGTGGGATCTTTGGGAGAAAATTATCTCTGATGAACACAAGTTGTAAGTGATGTCATACAAGACACATCCACATAAACAAGCATGAAATGCTCAATAAAGGAATATAGAGTATTAGTATATACTACACCAGTGAATATCACTCTTCACACGCTCTGATTGGCTACTCAAACAGTGAATATGATTTCATATTCACCTCCGAGAGAAGCAGCGATCACCTCGCGCGAGTTTTTGACCATTTGACACAATATAATGTGACACAATACAAACCAACGTTATTAACGTGTCATTACGTTGTATCGCGTATGTACTAATTGGGGACAAAACCTAACTGAATGAACTCAATAAATAACTAAAATTATGTATCAAAATATATTGTCCGGCCTTCCTATTCCTACTAAAAAATACAGGTAGTTCTTAACTGAGGCATAGGTTGCAGTGTTTCTTATTACTTTCTTGAAGTTGACCAGTCTAGAGATGTTTCCCTCATCATGTGATAGTTTGGACAATAACTGTGGTCCCAAGTACCTAATAGAGTTTTCCGTATGTGATAGTGTTAAAGATTCTATGTTGTAACGATTATTTTCATTAGCATTGTAGTATAGAATAGCTTTTGTATGTATGTTGGCACAAATCATTTTAGAGAATAAAACTTACTATGGCTCCGTCAACTTCATCTTCTGACAAGACGCGTTTCTTGGTCCTGTTGAAGTTTTCGAACTGGAATATTCTGAAGATTGAATAAATCCAATTTAATGCAGAACACACAAACATATACACACACACACACTTTTTTGTACATCCAGTTCAAAAAATATAAACCTGAGTGTTTATAGTCGGTATAAATTAATAATTTCCATTACAACTTGACAGTTTTAGAAGCATTTCCAGCCATTTCAGAAGACCTAAATTTAAAATTTTCTCGGGGGGCATGCTTCCAAATCACCATAGAAATCTCCCCCCCCCCCCTTTTTTTTCTTTTCAAACTAACCTGGCATAGTCGGTAGGGAGATTTTCCTTGGGATCCCAAGGGGACGTCCTGAAGCTCTTCAGGCCTCGAAACCTGTAAACAAACAATGATCGAGTGACGTAACTGGCTGCCTAATGACGTCACAAAGAAATCATTAGATACATAGATAACACTTTAAATACAGTATACTTCCTTGTGGCCCAAAATGCATAGTATGCATAATATGTTCAGCCAATAAAAACTAAACTAAACCTTGTTATAAAAATGAGTGAAGCTAAGCTCGACTTTGCAAGAACCTACTTGATACTTGTAAATTTGCCAAAGAAATCCATGTGTCTAGTGTTATACGATAGCTAAAGTTATATGTTGCAGAGTAACTTAATAACAGACTCTGCAGCAGGTATCTATCCCTTTCTAACTCGGGCTTCCTGTTGGAAAAGGAAAGAAGAAGGGGGACTCGAGCTCTAGTTCAACGTTTTCCCCAATCCCTCTCCCTTTACCCACAGGAAGCCCGAGTTCTATTGTACCCTTCACATACTTCTGGAATCGAACTCTTGCCGGTGCGTCCAGTGGGGTGTCGATCTCATCAGGAAACATCTCATTCTCACGTTCAGCACGCAGTTTCTCCAGCCTGAAATGTACGTTACAACGTGTTAGCTACGGCAGCTGAATTCAATGCTGCAACCATTTTAGATTAAAACCCGTAATGACGCAAACAAAAGGTAAACCAAGTCGACATGCTCTTCACACAAGCACTCGTTTACAGATGATCTCTCAGAGTTCGAGTTGACTTGGCGACATCGAGTAGAAAAATGCTGCTAGGGGTGGCGGGGTGGTTAAGCGCTTTGCCTCTCGCCTCACTGGTTAGCTCAGTTGGTAGAACACGGTCTAGAGTGCGGGAGGTCAGGGGTTCGAATCCCGGCCGCGTCCATGGGCAGGGACGGTATACGCCGTTGGCCTTGTCTCTCCTTCCTCTTCTAATCTATAGGAGGGGTTCGTGAAAGAACCTGTTGTGTTGTTTCGAGAAAGAGTAGGGGATTGTCTCCCGACACAACAGCCTGGTATTCTGAGGTACTAACAATCACACATTGCACCACAATAGCAGACCGTATCACAAAAATAACCTTGTGAAGCGCATTTGGATATATTCATATAGAATTTGCGCTCTATAAATTAATACCTTGACCTTTTTTACCTTTACCTCTTTTACCCAGGTTCTATTCCCGATCGCGATGCTATATGTGAGTTGAGTTTGTTGGTATCTCGCCCTTGCTCCGAGGGTTTTTCTCCGGGTTCTCCGGTTTTCCTCCCTCCCCCTAAATTCCAATTCGATCTGTGATTTAGCTGAGTCCTTTGATCAGCCGCTATGGTTGTTTCAGGTCCTGTTAAAACTCAGAGTTTGCCTTGAATAACTCGACTACTGCCTTCCAGGCTCTTCTGTCCTTCTCTTCACTTCCCCAACACGACTTTTCAAGTACATGGGTAGATTCTAATGAGGGAGGTGATACGAAATACAAATCCAATTTTGTAGAATCATTTTACCAGTTTGACTACTATTTGGGGCCGAGTAATGGAAGGGAAAGGGGAGAATACGGACTTCCCCTTCCATCCTTTTCCCCCACCCCCTCCCAACTCATACCGCCCGCCAACCGTTTAAAGCTTTCTTCACCCACACGGTTTTGTGCCTCGAAAGACGGGAAGTCAATATAATTTCGTTAAAGCCAGGTTCACACTAGCAACATAAGCATAATCACAAGCAACATACAGACATTGATCATTAGCGGCACTTGTTCTTATCTCACAATAACGCACTTCATCTACGTATGTTGCTTGTGCCGCTAGCGAGGATTGGCTTAAGAACTCCCTCAATCATTGAACTTACTGTTGTCTCTCGTCGTCCACGTCCACCCTCTCATCGTATCGGTTGCCTTCTGTCTCGGGACCCGACACGCTTATCTGAACCAAAAGTACAACAACAAACTACTGATAAATATTGAAATCCTGAGCTTAAAATACTATATATATATACAGCTATTTCTAAAACGGATACGTCACAAGACCGAAAGTAAGCACGGGATAGCGATCACTAAGTATCTAAAACAGCCATGTCTTGTCCGTACAACACAATCCACTTCTTCAATTTTGATTCTGAGGAACTCTCCATCCATATGGATGTCGAAGCACGGCTGTTTTAAATATTTAGATATCGACACCAATAATCGCTTTTGGTCTTGCCGCGTAGGATTAAAGGGAACCTCGGCTGAAAAACAATGTTTGTTCTCAAGTGTTTGTTATGGATGCCTAAATCTCTTTCCGTGTTTTCCCCCAGTAAATGGTACACTAGATATCATTTATGTACCGATTTTCCTGTCGATAAAACTCCTGCGCGCCGCCATCTTGGATCTCATAACGTCACAGTGTTGCCCCGATTATTGTTTTCTGACAATGAGGCAACACTGTGACGTCATGACATCCAAGATGGCGGCGCGTAGCAAATTCAAATGAGTTTTATCGACAGGAAAATCGGTGCATAAATGATATCTAGCGTACAATTTACTGGAGACAAACACATAAACAGATTTAGGCATGCATAACAAAGGTTCCCTTTAAGGCTTTTTATCGACAACGTTTTTGAAATAGCTGTATACTCCATTCAAAAATGGCGGCTCTAAGTTTGAGAGTTAACTGGTGCATGCAGTAGTATTTGTACATGGGATAATCATGACAACGAGGCTAGTTAGGCATAACTTGATTGCGAGGCTAACTTTTACGTTTACTCTGGTTTTGTTCATCCGGCAAAGTTCGTAGTTTGTCTATTCCGTTTGTTTTTAAAAACCTATAAATTTCAAATACCGCATTGGGAAGAAACTCGGAATCAAGCGAGGATCCTGTCCCCATGCACCTTATTTATATCTCACCTCCACGCGGGAAGAAATCTGGTAACAATGGCATCAAAGCGAGGCTTTGTCCCAAAGATCGCAAAATTCGAGTTGGTCAGAAACTGAGAAGTTGCCGTCGTACCGCACTGCTGTGTTCTTTTGTAAGGAAATTAACGTTATTTTCCACCATCGCCTGTAGATTTTTCTCTTACTGTAACAGACTGGGACAACTTGCTTCGCTTTGATGCCTTTATAAATAAAGTCAATTTGCTGAACGTTTAATGGTTTGGTATTACTCGGTAAAGTATCGATTGCGCACGAAAAACTACGATAATCGTACATAAAGATAATTACCGTATCATATTCTTCGTCATCATCGGCTTTCTGAAAGAGAAATAAAATGCAACGTTATGATAATAAAACAACACCTCTTAATTACATAAAACGAGTAATAATCCAGTTCAATTTATTTTGTTTAAGGTTCAGTAATGTAGTTTTGCTTTCTTGGACGAGTATAACTCGTATAAACACTCGGCGCGATTTGAAGCGTTCGGGGTAGAGACGGGCAGCTTTGTAACTTCGCTGGTCGATCTTGTCCGTACAGATCATATGAAGAAAGCACTTTTTGGCTCTTTAGGAGGCCTTTTCGTGGTGATAAAGTTTATGGATTTAACTTGCCAAGCGCTGGACAGCGAGAAATGAAGAAAAGTACCGGTTTGGGGGAATATTTGAGGCAGCTCGACGCCTTAGAGGTCGAGTTGTCTACCTTTTATTTTTTTCCTCTCTAATAAGCCGTCCTAAAAGGCTCCAAATCGCAAAAAGGGAAAGAGAATCCGCACAGGGCGAATATATGAACTCTTCTGAGATGGTAACCCGAAAGACAAATCCCGAGTTTGGAAATCCTGTGTTTTTACATTGTGAAAAGCGATAAAGTTTTCATTTTTGTTTTGTGCATTTTACTTTTCCCGGAAAACAAAAAAGGAACTTGCGAAAGTTTAAACTAGATCGGAACAGAATTATAATCCACTTTGACGAGGAAGCACGACTGACGACGGATGGCAAAGAACTACTGCTGCAGAGGGAAACATAATTTCATTCATTGTAAAGCGAAATGAACCTGCTAGAATAACATTTCTTATCCACGTCACTCTCAGCAATCCTTAATCAAAACAGTTTCAAAAGTATATCAGGATCTTCACAACTGGAAATGTTCTTAGGTTTTGTGAAGATGCACTAGATGCTGTACGGTATTAAAGTAGATGTAGATGTTATTTCTTCTATCTTACCGTCTACTTGAGGGAAACATGAATCTTCAATTCGATCGACAGTGCCTCTTTAAAAACAATCACTTAAGTCATGCATGGTTACAAACGACATACATTAATGATCCATTATCCATCCCGTGATACCTATTGGAGTAGGTTTTACTTATGGCGTGGAAAGATTTATCGGCAGAAAAGTAAATCAAATATTATGTTTTCTCTTCCTCTGATACTATAATGGAAACTACACGCCAAATAGGTTTGTATCGCTACAACGTTTAAGTACATCTAGTCAGCTGTGCATTAGGGCAGTCGAGCTCCTTTCCAATTCTCGCAAATTATGATACTCGAATGCAAAAATGAAGTGAGGAATAGAAGGTTGTACTTTGAATAAAGCGCCCAGGTGTTTATTATAAAAGAAATATCCGCAAATCTGTTAAGAGTTGGAAGGGCCAATTTTGTCCGGTTTCAGCGCGCAGTGAATGACAAGATGTCATGATGTCAGCTCACTTTCCAGTGCAGTATCTTAATAACATATCGCATATCTTAGAAAATGGAAATTCGTTACAAATTCTAGTTCCTAGGTTATTTATTTGAGTAGGTGACGCATTTGGGTCAGGATTGGACAAAATACGAAGACTGAACTAAAAAGTTAAATATGAGAACTCGATAGCATCTTCCACACTCTCTTGTGCATTATAAGAAAACGAAATCACGGAAGGAAAGAAACAAAAAGACAGAGGACAGAGCGTGAACGAGAATGCCATCCAAGACGTCTTAGACTTTTAGATTTAGTAAAAAAATACCAATTCCTTACAATAGTGACTTTCATTAGCGATATTTAATTTACATTAGATTTCATTATTTTAAACCGAGATAATATTTGACGAACTGTGTCCTTCAGCCATTCCACGACTCGAAAGGATATCACGGATTATAAACCCAATCTTAGAAGACGAGGCCGGGTGGTATATCTGCCGTGTGGATTGAAAGTGGTAGGCTAAAAGAACTCGTGTTTAAATAAATTAAAAGTATCGTATCGTACTGTATTGTATCGTACTGAAGGTGTGTCCACCACCACACATTCTAACTTTGGTCGCTCTTAACATTGAGAAATAAATAAAATAAAGATCTGTTTTCTGATCCAATGTTTGGCAGGATCGATTGTACACGGTTTTTGCTGTGGTTTTCTAGCCTTAACTACATATATCAATAAATAGTAGCAAAATAGGAGAGAAAGACCGCTCGGCGACCACGCACACTGATTGGATGTCAGTACCCAAATAATGAAATTATACCTTACGTAGCGCGAGCGGGTGAGGTACGGTAAGCGAGCGGGTGGGGCACAGGCAGCGAGTCGGCGAGGCAAGGGCAGCAGGGCATGCTCGCGGTTATCTTTTTTTTCTCCCTACTCCCTCCCCCCCTTCCCATTTTTTTATTCTTATTGATTTTTTATGTGTACAGAGCTCCCATGGCCTTCGGCCCACGAAGAGCTCCGCCATCAAATAACTACTCTCGCTAACCTCGTTATCATATCGTGACATTTCTATTTAACTTATTATTCACGCTTGGCGCCCATGTCTTTCAGTTATTTACAAAGCGGGTTGTTATGGTTTTCTACTTGAAGAGAATGAAGGCATTAGATGAGTGACTGTTGCTTCAATGGTTTCCCGTTGTGACTGTTGCTTCAATGGTTTCCCATTGTATAATTGATTGACAGATGCTGCTTCCGCCTTCTAAAAATACTGTTATTAGACTTGTTCACCTTGTATTCTCTCTCTTAGCCCCAAACGGCAATCTAGGTTCAAAATAGTAGTCGAACCATAGAATTGAGGATTTTAGACTTACTGTTCTCATCAAAGTTTGAACCAAACATCATGCAGTCCAATCGTGGCGTAATCGGCCATATATTTACCCCAACCATTACTCATGGCGGCCTCAGTGATGATTATGAAATCAATTTTACCATATAGCAGAAAATATTTTAAATTTTAATGTATAAGTTAAGTGATAAAGTGTTTTATGTACGTAAACGACACAATATTTGTGGAAGAAAAAGGGCTCTTTTTCTGTCCTGGAAACTGCGAAGCAATAATCTACAAAACCATTACGTGTAGAAATAATCATGAAATGTCTGGTTTAAAATATCTTGCGTCTTTAAATGAGACGTAAATAGAGAATGCTGCAGTGACTGTTGTATCTTGAGGAGACCTCCTGTTCTGTAATTCTACACCTGTCCTTTGGGTTTTGACTAAAAGACTAAGATAATTCTTGATTTAATCCGAACGGAAAATGTGTAAACAGGAACTAGTCAATGCTGCAATGATCTTTTGCTGATACCAGCTACGCAGAAAGCCTTTAAAAGCCTCGATAAAATGCTCTTAATATAGCGAGATGTTCTTTACGGATGAATACAATCCAACAAAAATTATCCACTGCCTTCAGCCTAAGACCGGTATACCAGGAAACGTAACCAGAGTGGGTTCATGTGCCAAACTGCTTCACTGTATGTGTTACATTTACGTGAAATACTGAAGACAACGGAGGTAAGAGTCTGACTTGAAGAAGTAGTACATGTAAGACATTATACCAGAACAGAATTAATTGGTACGTTATACTATATACGCAGTTAGTAAACAAGACATAACTGAAAAAACAATCCTGTTAACAACTGTACAACCAAAACGACTAAAACACGAGTTACTGAAACGTCCTATCTGACAGCTAGAAACGGAAGCTTTAAGAAAGCAGAAAGCGTAATCAGGCGAGCGAAGTCTTTGAACAAGTTCCTGAACAGTCGTCACGAGCGAAAAACAGAGACCCAAATAATACTCGATATAGCTTGGATATCAGAGAAAATAGGAGGACGAAGAAAGGATAGCAAACTGGTTAACAAGAGGAGACGCACTAATGATATGGAATTACGGCAAGAGATGTCCAACGGAACATTCGACTTAAGCCGTAACGCCTCCGCAAATCCCTACCCTACATCCACCTACCCTATGTGGTACTGGGTTCTTCGCGGTCTGATCTCCCTAATAACCTTACTAGGAAACGCACTGGTGATCTACCTCATAGGTTCGAGACGACACCTCCGTCAACAGGTCTCGGCTAACTGGCTAATCCTCTCGCTCGCTGTGGCGGATTTCTGCGTTGGATTGTTCAATCTCCCCACGTCATTAATTTGTAAAAACTGGCTAGGTTGTGATTACGTGACTAAGACAGTGGTTTATTCATTGATGGATGTTTTCATGATTTCCTCGGTAGTCAATCTGTGCGTACTAACACTCGATCGGTACGTGGCGGTGGTTCATCCGTTTACTTATCAACTCTTGATGGGAAAATCAAAAGTACAGCTACTCATCTGCGCTTCTTGGGTACTGTCCGCGGTGAAGGGGATACCATACTTTATTTTCAAGCTCCTAAGATATAACTACGGCATGCACATCGATAGTATTGTGTACATGGTTGTGTTCACTATTCTTCCCAATCTTTTCACGCTATACGCATACACTAGAATACTCATCGTGGTCAGAAAACACAAACAACTGATCAAGGAACACGAAATGCAGGTGGCAGGTAACCTCCCAAATGACAACAAGAGAGAGATTTCAAGGGCTGGTGGAAGTAAAAACGGCATGATAGTAGCAATTGGACTATTGAACATAATATTTCTCTTCTGTAACGGATTATTTCAGTATTACTTGACGTGTAAGCTTCTGACTGGCTGCAGTGTTTCTAATGGTCTTCGTTACGCTACGTTTCTGTTAAGATATTTTAATTCGGCGCCTAATTTTTTTGTGTACGCTTTAGCAAGGCATTCCTTCCGCACCGAACTGAAAAATATGTTACGTATATAGCTAAAAATGCAGGGATTACATAACTAAGTAAATAAATGAATAAGTAAATGGTAACAGTAAATTAAAGCAAACAACTTAAAATGCATCTTTAAATTAAATTAAATTAAATCAAATCGGCTATCTTATAAATCTCACCGAAATACGCCCGACATTAAAGAAATTGGGTATCTTATTTTTTTGCGTCAATCACGCTGCTATTCGCTGCAGTAAACTTTTCCTCTCCTTTCGAGCCTAATACGATTCTTTTTCGAACGAACGTAAAGCAAAACTAGCCGCCAGGTGAAACGGCTTATTCTCGAGGACGGATCCGGAAAACAGTAATTACCAACTGCAGAGCACAATGAACGTGATTAAGAGTTAAGTCTTAAGATAACATAAAACCGAATGCTTAAACGATCAGCCGAAAGGATATGAGTTGCAAAGTACCCGTGAAAATAACATCACGATGATAATTTGAGTCTTAAGACCTTTAGGGTTTTTTTCTAGTTAAGAATCTAATAGATTCGATCCCACCCACGGGCTGGAACGGGGAAATTTGCTAAAAGCTATTTAGAATGAGTGCTCGTTCCAGCTCGTCCGTAAGAGAAAGACTGAAGATAGGATTCCGTTTCCATTGCCTTGCCATCCGTCTAATCTGTCTATCAAGAAAATTATCCAGAAGAACTTTATTCAGAAAATGTATTAAAATTTGATAAAACTTTTTCAGAGTTGAGAACGAGCCCCTCAAAGTTGGCCTCGCGAAGACCTGGCCGCCGCCATTTTGTTGACATTAATTCCTGTGACGTTTTTTACGTCACTTCGTCCCACCGGAGTCTTGTGTCTAACTTGTAGCGACTTTGTTTTCTTTGCAGAATTTTCACACGCTCGGAATTAGAGTAGATTTTCATCGATATGGCAGAGTAATTTCGTACTAGAACAAAAATATGATGAAGACGATATTGTGAGAGAAGTTCAGAAGACTGGGAGGATGAGGAAAAGCAAAAGGCGACTACCGAGCTAGTACAAAACTGGTGTTGTGCTATGATGTAAAGATTCGCTGTGTTTTTGTATGGAACTTGTGAGCCATTGCCTTCGAAACTTATGTATTATTGGAGCTATATAATTTGCGAGTTATCCGGTTCGATATGTACTGACTGCATGGCTGAAACGAAACACCTGAAAAATTAAAACTTCCCTGTAAAAATCGATCATAACTAGCCCAACATAACAGAATATATGCAATAACACAAGAACGAGACACTCGGAGCAATTTTATTGCAAAAATAATTCCATTCCCTTATTAAATTGTGTGAAAGCATTGGCGCGATCAAGCCCGGCATGTTTGTGCAATTGTGGTGGAACTTGGCGCGCGCGCGCCCGCTGTTTCACAACACATCAGTTGGGTCAACGAAATTAAAATTATGTGGCTTGCTACACCCTGATTATCTCTCTGGGTCAAATTAAACAAGTTTCGATTGCTATTCCGATATCAATATTGTAATAATCTACCTTTAGTCTTGTGTTTAAGGCTGACAAGTTCCATACAAAAACACACAGCGAATCTTTATAGCACTAGCTCGGTAGTCGCCTTTTGTTGTTCGTTGATATTCTCGCCTTCCACATGCTTTTCTTCGTCCTTCCAGTCTTCTGAACTTCTCTCACAATATCGTCTTCATCATATTTTTGTTCTAGTACGAAATTACTCTGCCATATCGATGAAAATCTACTCTAATTCCGAGCGTGTGAAAATTCTGCAAAGAAAACAAGTCGCTACAAGTTAGCCGCAAGACTCCGGTGGGACGAAGTGACGCAAAAAACGTCACAGGAATTAATGTCAAAAAAATGGCGGCGCCCAGGTATTCGCGGGGCAAACTTAAAGGGGCTCGTTCTCAACTCTGAAAAAGTTTTATTACATTTTAATACATTTTCTGAACAAAGTACATCTGAAAGATGCTTTTGAGCCCAAATGTGTTTTTCACTCGGGTATCCCTTTAAGATTTTACAGAGTGATCCTGAGACCGCCTCTATTCGTTTTCCGCAGCCTCCTCTCATTTCATTCAAACGTGACAAGAATCTCCGTGATTCCCTAGTCAAAGGATCACTACAGCCTGATCTTCAACCATGTACTTTTAAACGTTCAAGGACACGATGCAATACCTGTGCTTATACTAAAACTAAGACACTTATTTCAGGACTAAAGGCTCTCTTAAAGTCATTGATCATTTTGATTATACCTCCAGTAATGTTATTTATTGCCTGCACACAATAACAATAACAAACTCTGCATCGGAGAAACAGGGCGAAGATTAGGAGATGGATTCCGCGAACACTTGCTAGATGTTAGAACTAACAGCAAGTATCTCGCCAAACCTGTAGCTCGCCACTTTAACCTTCCTGGCCATTGTATTAATCACATCACTGTATGCATCATTTCTCTTCATCAAGGTACTACCGACACCCGTAAACGCAAAGATCAGAACTTTATTTTCAAATTAGGCACTTTGGCACCTCACGGTATTAATGCACACTTTTCGTTCATTTAATTTCAGTATTCACGTATTCACTAACACTTAGATCAGCATGTTTCGTTAGTTTATTACTTTGACAAACGCATTCGTCACTTCAAGGATTATATATGGACTCTTGCAATTCGTTACTCTATGGTCTGCTAAAACGGGCGATCCAAAAACTTCAGGGCGTCCAAAACTCTGCAGCCAGATTAATAAGCCTGAGACACAAATCTGGCCATATTACGGCAATTTTAATGGAATTACATTGGCTGCCAGTCGAACATAGAATTGATTTAAGATCCATTTATTAACGTATAAATGTCTGAACAATAATGCCCCATCCTATCTAAGATCTGCATCCAAAATTTTTCTAGAGGTCTAGGTTATGGCCGCTTATGGGCGTTTTCTGTACATGCACCAATACTTTGGAATGTTTTACCTGACACTATCAGAGAATACATGTATATGCAACCACTGGAGAGTTTTAAGAAGCACCTCAAGACATATCTTTTTAGGGAAGCTTATAAATAATGTTTATTATTTAGGATTTTTAATAATAGGACCTTATTATTTCCAAATTTCTATAGTGTATTTTAAAATTTCATATTTGTTTAGTATTTGTAAATTTAGGAGTGTAACTTTAAGATTTTATCTATTTAGTTTACTATTGTAAAGCACTACTGGCTATAGGGAATTAACGCTATAGAAATTCTCATTATTATTATTCATCAACACTCTTTATTGTTCCTGTTACAGCTATTAGAATTTCTATTATTGGCGCAATTTCCTTTGATCCTAATTGATCCCAGCACGTTTCCTCGGCGGTAATCATGCATTGGCGCAATTTCCTTTGATTCCAATTGATCCGAGTACATGTTTCCTCAGCGGTAATCACGTACTCAACACTTAATAAACCGTCTCCCCACAGGGAGCCCAGGCTCACAACATGAAGACAATATAAGGATTTGTATGAAACTTTATCGCTAGTATATATAGTTGATGGAAAATGATAATAAACACCATTAAAGTTTACATACCACATCAAATGTTGTCCAGCTGTCGTTTCTTGTCTGTCTTGGAGCCTTCAAGCCGCATTTCAGCAAGAATTTTTTTTTTAGTTCACCTCTACCTAAAATATCACAAGGGTGCACACTCGTATACTCGACAGGCCGACGAAAAAACGCCATAAATCAGCTTTAACGGATCCCAGTCGCTCAAAAACCTCACTCGAGTGTAGATCGAAGATTACTTTTCCCAGGTAGCGTGCTTTCCCTCCCTTGCGTTTCTCCATCGCTTCAAGAAGACGGAAATATTATCACAAAGTTTCAACTTTTCGCTACCGAGTATGGTTGTGAGCTCAGTCGAGACACATAACCGCCATCATGGCATGTAACCGAGCCTTTCATGAACAGCGCACGCTATGATTGGTCGATAGTCGTCATGGAAATGAGACTCAATTCTCCCGTCGGGGAAGGTAACGAACGCAACAGTCGTTACAAAACTCGACTCGCCCGGGAGGCCAAAAGACACTTTGCAAAACTCCCGCCAATCAGAAACAGCCGACATTTGTTTACAAATTTCAAACGGCACGGAGGGGAAATGTCTTTCTTTGTAACGACTGTTGCGTTCGTTACCTTCCCCAACGGTACGGGAGAATTGAATCTCATTTCCATGACGACTATCGACCAATCAAAGCGTGCGCTGTTCATGAAAGGCTCGGTTACATGCCATGATGGCGGTTATGTGTCTCGACTTGAGCTCACAACCATACTCGGTAGCGAAAAGTTGAAACTTTGTGATAATATTTCCGTCTTCTTGAAGCGATTGAGAAACGCAAGGGAGGGAAAGCACGCTACCTGGGAAAAGTAATCTTCGATCTACACTCGAGTGAGGTTTTTGAGCGACTGGGATCCGTTAAAGCTGATTTATGGCGTTTTTTCGTCGGCCTGTCGAGTATACGAGTGTGCACCCTTGTGATATTTTAGGTAGAGGTGAACTAAAAAAAAAATTCTTGCTGAAATGCGGCTTGAAGGCTCCAAGACAGACAAGAAACGACAGCTGGACAACATTTGATGTGGTATGTAAACTTTAATGGATGTTTATTATCATTTTCCATCAACTATATATACTAGCGATAAAGTTTCATACAAATCCCTAGATTGTCTTCATGTTGTGAGCCTGGGCTCCCTGTGGTCTCCCCAACCAAAATTCCCTCTTGCTCTGACAAAGGGCTATCGCTCGAAACGTCAGCTGCTACTCGCTTCCCACGGCGGTTAGCATACCTTTATCGACTTTAGTTAATTATAGACCCATTCGAAAAATGGCGTCCAATTTAAAAAGCTGTTGTCCTGGTAACGTGAACACGAGGCTAGTCAGTCCACACAAAAGCTTTTGAACGTGTAAGCGAGGCTCAGTCCTAAACAATAGTTAATTAAATTGGACGCCATTTTTCGAATGGGTCTATACCAGTGTTTATGTTCCCCGCCGACGCAGACCAACACTAGTTTTTTACAGGAATTAGTTACCCATCATAGGTATTCAAGAGCCTTTATATAGCTCATTAGATATTCAAGGTCTTTGTATCATATAAATACCTCCATATAAAAACCTTGAATATCTAATGAGCAACATAGTGAAATTCACTGCGATCTTAGTGAAATAAAGGTTATCGAATAACAATAGAAAATGTGTCAAAAATTAAATAAATGTATTTAGTATATACCACACCAGTGAATATCACTTTTCGCGCGCTCTGATTGGTTACTCAAACAGTGAATATGATTAATCGGCCGCGTCAGGCAAAAAGGGCCCGGACGACATTCAAGTTAAATAATTCCTACAATGGTGTTCCTAATAACAGTTTGAAGATTGTATTGTATTCCTGAAGAGAAGCGCTACATTTCATTCCTAACAATAAATGTCAGTTTCAAGAAATTGAGAACGAAAATCAGGGGTGAAATTTACGTGATTTTGATGCAAGGGCCCGATTACAAATATGACCACAAAAAACAGGAATCCTGTCAGAGGGGATGATTTTGATGTATGATATTCATTTGTACCTGCTGGCATTAAAAGAGTAAAAAAAGAATAAGATGAACAAGATGATACCTTTTTGGCTAAAAAATGTATTTTCTGCAGTCATTCTGCTCCCCGTAGCTCGTAATATGATTTTCGCAACAGTATAAGTTATACCTTGAAACAATCGTCTGATGATAGGGAATGATTTGCGCCTGCTAAAATTGTGATCAAACCCTTCTGTAAAAATGTCGTAAATTTCGTCTTCGATTTCACTTGTCAATTTCATGAAATCAACACTACTTGTTAGTAGCAAAATGTGGCGCTCGCGATGTATTTTGTAATCGTACCACAAGTATAAAAAACATGGTACAATTTCAAAATACATTTACATATTATGTCGTCCGGGCCCTTTTTGCCTGACGCGGCTTATTTCATATTCACCTCCGAGCAAAGCAGCGATCATCTCGCGCGAGATTTTGTCCATTTGATAGAAAATAAAATTACTATTTGGTGCTGGCTATTCACCTTGGTAAGCTTCAAATATAACTTAGAATTTAAAAATAGTTATGTTGTCTCTACCAGCATGCTTTTGTATAATAAGTGATGTCGGCGATGACATCACATCATTAGCATATCAGAAATATAAACCTTTATATCTCGTAGACATAACATCCAAATCAAGAAATATCCTACCGTTGGACTATTCACTTCATGTACAATCGATATCAAATATAACGAATTTGGGCTTATATGCACTTTAACGTAAGATTATGCTTATAAAGCCTCCGTGCTAGTCTTTCTAGATCTTGATTTAACATGGTGTGTAGTTCACTGGCTGAATCAGAGGAGCAGTACAGTGCGGTATAGTCGGCTAATAGAGTAGCATGTAGTTATGATATGAAATCATGTTTGCCGCGTAGCACTAGTAAGTGTAAAGAATGTGATGTAAAGTGGTAAGCTGTAGTGCCAAGTGTGCACGCCCTACGAGGGAAAGAGAAAAAATATCTGACCCAAGTAGGACTCGAACCCAACGACCTCCAGGTTGCATGTCTGGCGCTCTACCAACTGAGCTATCAAGTCAGATGAGAGCAATCGTGGGTATTGGTGCGTTTTATGGGGTCACGGCGATTATATATGTATATGTTGTTATGATATGAAATCATGTTTGCCGCGTAGCACTAGAGTAGCAGTAGAGGAGTTAGGAGTTAGGCGAGTCATTGATGTAAATGAAGAACAGTAACGGATCAAGAATAGACCTTTTAGGAACCCCAACAGTAAGCTTTCACATGGTGATGAATCCTGGCCAATAACAGTGTTCTGGCAATGAGAGTAGAGGTAGGAATGAAACCAGGCTAGACTAGAGCTGTTTATTCCGAGCCGGGGACTAAGCTTTCTTAACATAATCACGTGGTCGCAGTTGACAGTGTCAAACGCCTTTCTCAGGTCGATAAACACTACACCATTAACTGGACCCTTATCCATACTTCCTAGAACTTCGTGAGCAAACTGCGTCAGAGCTAGCACAAAAGCCAAACTGAAGGACGGAGTCATTTCGCGTTGAAAAATATACAACATCTACGCTTTTAACTTTTGTTCAAATCGGATTAAATATATACCTTCTCCAATTAAAGACCTATACAACGGTATATAGTGAAGTCTCAAATTAGCTGTGCTTGTTTAAGAGTGTGTTGGTGTCACACAAGAATGATGGTCATTACATCGAAGTGAGGCATTTAATAATAATAATAATAATAATAACTTTATTTCAGTGTCAAATGAGAATAGCAGAATGATACATCCGCTAAGTGGGCACACTATAACTTAAAAAGAAATTACGAAATAACACGTGAAATAATTATGGTTTAAGAATATATACATACAATAATTAAAAAAATCCTAAGCTTTGTTTCAATAGTAAAATTTACATCAATACCGCTGACACTACTATTCGTAGACAAAATGATTGTCACGAGTCTTTGTTGTCTGGAGAACACACGAAAACAAGAAAAAGAACACAAGAAAGTTTTTCGACTGCTCTCCCAACAACCCATCCAGATGGCTTTTAAAATAAAAGGGCTAGCACTCAAAACATCAGCCACTTCTGAGGCGGTTAGCATACCTTAATCGATCCTTAGTTGATTACAGCAGTGTTTAATATCTCCGATGCAGACCCACACTTAGTCTAGACTTTACAGGAACTAGTTACGATTTCGATCTCTTTATATAGTTTTAGACAGAAAGAGCGCTGAAAGTTCTATATGTGGCTTATTCTGACTATTACCTAATCTCTAAATGATAAAGATAACATGGGTGAAAAGAGAATTAATGATGCATTGTCAAACATGTTTGGAACTATTTCTGAGGACAAAATGTGACATTTATCACCACACAACATGCCTTTTACCGACCTTTAACCTCTACGATGCCATGAACTGAGA
Source organism: Actinernus sp. WN-2022 (assembly GCA_030867875.1). NCBI lineage: Eukaryota > Metazoa > Cnidaria > Anthozoa > Actiniaria > Actinernidae > Actinernus > Actinernus sp. WN-2022. The sequence goes on along the minus strand of JAOWCC010001751.1, from coordinate 32,445,497 downwards.
GTTTGGAACGATAACCTATTTTAAACTTGCCGCAAGTTCAAAATCCAAATTTAGCAAGGGAATTTGAGATTCCAATGTGTTCTAGAAATCTAGAAAGTTTGATTTAAATAATACTAATATCTATCAGATTTCAACAAAAAACGGCTACGAGTTACTATTATATCAATATACATTCGAAGAGAAAATCGAGAATCGAAAAACCCGAATTTGGAGGCAAAGGCGATAGTGCTTATAATCACGCAAAGAATCACGGATTGAGTGCAAATCGTTAATCGACCGTACCGACTTGACTTTTACCAACAATCCTTCGCGCGTGAAAAACTTTAAATTCGTTATAAAATTGCGGTAGCGAGGTTTTAAACCTCAAAATCAAGCCAGTACAAGTGCTGTTGCCAATACGCTGTAATTTAAGAGAACTGAGGATTTCTACGTGTTAGTTGAACTGGGTTAGGTTCGCAAAGGATTGTGATCAAATGTACAGCAACCACTTTTACTGGACGGTGGATTGAGATCTCATCTACAAAATTCCGTTGTTACGAAAGTTAAGTTGGTTTTCATATGTCGGGAAAATCCCAGACGGTCGGCGATTTCGAAGCCGTAGATTTCGTAGCTGTTTCCCTTATGAAAACAAGACAAATTGACTGTTCGCGATCGACGGGGACGATCGTGATCAGGAAAATCAGGAACGGTGCTATTTTGCCGACGCGTCCCAGATTTCTGCGATTGTTTGCGATCACTCCTGATATATGAAAACATAAATCCCGACTGTCGGGCACAGTTGTTTTACTTGGTCCAGACATCTAGCGTTTTAGCCCATTTTCTCTATTGTTTGCTCGAGTGTCGTTGCGTAAGCTTTTGAATTTAGCGCAGCTGTCCGTAAAAATGTCCTGGATGTGTCACGGCATTCTGGGTAATGCATCATTATGGATCATTATCAGTACAGAACAGCAGCGCGTATATAGCGGATTTCATACGAGCAGGCTTGCGGCACGGTTACTATACGGCATGCCATGACATTGAAGTGGTTTCCCCATTGATTTTGTCCTGCTGATCCAATCAAATTACAGAGTTATGGTACCGCACGGTAACAGTACGGTTACGGTAAGGTTACATGATATGAAACAATCTTGCCCGCTGAGCAACCAATCAGATTGCAGCATTCAGAGTCATCTTGCCCGCTCACTGAGCTGCCATATAATAAACCGTATTTTTGTCCAACTCATACGAAATCCACTCTAATACCGACTGCAGGCCATACAGTACCAACAAGCAAACATTCATACCATGCTCTCGTCACTGTCACTCTCGTCTTTCATCTGCGCTATCAGTCCATGTGCATCGCCGTCATCGTCGTCATCACTTTCATCATCACGATCACTTCCATCATCATCATCACTGTTCTCAATAATCCACGATGCCTGGTAATCTGATGTGCCTTTTGGAACTCGTTTACTTGCGGCATGACTCATCTCACGTGTTTGACTAGAGGTTTCTTGTTGTGAAAAACAACAACGATCAACACAATTTTCATAATCAGATTGACCATTAAGGCTCCACATAAATAACAAGCAAATGAATTTACCCATGCTTAAAGTGGTTGGACGTGACAGACCTTTATTTTCGCAGTCCGGACGGACGATTATCTTCAGAGAAACTCGCGCACATGTGGGATGATTAAAATCGAAGCAAATATGCAACAATAACTGACAAACTATAGACATTTCAGTTAGCAAGCATTGAGGGGACTTTAACTAACGACCAATTGAACAATGACTCCATACATGTGCAACACCATGTCCCTTTAATAACAGAAATACGGTTCGTGTAGTCTGTAATCATATCTCCGCCAGTAGGGTTTTTTGCACACGGAATAAAGAACTCGCCCTTACCATCTGCTTCTCGTAGTTCCTCGTCAGTCGGCCATGTCTGCTCGCCCTCCATTGTATCTGGCACCACTTCAGACTGGAGAGTCTCCTGGAAAGCAGCATTGGCTCTATGGATTACCTTCATGTCTTCATCCATGGCAGAACTGCTCGGCTCAATGTCCTGAAGAAAGCGTCGATGTTATTTTTACGAAAATGAAAATTATAGTTATCCTCGTGTGGAAATGAAATGCATCTGAACTCTTTAAACTAGAACGTGTTTTGTTTGGCAGAGAGTAAGTTATTCATTTTTAAAGCTCAAATTCTACATATGATTAAATGAGCTTCACAAGGGATGTTTTGTAATAAGACATGCAGATCACAATCATGAGTGGTTGTTAGTAGTCCAGAATACAGGCTATTGTGCCGGGAGACGATACGCCATTCTATTAAGAAATAGCACGACAGGTTCTTTTACGAATATATTAGTACAGTCACACCGCGGCAAAACGGTATGCTCCGCTGGCCAAAAGAACGAAGGCTCTGCTATCAAATACAAATTACCGAGGGCTTCAACTTTTTTAGTAAATAATTTTATAACTTAGTAAACTCACAATGAATTACAAATTAAGAAAACTTCAACCTGTTTAAGTCTTAGGCTTAGCTTTTAAGTAGTTTTCTTAGTTTTTGACAAAGCAGTTCACAAATGAATACTTTTAAGCAGAAACGTTAAAATCACGGCATGTGCCTGTTGTTTCATTTCAGTTTTCGCGGGAAACTGGGGGCGGCCGCGCGCGGACAAGAAATAGCAAATACGCATGCGCGTGACGTTTTGCCGCGGTGTGTAGTACAGTAAGGAGACGGGCAACAGCTAAACATCCCTGCCCAAGGACGTTGCCCGACATGCAGCCTCCCGCACACAAGACCGGCAGTCTACCATTGAGCAACATCTGTAACTACGCGGATATTTAACTACTCATAGCGTATGTCTTTCAGTCAATCTTTTATTTTTTTTACAATATATATTATATGTATGTTTACAAACAAAATAAAATAAAATGAAATATATACATTATTATTTGATTATTTGCTTGTTTGTTTGCCTATATCGATTTCTAGATCTATGTGGAATATGTTATATTAGTATATACCACACCAGTGAATATCATTTTTCGCGCGCTCTGATTGGCTACTCAAACAGTGAATATGATTTCATATTCACCTCCGAGCAAAGCAGCGATCACCTCGCGCGAGTTTTTGTCCATTTAATTTGACCGAAAATAAAATAACTATTTGGTGCTGGCTATTCACCTGCAGTGTGGTATAAAACAATTATTCACCGAAGTGGAGGTGAATAGCGGTGGATATTAACTATATAGTATGTATATATGGATGCCATTTATGATGTATCCATGATTTATTGAATAATCGAATATAGAAGCGCGGCTGTTGTTGGTTAAGGGCCTTAAGTATTATGTTAGTAGAAGACTGCGAGTCGTCTTTGGCTGTGAGGGTAACCAATCTGTTAGCATTATTGGCGACAATGTTGGACGCAGTTTCCAGCCCCGTTGTATCCATAACATTTACTTACCACTGCCATAGATAAGTCGCCCGATTTTGAGGAGGATTTTCGTTTCCCTTGAAATGGGAATGGGTCAGGAATGGCATCGATCTATTACAACGAAAAACTACATGTTACAGCACGTAATACTGCGACCGATTAGTACCAAAAAAGATCAGTGGCCACAGAAAACGGGAGTCACAAAAAAATGATTCAAAAACACCATCGAGATTCCCTGCTATACTAATGACCCCATAGGCCTTTTGCAGGAAACATCCCAAAAGAAAATATATTACTTTCTCTAATTGGAAAACAAAGCACCGAATCCTCTGGAGAGCTGTCACATGATCTGAATTGGGACAACAAATGTACAAGCTAAATCGGTCAATTGTATTTGATAAACCATGTTTTAATCATTTTGTCCCTTAACATGCTTAACACCAATGGAAAATAAAGTGTTGACTTTGCATAGCTCCCCTACGGAGCCCTGGAAGAGCCATTCGTAAATTCAGACTTTTGTAGTGCTAACCATGTGTCCCAAAAATACCAACAGTAATATAGTTCTGCGTTTACTGAACTTTAAGTAAACGCCCTTTTAATGCAGTGTGTATTACAACTATAAAAAAGTCGAGATTTATGAGTAAGCTCTTCCTTTTTTGGAGGGCACTCTTTGGGGCCCGTTACCAGTGGTGATCGGATCGATATCCAGCTACATTTTAGGATGACTTTAGAAAAGTGCAGGGTTCGAACAATAAACAAAAAGTAACACTTTCAATTTGACTCTGATTCCAGTCTCTACTCATGTTTTAAGAAAATTCACAACATTTAGAGTTCTGGAAGTATTCGTATTTCACTCACATTCAAATTTTTGTATTACTTTTCCTAAAAAAATATTTTGATTGTGAGAAGTGTGGGGGCTACAGGAACAAAAAATTCAACAGGATTCAACATAAAATGATACCAATGAAGTGAATAATGGACATTATAAGTACTGTTAACCCACAGTTCCTTTGGGTATTTTCTGTCTACGAATAGTGTTCTGCCCAGATTCTAAATATAGAAAACTCATATTTGACGCAAAGCATCATGGGATTGAAATGCCGACAAATATTCCAGAATCCAACTCAAGATTATGTGTAGCTATGAAGAAAGCAGGTGCTACGAAGCACTGTTTTGGGGGTATTTGTCGATCAGATTCACGATATACTGATAAATTACCGCCAGGAACCTTCGGTTCAACCTGTGGTGGTTTGGTTAATTTGGCACCTGGAACGTACCTCATCTTCTGAGTAAAACTCTAAAATTATCCATACCGCACGCAGGACTGACAACTATGTCCGAGGCAGCCATTTTGAAATATTTGTCAGCATTTCGATCCCACAATGCAATGTTGTCATTATGCTAATATTTTATGACGTCAACTGGGCAGAACGCAATTGTACTTCAGCTTCTTAAAAGTAAATGTTTTAGAAATATTATATACAGGAAAAGAACTCTCTCATAAGTTCTTCGTGGTTAACATTAAATTGGGTTTGGTTTTGCCTCAGCGAATGCACGGTTCAGAAGAACAGTACAAAGAACAACAGTAGAATGATTCCTTGTGCAAGTGCACTTCAATGTAGTTGCAGTGCGACTGAATAGAAACCACGGCCACTTAGACAACGAGAACCAATCACATTGCAGAACGAAAACAAAGCATTCCAACTTACGGTTACTTGAGCCAATCAGTGTCGAGTACAAGACAATAGCATTTCGACTTGTATGAGTTTCCATTCGGTAAAAGGCGAATTTCATCGACTAGATCTGAAGTCAAAGTCCATTGAATGAAGAAAATCGCATGGATATACTAGTATTGGTATTTGAAATGCTTTATTTTCGTTCTGCAATGTGATTGGTTCTCGTTGTCTAAGTGGCCCAGCTAGGTTACAGTAGGCGCACTGTATAGCGGTACAATACTTTGTAAAATCATACCTGACTCATCTGGAAGTCTCCAAAGCCAGCCAAGTGTACCAATCTGTTTGCTGACAATGTCTGTCCCCTAATATAGCCTGTGACCTTTAGTGTACCCTTAGAAATGTTCTGTTGTTCGGCATTTGGTTGGAATACCACATTTTGAGCCAGTAGGTGGGGTCGCTGGTCACGAAAACGAAGACTTCGCTGATGGTGATTTGATATTAGTCTCAGAGCAGTGAGGGCATCCTTCAGTGAAATAATTCATGTAATAAGAAGAAGAAAAGCATAGTAAAAATATTTCGTACAAACTACATAAGGTCACGTTCAAATTTAAGCAACAACGACGGCGACGGCATTCACGACGGGAAGTAGAAAAGTGTTTTCTCCCGAAAGTTGGTGTTTACTATTTTCCTAATTCGCCTTTCCTTATTCGTCTTTAAATTCTTCTAACCTCCATGTCTTTGAAAAGAATATGATAAGCACAGAGTTTCGTTCCGTCGAACGAATACTAGTAGCGTTGCGTGACGACACAAATAACGGCTGCGAAGGACACTAAACGAATAACGGAGATATTTACTTTCTTGCGTTCTCTTGTTAACGTAAACTTAGGGGATTTTACGTTGTGTTTTACAGACTACGGTCCAAATGTAGACGACTGTGTATATTTTCAAGTGCAGTTATATCTATTTTGTTATTAAGGCTATCGTCGGTTCTTAAGTTCTCTAATAGTGGAAAAACAGCAGGCAAAAACTTACTGTTCAAAACAATATTGCACTTAAACACACATCCTTAATTTCAGCATAGGAAAAGTTATATTAATGACAGAGGACGAAGATATTGAGGGGTCTCTTAATTTGTGTGGGCATGCAGTTAAGGGGAGGCTCTTGAAAAATACAGGAGTTACAAGTGGGGCCTTGGGTTTTTCCACTGATAAAGGGGAGCACTCGAAAAGTTGAAAAGATGGAAAGGGGGCTACGAAAATTTTACACTCAATTTCAATATCTTCATCCCTCCTTGTCATATTATTAAATAAACTGTTCTTAAAATCTTATTAATATGAAGATAAAACATCTACACATGTAATAACCTGTGTGGTATCCAGATTATGAGGCTTGTCTTTTGGAAACCTGATGTAAAATAGTGCAAGAGAAAGAAAGGAAAACATTACTGTTACAATGTAGTAGTCAGCCTCGCCTTTTGCTTAAAGTGGAAGGGAACACTCATTTAAGAAACTCATGTATTTTTTCTCTGACAGAAAAGCTGGTAGCATTAAAGGTGTACCAAACACATCCACATGATGCCATTACCTTTTTTCTACAAGTTTTAAGACACCCTTTTTTATATCATTTCTCTTCTTTGGTGGACACTTCTCTAGTCCCTACAGTACAATATGGAAAACACAAGACAACAGAACATTATTTTCAGACCCCATAATAATATTTTCTTATATTTATATTAGGCCAAACAAAATAAATGTTGTGTTTCTGGCAACAAGCTGGAAAAATCATGTCTTTTTATATGCATGATTACGTTGTTGTCATGTTCATGCGATCGCGCTGAAGACACAATGTACTCCCAGGTTGAGAATCTTGCCAAGATCTTGCAAGATTCTCAACCTGGGCTGAGAAGTAGTTGTTTACATACTTTTCATTGTTTTAATATGTTATATGTTTTTATGTTTATTTTAAGTTTCGAGTCTTGGAAAATAGCAATAAAAAGTTTGACATTGGCATGAAAAAATCGAGGTCAGGTTACCAGAAACACAAAATTTATTTTGTTTGGCCTTACTGAACTGACATAATTTAAGATAAGAACAGATAAAGATAACAACTAGATTATATGATATGAATATTTGATTATTAAAATATCTGTAAACATGTATATTTGTACACATTTGACCTGCTTTATTTGTCCTAGAAATGACCTCAAGTGAAGTCAAAGTCACAATGTGGCAAAATGTTATGCACCACTGGCCAATAAGAATGGATTGATACCCTGGGGAGGAAACATTTCTAACAGGGGTGATTGCCTTTGTTGACTTTCAGTTTTCATGGGAGACTGGCATGAAACTTGTCCACGTGCTCACTAAAAATGCATGTTCACTAGAAATGCATGCGCATTACATTGGAGCATTGAAGAGCAGAGATTCTTGTCGGAATAACGGACTAACATTTCAAAAGAGTGACTTTGTGCAAAGTGCCAATGGATAACATTAAGTCGCCGGCTTAACTCATGGTTGAACAAAGAACTGTTTGGCTAAAAAGGCTATTTGAAAGGGCTGTGTGCAAAAAGGGCGTAAGTGACTCTTGATCACATTCTAAATTCTCCTTCAATTTCTTTGTTTTCTAAGGGAGAAATTCGAATGTGATCAACAATCACTTATGCCCTTTTTGCACACAGCCCTTCATTTGTTATCGTTGGAGATTTACAGAGTTGTGTTTTCAGGCAAAACAAACTGTTAATATTCTGGAGCTAATAAGACCATTTCAGTAACGGTTTGAGCTTTCCAAAAATGGCTGTGTTGGGCCTTCGTTTGTGCTTTGCCTTTAGATTTATTAAAGATTTTTAAGGAGATTGAAACCCTATAGTGTTCTCTGGCCCTGTCGAAAATTTTGCAGTGTACCCACAATTGTTTCCGGTCTGTGTTGAGCCCAAAGGGTTATATCAGGATATATCCGTGTTAGCTACGGGGATAGCTCGCAGGGATTCGGGAAAGATTATATTTTCAAAACACAAAGCGTCTGAAATTAAGTCATCTGTATAATAACTCTATTTCGAGATCATACTAATGTGAAGCAAACTTTTGATTAGAAAGGGCTAATGGCTTCAAATAAAATAAATAAAAACGAAACGAAAGAGTTCAGCTGGAATGAGCACATTAGGCAATGATAAACGAAAATTTCACAAACGGCCCTTAATGGTAGGCTTGAAAACCCAAAAGAATGCAAAACAAAATGACCATGGACATCGTTAACTCATGTTTGACTCAGCTCTCCAGTAAACAAGCTCATAGTTATAAAACAAAGTGGGGGAGGCGTTTCACACAATAGGGAACTGGGTAACGGGTAGATATTTCGCTATTAAGGTTATTTATGATTATTTTTGTTGTTGTTTTCAAAGAATATTGGCATGAAATAGACAAATTGAATGATATTAAGGATATTAAAGAATTGAACCCAGGGTTAACGGCTTGGGCACCATGAAAAACCTCTGAGAGAAAATACAAATTGTTTTTTGCAAATCTTTAGTTTATTTATTATCAGCATTTTCACATACATGTACAAGAATCGTCAAGATCTACGTAAAATTTAACTTGATAAAACGAGAGTGAACATACATGTACAGTCACTGTAAATAAGAGCAAAGAGTGTCACTCAGTCAAATTGGCATTGATGCCCTTTTTACAGTACCCTGGGTGCCAGAGGTTCTAGCCAAAGTTTAGGATCGGCGAGCTTGTCGATCCTAAACTTTGGCTTAGAGAGGGCAGTAGAACCTCTGGCACCCAGGGTATTTTTACAGATGGCCCAATTAAAGTACATGTAGATATGGTAATGGGAAGGTAACCTTGGATTGGTCTATTAAGCAATACCTGCAAAGGCAGCACCAGTTACTACAGTAGCTGTAGTACTGTCTACGTATAAGTGAACAGAACATCTCACTGACCTGTATTCCATGAAAAGTTGCAGGTAATCCCTGGGCAAATACACATGATAGACATTTATCTATGTATGAATCTACTGGGTTGTCGACAGCAATCAAGAACACCATTGTGTCTGCAACCTGGAGTGAGCAACATAAGCATTTATATTTTATGTATATTGTAATCACTGGCCATGGAACATACACAATCTAAACTAACTAATGTCCTTTTCTCTATGCAAATCTGAAGAGTAATTAAATGTGTAGTTTATAGATGCATGTACAAATTTGTCTTTTTATGGGCTTGAATAAATATTTGTCTTGGAAGTCCAGTACAGATAAAACCTTCAATCGAGAAGTGAATGAAATGATTGCCTTTTTAAAAGCATGGACTAACTGTATGGTAGCCATAAACTACAAATCATAATTATTGTCATACCTTTGCTGCATCAAGGGTAGAATAAACATCTCCATATTTCAAAGGTAAGAATGTAAAACGCTGCTTTAAGAGTTGAGAGCTGCTCAGAAAGAACAAAGAAAGAATAAAGAAAGAAGTAGCTCGCATAGAAATAAATATGATGTTGTTTGTCTAGCCACAATTATTGTTTAACTTACACTACTGTGGTTGAGTCAGTTGAAGGGTAAACCACCCCATCTTCATCACATTCAGAAAATAGCTTTAGTGCTACTTGGACATCACAACTTGATGACAGAGGAACAATAGCCTGTATGAGAACATAAAATGTCAGCATCGTAAGAATTCATTGCGAATCAATATAATACAACAGTACATTAAAGGGGCACTGTCAATCACATTGTCAATCACATGGTACAATCATGTACCTTTAAGTTACTTTCTTTAAAACAAAACTACATTGACTGTACAAAAACAACACCCTGAGATATAGATGAGAAATATCATGTGAATCTTCTGATACACTTGTCAATTTGATAGAGGATGGAATAGATTATAGTAGATTACAATAGCTTATAAATTCTAGAAACTTAATTTCAGTTACAGTGAACCGATTTCAAGTTGCTCTAAATTTCTCTTATACATCGTAAGTAGTATATTTCATCCACTTGAATCTTTGCCAAAATCTTCAAAATCTTCATACCTGGAAAGAACACTCTGCAAATCTGAGTAGTTATTTTTGTCTTTTGTCATGAGATAGTTTATTATTTGGGGGTTGACAGTGCTGGCCCCTTCACAATTTGAACTTATACTACACCTATTGCTCAGGCATGATTGAACTGTACAGACAGTTGAATGTAAAGGTGCAGAGTTTCAGGCTAAAAGTAGACGAGAAATAACTGATATTAATAATTAAACCTTACCACAATGTGGGGAGGACTACCATGTTTCCCAATCTTCCTCTTCAGTTCTAACACCTCTTCTCTCTTTTTTCCTCGAATTTGTTTAGCCTATAGTTATAAAAAAGAAAGATATCATATAATTACATGTACTTGAAAGATAAAGTTGTAAGACAGTACTGTTAGTATAGGTTTAAAGTGCCTATCACCTTTTTGCAATTTTGATAGCTTATGAACCTCCGAAAAGTTTTGAGTACTTCTGTGAAGAAAGTTTTGGTTTAAAGTGAATACTTTATGTTCTACGCTTGTTTGAAATTGTGTAAATGTGACCTTTCCTGACCCATGACCGCGTAAGTAAAAGCCTGGGTCGAAACCTGGGTAGACGTCATCTCATTAATAAATTATTCTCCATGGCGCCTTTTTATCACAACAACATCGATGCATAGAAAATATACACAGTTTTTGAGTTGTTAGTAAAGAAAAAAGTCATTTTAGTCAACATGTTAAGTATTTCTTCAAATGATTGCAAAGCCGAATTAATTATATGACGTCAAGATGACGTCTACCCAGGTTTCAACCCAGGCTTTTACTTACGCGGTCATGGGTCAGGAAAGGTCATATTTACATGATTTCAAACAAGCGTAGAACATAAAGTATTCACTTTAAACCAAAACTTTCTTCACAGAAGTACTCAAAACTTTTCGGAGGTTCATAAGCTATCAAAATTGCAAAAGGGTGATAGGCACTTTAACTAATACAATGTATTGTAATAAACAAATCATCTCCTTGATTAACCAGATGGTATATTTATGAAGAATTTACCATGATTAATACTCGATGTATGTATTTATTTCACATTTATTTATAAGTTCTAATTTGAAGGGAGTAATAAACAGGGTCCTTGGATTTATCCAAGTTATTAATTGACCATTGACTCCTATGGTGCCCCAAAACCACCCCAATAAAAACAGGGAACTCAAAAATAATAATTATATTAAATCTATAGGTGCTGGCATTCTGATGGATGGCTAAAGAAACCAAGCTATGACATTGATTGACAGACTCCAAACTTTGGAGAAAAATGCATTTGTTTTGGCGACATGTTTTTGTTTCTTCGATTTTTACAAATTTTTAGGAGCTGAAAATCAGTTTTTTTTAAACTTATCATTTGCACATAAAATTAAAGCAAACACAAAATATCATGCATTACAGTTCCTTCTTTAATCTCTCCAACCACACGGTTTGTTTGCACAAGATGCATCAAATAACTGTGAACAATGGCATGCCTTTTCTCTGTACCACATTTTCCAACACCCACTTCCAATTACATGCTGGGTAATGGACAAACATTTGACAAGGTGTCCTGTCCACCCTCTGGAGCTCCTGTAGGTTTTTGTATTAAGTCTTTTTACTTTACAACCAAGAAAGGTGATACTGACACAAGCCAAGGCCTTAATAAAAGCACCAAGAACACAACCCAGTAGATGTGGCAGGGTAAAAAGTTCACCAACTGTAGAGATTTAGGCTTTTCATTCAGCAATTATTTGGTTTGTGTCAATGAAGAAAGACAAGTACAGAAAACCCCAATGAAATCCCCTCACAAAGCTTACTAAAAGCAATTAAGCCAAGCAATTTTCAGCCTTCTTCAGACTTCATGTTATCCTTTGGCTCTCTTCCAGTGTCTTTATTCAAACTCTACGCTAGCAAGCTTGGCATGTCATCACCATCACTGTAGAATCCTCCCAAATGGCACTGTGGGAAAAGCTTGAGCCATTGGCTTAAAAGATCAGAAGTACTTAACTAATCAGGGCTATAGCCAAACCCAGACTGAGTGGGGAGGATTGAGTTAGCACTCTGGATTTTCTACATGTAATTTAAGGCAAACCGCACTTCACCCGTGGGAATGGCCAAATCTATGTGGATACTGGATCACAGAGGATTTGGCCATTCCTACAGGTGAAGTGGGGCTTAATTCTTGTGGTGCCCTCTGGTGCACTTGACACTGCTTCACCAGTCGTACAATGTCTGCATTGATTCTTGGCCACCATACATACAGTAACTGCAGGCCAGTGACTTCATACGAGACATTCCAGGATGAGCTTTGTGCAGCTCCGTGAGAAGCTTCTCTCTTCCTGATTGAGGTATAAAGACTCTGCTACCCCAAATCACACATGCTGCTTCAACTGACAGTTCAGTTTTCCTTGCACAATATGGGTGGAAACTTTCATCTGGAGAGGCTGATGACCACCCTTGCTCTATATACTGTGGCATGCAAGACAGCACTGCGTCTTGCCGTATCCAAGTCTTGATCTCTGATGCATGCACTGGTGTTGGGTCAATCAACTCCATCAACACAATATAGTGTCACCTGGTGTCAGTACTGATTCTGGTTCATCCAGTAGAGGTACATGTGTAGGTGACTCAGTGCATCTGAATTCTCATGCATGCAGCCCTTCCTATACACAATTGTATACTCATATACAGCTGTCAGGGCCCATTTCTGGATTTGAGTTGCTGCCATTGGTGGAATCCTCTTTTGACTGTTAAACGAACCAACAAGTGGCTTGTGGTCCGTCAATATTTCATAGGGCTTTCCATACAGTACAGCCTAGAACTAACCTCCAGTGCATTCGCGTTTGCTCAAAAAGTAAATGCAGTAAACGCACCCATGCATTCACTTGATGTTCACTGTGTTTGCTGGGTTCGCTTCACAAATACATGTCAAATACAAGGCACTTAAATGTACACATGAACATCTGCATGAACAATTGGAGCAAACACAAAGAATACATGTGTGGCCAAAGTGAAAACAGCAAACATTGAAGCGAATGCCATAGTCAAAGACATACAATCTATGTAACTCAAACTTGCCTAAAACACAGACTAATGTTCTGGAATATTTACATTAGGTGGTCCTTGGGTATGCAAGTTATATTACAATCCTAGTATTCATTTAGGGTGGAGGAATGTTATACCACATGACCAAATGTAAATTAGACCAGATACAGTCAACTCTCCGCTAACGGACACTCTCGTAAGCGGACAGCTCTACTTACGGACGCCTTTTCAAATCCCCATTTTACCTCCCAGTCAAACTCTGTATTTACACATTTCCGTAAGCGGACGCGGACACTTTTGAAAATGAAAATTGGATTTTTCTTTTGTTTACGTTCTCTCGTAAGCGGACACCCCATGTATAATAATTGACTCTTGGCAATGAGTTATACTATATAATTTTTTTTTTCAAGTTTTAACATTTGACATCAATAAAGAGTTTCGCTCTATATCTTCAGTTGCCATTTTTGTCTACCCAATAAAACATAATTAACACCCGCTAATTAACTTTCCCGTAAGCAGACATCCACCCTATTTTTCTTTGGTGTCCGCTTATGGGAATAATTCTCTTAAGCGGACAGCTCTACTAACGGACACTTTTTTCAATTCCCGAGGGTGTCCGCTTACGAGAGAGTTGACTGTATGTGCATATATGTTGTAGGTCAATTTGACTCCTAGGTCAAATTGACCCCGAGTCAATTCAACCTAGGTCAAATTGATTCAACCTGGTGTTTGTGTTTAAGGTAATCACTGTTTTATTCAGGTAATTTTTTCAAGATTCTAAAAAGGGAACTTACATGTACATTGAATGTTCATTGATATTAGGGTTTTTAAATGTAAGGGTTTGGGTCAGTTCACAAGGAACATTTAAGAAGTATTATATTTATGTGTTGTTTAGTGATTTAAATAGCCCTATTAAAGAACCCTACATTAGTGAGCACTTGTTGTTGACGGTTAGGGTCTTCTTAAATGTAGGGGAAGGGTTTGGATTAATTCACAGGACCACTCACTCACTAGCAGAAGAAGGATTACAGTCTGTATTATTTAGTGATTACCTGTAAACAGCCTAAATAATATTAGTGAGCACACGTTGTTGACGGTTAGGGTGTTTTTAAATGTAGGGTTAGGATTTGTATTAGTTCTCAGCATCATAGAAGAAGGATTACAGTCTGTATTATTTAGTAACTAATAGTTCTGAACACCCTAAATAAATTAGTGACTATAGCTCTAAACACCGAAAATTAGTGAGCACCACTGTGGATGGTTAGGGTGTTTTTAAATGTAGGGTTAGGTTTTGCATTGGTTCACATGCAGGACCATTGAAGAAGCATATTTCTCTGTTTTTTAGTGATTTACCGGTAGCTCTAAACACCCAGAATTAGTGAGCAATTGGGTTTACTGAGCTTACTGTTAGGGTTTGGATTAGTTTTCAGGTCAATTAAATCGATTTATAATAGTGTTAGGAATGAGTTTGCTTGGAGTGGGGTGTTATTAAACTGGCTTTAATAAATCTGCTTGTTATTACTGGCCCTGTGCATGGAAACGGCAAAGTGAAATATGACTGTTGATAACGTTTTGAGTTATTTATGTGTAAGTTCTCAAACATTTATCTATTTCTGTGTCTTTTCGCACCTCTGTGGGCGATTCTTTGATGAGAGACCAAGACAATATAATACAGCATTTCTTTGAGTCACTTTCCAATTGTGTTTTATTCCATTTGAAAAGCTGAGTCTAACGAGTACGAGCCGGTAATACTCCAAGATCATCTGCACTCGTTACTTTACTGAGATACTGTTTAGCTCTTGAATCGTAGAAATCTTCTTCTAGATACAATGTTAGAGGTGATTCGCTTTCTTTTCCCTTTCTTCTCCCTTTACTTTATCTGTCAGTGATCTGAGTGATTACTCTGCAAAAGTATGTTCAGTTACGTCGACACAGTTTGTTTCGAAGTACGAGTGGAGCCGTAATGAAGTACACCTGATCATCTATAAACGATGTATTTTTCCTGTATTTTTCTGTATTTAGCTTTCTAGTTTTCATGAAAGAACGAATGAACGCAGAGTCAACACAAACTTTACAGTTTGGTCCGGGTTTAATATCGTCCATGTTTTTCGAAAGATGTTTCCAAGTCCGATTTTGTTAGCAGTACGCATGCGCGCATAACGAGAGGGACTGGGTTCCACGATTACTCACATGGAGAATAAATGATGTGTTCAAATCAACAAGCGCTTTCGTGGCGCAGTGCGATAATCCATTGGATTAATATCTACCAGGCGTTCCTCGTGATTCAGCCAAGTTAAGCCCGATCGGGCGAGGTAAGTAAATGGATGGGTGACTTGAATGTAAGTGGCATAACATCAGGGGGGTTAAGAAAAGGATAGAAGTAGGGGGTGGTAGTAGGAAGAGAAGGGAGGATGTAGGAAGAAGAGGGGAGGGTAGTCAAAAAAAATTTGTAGGGGAGGGGTGGGTGATTTTTTCTTCTTTTTAGTACTCACCCTAAAAAAACTAAACTCCTTTTTTTTATGAATCCCCAAAAATAATAAATCCCTTTTTAGAATCATTGACCTAGGTTAAATTGACCAGCAACATATACATGTACATGTACATGTAGCTTAAATACAGAAGGCAGTTGTAGTTTTAGCTTTGCTTCGTGCTTCAGGGTTTACTGGGTCAAGTTATTAGTTGTGATATCAATCTTTATTGATCGATTGACATAATCGATACCAATTACATGTACAATGTAGCTAATCCTTTTCGATTGATGTTGAACAAGAGGCCCCGAGTGGCCTTAGCTTGGGCCATCTAGGCCTAGGTATTGAATACATAGAGTTCTAGCATATTTTGTCATACATGGTTTGTGCTAGGCGAGCCCGAAAATTGGTTTACTACTGATGCTCTTGTGATAATTTATATACATGTATAATGGAACTACAAATGTCAAAATGCCCCATGTATGCCCGGAAAGGAGGGGGTGGGGGCCAGTTTTGGAAATGATAGAGCCACAATACACACACATACATACATGCTGTACATGTACATTTCAGCCACAATTTCTTTTCAATAATAGTTCCTTGAGGATCTTTAATTTAGAATTATAAAAACTTGGTATGGGTGTTGTTGATTGAAGTGCAATGGTTAACATTTGAGTAGTAATTCCAAATAATGTTTCTCGGCTATTCCTTGTGAATATTTAGAATGTGTCATTCTACATGTGAAATAAAGTAATCTGTCTAGATGTTTGAGTAATACTCAATAACGAACAAGAGGAGACGGCTGAAATTCAGACTAAATTCTCAATACAATAATTATTTGTGATTGGGGTTGTAAACTGCAGCTAGACCACCATTTTCAAATAATTTATTAGTGAGCACTGTACTAGAGTCTAGTGTTCATTTTCTACATCTTGAAGGAGACTGAAACTTATAACGGCCGGCCACAAACTAACATGCAATTTCCACCCTTTCTTTCTATCATTGGGGTCACAGCAAGTTTAATTTTCATTCCCAAATAATTCTTAAAAGTACTGGTACTCCGGACTGAGTGAAAGTGCCGATGCTGAACTGGAATGGTCAATTCCAAGAACTGAGGAATTGGGCCATTTACTACTATATTTGATGCCATTACTAACAACAACAACAATAACATACAACAAGAGGCCCTGATTGGCCTTAACTCGGGCCATCTATAGCAATGATGTACTGCATTGAGTGCTAGCATAATTTTGTGTCAACATGGTTTGTGCTAGAGTAGCCAGAGAATTGGTTCTCTACTGATGCTCTTGTATGTCAATGTACAAGTGCCCCACGTATTCTGGGGGGGGGGGAGGGGAGAGGGGGGGGGGAGTTAGGTTAGGGTATGCCTGGGGGGAGAGGGGGGGTTAGAAATGATAGAGCCATAATACACACACAACACACACATACATACATGCTGTGCATTTCAGCCACAATTTCCCTCAATTCTGTAGTTTAATATTACTTTCTTTTCAATATTATTGTTCCTTGAGGGTCGTTAGAATTACAAAAAAAACTTGGTATGGGTGTTGTTGATTGAAGTGCAATGGTTATTTGAGTAGTCTGCATGATATCGAGTCACTCAAATTTGATGCATTGTAATTATATCAGGTGCAGTACAACTATGAGAAATCAAGCAATTTAGAACAACAAATTCCACATAATGTTGCTATTCATTGTGAATAGTTAGGTAATGTCATTCTACATGTGAAATAAAGTCATATCTATTTGTAATTCTCAATTATTAACAAACCAGTGGAGATGGCTGACATTCAGGCTAAATTCTCAATACAATATTTTCAATTGAGGTCGTAAACTACAGACCACCATTTTCTAGTATTAGTGAACTGCCACTGTGCTAGTGCTCATTTTCTACATCTTGAAGGAGACTGAAACTTATAATGGCAGGCCACAAATAAACATGCATTGTCCACTCTTTTTATATCATTGGGGTCGCAGCAAGATTAATTTTCATTCCCAAATAATTCGGAAAAGTACTCGTACTCCTGATCGTGACCGAGTGAAAGTGACGATGCTGGCCAAGAACTGAGGAACAACAACAACAATTACATTTATTTTCTCATAAGATGATGGAAATGTTTACGAGTAATAAGGCATAATAAGAAATACAATGATGAGAAGGTAGGTCCTTAAGGTAACCTTAGGGTTAATATCTTAAGCCAGGACCAGCTCAGATGGAAAACAATGAAACAAGATCTAGCTTGCATGGATAATATATAATGGTACCAAGAAAGGGGAAGGGAAAGAAAGAGTGCTACTTGCATGTAAGTATACTCTCAGTTCTGGACCAAATTTAGTTATGTTATGTTATAAACTTGCAATAATGATAAATACACTACTCGATACATAATATCATTATGTCAGTTCTAAAAAAACACATTAAATACACTGTAGAATGCCTAAACCAAGAGATAATAATCAAATACAAAGAGGTACAGGCCAGATGTAAATAGACCCGGGAAATAGAACAACAATAACACGCCACAGATAAATATGCGATTTCCACATCAGTCATT
The DNA here is from genome assembly GCA_030867875.1 of Actinernus sp. WN-2022. Classification (NCBI taxonomy): domain Eukaryota; kingdom Metazoa; phylum Cnidaria; class Anthozoa; order Actiniaria; family Actinernidae; genus Actinernus; species Actinernus sp. WN-2022. The sequence continues at coordinate 32,427,286 of JAOWCC010001751.1, read as the reverse complement.
TATCGTTCGTTTGAAAAATCTTCATTTCGGATTACTTACTCAGTTTATACTCACTCACTGCATGCTGGATTTTCGTTCCCGAATTTATAAACATTTAAATACATGTGCATGGGGGGCGAAATGACTGTAATTCTTTTAAAAGGCCCCTGTCAGTGTCAGTCAGAGAACTGAGAAATCGGGTCATTTCTATTACACTTTCGAGAGGTTAATAATAATAAATAACAACACAACGACAGTCAATTGGTATAAAGGTTATCATGTTCAGATTAGCGGCTACTTACATTTACAAGCTGTTCTCTTTATATACAGTCAGTGTTGATCGCAGAGCAGATCAGACTCCGCTGTCACGTCTCACGAGTGTATCTTAAAGCATGTCGCATAATATGTGATAAATTCCCGTCCCAAAGCCCGTAAAACACCTCTCAGCTTTAGAAAAGACAAAAATCTTGGTATTGCACTTGAAGGAATCTTTGGTTTACACAAAAAAACAGCTGATATTAAAGGTTTTGCTAAGTCAAAACTCCCACTCGCCGCCATCTTGAAAAACCTGGAAAGTTGTCCACTGTTCACATGTCACATGGCTGGCGCAAACGTACGTGTCACGTGACTGACCAGTCGAAATCTGATTGGTCGACGGCGCCAAAACTCGACACAAATAAAAATAAATATGTAGTTATGATAGGAAATCATGTTTGCCGCGTAGCACTATATAGTAAGTGTAAAGGATGTGATGTGAAGTCACGTGGTAAGCTGTAGTGCTAAATGTGCACGCCCTACGAGGGAAAGAGAAAAAATCTCTGACCCAAGTGGGACTCGAACCCAACGACCTCCAGGTTACATGTCTGGCGCTCTACCAACTGAGCTATCAAGTCAGATGAGAGCAATCATCTGATTGCTCTCATCTGACTTGATAGCTCAGTTGGTAGAGCGCCAGACATGTAACCTGGAGGTCGTTGGGTTCGAGTCCCACTTGGGTCAGAGATTTTTTCTCTTTCCCTCGTAGGGCGTGCACATTTAGCACTACAGCTTACCACGTGACTTCACATCACATCCTTTACAAATAAAAATAAACACTTGCGATTTCTGACTCGCGCCAGCCGAAGGCCTGTACCAAACCCGAAATGATCCCGAACCTGAAATGATCCCCGAACCCGAAATGATCCCCGAAACTGTTCAAGCCGTACCTGAAATGATCCCCAACCCGAAATGATCCCGCAGTAAAACTGGGAATGGACTTAAGGATTTTGGACAATTTTTTTGCTAAACTTCTTGCTAAAAGAAATTAAGCTCAAAAGTAAGAATGTTTACTGCAGACAACAAACAACCCTTGTCAATCAAGCCACGTAACGTCATCAATCACGTGACCGTAGCGAAAATCGCCCCTATCTCACTGGGAATAAACAGCACACCAGCCATACCAATTCACGATAGTTGCTAGCCATTTTTGTACTGCCTTCTTTGCTTTTCTTTTGCCGAATTCCTAATCGTTCGACTGGTTTGCCTGGAATTGTAACCAGCAGCAGAAAGCGACAATCATGACTAAGAACACCACTTTCCTATCGATGGAATTGTTATCACGTAAGCACATTTGATGATCAGACCTGAAATTTCTTCCCAGCGGTCATGTAAAGTTACAAATCGCAAAATAGAGACACGAAGTTTTTTTGTGCTCAGTCTACAGGCAGTGTGAGAGAAATGTATTATGACCTTTTTCTTCTGGCCAATGAGCGTGCGTTTACCGTAAAAGAATGCACCGTAAAAGAATGAGCTCTGCATTTGTGTACACCTTTGACCGCTCGCTAGGACATATGGTGCTTGAAAAACTTTACTACCTGTTTTTGTGCATGCATGTAGCTAGCGCTAGAATAAGAATATCAAAAATATCGTGAAAGCATTTAACGATATTAAAAAAGATAATAACAGGACAATTGTCACAAGCACTTCAGTGCTATCACTTTCACAAAAAGGTCAACAGTGCCAAGCATTCCAAGCATTACTCATCTTGTATGTCATCGTCATCTCCTCTTATGATCACCGGCAAAAAGCATAAAAATACGCAGAAGAAAGCAATCGAATAACACGTGCTGCCACCCATGGCGAAATAGTTTTCCCATGGAATTCGAAGCTCCCAGCTACAAATATCCGGCAGGAAGCAACGTGTCAATCATGAATAGGTAAACGCACGCTCATTGGCCAGAAGAAAAAGGTCATAATACATTTCTCTCACACTGCCTGTAGACTGAGCACAAAAAAACTTCGTGTCTCTATTTTGCGATTTGTAACTTTACATGACCGCTGGGAAGAAATTTCAGGTCTGATCATCAAATGTGCTTACGTGATAACAATTCCATCGATAGGAAAGTGGTGTTCTTAGTCATGATTGTCGCTTTCTGCTGCTGGTTACAGTTCCAGGCAAACCAGTCGAACGATTAGGAATTCGGCAAAAGAAAAGCAAAGTAGGCAGTACAAAAATGGCTAGCAACTATCGTGAATTGGTATGGCTGGTGTGCTGTTTATTCCCAGTGAGATAGGGGCGATTTTCGCTACGGTCACGTGATTGATGACGTTACGTGGTTTGATTGACAAGGGTTGTTTGTTGTCTGCTAGTGACTATCGTGACTTGGTATGACTGTTGACTGTTGTGCTGTTTATCCCCAATGAGATATGGGCGATTTTCGCTACGGTCACGTGATCGATGACGCCACGTGGTTTGATTGACAAGGGTTGTTTGTTGTCTGCAGTAAACATTCTTACTTTTGAGCTTAATTTCTTTTAGCAAGAAGTTTAGCAAAAAAATTGTCCAAAATCCTTAAGTCCATTCCCAGTTTTACTGCGGGATCATTTCGGGTACTGATTGGGGATCATTTCGGGTTGGGGATCATTTCAGGTACGGCTTGAACAGTTTCGGGGATCATTTCGGGTTCGGGGATCATTTCAGGTTCGGGATCATTTCGGGTTTGGTACAGGCCTGGCCCGAGTAAAAAGCATGCTGGTAGAGACAAATTACCTATTTTTAAATTATTGCTGTGCGAAAAATAAACATTGGTAAACAACCACCAAGAACAATTGAGTGTAGGAATTATGCAAATTACATCGCTGGCGACTTCTGTTCTGATCTATTGGAGACCTCCTGGGATGAAGTACTCAATGAGAATGACATTGAAGTGTCCTGGCTATCATGGAAGAATAAGTTCGTTAGCCTTTGTGATAAACACGCGCCTATAGTGACAAAGAAAGTTCGTGGTCAAAACTGCCCTTGGTTAACGAACGATATCAGGCATTTAATGCGTCAACGTGATTTCTCTCTGCGGAGGTTCAGGAAATCGAAGCTTGACACTGATTTTGCATATTACAAAGAACTACGTAATGAGGTGAATAATAAGATCAGACATGCAAAAGGTGTTTATAATCAGAAACTGCTAGCAGAGAACGTTGGAGATTCTAAATCGTTTTGGAAAGCTGTGAAGAAAATTTTACCAAACAAGAAGTCAGTCGCAAAGAATACTATTGGAAACGAGACTATATTAGACAAGAGAACTGTTGCGCAACGATTTAATGAGCACTTTACATCTGTCGTTAATAAGCTGTTTGAAATCAGTAATCGTCCAAGGGTTATTTATGATCGTACTGTTTATGGCCTAGACTCCTCTTTTACGGAGAAGAGGTTCTACTCGTTTAACAAAGTGACTCAATCATTTGTTTTTTTCCAACTTAAGGCCCTTAAGACCACCAAAGCTACTGGCTTAGATCGTATACCGGCAAGACTTTTAAAGGACAGTGCCTCAGTTACAGCACGATGCATAACTCATTTAATTAACTGTTCTCTTAAATCGGGTGTATTGCCGAGGGACTGGAAACAAGCTAAAGTAGTTCCACTATTTAAATCAGGAAAAAAGGACGATGTTGACAACTATCGCCCTATTTCAATACTCCCAGTGCTATCCAAGATCGTAGAAAGAGTTGTATCTATACAACTGCATCTTTATCTACAAGAGAATGATTTATTGTCTCCATATCAGTCGGGGTTCAGGAAGAATCACTCTACCCAGGTGACTGTAACTTACCTCTGTGACATGATTCGCCATCACATGGACTCAGGTTTTGTCACTGGTGCAGTGTTCATCGACTTAACGAAGGCTTTTGACACTGTCCCCCACAATAACCTTTTAATTAAGCTTCATAGGTTTGGGGTCCAGAAAGCAGCTCTCACCTGGTTCGAGAATTATTTGGCGGACAGGTCACAGATTGTATCCTACGAGAATCATCTCTCATCTGCCATGGTTATTGACAGTGGCGTACCTCAAGGATCGATACTTGGACCCTTATTATTTATTATGTATTTAAATGATCTTCCGGATGTTGTTGCTTTTTCAAATGTTTTGCTTTATGCGGATGATACGGTAATATATTACGCAGCGCAAAGCTTGTCTGAAGTAGAAATGAAGCTGAGCCTCGATCTAAATACCATCACTTCCTGGCTTCAGGATAATGGTTTGTTTTTAAATATGAAGAAGACTGAGTATGTCACATTTGGAACACGGCAAAAGCTAGGCAAACAGAATGTGGATGGTGTTTATATCAGTGGTGAGGCCGTTAAGCATTCCAATGTATTTAAGTACTTGGGTGTGACGTTGGATGAATGTCTTTCATTCAATGAACACATATGTAACGTTAAGGGTAAAGTTTCAAAGACACTCGGAATGCTGTCACGAATGCGGTACTGCCTTACAAGTGAAACGGCAAATCGTTTATACAAGTCTATGGTTTTGCCAGTTTTGGAGTACTGTGACACCTGCTATTGTGGCTTAGGTGTGAATAATTCACGAGCGCTTGAACGTTTGCAGAGACGCGCGGCTAGGATTGTCTCGGGATTCAAGACACAGGAAGATACGGATACCATAGTTACTAGATTGGGTTGGGCATCCCTTACAAGTAGAAGACAAATGCACTGTGTTCAGCTAGTGATGAAATGTACTGAAGGGGTAGTGCCTAAATATTTTAAGAATTATTTTATTACCCGTAAAGAGATCCATAGTGTAAATACGCGACGCTCAAACACTGATCTTGAACTGCCTAAAGTGAGGCTGGAAGTAGCAAGGAGAGCTTTTTATTATCAAGGGGCACACATATACAATGCGCTGCCTGTACATCTTAAGTCAATTTTGACCCCTAAGGAAAGATATAACGCAATCTGCCATCATCTTAATTCTTGTTAGCGATTTTTAAGGTTTTTAATTAAGATTTTTTTATATATTGTTACTAACTTTTTAGCTTTTTTGTATTTAAGTTATACAGGGCTGCCATTGATAGCAGTATTTACTACTGAAGGCACTACCCTGTCTAAATATTTGTATTATTATTAATTGATTTTACCAAAAAAATTTTTTTTAGGAAATAGCTTAATTCACAAGCACAAAGAAATTCAGCAAATGTTGGTGATGAACCACTGCACCACCCCAGCTCCCCATTGTAAAAACTCTATACTTTAGAATTTAGGAATAAGAGAAGAGAAAGGTTTAAACTTGTGCAAATAAATATTAATACAAAGACTCAGCCAGCAGCAATCATGTGACTGAATAGAACGAACTCAAAAAAAATATTAGAAAAGTTGTAAAATTCATAAATATTTTAGCATATTTGTTAAACAAGGTAAGAATATAGTTTTTGTTTGAATGATATTCTATTATTTTTATTTCTTGTGCCAGTTTTTTAACATACAGTACATGTACTTTTAACTGAAACAAATATTAAATAACAACACTGCAAATCTGGTAAGTGTTGGTTTTTTACTCACATTTACAAATGTCGCCAGACCACGTGCGTTTGGGCCTTTTGTAAAATGTGAGAAATTTCCATTCAAAGCCCATATAACTCCTGTCAGCCCTAGAAAAACTCAACATTTTGCCATTTCCGTCTAAGAAGCCTTCGGATTCAGCAACGTAATGGCTACGAATGGGACAAAACTTCGCTCACGTTTTGGTCACTGTGCAGTTGCGGGGAGTCGTGGTGTTCATCGTGTCGAACAGAGACTTGAAAACTCGTAGGTGCTTTTTGTAGAATTTTACTATCATTAAATGATAGTAAAAATCCCGCAAAATCATTACAGATCGAAAGATCCTACATAGGTACCGCCGTAAAATATTTCCGAGTTTTCCCTTTATGGAAAATTAAATATTTATGTACTTGTACTTACAGATCTTGATCTTCGGCTGGCTAGCTGTTGACCCCCGCATATTACAATCATCAAAATTGCTCTCATAAATTTCAGGGGATTATAATCACTTGCTGTCACAATCCGTCGGAGAATCAAGTGCACAGAATTCCAAATGAAAAAAACGATGAAAGATTGAACAATGTATCTGTTGTAGTTCAAATATATACATTTGTTTAAATATATTTAAACCAGTTCATTTTAAAAATTTCAGCAAGGTAATTTTTGTTCAAGATTCTAAAAAGGGAATTTACGTTTAATAAGGTTAGGTTTACATGTATTTAAATTGTGGGTTATAGGGTTTGGATTACGAATGTAGTTCACAGGACCATTGAAGAAGCATTATTTTTCTGTGTTGTTCCGTGATCCAGCCCTAAAAAGCCTAATTTAGTGACTATAGAATTAAAAACCCTAAATGAGTGAGCACCAGTTGTTGACGGTTAGGGTGTTTTTTAAATGTAGGGGTAGGGTTTGGATTAGTTCACAGGACCATTGAAAAAGCTACATTTTTCTGCGCTGTTCAGTGATCCAGCCCTAAAAAGCCTAATTTAGTGACTATAGCTCTAAAAATCCTAAATGAGTGAGCTGACCTGTTGTTGACGGTTAGGGTGTTTTTTTTTTTATTGTAGGGTTAGGTTTTGCATTAGTTCTCAGGACAATTGAAGGATTACAGTCTGTTATTTAGTGATTAGCTCTAAACACCCAAAATTAGTGAGCAAGCATTGTGGATGGTTAGGGTGTTTTTAAATGTAGGGTTAGGTTAAAATTGCATTGGTTCACAAGCAGGACCATTAAAGAAGCATATTTATCTGTTGTTTAGTGACTTACCGGTAGCTCTTAAACACCCAGAATTAGTGAGCAATTGCGTTTACTGAGGTTACTGTTAGGGTTTGGATTAGTTCACAGGTCCATGAAATCGATTTATAATAGTGTTAGGAATGAGTTTGATTGGAGTGGGGTGTTAACTGGCTTTAATATATCTGCTTGTTATTGCTGGCCTGTGCATGGAAATGGCAAAGTGAAATAATATAACTGTTTAGTCCAGGAGCTAATGTTTTCCCGTGGGATTTTTATGAAGAAAGCAAACCAATATTTTAGTTGTGTTCATTGGACCTCTAGGAACCCAAAAAATGTTGTTGACAATTCTGTAAAGTGTTAAGGGGGTATTTATGGGGGGTCTAAAAATAGTCCGCATAATCCAGCATGGAAACGAGGCTGAAAATCTATAAGTGGCTGTAACTTCCCTCCAAATCAAGGAAACACGCCCAAACTTACCAGATATACTTAGTAGGCGGTCTCCAATGTGTCAGTACAGAATAATGGGGGTCACGTGATCAATCTTGCACCAAAACGAGGCTTGACATCTGCGCGCTTCAATGAACTTCAAATAAATAGGAATTGACGCCAATCTCTCCATATTTTAATAGGTAAGGCTTCTTTATTCTACAAAGAGTTCATTTATTGAATATCCGGGGTGTGTGATCATTGCAGTATGGAAACGAGGCTTATATAAAAGGATATTTTTACCTCGTCCAATGAAAATATAACCATAATAAAACTTGTTAGATTTGCTGTGTAAGTATTGTAAATAGGAACTATAATCTCTCTCTCGACAACATGCGCTCGGATCAACACGTATAATTTGTATGATTTCTAATAAACCACGAATCATTAGATGGTGTCAGAGGTGGAATCATGGTTCCAATTACAATATTTACATTACGTGGCTAATATCCGACTAAGCGATACTATTACGAGCTTAATGCTGAGCACAAAGTGATATAAAATAGTTTGGAAACCGTTCCGGGAACCGCACATCTGATTCTACGTCTACATCCACCATATGGGATTGTTCTTCATGCCTGGAATCTCAGGTTGGGTTTCCTGTGGTGATAAGCTGTTGAAATAAAAACGTTTAAATATTGGTAACTATAGGCCGAAAGTAGTTCGTCACCAAAACGAAGCATTTAATTTATACCAATAACTCTGCATTCAAGAAGTACATTTTTGATATCATTAATCCTACCTTACTCATCCGAATCTGTCCCACTTTCATCATATTCTTCGTTTTGACTGGACATGTTCTGGCATGGCTCATCGTCGTCTGAACAAGCACAGAGGTCAGTGCATGGCAGGCCAGCTTTGCGGCACTGGCATCTATTAGTGGAGCACTGCTTCTTACAGCCGCATTTCACCAATTCAACGATAGCTGTTGGCGCTGGCGGTAGCTCTGTCATTACTGGCATCCACCTGCTGTCTTTCATTTGCCAGCCATAGCCTTCAGGAGATGTTACCTCTGGGTTAGAGACAATGTCGTTGTTCCACGTCACGAGTTGATGGTGAGTGCGCAAAACTGCTTGACGTAGCGCTCCTTGGGTTGGTGGTAGCCTTTCTGATTGAGCTTTTACCGTTGTCAGAGGTGTGTTTGCAAGGTAGACCTGACAAACAAACTTCTCGAGCGCCTCCATAGTGTCGTCAGATGGGGTGTGGGTTGTACCAAGCCTCGCCATTGCTACCAGAACCTCTTCGTCCGCCTCAAGAAATGCCTTCCAACATCCAAGTTTCCCCTTGCCTGCAAACGACCCGGTGTTGTCTGCTCCACTGAAGGCATGGAAAGCAGGAAGAGCAGCCGTCCTGGTGGGTCCGAGAGCTTGGACAATTGGTCCCATCTTGATTTCTCTGTGGTTGCGCCCTCTTCCTGTTATAAATGACGCATCGACACATAACGTTGGATACCGTCTTAGGGCAAGGACCAAGACGTCAGTGTCAGGCGAATGTATCTTGATCTCCGTTGCACCGTCTGATGTGGCATCCACAGCATGAAGAATCATCTTTGTGTCAGCTTCTTCCTGGTTGCTCTGGAGATGTTCTACATCCTTGTGTGTTGCCCTGCACTGACTTCCCCATGCTACAACGAAAGGCCGTGTACTCTGTCGTGCGTGCTCGAGAGTCTTGCCTGCTAAGTAGATGGTGAGCTCCATCTTTGTCTTCGGGTGCGACAAAAGCCTCTTCATCGGTACCTTTGTGATGAGTGTTGAATCTGTGATGCGATAGTAGATAGGATCCTGTCCTGCTTGTCGCTTCTCTCTCGTTGCTTCTTTCAATGACGTCGCTATGTCATATCTGTCGAATACCAGACGTACTTCCTTCGTCGTTTCATACTTCAGGTCAAGGGTGGCAATAAAGTGATCAGCTAGGTGTGCACAGTTATGGATCCATTCAGGTTTGTCAAGAGACTGCAGCTCTGCCATACCGTCAATGATGTTAACTGCTAGTGATGGTCTAGTGGAGAGTGTTGAAGTGGTAGTGTTACTGCTTGATTCTGACGATGTAGATGGCATCTTCTCCAAAATGGCCATAAGCGCACTTTTAGTGGAACAGCGTAACATGGCCCCATCTGGAGCAAACAACGACCTGGGAACTAAGGCAAACTCATACAGGCCTATTGTCTCCTTGATATCGATCTCAGGGCGACTTCTACATACCATCATCATCCGCGCAAATAGAGATCTGTCCTCTCGCAGCTCAATCATCTTCTCCTTCGTCAACACCTTCACCTTCTTGGCGTTACTCCTCCAGGTAAGCAGCTTTCGTTTCTTCATGGTAGACCAGATGTTGACCTTCCCTGTCTGAATGCGATCCTTAACAAACGTATCAAACAGGGTCTGTCCTGTGGCACTCTGATTACAGAGGTCTTCCTTGATGTTATCTGGCATTACCACTTTGGTTACCAAGTTGAAGAGATCGGAGCTTTCCTCTGTAAACGGGTTAGAGAAGGATTTAATGGTCTCCATCAATGCTTGGACATTCTTATCTTCTCTAGATAGAACTGCAGGTGTCATGTCATGATGCCGCGTCTGGGTCTTGAATGTGACACCAGCCATATCCCTGGCTTGTTCAGCAAGTCTTGCCATTTCTGGGGCAATCAGGAAAAACTTGGTCCGAGCAGTTTGGTTGAGGGTAATTCCTACCAGCCCACCCTTAACTTTCATCGAGCGATTCACATGCTCCAGTCCGTGATCTGCACCAAGCGCACAAAATGGTATGCTCGAGTTCTTATTTACAATCCAGTTTCCTCCAAGGAACTCAGCATAGACTTCTGGATCTGATGTTTCCAGAGAGTTCATCTCGGCAAGATACAGCGGGATCATACGCGCATAGTTCAAACGATCATGGGCAAAGAAGTATTTAGTGAAGACCTGAAGGGCTTGGAGGTGTAGCTTCCAGTCTCCTGTGCGCACTGCTCTTATAAACTGTAGCATCTCTATGACCATCTGCATGTACTGCCTCGTCACCTTAAACAAGGGATGCTTATCTTGCGATGCGTCAAACTCTGCCATCTTCTTTACAAGGCGCTCTACAGCTTTCATCAGATTTGTATTAGCTTCTTTCAGGTCGTCGTTGGTTGCTTGGGTACATGCGTCAGTAACTTGTTTTGAAAGATCAGCTATTACCTTTAAATCCTCTTGTGAGAACTGAAAGAATGCCTTCTGGTACAGCATGAACAATGCTTGAAGTGTAACAATATGCGCGGTCTGACCTCTCTTAACGTGATTACCATCGAGTATCTGCTTCGTTGTCGACGGGCCATAGATATCCGCCTCGATCCAGGACATGTCAAGACCACCGTCTTCGATGAACGCTCCAATACTGCGCAACTCTGCCATCAGAATGTGAAGTTCACCTAGAAGCATGTTTATTTGTTTATTTAAACGGCAATGCAAATGTAACATAAGAGTTTCGTAGAAGTTACATGTCTGAAATATATACGTTTATTTTGATGTCCCTATAAAAAATAAATGGAACTTATATAATTATCATTACCTGGACGGAGAATAAGATGTCGAAGATTGTTTCTGGCCATCTGAAGCTTCTTCGCTGGCTGATACAGCCCCATGTCTAGAGAGATGACAGTTTTTCTACCAGGACCAACAACTCTAGCGGATATATCCTGCGCTTGCATTAGGATGGTCAACAAGGTTTGCCATTCATGGGCCGGTGCGGCTATCAGTGGTGGCATTCCGACCTTCGTGGCATGCATTTGGTTACTGATAAGGGAGTTGTATGCTGACCACACAGGGACTCCCTTTCTGGGGTTCTCGACATCTGGTTCAGCTGGTTGATCTCTCTGGTCTTCATGTGCTACGACGTTTACCTGTCGGTATCTGGTAAAGGAACATGCAAAGAGCCACGCAAAATCTTGTAGATTCACGGTGATAGGAAGCTGGTTAGCAGCAAAGAGCCTGAATCCAGAATACACTGGACATGGTGGCTGTTTGCAAGGACTGGGACACTCCAACAGCGCTGTGATGGTTTCCGGAAGCGTCTTAACTGAACGACTCTGGTCTTTGGTGTCAGCAAGCCTTAAAAAGCAAAAATAATGCACTTTGCACTTGATACTCGAATTTGTTGATGACGTTTTTATATGCAACAAGTAGCCCTCTTTGCGTGTTAAAACCATGTAAAGCATCGCTTAAACTTACCTCAATTCTGGTTGATCATCCCCTAGTTCCTTCTTCTGGTAAATTGCCATTGCAGTTCCATGTAGAGTGCGCTGGCCATCGTACGTGTCCTCGGCGAAATCTACATTGTCGACAGCAAAAAATACATGGCGTCCCTTGACAATATCTGGTGGAAGGTAAATACCTCTGTTCTGCTCTATTCGTTGAATAACAGTAGCCTCTATCTGAGCCTCCACCCTCATTATCCTGTTGTACTCAACTGCCATGCCAAAGCCATGTAGCATATTTACCAACTCTTTGCTCCGGGATGCTTGGTGAACAGCTAGTCCAACAGCTAATTGTTGCGGCATCTCCCTCGATAGTCGCAGCGTTTTAGATTTCTTATTGCTGGTCTGTCTCTCCGTTAGGAACATTGATATGGCTGTTTGGGACAGACTGATGGCACGCTTTTTCACGTCCTCTCTCTTTTTGTGACGTAAAGGATCTGTTTTGGTTCCCTTGATTAGCCATCTGCAAAATAGATAGAGCTCTTCTGGCACGATATCGTTGGTGGGCTCTTCAAGTTTCCCAGTGAACTCCCATCTCTTGGTCCTGTTGATGGCTTTCCGGAGGGTAGCAGCCGCACCAAATAGTACTTTCATATCATCGTCACAATTAGCCTTCATGCTTTCTGTCAACTGAATCGCGACATCTCGAGTGATACTTATTCTCTCTGGCTCATTTACTCTCATCGGTTTGTGGAACTCTATGTCAGGAATTTCACTTTGCAGCAGAACCTTCAGCGATTTTCGGGAGCTGGTTGTTGCGTGAGCATCATTCTCTTGTAAGAACTGTTCATACGAGGTTTGAATCTCGGCCATTGTTAGAATTTGTCCCTCTCTTAATGTGCTCTCCGTAGCAGCAAGGAACTCAATCTTCGCTGCTGCCTGGTTTACGAAATCGGAGCCAGATTCTTCTGATAGTGGTGCCTTCCTTATGACATTGGTCACGTTTCTAAGCCAACATTTCTTGTGATATTTAATATCTATAGCATGAGCATCTATCGGATCTACTGATGTACTGAGTTTGACCCGTAGTATATCACTTCCTGATAAGTCGATGGCAGTATTGAGGGATTCCCCAGCAGTAACCGTGCTGACACTGTGAAGAGGTTGCTTGGTGTCCCCCTCCCCTTCGCAAAAGAAACATACATTTTTCTCATATGGCGACGTTTTCGAGCGTGTTAATTGTGGAAACTCCTTCGTTTTTCTTCTCGTCTCATTCGGGCCTTCTAGCTGTCTCTCGTACCTTGATGCAAATTTTATCGTAAGCAAGATTAGCGTAGAAACGGTGGTGCATCAGCCATGTCAGTTATGGATTAAAAAAGGTTTCTGCAATAAACAATAGCAATATTGACATACCTGTCCTTTGCTCTCTTTAATAATACAGTGTGAGCAGTATCCTGATAGCAACTTCTGTGCCATGATGCCTTTTCCTCTTTCAATTCATCAATGGAAACAGATTTCAGCTTCGACCATAGTTCGAAATAACGTAAATCGCCATATCTGGCCCATTCTTCAATATATTTCACTACCTTTTCATGAGCAGATGGATTGTCGACTAGATTTTCGTTTTTCTGTTTTCGACATATCATACAAAGACTAAAATCCGCCAACTTACCTCCCATTGCTATTACAGAACTACATGACTGTAAGTTCAAGATGGCGGACTGCTACTTTGATGAAAATGCCTGCTGACCAGTGAGTACTGACAGCTTGAATCCCAGTCTCCCTCATTTTAATAACCACAGGGGCAAATTAGCAAATTTGCGAATAACAGACTAGTTATCAGAATAGGTGATCTGCCTACATACAGGAAATCAATCCAGCAACAGGTTATTACTCGGGCTGCCTGTGGCAGCACCGAGTCTTAAAATGCAAGTCGTAATTTTTTTATTTTTTTTTTATTTTTTTATTCCGTGTAGCAAGCGTTCAGCGCATGTGTTAAAGGTCAAATTCACACCAATCAGATCGCACTGTGCTGGTCACGCAACAATCGCCAGGTTAATTTATTTACATAATTTAATACAGTAAAGCAAGATGGCGGAATCTGCGAGCAACTTTCTCTGTAACTTGGAGTCTCATCTCTCAAATGTAAGCCAGTTTAATGTTTTATTTAACTTCACTCATGCGAAAGCCTTCCAACAGGCTCAGGATATTGCAACTGGCGCTATTGTCGGAGCCGAAGGACCGCGTTTTTTACCCAGATGGCCAGTGCTTTTATATACGACACGTACGACGACCTGAAGCAAAGGGGCCAGGATCCGGAAAGCTAAAATTCGAAGAAATAGATATTGGAATCTATAAGCCATCGGCTCGCTGTGCTGCATTTAAAACATCCGAGAAGAACATCTTATTTTGGGTGAAGGCACTTCAAGACCAATATTATGAGTCTCTTAAAAACTGTCAGAGATTTAAATTTACCGTAAGTTGGATCAGAGAGTATTGAGATCAAGTTATTTCGTTCCAGCGAGGATATTGACCTAGCGGAAACGGTACAAGCTGTCGAAGGATTTTACTTATAATCATCCACAACAGGAATAGTTATGTGCCAAGGCATGGGAAAAGATCGAGTTTCCCAGATTACAGATGAAAGTAGAGAACTTAATGAATGAAGAAACAGAGGTCACGCGCGACATGCTTGAGAAAATGAACATGTTCAACATTTTATGTTATACTAAGAAAACAAAACAAATTACAGAGCCTGCAAGTTCACAAGTCAATGAAAAAACCCCAAGAGCCTGTAGTTTTGGATCAACATATCCTTGAAACTCCAAAAGCAACATACACATGAGTCAAATTCAAACCGGAAGAGACGGAATTCTTTAGATTCTTCACGACAACCCGATCCCTATTCATCAGAATACATTTTCTGTGCTAAATGACGAGAGTTTATAATTACCTGACCGACAACCCACTACTAAAGAAAGGGACCATGAAGTACGGTAGTACGGTTAATTCTCGGGTTCAAAACAATAAATATATGCCTGCTCAAATGCAGTGTGTTAAACTGTTTAAATTAAAAGGTCAACATACGAGAAAAACAAAAATATTAAATTACATATTTACTAGGGGAGCAGAGAAATTTTATGAAAGTCACCGCGCTACCGGCCACTCCAAAAGACTGCTAAATTCAGCTAATAATTCTTCCCTTTGGTTATTACTAAGAGATTTCAAATGAAAGTGTATTTCATCTTCAATCTCATGTGGTCCGAGTGAAAGCCCAGATGGGCTCTTGTTCTTGTTATAAATGTAAATATTAGCCATGTAATGTAAATATTGTAATTGGAACCATGATTCCACCTCTGACACCATCTAATGATTCGTGGTTTATTAGAAATCATACAAATTATACGTGTTGATCCGAGCGCATGTTGTCGAGAGAGAGATTATAGTTCCTATTTACAATACTTACACAGCAAATCTAACAAGTTTTATTATGGTTATATTTTCATTGGACGAGGTAAAAATATCCTTTTATATAAGCCTCGTTTCCATACTGCAATGATCACACACCCCGGATATTCAATAAATGAACTCTTTGTAGAATAAAGAAGCCTTACCTATTAAAATATGGAGAGATTGGCGTCAATTCCTATTTATTTGAAGTTCATTGAAGCACGCAGTTGTCAAGCCTCGTTTTGGTGCTAGATTGATCACGTGACCCCCGTTATTCTGTACTGACACATTGGAGACCGCCTACTAAGTATATCTGGTAAGTTTGGGCGTGTTTCCTTGATTTGGAGGGAAGTTACAGCCACTTATAGATTTTCAGCCTCGTTTCCATGCTGGATTATGCGGACTATTTTTAGACCCCCCATAAATACCCCCTTAACACTTTACAGAATTGTCAACAACATTTTTTGGGTTCCTAGAGGTCCAATGAACACAACTAAACTATTGGTTTGCTTTCTTCATAAAAATCCCACGGGAGTTTTTTTATAGACATATGCACCTGGACTAGTTGATAATGTTTTGAGTTATTTGATTTAAAAAAATTATGTGTATTAAAGTACTTGAACATTTATCTATTCCTGAGTCTTTTCACACCTCTGTGGGCAATTCTTTGATGAGAGACCAAGACAATATAATACAGCATTTCTTTGAGTCACTTTCCAATTGTGTTTTATTCCATTTGAAAAGCTGAGTCTAACGAGTACGAGCCGGTAATACTCCAAGATCCTCTGCACTCGTTACTTTACTGCGATACTGTTTAGCTCTTGAATCGTAGAAATCTTCTTCTAGATACAATGTTAGAGGTGATTCGCTTTCTTTTCCCTTTACTTTATCTGTCAGTGATCTGAGTGATTACTATGCAAAAGTCGGTTCGGTTGACACAGTTTGTTTTGAAGTATGATTGGAGCCGTAATGAAGTACACCTGATCATCTATAAACAAATTATGTATTTTTCTGGATTTAGCTTGCTTACTTCTCCCAGTTTTCATGACAGAACACAGAGTCAACACAAACTTCATCTGTGTTACAGTTTGGTCCGGGTTTAATATTGTCCATGATTTTCGAAAGATCATGAGAATGCAGTCAACACAAACTTCATCTGTGTTACAGTTTGGTCCGGGTTTAATAGCGTCCATGATTTTCGAAAGATGTTTCCAAGTCCGATTTTGTTAGCAGTATGCATGCGCACATAATGAGAGAGACTGGGTTCCATGATTACTCACATGGAGAATAAATGATGTGTTCAAATCAACAAGCGCTTTCGTGGTGCAGTGCAATAATCCACTGGATTAATATCTACCAGGCGTTCCTCAAGATTCAGCCAAGTTGGTGTCAGACCTTAATGTAAGTGTTCAGGCATGACATCAGGGGGGTTAAGAAAGGGATAGAAGTAGGGGGTGGTAGTAGGAAGAGAAGGGGAGATGTAGGAAGAAGAGGGGAGGGGTGGGTTGTCAAAATATATTTTGTAGGGGACGGGTGGGTGAATTTTGGTCTCTTTTTAATACTCCCCCCTAAAAAATTAACCCCTTTTTTTTTTATGAATCCCCAAAAAATAAAATCCCTTTTTAGAATCTTTGATATTTAAACCAGTTTTTAAATGTTCAAAAAAATTAAACCAGTTTTAAAATGTTCAAAAAAATTAAACCAGTTTAGTTATTTTTTAACTGGTTTAAATATATTTAAACCAATGTATATATTTGAAGTACAACATATCCACAACAACAACTCATCCAGTGGTTTCTAATGGCAGCCTTGGAGAAAAATATCCTGCTGTTGACGCAACGATAGCAATGTAAAACAAAACGGGAGCTGATTGGTTGACAGCCCCAGAAGTCGATAAAATGTCACATGACATGTGTATGTGTTCACATGGATAGTGCAATCTGATTGGTTGACTCATGGCGATCACGTGCAGTATTCACATGAACAGTGCTATATCGCAACACAAAAAAAATATAAAAAACACTTGCAAATCTGGACTCGGGCGGCCAAAGGCCTGGCCCGAGTAATAATTATCAATCAGTTTTCTGATTTTACGCTGGGAATAGCAAATAATAATAAAGATATTTGTGAGCATTCTTTGCAACTTCCAAACCCCATTACTTGTGAGTGCATACACCTCACCTGATGCCTCCTGTTAACTTTTCCCATTGCATGCCTTCCCTTTTTAGAAAGTGTCTTCATGGAAACACGACCTTGATAGAATACATTGTATAATCTTGATTACTATTCAAAATTGCCGAGTCATTGTATGTCATAATCCTATAGGGGTTCGTAATGATTTGACACAAGAAACAGCACCAATATACGCTTACATGTTACACGTTCGTGTGTACATAATTCATAAAATTATGTGATCAGCTGATCGTCCCGATCCTTTGAGGAACTTACATACAACGATATTGATACATGTAGGAACAATAATACTTTTGAACTTAATCGTATATGACAGTGATGGTGGTATACCTTTAGTCTCCTTATCCATGGCACCTTTACTCCTGTGCTTGCCATGTTTATGTGATTTATTTTGTTGTTTTAGTGGTCCAGGGCGATGAGTTTCTCTCCCTTCGACCGCCATCTTGGATGTTTCAACACGTGCTTCTTATGCGGAATACCGCTGACTGCTTTCAACCAATCTAGTCTCCAGTCTCCCCGAGTTCAGAAAGCCCCGCCACACAAAGGCCTTTCCGCCACTAGGCATAAATAGATTGTGCTCGGCAACTTTTGAGCAACTTTTAGCGTTTTGAGCAATTTTTTGTAGTGCGAGCAACCTAGAGCAACTTTTGCCTTCCTTGGCAACTTTTGAGCAACAAATCGGTATAAAACTGATCCAAACTATCAAAAAGGTCTTTATTTAGAAGGTTTTTATTAAAATTGGTCAAAACTAAGGATAGTTAATTGATAAATGATATACAAATAAAATAAAACTGGCTTTACGCGCGCCCACGCAAACTGGACAGCAGCTATCTATTTAATATCGCCCGCGAATTATCCAGCGGTTATTCGCTCCATGGTCAATATCACATTAGAAAGTACTACTATTGGTAGTTATGTTGAACTTTAAGATTATATTGAATTACACATCCAACATTCCATGTTTTAAGTTGTTATCTAGAATAAAATGGCTCGCCAAAGTGAGCAACTTTTTCAAATTTTGGTGGCAACTTTTTCAATTTTTGGCAACTTTTGAGCAACTTTTAGCCTTTTTTTGGAGCAACTTTGGCTGGATTTGCTAGCACAATCTATTCATGCCTATCCGCCACACCGAACCCGGTACCACTTCTGGTGTAATAATAATAATAATAATAATAATAATAATAATAATAATAATAATAATAATGTCTTTAATAAATCACCGATAAAATACATATCGTGTGTTACAGTTTTAAAATTAACTGCTATATCATAGAGCACATACACAGACATATATAAGAAATAGAATTGAGGAATATTAATTAGCTAAATTATATCTATAAAAGCGGATTAATCTATTTACGAAAGACTTTCTGAAAAGAACAGTATTTATCTTCTGACTTCTTAATTTTCTTGACAAGGATTTGATTTTAGGCATAAGTAACTTAAGCGGACGGTTTTCGTTATTACATATTTTGTGAAAAATATTCCTATCATATTGTTCAAGTAATTCTCTAATTATGAATGATCTTGGCCTGGCTTCAATTCGCCGTCTTGATATTTTCATAGTCAACTTGCACTTGGGTCAAACGTCAGTTAATTTTGTGTTTTGGGATTGTACCTCTTATTGTCAAATTTGAGCTACGCCCACAGATACCTTGCATTCGATTTATATTATCAATATATTCTAATGGCTGTGTGGTATTAAATAAATGGTTGTTGTTGTTAGGGGAGTCCCAGGGGCGGTTCCAGGAAATGCTGAAAGAGGGGACCGCGGCCTTAGCCGAACCACGCGCCGTATAGGCGCCATTAGCTAGGGGGTGTGGGGGCATGTATCCCAGCCAACGAAAGGGGGGGAGGGGGGCTCGGCCCATCCCCTAAATCCGCCACTGAGTCCTTTTAAAATTTGCGACAAGCATCACCATCTCTTTTATCCTCCCGGATATAGCCTCGTTTACCAAAGGCACCGGTGGTCATGCATCAGTTACAAATTTCGGCTATTTGTCAGTTAAATTTTAGGCATAATTTGTCAGTTAACTGTCAGTTAATCCCATCTAAACCCACCGAAATATCACAGAAATCTCGGGAAATAGTCATCCGCTTGCACAGTCGCCCATCACCACTGAGCTACGGTGCGCTGTAAAACAATGACGAGCTAGTTTCCAGCAAAAACTGATTCATGCTGGATTCCGGCTGGCAGAGCCTGGCAACTGAATGTCTTGGTTTAATCATGAGCTGAAAGTACTTTTATAAAGCGTGTACAATTGGCCGGTGAAACTGAAAAATATGTATACTAAGCCAGACCTCTTGGTCTTGTTTTTTAGCTTTCTGTTTCCCCAATCAAAGAAATGGAATAATGAAACCTCGATTTCAGTTTTATTCAGGATATCGGAGAAGCAGAAATCGGAAATTTTGTTTCACTTTCCCAAGAAATTTGACAAACAAAAATCGAAATCTGAATCCTGATTTTCATTTTCTAATCATCAGTTACATTTTGTAAGACTTCCTTTCTGCTTTATATAGAGATCCGTTTTGTATGAACCTGCTAACAGCCAGGGGTTAAACTGAGCATATTAATTAACAAGTAACTCATAGCGGTATGTGGATATTGCAGATATAGTTGTGTAGCCATCAAGTAGCAATCAGGGGGATCTATCGCGGCCATCGAAAACCGCCGCCATCTTGGCGAAGATGCATGGCGGCGGTTTTCGATGGCCGCGATATCCCCCAAAAACGCCTGCTATGCAGGCTAGTCTGACTAGAAACTCTACTGCATGTGAAGAACTCGAAATATCATTCGCCGATTTAGTGCTCCACGTCTCTACTATATTTCTGTTTTGTAGAGAGAATATATTGCACTGGCGTACATGCTAGCTCTACCTCTTGTGAGTGAACTATTTGTTAAATATGCATGACATATAAACAGTTCAGCCAAGTTAAAATCGATGTTTTGAACAACTCAAGTTGCTCCATTTAAACGCAATTTTCAGTTTCAGTACCGACGGTAATGTAGTCTTCTTCGCAGCCATTCTTAGGGTCGCCCTTGCGTGATGACCCTAAGAACGGCTGGGAAGGAGACTAACCGCGCAGTAATGGCTCCTGGTACCGCCGTATACTACTCGAAGCTCTCAAGGCAATATTTTAAGGACTGAAGAACCATTAATAATGAACCATACTGGCTGTAAACATTTGATAATAAAAACTTGAGGATCGAAGTTTGTTGTTGGGGTTTTCCATGAATTACTGGTTGGATTGCAATTACACTGAATGGAGAGACGAGCGGGTACTCAACAAAGTTTTATACGGGGAGGCTCCGCCCCGAGGTCCAAACCCTTATATACCCTTTTATATACCATTTTTTACAGAAAAGGCAACCCTTTCATATACCTTTTACTAAACTTTTCACTTGAGTAACCCCTTAAAATCCTTAAAATACCTCCAGCCTGAAAAGGTACCCCTATCCTATACCGAGGAAACTTTCATTGAACACTGCCGAGCTTTTGCATGGCAGAACTCGACTGAACCAGAGCTTTGGATTATTCGTAATGCACAGTAGACCAGTTCGCGATTCCCCCCCCCCCCCCCCCCCCGTCCGATATTTTGGATGAGCCAGTGCAAAAGCCGTTCGATTTATAAGAAACTCTCACATAAACTACAGATATTTCAAAATAGAGCCGCTAGACTTATTCTTAGAGCAGACTATATAATACCAGCTCCAGGGTACTTTAAGATACCTTAGGTTGGGATAAACTAGATGAACGAAGGGCTAAACGCAAGCGGCACTATGCACAAAATCCGAAATAATTACGCGCCATGTGACCTTACGAGTTGTTTATATTACAACAGGATTTGATACAAAACTTTGCCTCCCTCAACCAAGAACTGAATTCATGGGAAAAGGTTTGTCATACAAAGGTGCAAAAATATGGAAGTGAGCTTCCAGCCAAACTACGCGAAACGAAGTCTCTTGTTTCTTTTAAGAAACAAATTGCGACCACCACTCTCCTTAATGACCAATATAATTACTTATTCATCGAGTAGTTTGTTTGTTTAATGTAGTTATATTAGCTATGTTACGTATTTAATATAGTAGTATTTTATTTTATTAGTACATTTAGCTTTATAACACTTATATTTCTATGATTCTATAATAATAGTAAATAAGAATATTAAGAACTATTAGCTTAGCATAATTAATATACTAGCTTAGTAGCCTAGTAGCCTAGTCATATCAAGATTTAGTAATTATAGAATATCTTTTAGTTGTAATTAATTTTTACTCCTTACACGGCTTCCATAGAAATCCGATGTAATCTGTTAGAATTTTTCCGTGTTTAAATAAAGTTGATTGATTGATTTATATGTACCCAAACAGCCTCAAATTTCCTGTGTCAAAATTGTATACATTTTACTGAACAAGTGTATGAAGTTTAACGATAATTACTTCCCTACCTTTTTCATATGAGAACGTTTCAAATATTCCCTCTTTCTTTGTAAATCAGCTAGAGTTGCCTATCAAAATAAAAACCCTGATAAATAGAGTTAAATATACGTCTTCAAAGCTAGGAGACTATCATTTGTATGCTAGCTAAATCATATAATATGGATATCCCGGGGGGGGGACTCCCTTATGTGAGGGGTACATGGATGCTCGTCGTACCTTTTAGGGGTCAAAATCAGGAGTTTGGTACCACTTAGGGTATCCACCATCAAACACATACATTTCTATGTAAAGCGATACCTTTTAGGGGTCGGGTGTCAATTGAACAAAAAAGCTGTTATCAATTTACATTTTTATTATCTTTTAGGGGTCAAAATAAGCTTGAGCCACGCCCATTTTAGTACCTCTTAGGGGTCAAATCGAAAATGTCCGACGAGCATCCCTACCCCTTTTATATGGGAGTCCCCCCCCCCCCCCCGGGATGGATATTAAGTAGTTTCAGTTAAGATCTAAATATTGCTGGCGATACAACTATAAAACTGCAGCTTCACTCCATTTGGGTTTTCTTTAAGAAAACGAAGCGGTACAACTGATAGCTAGACCGCTGAAAAATGGCGAGCAACCTAATTAGAACAAGGATGTGCAACCGGAAAAAAATCCTTCAAATTATGAGTAAGCTTCTGATATTTTGCTACCCTCAGGATACCAGAGGTTCTACTGCCTCCCTACCACAAAGTTAAGGCTCTGCCCGGCCAGCGAGGAGAGAAATTTCCTATATTATAAATGAAGATAATCTCAGTATTAAATAATATCTTGATAATATACATTGACTAGCAGTAGGCAATAAAATAATGATGATATGATTGATTAGCCTGCATGCTGGCGCTAGAATCAGTACTGATGAACTGTAGGTAGCAATAACGTTGACATATCATAGAGAGATTAAATACCACGTTTTACGAGACACGTCAGATTTTGTTTGAGTTTAATTTCCTCAAAGTATTAAATAAATCTAAAAAATATATAAAATAATTCCCACATTCGCAACAACTACCTTCACGTTGAAACCGCAAACGCGGGAAAATCGTAGACGAGTGGTCATGATCATGAGTGCCGTTCATAGACTAAAAGAAAAAACGTGATGCTTAATCTCTATTAACTCGCCTTCCACCAGTTGTTCCAGGAGACGATTGGCGTGAAATGCATCCCTTCTCAAATGTGATCGTGGTCTTTCACAGAATAAATCTGAGCTAGCCATTTGCCTGTCGGGTAACATACGCATTTTTATTTTGCATTTGTTGGTCAGAGGAACCCTTGACTTATTTCTTTACAGTTATTAAGGCCTTTGCCGCATTAATTGGGCCGGCATAACAGCATGAGAGTTACGCATTTTTTAAGCTGCTTCGCTACAGAATACAAATACAATAACCTATTTGTGGCGTCGCAATATGCCCTGATGTTTCGTCCGCGGACATTATATCTGTTCCGAGAAGAGAACAGTTAATGAGAGGAGAGCGAAGCTCGAGGGAAACTGTGAGCTATATGTCCAAAAACAAATGTCAGGGCATATTTTGACGCCTCAATGTAGGTTATTGTTGTTATCATCCTTCTGATGTTTTCATTGACGCACGCTTATACGCTCACAAGGGGTGTATTCGCTGATATTCAGTCCCGCTCGCGGAGAGAAAATATCGGGTCACGTGACGCATTCAACCAATCACGGGCGAAAGAAAATATTTGATGGCTTATAAACAGTAATAGCGTATATGCGAGGACATCCGTCATTCCTACTCTACGTCTGTGAGAACTTGCATCATGATAATCCACCAGTAAACTCTTAATTAAAGTATATTAAAAAAAAAAGTTCAGCCCGGCACATTTTGTACACAATATTATGGTAGTTTTCCAGCCTGTAAAAGCTCGATGGTCTTTATGCATAAGTTAGCTAGTACCGGCATACTTATCCATAATCGAAAGTCATTTGCAGTTGTACATGTCTCTTGACTAATTTGACCAATTCCACCAACGCGGAAAAGAAAAGTGCGTTCACCATCTGCGTCCGTTGAAAGTTGAGCTGAACTGAAACCTTTTAAAATCGTATTGCCTTAGGCGTTATTTGTGCCATTTGCATATTCTGATACAAAATTGCAATTATAGTGCAAATAACTTTTAGTAAAACTGAGCTGGAAGCCTTAAATAAGCTACTTTTAAAATACGCCGGATATTGAGTGGAAAGGAAATTGAGAAATATCTGTATACTTTGCCGGACCCGCGGTATATGATGTCTGGACTGTTTACCGCCTGTCCGTAGTATTATCGGAAAAAGTCAGTCGAAGGTAAAGGTAAAGTGCTGACGGAACCATAAACGGATGTCAACATAAATTATGTTCAGGCATGCTGACAGAATCAGCTCAGTTCGTCAGTTAACGATCTGCGACTGTATTGTAATAAGAAGTTGGTACTGAATATAGTTACTGATTATGTTGAATATGTTAGAAAACTCTCATAGTAGTCCTCCACTCTTAGTCAAAGGGCTTGGAAGTCGTGAATAATTTATAGGTTTGTTCTTATCTCAGTCGGTCTTTTTGTTGAAAATGGCATTCAGGTTCTTCGAAGCAATACTTTATACACACCTGACGTATACATGAATATAAGGTTTACATACATATGAACGTATATATATGATACATATATGAATGTGATGTATACATTCGAAGAGATCGTTAGATTGCTTCATCCATCATATTTTTTCCAGCGTGTAAAAAGAATAAAGGAAAAACTCGTTTACACGTGCCTATCAGTTTTAGCCGATCGACCGAATACAGCTTGCGAATTGATAATTCGAAACATTGATAATTCCGACGTAATTCCCGTGACAAAATTGGATTGCCTAAAAGTGTTTTGACATAACATGATGTGAGTTAAGAGGTTTAGAACTACCAGTGGAACGACCGAGAATGCTGTTCAGTGGCTCCCTGATATGATTTTCATAGAGTCAAAGAGTTATGAAACAGGTTAATTTGAAAGCACATAAAAATTATAAGATAAAATACCTTTACAACAGTTTAGTCGAACTAAATGAAAGTGTTTCATTTAGAATAACATAAAATAAAACTTTATTATTCTCCATCTCTGATAGCTAGCGAGGCAAAATCCAAAATCAGGTCAAATTCGATCAGTCCATCGCATAACAGAAAAACTGCATGTATGTACACTGAACAACCGTTCGTTAATTATACGAATATATACCACTAAGCAGTGCCGTAAAAACACTTAGTAGACGTTGCTGTTTTTGGCTTCGAACTTCGTGAGTTTCATCTCTTTGTTTGAATAATCCACGGTGGCCGACTGGCCAGTATTACGGCCGTGGTTGGAGCGCTGAGTGAAGACACGGCTTGGGATTCGCTTCACCAATGGCAAAATCTTGGAATATTCGGCTCTGAACGCCCTGTTCATCACCCCGTATATAACGGCATTGGTAGCAGTACTACTATACCCAAAGCACGAGTAAGCCATGTATGCTTGGCGTGGAAGCTTCCAGCCTTGATTAACAAAGTCTATAACGTCGATCACTAGAACCGGCGTCCAGCATAGCGCGAATCCTAGAACCACGGCCAAGAGCATCCATGTTATGTTGATTTCCTCCACGCTGAGATGAAACTGTGGGTTTTGTTGCTGGGTGCAGGATGTATGTACTCTGAAGTTGGCCTGATGGCGACGCACACAAATGAAGACCTTGGTGTAGCAAAAGATTATTAGGACGAGGGGAATAGCGATGTAGAATAGCACCAGAAAGGCCCCATACCCCCACATAAGACTCGCTAAGTTGTGCGTGCAAAACACTTTGCCAGGGTGAAAGATAAACTCCTGGCCGGCTGCGACGTAGGGAAGCGGTGCAAGGAAAGCCAATCCCCACAAGACCACGATGGTCACTTTCGTGGACTTCATCGTAAAATACCTACGATACACAGCTCGAGTGCGAGTCACGCAAAAGTATCTGTTCACTGCTGTAAGTGCGAGAGTTTGCAAGGATACTGCGCAAAGCAACAGGACGAAAAAACCTTGAAGCTGACACAAAAAGTGTCCCAATGGCCAAGCTCCAACTGTGGTAGCAGCTGTAGAGTAAGAAATCCCCATGATGGACATGAGAAGGTCTGATACAGCTAGAGTTATGATGTACATATTGGGGATGGTTCTTCGAAGGTCTGGGTTTCGGATGACTGCGATAAGTACCAGAAGATTTCCGAAAAATGTTGCTGTGTTTATAAGGATGATGAAGACGGATTCCACAATCCAAATTACAAGTCCTCGCGAGCGCAACAACTTCGCCAACTGTTCGATATACGTAAAATCACTCTGGGTATTTGTTGAATTCATTTTCCACTAAGTCAGTTTCTCTCACAAAGTCAAGGTATTGAGCTTCGTTTTACTTAGTATCGGGTTCCTGTTGTCTTCAGAAGTAGTGTTTTCCGTCAGTTAAGGCTCTATCTCCTATCGAGCTCCTAAAAATTATCTCAGTTTCTGTCACAAAAACGCATTTCAGTGACGTTTAAACTTGATAACTAAGAGCGTATCGAATCAGATAGGTTGTCCGGAACCCAGGCTTTCTATAAATGGGCAGCTTTACTTACCAAGACTTGGGGGAGTGCGGATAAAAATGAATCACATGCAGGGATGAATTAAACAGACATTGTTACACCCTAACATTAAGTGTTTACCATGTCTTCAACGTTTTCTAAGACGTACGACTTGTGCGTTTTTGTTTTTGTTTCTATTGTTTCAGTTTTTCAAAGGAGTTCACCTGCTCTCTTGCTCTTGTGTCCATGGGCAGGAAGCGCCGTAAGGGATTAACCGAGCTTAATTGGCAACGGGCTATTGCAAAAAATCAAACTATCCTGTTTCAGTTTGGTTTTCCGTTGGTCCTTCTCAAAATAACTCCCAATTTGAAGCCATTTAAATGTTACGTTTTCTACGCAACAATTTGTTCTTGATGTAGATTTGTGTGACCGCGGGGTTTTCTAGGGTTTGTAAAAGTCAAAATGACTAAACTGATCATGACATGTGCGAAGATTTGGCTTGACGCCGTTGTTGTGGATCTTGTAGTTTTTCTTCAGAGCTTGCCGCACTGTTTGAGAAGTCAGGACAAGTGTCACTATGTGCCGGGTGGTGGTATATTATCATATCAAGCACGTCTAAATCACCAAGGCGGGATAATAAGCATTAGGATGATATTGTTAAGAAATGCAAGTGCCACTCATTAGCTTACTAGAATATTTTAGCACAATGATGGACTGAAATGTACTTCACTCTACCGGATACTACAGGTTTTTCTAAAAATGTTTAATCAAAATATTCGTTTTTAAATGATCTCACAATCCCAGCCAATTTACGGCTTGGGGCGAGTATAAAATCATACTGAGGGATCCCAGTAACTCAATCAGAAAAAAAATATTAGTGTACGTACGTGACAATAAGCAGCCAATTTAAATTTAGAAAAGAAAAGCATGAGATTTTAGGCCACCCAAGGCTACTGATCTAAGATATAACACTAAGTTTATAAAAAAAACTATAATAAGAGAGATGTGTTATCATGTAATAGATACAGAATGAGAAGCCGTGCTTTATCGGCGGATTTACTGAAAGTCGAGCAGGAAGCGAGAGTTTGTAAATCCGATACAGTACGGCTACTCATTATGTATATGGCTCATCAAACGTCTAGATGTATAGAGTCGTGTTTTTCAGTTATTTAATACGATCTATTTCTGCCGAGAAAATCGAAGCAAACGTTTATGCAAATCAATACGAATATTTATCAGATTTACAGATCACTTATCGCACCTTGATTTCCTTTGTTTTCCTTCATGAATTATTAATGAGTCTGATAAGTAATATTATCGCTTCGCGGTGCCGTTTTTCTTTTGAGTTTTCCGTATAATTTTGCTTCTAATTTAGTTGATAATTATCCAAGTGTCTAGAGATTGGAGAAAGACAGGCTGTATTATGCTAAGGAATATGCCTACAGAAACGCCAAACAGACTGAACACTCAACAACTAATACAATCGCTTTTACCAGTCGTTTTAGGAATACAACATTCAGTGTTTACATTTCAGGTTTACCAGTAATTTCATACTATTTACACACGTCCCTTTCTCTGACAGACTTCAAACATCAAAAGTTACTTAATTAGCTAAGGTGGTTCCATTTTCAATTTGCCAAAGGCTCTGTTTATATGGGGACTCGGGGCGTTTACATGGAAGAAACGTTGTCCCGGGTGCCCAGGACAACTATTTTGAGCGAGTCTGGCCACGTATTATTGGACTGCGCATGCTCTGTGTGTCCCGAGTTGGCTCGAGTAGGCGAGCGTGTCTAATATGAGAAAAAGTTGGCTCGCCCTCCGGCCGTTCAACAACCTTTCTGAAATCTATGATATTTTTGAACAGACGAAAAAACATCGATGTGTACGTCAGGGCTCATTATGTTGCTATGGCCTTTTTTTAATCCAGATAGGAAACATTTTTTAATAACGTTCATCCGGTTGATCCTCCCACGAGTTCGTATACTATTGGCTCGGCCATGAAAACGATATTAACTTCAAAGTCTTCATAACTGACAACTGTCAAATGTGAATATTTACTGACAGCTGAAATATTGGAGATTCAGCTTCGAAATTCAACAAAATAATGCTAATTCTCCAACTGATTATCCTTGAAATGGTATTCCTGACGGTTAACTGACAACTGACATTTGTATAATCCCCATCTGGACCGTATACTTGCCACTGAAAAATGAGAAGTCGATTGCCTCGAGTTTGACGGTAAGAGAACTGCTGCATTTTGACCAGATGTTGCGACACACAATAAATATTGACAGTGCTTGTGCCGGCCCCCGGATGCTTGTGACATTCTTCCGGACAGTCAGTTTACGCGTGTTAAATTATATCACAAACTCGATCTGTTCAAAAATTTGTTTTAACATTAATTAGACGTACCGTATTACTTTTAACTGAGAATTTAGTGATATTTGCCGAGAACTGAATAAAACATATATTTAAAGGGGCACTGTCAAGCGAATTGAACCGTTCAAGTTTCTTTAAAACGAAACTACAAAAATAATACCCTGAGATAGAAGAGAAATACCATGTGAATATCCTGATATGCTTTCCAACCTTTTTCGATAGAGGATGGTAAAGATTAAAGTGGATTACAAAAGCTTATTTTAGAAACTTGATTTCGGTTTACAGTGAACCTATTTCGGAGTCAAGTTGTTCTAATTCTTTCTTAAAATCAGTATTTTTCATCCATTCGAATCTATGCCATCCTCCATCAAAATTGTCTCATATTTTCTCCAGTATACCTGGAAAGCATACATTACTAATCTGAGTAGTTATTTTTGTCTTTCGTCAGTGAGAAAGTGTATCATTTGGGGGTTGACAGTGTCCCTTTAAGCCCGTGGGAGGGGGGGGGGGGAGGACTCGGGGGGGGGGGACTCCCTTATCTGAGGGGTACATGGATGCTCGTCGTACCTTTTAGGGGTCAAAATCAGGAGTTTGGTACCACTTAGGGTATCCACTATCAAACACAGACATTTCTATGTAAAGCGGTACCTTTTAGGGGTCGACGTCGGGTGTCAATTGAACAAAAAACCTGTTATCAATTTACATTTTTATTATCTTTTAGGGGTCAAAATAAGCTTGAGCCACGCCCATTTTAGTACCTCTTAGGGGTCAAATCGAAAATGTCCGACGAGCAACCCCCCCGGGGCCTTTAAGTCGATTCGGAGGGCTTGGTAGAGTGTACCGACATTATTATAAACGAGGTTTCTATCGGCAGCCGGTAGTTGGTGAGGGGCGCAGCTCCGAGTCAATTAAATATCAGAGTCGACATAGAAACCAAGAGCGACAAGTCTAATTGTTTTAGCATAACCAAGCCACCGTTCTATCGACTTAGCGATCGAGAAAACTGTGAAAAAACCCTCGCAAAAAAGCATTTTGTAAGTGATTTTTATCTGCAGCACGCGCACGGTCGACCGGCGTCTGGTTAGCCAATCAGATGGCGAGTTCGATCTGTGAATTGGCCGGTCCTGGTCCGTTAGAAATTCAGAGTTTGCCAATCATGGATGGCGGCTGAATTATGTTAATTATTAATACTGAACTGTACTGTAATTAGTACTGAACAGTTCATTTCATATTTACCATTATTATTATATGTTGTAAAGTTTATCTAACTAACTAACTAACTAAACTAACTAACTACTGATCTATCTATCTGTCTGTCTGTCTGTCTATCTAGTATCGATCGCGAACCGGATCAGTCGAGAAACAGGGCTACGAGTGCTATCAGCAGAATGATACGTCTCTCCCCAACCCCCTTTTCTCTGGCCTTGTTTCTCGACTGATTTTCGCAAAGAGCAATTATAGACTGACACCGCAAATCGGCTTATTAATAATTATTTTTCTCTAATTTTCATACAAACCTTCTAAAAACGTAACCCACCAATTTAAAACAAAACCTAACTGATTTTCGACCAAAAATCACTCATAGAACGATTCTGCATAGACTTCTACATACACCTGATATTTTGAAGTGGCGGGGTATTCTATAGTTGTGACTGTTTTACATGCACTAAGTCTAATGTATTATAAAGTATTTAAAGTCAAGCCTAAAAGCGGAGATCGAAGTAGACAATGCTTCACTTTCAAACGTTTAACTTTTCATACGCCGAACCTAATTAGATTAATAGAAGCCGCCTAATTACCTTTTGCTTCAATTGCGTTCGGCCTGGTTCGGCACATGAAACGTTCGACGTTTGAATTGGGCCCTAAGTATAATTCTTTCTATTTTTCCAAGAACACTACTACTTTCAAATTTTAAAAGCTATCAAAAAGAAAACTTGGCGTTTCAGTCTGAACGACCTCCAATATATTCCAGTCTCTCTTATGTTGAAATAAATGATCGAGCAACTGTTATTGATCCTTTTCATTTCACTTTCACTTCACAAAGAATCGGTAACCCATCCACATTTAGCAAATGCTATTCGAGGTGGGGGGTTAACAAATATACAAGATACTATAGATCTTATTAACAATTTCCAAACAAAAGAAGAACGGAAACAGATCTTAAATTACAAGGAGAACTTATAAGCAGAACTGACTGCTAAAATAAGCACTATTCTAAAAAGCCAATAATATCAATCTACTATAATTTACAAGATTTAAAGACTCCGGCAATAGACCACCTCGAAGTTTTCACGCCCGCATTTTGAATTGTATGCAACATTTCCTGGCGTGGTTACTCAGTCTCCATACAAACCTTTGTAATTCGGACACGCTTCGTCAAAGCGCTCTGAAATAATAATTCTACAAGAACCGACAACAGAATCAAAGGTAAGTTAAGAACAAATATCATATGTGAATTTGAACCCAGTAGAGTTCAAATTATACACTAGTTCAAATTATACACTAGTATAACTGTCGCAGCAGCCACAAATTAATTTGAGTGCCCTTAAAATAATTCGGTACTTAATAAGTGAAAACACAAGTATAAAAAAATATCAGACCATAGTAGAGCCGTACTTCGATTATTGTAGTTCCGTCTGGGATGGATTAAGCCAAGAACTTTCGGTGATAAGCTACAAAGGTTACAGCACCGTGCAGCGAGAATCATCACTCAATCAGATTAAGATACGACACTGATACAAGTTCTCAATCCCTTCTTAACAAACTTGGCTGGGATACATTGATAAATAGACGGAAAAAGCAGAAAGCTGTACTAATGTTCAAAATATTAAATGAAATGTCTCCCAAATACTTAAAAGACCTATTTACATACAGACATAGTGTCTATGACCCAAGGGATTTGACAAAAAAGCTTAACCTACCCAAACCCAAAACTGATTTTCTAAAATAAAAGAATATCCTATAGTGGTGCCAATTAAGGTCTGGAATCAACTTCCAGATCATGTGAGAACATCTGAATCTATGCGAGCCTTTAACAAATGTGATCTGATCAGGTGCGCACGCTCAACCGTGATATAACGGTTTAAACAAATATGTATTATATATTTTTAATTACAATATCCATACTATTTCTATTACCATTTTGTACACGGCTATCATGTAAAACAGTATTTAATTATTAATCTACATTTTATATGTAAATAATTGATGATACTACTGTGTCTAAATAAAGTTTATATATGTATGTACGTAGGGTGACTCGTCCCGGATGATTTTCGATCGGACTTCTGTTCGGCACTCCGAATACGGTGTAAACTGTTAAAAAATATGGCGTGTCGTCATAAGCACGTGCTGTGAGCAAAATATTTTTTTCTTTCTCTCAAAATTAATTTAAACTACATAAAGTTTTATTCCTACAATGTTTACTTTAACCCCAATTTTAATATTCAGTTCGCTATTTCAATACATTTGTGATCCGTAATTGCTCTTCTTTCCCGGTTTTTGCAGAGTTCGATTAAAAATCATCTGCCAACTGGTCATCCTACTGGGTTTAAATTCACAAATGACCGCCTTCGTTATTATCTTACCTTTGATTCTGTTGTCTGTTCTTGTAGAATTATTGGGTGAGCTTTCCGTAATTACAATTTTCTTCAGAGCTCTTTGACGAAGCGTGGTTTGTATTGGGACTGAGTAACCGCGTCAGCAATTCTTGCATACGGAAAATAAGAGAGGAAAACGTTTTGGATTTGCTACATGCTGCATGTGTATAATCTGGGCAATATCAATATTCAATAGAATAATCGCATAATCACAGCTGAAACGCACGAGTGCGTTTGCGAAATCAATTTTTTCGCTAATTCGTCAAAAATGACGAGTTAATGAATCAGTTAATATTGCTACGGAAATTATTTGGCATCGGATTCCCATACAAACACTGTATTTCGCGCCATATTTGCACCCCTTTCAAAATGTTGGAATTAACCGCGAACTGTTCTATTACTGAATCATTAACTAATAACTGCAACATTTTCGCATAAACTTACCTGAAGTCAATTGTGGACTAACTTTCGTGTGGTGATCTCATAAATAATTTTGTTTCAAGTTAAAGTGTATGTTTTTATAGTGAAAGAATAAAACTGAAAATACATTTTATTTGTTCTTATAGTTTGCCATTATGAAAATGTTATTATTATATTTAGTATTATTAGTATCTACGAAAGTCTAGTTCTAGGCAATAGTGCATGTCATATAAACTAAACGATAAAAACGTTTGGATGCCATGCAACACAATAGCTTCCATCTACATATATATCTTCTTATCCTATCCTAGCACGTCCCCTTAATTAGTATATCCCCCTTCCCTATGCACCCCTTGCACTAATGATATCCACATATACACTGTAGACCCTCTTGCTTAACTGCTTAATTCAGTAAATCTTAGACATGTGACATGCTGACATATCTGACATAATGATACCTATTACGCATGGACTTACAGAAAAACGACAAATTGTTTCAGCGATGAAAACATGTACTAGTTTTTACCATTTCCTATCAGCCTGCAATAGGCTCTTTGTAGCTGCAGGTCACATAACCTTGTCACTCAAATACCATGAATCTAGCACAATTTCAATGCCATGCAGAAATGAAAAGACCAAGTCAAAATAAGTAACTCCAGTGCAAGTCCAGGTTTATATTTTTTATATTGAAGCATTGGTCAATTTTTGAAAACTCAATTTAACTGAGTTTGTACGGCTGCCATGCTCTCTCCTGCATGTTTTTTACATATTACAACAAAGCCGGTCGTGAGGCTTCTGCATGTAATGTATTACTAGTAAATATTTCTACAACCATTGCTTCCTGTATACACCTCTTTCCTCAACAGCGAATGGTCTCCTATGATCGGCTCTTATGGGTGTTTTTTTTTGCTAAATAATTGTTCGGATTGGGCTACCTGTGGCGCGCGGTCATAAGAGCCGCTAGCATGCAGGCTACACCGACTCATAATCAGCAAACCCGCAATCTAATAGCCCACTTCCGAGATATGCCTCACTTCCTACATACAAAGGAATCAATACGAGGCTGCGTGCATAATGCTCAGTCGTTCGTGACAACTGAGACTGCAGTACTTCCGTAGTTTGTCACGAACGACTGAGCAGTATGCACGCAGCCTCGTATTGATTCCTTTGTATGTAGGAAGTAAGGCATATCTCGGAAGTGGGCTATTCGGTCTACGCAGCCACGCAGGCGCACCGTCTTTTGAGAAACTCGTCATCTGATTGGCTAGCCAGGCACGGTCTATATGCTCTGATATTTCGTCTGCAGATATTATCTGTTCCAAGAAGAGACCAGTTCCCGAAGCTCGAGGAAAACTATGAGCTTTGAGGATCAGAAAATGTCCAATGACAAATATCAGGACATATTTCGACGCCACAATGTAGGTTATTGTTATTGCTGTTGTTATTACCCGATTATGTTATCATCCTTCAAATATTTTCTTTGATGCGCGATTATGCTCACAGGGGATCCACAGGGGATGTATTCGCTGATATTTGTCTGGCGGAGAGAAAATATCGCATCACGTGACACATTTCACCAATGATATCACGCGAGAGAACATATTTGATGGTTATAATTAACAATTAGACCCGCAGCCCGATGAGGCGCAGCCGAATGGGCTATTTAACTCGTAGCCCATGAGGGCGAGAGGTCTAATTGTTTTAGTGTAAACTAACTAGTCGGACAGTAGAAAATAATAGAAAGAAACAAATTGAAGGTGATTTTTTTTTATTATTTCTTGAAAATGCGTGCGGTTTTTCTCTACCATGGGCTATCACAAATAGACCTATAGTAGGGTAGCCAATCAAAATGCAGGGTTTGTAATAGTCTACTAGTTGGCTTATACTGATCGATAGTCGATCTGCGCGCGCTGCAGACAAAAACCACTTAGAAATTGCCTTTTTTCCCCTTTTTTTATTCAATTTTCTCGAACGCTAAGTCGATAGAACTGTGGTGTGGCTCTGGTAAAACAATCCGCACTAGGCAGTGACTAGGCTCCTCGTCATCTACCAACCGATTTAGAAAAGCAGCTAGTCTAATTGTTAAATAGTTGCCAGCGGAATCGAAATTTGATGTTTTTAAAACAAATATCACCTGAGCCCGAGAACGTAGTTTGAGGGCTTATATGCTAGTTTTATAAGAACATCAACTTTCCAAGGGAAACTATCAGCGATAGTCCGGAGACAAAAATACTCTATTCAGTGGCAACTGGCTAAATTGCCTTCCGCTCTTGTTAAAGTGCACATGAGCCCAATTTTTTTATCATTAAATTTTCAAGTAAATAGTTGAATTGCAAAACATTTCTTAATTTGAGTGCTGCGTCTATGAGTTATAGAGGTAGCCTGAATTTCAGCCGAGGAGACGGCTGAAATTCAGGCTATTATAGAGGTTTCTATTTCCGATATACTAATTATGTGACGACATGTGAGGACTCATTTATTATACAAAAATATGCTGGCAGAAATATACATATTTTTCTAAACATCCATGTAATATTTGGGCCTTGATATCAGTGATTTTACCAAATATTTTGTATAAATCAGAAATAGTTTCATTCACAAGGAGAAAGAAGTGACCTTTTGTTGGCCTCACATAATTAGCATATTGGAAATAGATATAACTCATAGACGCCACACTCAAATTAAAAAAATATATTAAAAGTTCAACTATTTACTTGATGGAGAATCGATTTTAATGATACAAAATTTGGGCTCATATGCACTTTAACAAAGGGCTCGGTTTTGTGCTTGTAATTGTCAACTTTTATTCTTATCTGATCGGATGACTGATTATACCATGGAGTTGGGCTTCGTTGACGTTTGAATATCACGCAGTATTAGATCATTTTTGTAAGCCTCGAAGAGAGGCCCTCGTTCCCCTATAGGGGAGGGGGTCCCTTGGGCCCTGAGTCGATCTCAAAGCAGCGCGGGAAGCCGAGGTGTTGTGATGACGTCACGGGCGCGGTTTGCACAAGCACACGTGTGTCCAGTACTCAGACTAGAGGTGCAACAAGCGCTATTATTAGGCTCTCGATCGACTTTCGTTCACTCGGCATGGAACAACCCCAAGCTGTACTCAAGTACTATAGTGAGTATCGGAGAGGTATCATACGTAGAAAATGATATCTAATGTTTTTTTATTCGAAGTAGTTCCGTGGTGAGCTCTTGAGCCGGTTGTGAACGTGATGTGCTATCTCAGCTCTCGAAGTGTTGAGAAGCTACATATTCTGTCTCATTTCAATACTCTTTCATAAATATTCCAACAGTGTCACCAGACTCGAAGTCGAAAACGTATTTCCTGGAGGAGATCGGGAAACCTCAAAGTAAAGAACAACAAGAGGTAAGTATTCTTGTTTGCATTTAACTTGTCAGTCATTTGACCTTTCAATGATATCACAACTTCATGCCGACAAGGTCAAGGAGTCATTGACGGGACGTCAGTTTCCGTGAGCAGTAAACTAAGAAACCGGCTTTGCATACAAATTTACTATCTTGTTTGGGAATTATTTTTAGATTCTAAAATACATGAATACTGAACGTCTATCTGTGTATATGTGCGTGCTCTGCAAAACCGGCGAGCTTGTCAAGATCGATAAGTATTTAAACTAAAAGTTTCTCTCTATTTATGTCTACATTTATAAAACTAAAGAGTAAAGTTAACTACTTATTATGTCGCTATGCTGTACATGGCTACACAGTGAACTTATAAGTCTAAGTTGAGAAACTGCTTTCACTGTGTAGCCACTGTGGAGCACAAGACCACCGTACCCCTTCCCCATATAGCTTAAAGTTGCAGGGTATTCTGCAGCTTAGCCCAATGTTGGATGGTGTTTTATGTTTGACTCATTTAGACAACCCTAAACTGTAAACATATATTATTTGTGGTAAATTCATTCCTGCTGGAAGGATCAAATTAATAAGCAAGATTGACAAACATTAGGTGTTTTTTCCCCCTTACAAATAACATAGAAATGTATGGTGATGGCATATATACAGTCTCTGTATTTTTTTAACTTTGTTAGTTCGTTAATTATCAGTATCTAAAATAGCTGCTCAAAACTTTGCACAGTTGGTCATTTTAATATTCTCTCTCCAGCACGTTATTAGCTTGTCTCTGATGAGTTTTCAAATCACCTTGAACTAAATGAATGGAGAACTGAAAAGTGAAAGAAATTGGTGCACTACTAGCTTACTTGACAACAAAGTGCTTACTTGTTTTGCAATCTTGATTATCAGGGGTGCAAGTGCCACCGGATGGTGGAAACAATACAATGCAAGAGATGCAGGTTTGAATTTACAGGCAGGAGAAGGATACAATGCAGAAAGCACCCAACAGTTATCCACCTCATGGACTTCACACATTGTCCAAAATGTGAATCAGAACTTTAATTAAACATGCGTGCAAGCCTGGCCCGAATGCATCATTTGCAGTAGTCTGACAATTATTGAGGCAATCAAGCTTTTATAACGAACAAATGAAGATAGTTAATTACTGTATTATTTTAAACAATAATATTGGGTACACTGTATGCAAGGTTGGTTTAGGTTTATGGCTATACACTAATATAAGATGCAGTACTGCATGGCTATTTTTTCAAGTAAGAGCCAAATGTCTGCAAGTCATCACTCAATAAAGTTAAGATGGTAATTAGAGGGACATGGGTATCTGGGGAGGACGACTCCCTGTACAATGTTTTGAACTGATGGGGGTGTTTGGCGCTCCTTTTAGGGGTCAAAATTCTCGTAAACATAGCTTTTAGGGGGTCCTGTTTGCATGAGTTAGTTAGTATAACACAACCAGAGTTTGTACCTAAGTTTTAGGGGTTCAGAATTCTAATTTTGAGGTTCACGTAAGGAATCACTTTATAAACTTGAACTCAGGGTTTTTAAACCTTTAATTTATGCATACATTTTAGGGGTGATATTCAAAATGACCGCCAAGCGCCCCCCTTATTTTGGTACCGGAATCCCCCTAGGGGTGTGTATATACCAGTTTGTTGGTCTGCAGCATTTATGCAGCAGCAAACAAAAACAGATGTACAATACTTTAAGTAATATAAAATAGTATTACACCTCATTTCAATAATAATGTAGGATTATTATTTTGAGTAAAGTGTAGTAAGAGGAAAAACATTGTAAAAAAAATATGTTCTTTGCTGGCTGGTGTTGGATTTACATGAGATTCATGCAAATTGAAGCCTTTACAAGTACATGTAGCAGAGCTTGTAAAAGTTGATAGGAAGTCTGACCAGTCAAGGAATTGTTTGGATTCTGTGACAGAAAAAATACACATGCCATGATTAAAACGTGGTAGATGCACTTCTTACATATAATATTTATTGCTTTAAACATCGGGAATTGATGATATTAACAGGGTTCATACACTTTGATATCTTAAAAAACGTTTTCCAGGAGTATTTTGAAATCACAAAAAAATAACTTTGCACAAAACTCATGATTAAGATTGCTCTCGGTGACTTGTTAAAGTGTCACTACGACAAAAAATTACCATTTTGATTCACTTGTAGACCTTCAATTTAGTGGTCCTATGCTGTTCCTAGTTGATTTAGCAACAAACAATTCCATAGACATTTATTTTGCCAGTACATGTGTAGCCTCCAGCATTTAATTAATAAAACGAGAAGTTCCAGTTTTAAAGGGTAACATTCTCCAGTTTTCACGCATGACAAACTCTAAATTTGAAATTCAAATCACAGAGCAGTGAACAACATAGGTGAGTGAATCAGCCTCTCCTGTTAAAATGCAGATTTTTTTAGGGTCTACAATAAAGTGAACAGAGGTAACTGCTTTTTCCAGCACTGAGAAATATTGTATCTGAACACACGTAAAAATACAATAATTTTACATGTGTGGATATCACCTCTAAGCCAATCCGTGATTTCCTGACTTGAAATCTTCCAGATATGTACAAAATACAATTCTGAATCTCATCATTTATAATTTATGCTAATTAGTCACATGGTTCTGGGACCGTTCACAATGTCTAGTTTACTCGACATCAGCACTGAAACATGAAACAGGATGTAGAGTTTACTCAACAATAGCAGCAAAAGAGTTAATTATAGCCCACTTTTGATATGCTTGTCATGCACAAAGGTTTCAATATGAGGCTCTGGGGTACTAAATTAAATGTTTTCTTTTCTCAGAGATTACCCGTGAGAATAGAATAATTTAATTTATTGAAACCTTTCTTTATGCATGACAAGTGAAGCATATATAGAAAGTGGGCTATTAAAAGTGGTTACTTGTGTCTTAATCTGCAGCAGCATCCCATGAAAACTAAATAATATTCACTGGAACAAAATCCCCTTCTAAAAGAATCAGTTAATTATGGCAGATGTGTTTACAAAATATAATGGCATGCTGGACTTAGTACAGAGGCAAACATTAGCATCCAACCTGAACAAAGTTTTTTTTACAAAGTAATGTATGCCAATGATTAAGAGCATGGAAATATCACAAAATTGTGCCCTGGAATGAACACTGCAAGAGTTAAGAGTTAGTTAAATTTGTATAACTTAATTTGTATATCTTAATATTATTATTTTGATTAGTGTTGAAGAAAACAAAAAAATGAAGTTGGACTATAAAAAAAAACTTTAATTGCACACATGCAGTTAAATGGGTAACAACTCGTCATGTTTTTTTGTGCTTTTCAGACATGTTGAATTGATTGTTTTTTCATTGATGTGCTATAAACAAAAGGAAGTTCGGTTCATTTTCAATCTCACAACTAGTCCTCTCAGATCAGGAAGGAAAATCTGTAAAATTAAGTTGTTGCTGATGTTACTGAGTGTTACAACACAAACATTTCTCTTTCCTTATTTGTGAGATCTGGGTTTTGAGATTATAAAATAGGGGAGTCATAATTATAAAAATAGATTGTCATATGTACAATACTGTCATGTAACTACCAGTATATAAACTTCAAACTTGTCCACTAGATTCATGAAAATGTTGATATAAAATAAACAAATGAGATTACTCTTTGAAAGAAGCACTTTTAAGGCCTGCACAGCAAGCACAGGCTGATGGCCGGGGAATAGGGAGGAGGTGTCCAAGGCATGCCCCCTGAAAATTTTGAAAATCTAAGGTCTCTGAAATGGCATTTCCTGCATTTTGGGCAGACATTAGCTTGATGGGCCATGGGGGTAAGTATGCACCCCCTGGATACGAGCCTGCTGTTATTGAGAAGTACTTGCTAAATAACCCAGGGTAGCCTGCTAGCAGCTCTTATGGGTTATTTTTTGCTCATTTGATTCGGATTGGAACAACATTCCCCCATTTTGACCACATGCCACAGGTAGCCCAATCCAAATCAAATTAGCAAAAAAATAACCCACTAGAGCCACTAGCAGGCTGAACCCAGGGTTGATTAATTGGATAACTGCATGTATGAGAAGTAATGTTTCAAAGCCGACCATGCGGACTGGACGGGATTTCAAGTCCGCTCAATTAGTTCCAGTGTAAGGTGCATGGTTACCTCATGAATAATTAATGAGTATGAGATCAATGTTTCATGGTCTTGGAGAATTTTAGAAAGTTCTGTAATAGCTGATATTACAGTGATCTACGAATAGCAGTTTCAGCGGTATTGACCCGAATGCCTCAATTCGATGTAATGGCAGTCTGAAGTGCTATTCAAACTATCTAAATTAGTCGTGCTTGTTTAAGAGGGTGTTGGTGTCATGCAAGAATGATGGTTTCAATAGCGCTTCATTACATTGAAGTGAGGCGTTCAGGTCAAAAAGCTGAAACTGCTATTCGTAGACGCTACTGTAATAATATTAACACTTGGAGTACAGACAATGATCATCACTGATATACGAGGTGTGTGCACTGGGCATGGTTCATTTGAACCAGCCTTCGAATTTCCAAGTTTGTTTTAAAAAGCAATTCACATACATTCCATTGTCTGTATTCTTACTGTGTTAGATGTCAAATGTTCAAAATTTTGCAGTGAAACAACACTCCGCTCGTTCAACTTGGGATTAACATTATTTTTATGACCTAATCTATGATCAAAGATTACAGACAATGGAAAATTGTGGGTGATTTGTTAAATAGAACATGGGGAAACAATATTCTATTTCTTCTGAATGGAATAATATTATTGCTATTATTATTTAAAATAGCATGGAACAACAAGTCTGCAATCATGAGAGCTTCATCTGTCTTTATTTGACTTTTATAAAGAAAAAGTTGTTTCAAGTTAAAAATGTGTGATGGATGGCACACTTTTGGTTCCAGCAGAAAGTACTGTCTGGAATGGTTTTTCCTAATCACTCCCTGCATTCATGTAAAACTTGTGCTGGTTTCTCATCTGTTAACAAGTAAAATAGCCCCAATGTTACCAAAGAAGTAGCATTCTCCCTAGGTTTTTCCTTTACGTGCAGCTGGATATGACATCACTGCTTCGGTTTTGACCCACACCAAGAAGCCTGGCCAAAACCTCTTGAAAGTGAAATTGAGAGGTGTATGGAAGATTTTGAGGTCTATGAAATATATGTGTTGAAACCTAAGTCGAAAGTTTCTGCCATAAATAGGTACTTTAAATAGGCCAAAAACGTAAAAAGGCTAAATAAAATAAAATTTCACTTTGCGAGAGTTAACCCAAAGGTTTTTGCCAGGCTTCTGACTCGGAGTCACAATGCAGGCCGCCATTTTGGGGAAAAACAACTGAGTAGAAGACTGGGGATGAGGCTACCAAAAAATATGATTGCAGTTAATTAATGGGTCTCAAGAGGACTCTTCACCTTGTAGAAGGAGAAATCATTGGTTTGAATTAAATGACTTACATTGTATTCAAAGCAAACTGAGGGTGCATTCTTTTGGGACCAATTCCAGCTATTCCAAAATCAAAATACCATCTTGCAAATATTCATCTCCCAAAATGTAGAAAGCAGTTGCCACTTTTACTACATCATTTGGGAATTTTTTGTTTTGTTTAATAATATATATTTATATATATAAAAAATTGGTGTATTTCTATAGCCAGAATGTCCCAAAAGAATGTGCCATAAGCTGACAGCTTAAAAAATAAAGTTGAATAAAATTTTGTTGCAGTTACTTTGTTGTAAATTGTGCAAACAAGAACAAATTAATTGTGAACAAAGATTGGTGAGGTTGGAAGAAATTTAATGTCCGAGATAAAAACCCAAAAGTAATTTGAAAGTTTTTGAACACTGTAGAATTGGCATACTTATAATCCTCCGCACTCGTGCAG
This sequence comes from Actinernus sp. WN-2022, assembly GCA_030867875.1. Lineage (NCBI taxonomy): Eukaryota > Metazoa > Cnidaria > Anthozoa > Actiniaria > Actinernidae > Actinernus > Actinernus sp. WN-2022. The sequence goes on along the minus strand of JAOWCC010001751.1, from coordinate 32,385,284 downwards.
CATCTTATTCCTTTGTTAGCACAATGACCAACTGTACAACCTGGCCACAACAAGACAATCACATGTGGTAATTTCTCCAAGATGTATACATGTAGCTGTTAGAGATTTTGTATAAGTTACCTAAGTTTAGTTAGTTTACATCCTGTCTGTTGTTAAGAAGTCTTTAAATAAAAGTTTCAAGATTGCAGCAACTACACAAGGCTATGGTTGTCAATATCAGGTTGCCCCTTTCAGTTAATTAGTGTAATTACATACACTGTATTAACAAAATTATTGATTGCTCATCTACCTAATTCAGCAGTGCTTCCTCTTTAACCATAATATTATGCACCCTGGAGAACTCACAGCATGTGATTGCAATGTTCCAAATTTGCATGATACCGTAAGCCCCAATCAAATGGTTTCAGTTCAACATTGGTACAACATTTGTTGAAAACGATCTTGAAACTGTTTGAAATGGCCTAAAGACATTTAATTTGTTGAAAGGTGTTGGAAGATATGGAAACATTTGAGAGTTTGACTTTGCTTAAAACCATTTCAAATGGTTTCAAGATTGTCTCAACAAAATGTTAATTGTACCGCTGTTGAAACCATATAAATGGGGGCTTTTATTTACACAGCAACATTAAGGGGCTGGTCGTTTATTATCTGTGAGGGGGGCTCTGGGGTCATTTTTGAAATTCACTTATTATTTGGGAGGTCTTTTTCAAAATATTGAAGTTATACTGGGGGGATCATTTTGGTATATTTTAACGTGTCTCAAGTAAACAAACCTTCGAATGGGTTTTAAAAGACACTACGAAAAACAAAAATCCCTAATTTCATCTAGGGTCCGGGTCATTTTCATATGTTTCACATCAGCATTTCACATCGGACCCCAAACTTTTGCAACCAAGCCAAAACTGTCAGGGCCCCCTCACAGATAATAAAGACCAGCCCCTAAGCAAATGTAGTTGCACAAACTCCCAAAGAAGAGCTATTTCATTAAAGCATAAGATGTTTTAAACATGTATAGCAGCTCTCTTGTTGAGGGTTTTTGCTTTCACCTTATTCTGAAATTGCTGTTTTTTCTTCTAAAACTGTTTGAAAAGTAATGTGGGTACTGTACACATGTATGGAATGATAGGTTACCAGCATGCTCAAGGGTTAGTGGGTGGGCCACTGTATGCTTGTCCACCATTTACAAAAGAGGTGCCCAGACCATATAAATGACCACAGTACTTGTCATCGTCAATATTGTCTTCGAAGAACATCTGTACGAGAAGGGCATGCACACATTACTCAATATCTCATATACAGGGCTTTCAAAAGGAGCTGGTGGTTGGCAGTTGCTTCAAGGTACATTTATAAGTAATAGCATGACATGAGGGAAATTAGTGATTAAATTTCCCTGAGAGCTGAGGGAGGATTTGTGGAAGTCCCGACACTGCAGGTGGAGGGACTTTTACAGATCCTCGAGGGGAAATTTAATCACTAATTTCCCAAAATGTTATGCTATCACTTTGTAATAGTATTATCACCGAGGAACAGAACAAATCTCTGAGAAGTTTAGTTTTCTCTGCATAAACTAAAGACGTTGCAGTTGAGTTGCTTTCGAAAACGTTTTGTAATTATGCTTGACTGAGCGCTGGCTTCCCCTGGGGACAAAATGCGTGTTGTTTTTGAGAAGAATAACACTAATTATAATAATAAGAATACAATGTAATTATGTGGTGGACTAAATATTCAAAGATCATGCATGGAGTTTAATTACATCACGTTTATGGTTTTAAGTATCCCACATGAAAGAAGTGGGTTTGATAAATGACAAGAAGAGTTTTCTCGAGCAGAAGGTATGATGCAGGGTTTAACATGCATTGCATCATAACCCAGTGTTCCAAAGGACAGTCCAATGTTCCTTCATCAGTGTGCATGCCCTTCTAATTTTCCCTCTTGCATATGTCAATGAGAGAAAATTAGAACAAGTATGCATCCTGATGAGGGAATTTAGAGATTAAATGTCCCTGAACAAACAAAGAAAACCGAGGGGATCATAGTATTACATTGTTTATTTTCTCTTTATCTCGACACACAATGAACTGTTGCTTGACTTTTAGCCTTTTCTACAGATGCCTACTTTCCTATGTTGACCTGAGTCCTACTCAAAAACATTTTGAAAGCCCTGCATATTGCTTCAGGGCTCAGAACTAATGCTCGCAAACTCACAAAAAATGATAGCAGATTTGTAAAAAAAAAAATCTGCATGCCAATCTTCTTTAATTAATGGTTAGACACTGGCATGCATGTTTTATTGACAAATACAGGCATGTGCTGACTGGAGGCCAAATGCAGTTTAAAGAAATTCTGCATTCATCCTACAGTCAGCAAGTGTCTGTATTAATTTTGTCAATAAAACACAAACATAAAGTCTGTCATTAGCCAATTACCTACTATGCACAAAGTTTGAATATTAATACATCAAATACAAGGTTCCCCCAACACGCATACATACCTCTCTCATCTTGAAGAATGCATTTCCTGTTAGTAAGCAATCACTACCAGCCTGATGCTGAGGTCCAATTCTCTCAAGCTAAATATGTTGATTTCAAATAGAATACATACAGGTACAACATTATTTATCACTGTCTTGACCATGTCAGAAATGGGTGTTCAGTAATTACCAATCAATTTTTGCCAGCCCCCAAAAAAATGATAACACTGACTGTTCAGTCGGCTAATCTGCACCTCAAATATCACTGATCAATTCATTTTCCTTTACTTACTGTATATCCATAAGAACTATTGTCAATTGATTTAAATAATTGCAACATCCAACTAAAGCATGTACCTTACTTGTACAGTACAAAAGTATATCATGCCTGTGCAGGACTAATCAGGACAGTTGTCAGTGGTAAAAATATTCATTTTCAAGGGTTGGTACATGTACTCTCCCATGCATAACCTCAGTGTACCATACAACGAGGAAATAATTAACATGTTTACCCACCTCTAAGAGTTCTGACACTTCCTGTAACCCACCCTTGAGGCTTTTACAACTCTTCATTAGGTACTTTACATCATAGATATTAGGGAAATACAACTTCAGCATCTCAAAGAAGTCTGATTCTTCTGAAGCAAGGTTCTGGGCAGTCAGGACTTTTATAAGATATCCAAAATCATACGCACTGCAACGAAAAAAAAATGAATTTCTCTTTGGATGAGTAAACAAGCGTAGCAATTAGTACACAATGCAAATGAGTAATAATACTAGTTCCTAATTTAGGACTAGCCAAACAAATGTTGCTTGATCAGTTGACTATGAGACAAGCATCTTGTTTACAAAATGTATAAGCTAGGATACATGCTGAGAGAAATAATTTATTAACTTTTTTTTGCTAATTATAGTAAAACTTTGCAAGTTCATTTTTTCAAGCTATCATTAAGTACGAAACCAAACTAGCAAAAATGAAAAATGTCTCAATTAGGTTTTTTGTCTTTACTTTACAGTTAATTGTTTCTGACTGGCAAAACATTGCTACTCAAAATAATAAATAGTTAATTGAAGATTGATGTGGAACATTAATTGCTCTTGGAATTGACGTTGCTCAAGTTCTCGTTTCCGGTTCCCTTCTTGCTACTAACTGACTAGTTACTGCAAGCGTATTTATGTACTTTTGCAAGCATCTGTGTTATCCATGGGGGTGCTCATTCAGCTGCACATACCTGAGTCCCGCCGATAGTGACGTAAAACCCTTGTACATTTTCATGCCTACTGTAACTCGCTTAATATTAATGGCAGGTGGCTCAAACTTTGACAGACATGGTAGTGGATCCTGATCAATCACTTAGTGGTGATGACCTCATAGAATCGGTCATGTGATTTTAAGTACATGCCCATATCTCTCTCATTTCTAATGCCAGACAGTTAAAACTTGGACAAGCATGGTATTGGGTCGGCATAAATCACTTAGCGGTGATGTTGTAACAATGACATCATCAGCCACATGATTTTTAGTACACATATCTCCCTCATTTCTAATGGCAAGCAGCTCAAACTTGGTATTGGGTCCTCATAAATCACTTAGTGGTTATGTCATAATGATGTCAGGGGTGACATGGTTTTACAGGCTATCACAACAGCAACAATAACTTAAACTGTGAACATTTCCACATTTACCCTTGAGAACACACTAAAACACACTTGGCATCCACATGTTTGCCATAGCAGCGCTATGTTTAATCTACATGTATTACTTACATAATTAATTTCTTACCTGTGAAATGAAAGCCATCTGATATCCTCGTTAAGAACTAATCCAGAGGTGATAAGAAGTTCTGCAAAGTCATTAACATCAATTCCCTCTTCTTCATGTCGCTTGAATTGTATGCCTGATCTGTTTAACAAGTCAATAGAGTCCTGGGCATACATGTCCTCCCTAATAATCAAATAACAACAATACTTTACGAAAGCAAGACATTTAACTTGGAAAGCTATCTTGTACAGTAGCAGACATCAAGATTTAACAAGTTATACGAACATTGTACATAATGTCATGTAATTATACACTGTTTAAAGTGTATATTGGGTCAAAACTTTTTATCATTAATATCGATTCTGTATCAAGTGAATACCGGTAGTTGAATGGTAGAATATTTCTCGATTTGAGTGTTGCATCTACATATGTATGAGTTATAATATGATAATGATGTGATGTAAATTTGACTTAAATTCTGGAATTTTCTTTTTCGTTGTGAATGAAACCATTTTCTGATTTTGACAAAATATTTGGTAAAAATCACTGAATATATATTGATTTGATTTTTTTAATATTTGAGACATTTGGATCAGAGCCTGATCACAGGAGTACAAACAATAGGACTCGAGGTCCCTTTTAGGCCTGCCTCCATCAGTGGACCTATGATTTTTCGTCCTTATCCGAGAAGACGTGAAGGTCTAACCATTTGCAGTTGTTTCACAAAGGTAGCACCTTCTACTCAGTTATTTTAAGACCTCGAGTGTTGGTCCGGTCGGGGTTTGAACCCGTGACCTCCCGCTCGACAGACCGGAGCTTATAACCACTGAGCCAACCTTCAAATATAACACAGATGTTTACAAAATGTCATCTCTACCAGTATGTTTTTGTATAATAAAATAATGAAGATCAGTTTTGTGTCACTGGCTTGAATATGTGACCTTACACCAGAAAACGTACAATAACGACTATCCGTTTAGCGTGCTAAGCCATTTGTTATCCGTGTAAACAGGTTAGAAAACCGTTTACACGGCTCCGAAAGTCGTTTTAATACACGGCTTTGAAAGTCGTTTTTTCCCTGCCGTGCAAACAAGTTGTGAAGCTGTTTCTCGGCCAGGCTGTTAAATTGCCGTGCAAAAGTAATGCAAACGTATTTTGCTCTTTGTTCCTACGAATGTCGCACGATTTCGTAATTTAACCTTTTTTTCACCAGGATTAACGCGTGACAAATTCGAATTCACAACAAACACAGTTTTACAAATGTACAGTAAGATGGTGTTGGTAAATACATTGCGTATAAAGTCCCCGTCAATCGTGAACTGTCAGCCAAACGCATGTCTCATTTCTGACACAAATACCGCGGGGCACAATTAGCTTGGGCACTTTCCATTTACGCGAACTGACTGATCTGATCCGATGCATTAAAGCTTTTTAATTCAAAAGGAATTGCATTTCCCCAGTAGAAGTTTTCTAGTAAGAGTACAGAAGTTTTTGCACGTCTTTCATGACAAACATTGCTTCAAAACTCTGTTCATGTTCTGCAAAGTTCACGCTTGACTGATTGCACATGGAAATTCAGACTCCAAGAAGAGTTAAGATTTAATACACAAACATTTACAATGATTTCTGCCGAAACCTTTTAATACTAGTAACAAGACAAGGATATGCCATAAATGTGAAACTACAATGAAGCAAAAGTTTATTTGGTGTTATGCTTTGCGCTCAGTGAGTGAGTCAAGCTTTAAAGTGGGCCACGCAGCCGTATTGTTTGCATGGTCCGAATTTACTTGAAAACGTTATGCAATGACTTTTACAAAGATCTGGAAGTCTGACGGATCTGAATATTATTGTGGATATACGGATAATGTTCCGAAGTTGGGACATGCGATTAGTAACGCAATGTTCCTTTCGTTTATTAGCCTTCCGGCCTTCGATTCAGGGTTCAAAGCATCAGATTTCTATTCTTAGCCTGATTATACTGACTGAACTGAAGTAAACTCTGAAGTTGTCCTCCGGTGCCATTTGAAAGTGAGTTGTAAAGTTCAGTTACTCAAAGTCTGAATAAAGTTTACAACTAAGGTTTGTCGAATTGACCGAGTGAGCCGGAAAAAGTAACTTGATCTTGGACGGGCATCGAAATTTCGAAGGATCAACATTTTGAAGCGAAGTTTGTTAGTCGTTTATTTTACCCGTTTAAACGGAAAGTCGTTATTGTACGTTTTCTGGTGTAAGGTCTGTGACACATATAGTATAAATATAAACCTCTAGCTCATGGATAAAACACTCAAATCAAGAAATATTCTACTAATAATTCAACATACTATTCACTTGATGTAGAATTGATATTAGTGATAAAAATGTTTGACCTGATATACACTTTAAGAGATTGAACACCATATTTGAACCCCTGCCCCTAACAATAACTAATTAAAAGCAATTTAGCTTTAGCTACATTGGGCTGAGGTTTAAACGGAAAGTCGTTATTGTACGTTTTCTGGTGTAAGGTCTGTGACACATATAGTATAAATATAAACCTCTAACTCATGGATAAAACACTCAAATCAAGAAATATTCTACTAATAATTCAACATACTATTCACTTGATGTAGAATTGATATTTATTTAGTGATAAAAATGTTTGACCGCTGATATACACTTTAAGAGATTGAACACCATATTGAACCCCTGCCCCTAACAATAACTAATTAAAAGCAATTTAGCTTTAGCTACATTGGGCTGAGGTTGAAGTGAGCATCTTTAAGTCACATTATTTAAAGTTAGAAACTGGTGTGCATGTTTTATTGACAAATACAGGCATGCACTGACTACCAAAGGCTGAATGCAGTATCATGAAAAAAAGTTGAGTTAATCATACAGTCAGCACACTAAGTGTCTATATTTGTCAATAAAATAAAAACAAAGTCTAACCCTTTTAATATTCCAACTGAGTGCACATGTATGCTGTGGTCACTAATACAGCACTGTCATTAGCCAATCACCTGCTTGGATTTTGTACTGTGCATGAAGTTGGAATACTAAATAAGCTTACTTTTTTAAAGGGACACTATAATTTAATGTACTTGAACCCCTTCAAGAAGGATTGCAAAGGTCTATTATTTAAATAATTATTAATATTTATAATATACCATAGTACGCACGCTCTGATTGGCTAAAAAGCCATGTTTTATCAGAGTATATAACATGGTTTGCAGTGTTTTATTGTTTTCAACTGGTGGTTTCCTTTCATCGCTCGTGTAAATCTATATTATAAAACAGATAAAGAAGCCTTAAATGTTTTATACTATTTAAAAAAACTCATGAATAATTCATGAAGCAAAAACAAAGGAAATTACCGAGCGAGAAGTGATCTTTAAATGTGATAAAGATTTCATCTAATTTACATAAACTTTAACTTGGATTTTCTCCACCGAAATAGGTCGTATCGCCAAATTAACTGAATTACACGACCCTATAAATCTAGACATTTTTAAAGCTGTTTAAAAAACTCGCAGTAGTGTTTTATCAGATCTAAAACACTGCTGCTCATTTATTAAACAGTACATAAAACACTCTGGGTTGAAAGCATGCACCTTCGGCTTGTGCTTTAACATTTCTCTCATGTTCTCAAATGCCCATCGTGTTTTATGATAGTATAAAACATGGCTAAGGCTTCTTTATTTGTTATGTAATAGAAGAACCAAACCTTTATTCTTTAACTGGTCATATCAATATAATGCCTTATAAACATTTTTGCGACTGACCTCCTAAACATACATGTACAGTGATGTCATGTATAACATGTACATACATGTACACAGCTAACGAAAGTATACCAGTAGTGAACTATGTGGCAGACTTACTGTCGGACTGATCTTCAAACTGAACTAAACAGATTGCTAGTGTACCCCCAGTCAGTAGTATCACAAACAAACAAACACACTGAATTTTAACAGGACCTGAAACAATCAACATACATGTAGGTGCAGATCAAAGACAGGACCCATATCATCAAACTTCACATCACTCTGAACTACAGCACATGAATGGATATTAATTATCATGGTGGTATATGTACTTACGTCAAATTAAACTTAAAATTGAACTGCCACGTCGCTCCCTCGTGCAGTTGCTGGCCTCTATCATTGTAAAATGACATTCCCAATTGAATAATTTTCAGCAAATCAACATTACATCGCAACAACTGAAACTGATATTCGGCAGTACTGCGGAACTCTCCTATGGGCCTTGCAACAACCCCTGGGAACTCTGTATCCTGTAGAATGATTATAAATGAAAGAGATTAACAATGTAAAAAGTGATAATTATGTGGATATATTTTATATTCTTGTGAGAATTCATTCTTGGTCAATAACCTTGTTCATGATGTCTTTTGTTGACCACTGCAATCTATAAATCATGCCAACAGAGAACTGACAGTATATAAAAATATACCAGTGCTCAACACTAGCAGTAGCACTAGTCCCGGACTACCAAATATTCAAGTTGGCTAGTGAATCTTCAGACACACTAGCCCTTGGGCTAGTAGATTTTACTTTTGTAACAATTCATTTTGTACATTGAGACCACAGAGATTTCTTTCACAGCAGTGTGGGCTACTAAAATAAGTGTACAGGCTGCTAGGTTTTGTCAATCACTAGCACAAGGACCAGTTCAGAAAGAAGTTAGTTTCAAGCACTGTGTACATGTACATAAAAAAAAAATACATGTATTGGCCAACTGATCCAAAAACTACTTAGAGACTGATAATTTATCAAAAGGTTCCCTTTTTGTTTGTCCATTCGCTTGGTGGGAAATGCTAAAATAGCAAATATTAAAATTGCATTGAAATGCATATAATTTATATGTTGCACTATTCCATGATGTCTCGACCAGCCACCTTATTAACTTCAACACTCCTTTGTTATGGGAAAAATAAAACTGTAGCTCTTGAAAATTGTCAAATTGTAGCTGGCCTCTTTCAATTTTATACGAAAGTCTGCAATACAGATTAGCATTATGTTTAGCCTGATTTTCAGATGGTCCGATGTCGTCCGCTCAATTCCTCCCCATCCCCATCTGATGGACTTTGGCGAAACAGTGTGTGATTCTGGCAAGCCATAGAAGGCTACATTCTCCTCTCTCGATTCTCGACCTGGTCATTGCCTATAGATGCAGCTGTGATGGCCAAGGTCCTTACGGGAAACAAAGAATAATTATAATCATGCCTTTCTTTGTTCGGGAAATAATTCAGAAATCCCAAAAGTTTTGCATGCTTTCTCCAAAGCCATATCATATCATATTCATATAAGAGGAGGAAGATAATGATTTTCCAAAGCCCGTCGGTAGATTCACAAACATTGCGGTATCTCAGTTCTCTAAAAATGAAACCTTCACTCTGATTGGTCAAAATGAAAACAATGGTTGGATCACTGTTTCTGCCAAAGTCCAACAGATGGGGAAGGGGAGGATGTGAGCGGATGACCTTGTACCATCTGAAAATTACATGTTTTGTAATGTCTCGATATCTCTTTCACTTTTGATGAGCTGCTTTTGTATGTGATTGGATAATATTCTCCACAATAGTATATGGGAATACTTTACAGTATGACTACTGTAACTGGGGCCACTTAATTAGACAACGACAATTAAACACAAAATTTGCAAAACAAAAATAAAGCATTCCAAATCCTAGCACATCCACACAATTTTCTTCATTTGAAAAACTTCAACTTCATAAAGTTCTAATAGTCCACCAAATTTGCCTTTTCCCAGATCGAAGCTTGAGAAAGTTGAAATGCTATTGTCTTGTACTCAACACTGATTTGCTCAAATAATCGTAAGTTGGAATGCTTTGTTTTCATTCTGCAATGTGTTTGGTTCTCGTTGTCTAGTAAGTGGTCCTGGTTACAGTAATCACATAGTAACATTGGCCATACACATGTACAGAGAAGCAAAACTTGGTATTAAAGTTTCAAAGTCACCCTCTTACTACTGTAATCTTGAATACTTTTACTAAAAGTTTTATTATTTTGACACCTTTTACCAAATCCAACCCAATCCGGCATGGACTGCTGATCAGGTCCAACTTTTATATCTCCCTGCCTCTTACAAAGTATATGTACTTGTTCTAGTATATAACTAGCCATGCAGCACCAGCAGTGTAGTTGTATGTGGTCGCTTGCTATTGAGCATGCGCTCTCGGCACGCACCCCTGATCCTCCATCTTGAAATTGTAAACACGAGTCTCTCCCACTCGAGTTCCCATGGTAACTGAAAGGCCATATTGAGCCCTGGTGTGTTCCCCATAATTACTGATGTAGGATAATAAAGGTAGCCAGCCACAATTTTGTTTAAAAAGTTAAAAAGCCGCATTAACAAGTGAATTCTTCCGACGTGTCTAAAACGCAGGTAACGGGTAACAGGTAATAGGTAACGGCTAGGTTAAGTTTATTTGTTTTAGATAAATACAATAAAATGTCCAGTGTTAATTTTAAAAAAATCCTGCTTTGATCACAGGAAACCCAAGCTACAGTACCGCCAAGAAACATATGTACATTTATCGCGATTTGCTCGCGAGCAGATCACGATCACTTAGGGTGATCTGATCGCGATCTGCTCGCACCCTGCTCGCGATCTGCTCGCACCCTGCTCGCGATCTGTTCGCGATCTGCTCGCACCCTGCTCGCGATCTGCTCGCATCGTGCTCGCAATATGCTCGCGATCACATCGCAAAATGATCGCGATCAACTGGTGATCGCGGTCACATTTCTGACCGTTTAGCAAAATGTTTAATTCGAAGCAGTTGGCTTTGTTTGTTGACGGCGGTGTTGAGTAAGAAAGACAATGCATCGAGTGTGAACGAGAATAAAATCTTTTGGACAAAGATTGTTCTTAAAGAATGTTTACTTCGAAGCAGTTGGCTTCGTTTGTTAATAAGAACGCGAACGGCGGTGTTGAGTATTAAAGAAAGACGACTCATCGAGTGTGAACGAGAATAAAAGTTTAGTCGAAGATTGTTAGCGGGCCGCCTGTCTTAAAGAATGTTTCACGGCTTCGAAGCAGTTTGCTTCGTTTGTTAATAAGAATGCGAACGGCGGTATTGAGTAAGAAAGACAACTCATCTAGTGTGAACAAGAATAAATGTTTAGTCGAAGATTGTTAGCGGGCCGCCTTTACTTCGAAATGCCTGCAATAAATATCTCATTTACTATAAACTTTGAATTGTGAATAAAATAATTGTGTGAATGAATTCTGGTGGTCTTGTCCTTTATTATTATGAATGTTGAACGCAATATGCTAATTTCGCACCAGTTGTTGTCAATGTAGTAACGGAAGCTAAAATAATTCAAGTATAAACGTTTTTGCGCGTCTTTCATTAGTAACGTGGCTTTAGAAACCTGGCTTCAAACTCACTTAAAACTTCACGTTCCCATAAAGTTTTAGCGATTTTGACAGACCTGTCAAAAATCGAGACTAACATGCCTTTAATAGCACTGCAAACATTTGCAATGATTTTAACCGAAACCTCTCACAACACAAGGATTGAAACTACAGAAGCAAAAGTTTATTTGCTGTTTTGCTTTGCGCTTTAAGCGGGTCCCGCACCGCTGTTCGGGGAACTAATTAATATAAGCGAGCGGCCGTTGTTTTGTGATTATTTTGTTTCGCTAGTTCAGGATTACATATTTTATGCTAGTTCTAGAATATTTGGTATATATTTTCAGTAAGGTTATCAGAAGAAATGCAAGGACGCATTACAAGCAAGCTGTGAAGCAGGATGGATAGAAGTGCCTTCCCCAACAAACAAACTGCAATGTTGAATAAAAGAACACAACTCTTCCAAGTGTGAAATGATTGAGAATACACTTTTTCCGAATTCTGGACGGTGTCTCGACAACTGTCTCGAGAAGTTTTAATTTTCGGTAGCGCTTGTGTCTTAGTCAACTGTAATACATGAACAGTGGTGGGACTCAATAAAGAACAAAACTCAAGCGCCTGAGTGTTTGCTAAAAGATTGGGCTTGATTTCTAATATACATTTGTAAGACGTGAAATAAGCGATATTCCATTGCTGTATTAAGTGAAATTTCACTTTTACAAATGTAGACCTTAACGGAGACGTTAATATTTATTTGGTGAATGTCAGGCACTATATGAAGCTGTATTCTCACAAGATCATATACAAAGTTATGGTTAGGCAACGTGGAATCAGAATTGCTTCGTTTTCTGCTCAACTGACCATGTTTCATACACTTCTTATTCTTACACATGTAAAGGTAGAAAGAAAAATATTTTACCGCAACTTTTGCTTGCGGACGTTTGCTCGCGATCAGCTTTCGATCGCGAGCAAATCGCAAGCAAAGTGCGAGCGGATCGCGGGCAAGGTGCGAGCAGATCGCGAGCAAGGTGCGAGCAGATCGCGAGCAAGGTGCGAGCAGATCGCGAGCAAAGTGCGAGCAGATCGCGAGCAAAGTGCGAGCAGATCGCACTTCATGATCGCGATCTGCTCGCGATCTGCTCGCGATCAAATGTACATATGTTTCTTGGCGGTACTGTATGTTTGCGTTTTAAATTATAAGGATTTGTATGAGATTTTTAACAAGTATTTGGTTGTATCCGTTAAGCCAGAAATACTGAAATAAAATCAATGAAAACTTACATGAAGTCTTTATCTGTTCTTCATTGGGCTCTGTATGCGATTGCAGCGAATTCTGTTGAAATTTCTCCACCTAAGAAAGAAGCTAAGGCAAGGAGTTGGTCGCAGCCACCATTCCTCAATCCCAATCACTCGAACATCATGCTCGAATGTTCATCCAAAATCAATGCCGACCGCAACTAAACCTCAAATAATAACACAACAGTATCTATTCCAAGAGCTTCATGCCATTTAATTGAAATAATCCCCATTTCTCAAGCCTAATTTCAAACATTAAACTCGCCGGTTGGGATTCATGCATGTTCATGGGCTCAGATATTATAGATATATACGTTATTTTGAAACTGGTCTTCAAGTGAGTTGGCTCTATGGTAAAGTGGTTTAGAGCACAAGTTCGATTCCTAAACCAGACACTAAATTTTTTTGTTTATTTCTTTTTCTCCTTTCTCAGTTTTATCCAATCTCTATTTTAAGCTAAAAACCGTGAAAATTAACTGAACATTAATTTGCTTATAATCTTTCCAGGCGCGCTCGAATCAAAGAATAAAAGGAAACAGATATCCCAGCTTTCCTTTTCTCCATGGCAGGCTTTCCTTCTAGCTCTTCAACGTCGACAACATGTTCATAAAGTACCTAACCAGAAAAGTAATTTGACAGTATCCGATGGCTTTTTATATCAGTTTGTGACGATATAATTTCTTTTTCTCATCATGACCGTGTTGAGGCACAACAATGTTTTTAGTGTAGATGGGGGCTCTAATAGCTTAAAATAGAGGAAAAGATGAAATAAAACTGAGAAAGGAGAAAAAGCCGTAAAAAAAATTCGTGCGTGCGCTCTAAACCACTTTACCATAGAGCCAATTCTCTTAAAGACCAGTTTCAAAATAATGTATATGTTACGTCAGGTCAAAATTAACATCAGGTCATTTTTTTCAACCTACTAAGGTCATTGTCTCTAACCCCCACAACCAACTAAGTAAATCACTCATTAATGACACCTCAATTACTACTTACTTTTGTTTCACTTTTTCGTTCGCTGGTAGTGGGACTCGAACCTGCAATCCTTCGCTTGGAAGAATGCCTTGGAAGACCAGAGCTTTACCAACTGCGCCACAGAGACTTGCATTGGAAATCCAGTCACGTTTTTTGGAATAATATAGCTTTCCTTATGGAAATTAGTTACTAGTTCCCTCTCTGCCTCTTAATTTTATTCAACGCATGCGCACTAGTAACAAAGTCGGACTTGGAAAACATCGCTGAGTTGCATGATTAGAAGCGGGATATTGTGAACCAAACAGACTTTAAAAGCGAACTAAAAGAAAGCCAGAGAATAGGATTTCACCTCTCACTTTATATTTAGAAGAAAGTTTCTATGGAAGAGTGAAGCAATATCTGTAAAAAGCAATGAAAGAAGATAATCTCCGACACTGTTTATAGACTGCAGAACTCTCGTCTTGATGATGAGTCGGTGTTTGACAAGAACATTACGGAAGTAAACCAGCTTCTCTTAAACCTGACAAAGAAGTTATGCAGAAAAGGAATGATTTTCAAACTGGGAGCAACTATAGAATACCGCCCATTTGGGTCATTAATAACTAATTTTCTCAAATTTCCATACACACCTTCTATAAACGTAACCCACCAAAAAGGTAATTTTAAAAAACCTTAACCATTTTCGATCCCAAAATCATTCATAGAACGACTCTATATATACACGGTCTGCACTATAATTGAGAATTTACCACAGTATAACCTGCACTATAATAGAGAATTTACCACAGTTTTCAAGTGAGAGTGGCTGGAGAAAAGGGATCTATTTACCACATGAAGGACAAGAAAAAGTTCCAAAAATGGTTGTGAATGAAATCTGTACTCAAAACGTTATCAACTGTCACGGTGCCATCAAAAAAATGATTACAAGCATAATACTATTATAGTAAAGAAACAGTTCACCGGTAAGCACCATTGATAATGTCCCTAAATAACATTGATAATGTTCAGTGGAATTAAGTGGTCTGACTTACAGATTTCCGCAATATAAAAAAAATTGTCAATAATTACGTGAATAAAAACATGAGTGAACTGTACACCTACTACACGATTTTTTCCCAGCACAAGACTTATTTTTCATTAAGTACAATAAAGTCAAAGTAACAAAAATATTGGGGCAACTGCAGAATACCCTATGCAAGCACTATATGCTTCAATTGTCCTGTGAACTGATACAAACCCTACCCCTACATTTAAAAACACCCTAACCGTCCATGGTGTTTAGAGCTAGTCACTAAATAACAGAGACTGTAATCTTCTTCAATGGTCCTGCATGAGAACTAATCCAAATCCTAACCTACATTTAAAAACACCCTAACCGTCCACAATGGGTGCTTGCTAGTTTAGGGTGTTTAGAGCTAGCCACTAAATAACAGAGACTGTAATCTTCTTCCATGGTCCTGCATGAGAACTAATCCAAATCCTAACCCTACATTTAAAAACACCCTAACCGTCAAGAACGGGTGCTTACTAGTTTAGGGTGTTTAATTAGAGCTAGTCACTAAATAACAGAAACTGTAATCCTTCTTCAATAGTCCTGCATGAGAACAAATACAAATCCTAACCCTATATTATAAAAATACCCTAACCATCAGTAAACATAAGTTCCTGGGTAAGCCAAACCAAAGCACTAAAGAAATGAACAACACAGACAAGGTAAGCTACATGTATTTTTATTGCAAAATATTTCTGACAGTAGAACTTGATATCTTCTTAAATTACTGCAATGCCATCCTCAACCTAAACACAAGGAACTTTGAAAAAGTCATACTTGTTTAGGAATTTTGAAAGGTTGAGTTTGATGTGACCTAAGTTGATTCAATTTGACCTAGGTTGAATCAATTTGACCTAGGTTGAAAAAAAATGACCTACATGTAGGTTAAAATAAATTTGACCTGAAACTAAATTTGACCTGTAACATATATATATAATTTGACCTGTAACATATATATATATATAATATCTGAGCCTGTGAACACGAATCCCAACCGGTGAGTTTAATGTTTGAAATTGTGTTTGATTTAGGCTCGAGAAATGGGGATTATTTCAATTAAATGGCATGAAGCTCTTGGAATAGATACTGTTGTGTTATTATTTGAGGTTTAGTTGCGGTCGGCATTGATTTTGGATGAACATTCGAGCATGATGTTCGAGTGATTGGGATCTAGGAATGGCGGCTGCGACCGACTCCTTGCCTTAGCTTCTTTCTTAGGTGGAGAAATTTCAACAGAATTTGCTGCAATTGCATACAGAGCCCAATGAAGAACAGATAAAGACTTCAGGTAAGTTTTCATTGATTTTATTTCAGTATTTCTGGCTTAACGGATACAACCAAATACTTGATAAAAATCTCATACAAATCCTTATAATTTAAAACACAAACATAGCTTGGGTTTCCTGTGATCAAAGCAGGAAATTTGTTTAAATTAACACTGGACATTTTATTGTATTTTTCTAAAACAAATAAACTTAACCTAGCCGTTACCTATTACCTGTTACCCGCGTTTTAGACACGCCGTGAGTTCTTCACGCGCGAGACATAAAACAGTGAATGGCGCAAGATATTCCAAGTCTGAGTAACCAATCAAAGCATGTGAAAAGCAGTACTTTCACTTGTGTGGTATAATTACTACAATATATATATTAGTGGCTCAGTGGCTTGTGAGTAGGCTCGGTTTCCAGCCGTGGGGGTTTCGGTGAGCCCGCGATCCTCTCCCCACTCACGGCTGGGTGCGCGAGCTGAGACATTGCCGGTTTTTAGCCAATCAAAAACTTGCCACTAAAATCCTGTCGCTGAATGTATTTGCATAATTTGTATTGTAAACTTTTAAAAGCCGGACCAGAATCTTTGGATTGCTGTTCCAAAATGTGTTTAAATTTGCTTTGGAAAAGTTTGCTTTCGAATAATGTAAGGATTTACACAAGGAAGCATTAAGAGAATTAGTTTTGGGTGAAGACACTGTGTCAGTACGCACCGGGTTTGGAAAGTCACTTGGGAAACCGTCACTTGTACGAAGCAAGAAGGTCGCGAAACCCGTAATGTTCAGTCATTTCTTTGCCTATACAATTCAGATAGCCATTCTTACTTAAAAGAAAATTAGTGCTGCCTTGAATTGATCGGAGAAGAAAAGACGGATGACTCCATATTAAAAGAGTTAAAAGAGAGGAAATCACGTCTGACTCTGTGATCACAATACTAGCTCAGAATAGTTCCGAGATAATAATCTGAACTTTATCCCCGTATTTCTGCTTTTAATTTATGTCAACGAGGTGTATTGAGCGGCACTAATATTACAGAGTAACAAATAATGCAGCCTAGTTTCTCAATAATTTTAAATGTCATTTGTTCTTGAGAATGCATTTCACACTTGGAGTTTTAGTTTAGAGCTCCGGTGTGTTTTGAAAGTTTAGAGCCAACGCTACAGTCGTGAAAGGGTAAACGGCTTTTCTTGTCAAAACACGCACATTGAATAATATTGAATTTTAATCAGATGACGTCACAGACACGGTGTGTTGGCCGCGCGCCCAGTCGTTAGGGGCCGACCATTTAACGTTTGAGGGGGGTGGGTGTTTTTGGAAAAAAATATCCTGCAAGCGGAAAAGCTTTGTTCTGGCTCTGCTAAAGAAAAAAAAATCGAGCACAGACAAGAACACCCACCCCCCCCCCCCCCCCCCCTCAAAAGTCAAATGGTCGGCCCCTTAGTGGGGGTAGGCTTTGGAGAAACGATACCCCAACGGCTGAAACCGAGCCTACTTGTGAGTGGCTCACAGATCTAGAGTCCGAAGTTTATATGTTCCTTGAAAAGTAACCCTGTTTCCCATATCCCTCTTTATTTACTCTTTGAAGATATAAACTAGATCAATGATTGTGTTGCTGTACTTACCATAGCTACATATGGATATCGCTCAACAACGTCCCTGATCTTGGCGAATTCTTCTTCCAGATTCTCTCGCCAAACATCTCGTATACCATAATTAACCGTCGTGGGCATTCTTCAAGCCTTTCTCTCTTACCACAAACCCACTATCGCTATCTTATCCTTTGCTTGAGCATATGTAATTTATCAAGCGCCCTCTACTGATAAGATACGTGTTCACAGTTCCTACGATTAAGAAAGAACAAACTTTTTTCAAGGACAATAGTCAATACAAGAGTCAAGAGTAATGTTTGCACGTTTTACACAAGCATGCTGATGAAAGTTATTGTTCGATAATTTTACGAACAACATAAATCGTAGTGAACTCACCTTCAACTCCTCTCCTCACTCTGGTATTCGTGAGATCGAAAAATGGTTTGTCAAAGTTCTTTACTATATTTAGGGAAGGAAAACTACGGGAAAAGAACGAAAATCTATCAAATAACACGAAAACAAGATGGCGGACGCGAGAAGGAGCATGTACTATTATGGAAAACAGCTGGATGCTGTTTGTTTACGTTCAGGGGAGGGGATCGTGAGTTATACTTACAGGAGGAGGGTAACATTTTCGAAGCTTGTCGTCACTTCGGCAATTCTACTAAAGATGACGACGAAAATGGCGGGAAAATGCGCGCCTGCCGGATTTCGTATCGATCCATGGCAGGTTTAATTTAATTTAATAATACGGCAATTACTTCTAGGCTACAGCACGGTTACGGTATCGCTTAAAAAATCAACCTTATAAATTTAAATATACTTAATTATCAATGTTTTACCTTTTATATTATAAGTACTAAAATTAACTATTTAAGCATTTTTATACCGTTACCGATTCTGTGTTAGTGTATACGGTTATGTATTAAGTAATATCATATTGTTATGCGCATACCGTTATCGATTCTTTGTTAGTGTTCGGTACTTATGACCGAGAACCAAATATTTTCCCGTCCGGCCCGACCTAACCGGCTCAGTCAATAGGTTTTTTTATCATATGACCATATTTTTTTTATAGAACAAACAGCAAATCAGCAAGAAAAAAATGTGCAGGGCCGGACTACTTTGTCCGGCCCGATCACGCCATACATGTCCGGCCCTCATCACGTGACTTTTGTAAATGGTTTTGAAAGGAAAGCGCGCGCGGGGCCGTACGGGTCATATGATAAATACGGTTATGTCTTAAGTCATATCATATTGTTATGCGCATTTGATCGTTTTTATGAAATTGGCGCATATCAATTGATAAATGATTATTATTATGCCCTGTTCCCAACTCATTCGAAATATTTGGTTCGAAGTCACTGATCGACTTACGGACCGATTTACAAATCACCAATAGCCGAATATTTTTTATCTGGCCCGACTTAACGCAGTCAATAAGTTTTTGTTATCATATGATCACTTTCAAAGGGTAAACCTACAAAAAATAAATCGTCAAACACATCACATGGCTTTTGTAAAATAGAGTTTGAAAGGAAAGCTCGCGCGGGCATGGAGACCTGTATGGATCGAGAAAAACTTTGTCAGAGGACTTGAAAATGCGGCCGAGCCGGGGTCTTTTTCAAGTCCTGGCAAAGTTTTCTCTGTACGGACCGCCAAAGACCGGTAAATAACGATTTTATATATTTTCCTTATCAATTGAAGTCATTGTCGGCTGAAACCGAGGCCACTTTTGAATACTTCCAGTATCCACTGTAATACACGATCCTCTACATCTAAAAAATTCTACATTAAACGTTAGAGACTTGACTGAGTACAAAAAAAATGCTTTCTCAAGAATTGGCGCTACTCTGTGGAATGAGATACCATGCGATTTTAGACTACTATCAAAAAGGCATTCCAAGGAAAATTTCACAAAATACTATTTGACATTCTTAAGAAAGAAGATACTTATATTGACACACCCAGTATTGTTTCAAAAATCAAAAAGCATAAAAAATAGGTACATATTTGTTAGATATAATCAATATACGTGCCGAACGGGTAAATATTTGGCTCTCGGTCATTTTGTACGTCATGACGTCGAGCCAAATATTTTCCCGTCCGGCCCGACCTAACTCAGTCAATAGAGCCGGATTAAGATTAAAGTGTGTCACAAGTACTAAATAAATCTATAAGACTGAAATGAAAATGAATTCCCACGTTTACAAAAACTCACCGTTACATAGAAACAGCAAACGAGGAAAGATCGTAGTCTTGCATGTGGTCATTTCTGCCATTCGCGGAAAGAAAAAACGCGATGCTTAAGTAATGATCCGTGTAAAATGTACGATAAAATCCATTGTTCTGCGGTGTTGAGCCTCCCTCACATGGGATTTGTCTGTGTTTTAGACTACGAAAACACTGGGTGATAATTATGAATATTCTGAAATAAAAGTAGTAAAAAGTCTTAATTTCATTCCATTTTTATGGCCAAATTCTCTTCCAACCAATACTGAGGAATTCGAACAGCCAGAAAATCTACTGATAGCGACGAAACAGGCACGATCCGATCCGCAGTGCAAATCGCAGTTTTATAATATCTTGAAAAATTGGAGGAAATTAGACGTCTTCCTAACATCCGATCTCGATCATGTTTCAACCAATCAGATCAAGAATTTTCACACTGATACAAAAATAACATCTTGCCGTTCGGTGCCGTACTTCCCCCGAGGGGGGGGGGGGGGGGGGTTACTACTGTTTGTGACGTATTATGTATGTCCGCGGGGGTGGGTCAGGGTTTTGAGCTCAGTTTGGGCCAGGTTTGGGCAGGTAGGGTCAGGGCTTTGACCTGATTTGGGCAGATCAGAGTCAGGATTTGAGCCTGTTGGCCCCATATAACATACCCATTTTTAACTGATGTAAGTATCCCCCTCCCACCCCCCCCCCCCCCCACCACCACCACCACGGGCGTACTTCTTACACTAATCATTACTTAAATCTTTCTATTAGACACGAAGTTCCCGTATAAAAGGGTTAGTCCCTCCTCTTTTCACGCCTTTGAAACTTCAAATTCCTGAGCAGTGAAGAAAGCAATCCGAACATATATTAGTAAACAGCCTTGCTAGGGGACTGGAATTAAGGCCCATATTAAGTATGTAGATGATGCGTCCGTCGTGATCGAACTGATTCCCAGCTAGGTGCTCGACAAGCTATTTGCCCTTTGTGGCTGCTGATATCAATAGGTACGCCTTCGAGCGCAATATGCGCCTTAACGCCAAGAATTGTAAAGAAATAGTTATTGATTTCTTACAATACAAGCCCACCATCCTTAGTCTGCTCCAGGTTAATGGTACCCTAATCGAAAGCGTTAGTAGCTACAAGCTGCTCAGCGCGGCGTACACATCACTAATGACCTTACCTGGAGTCGGCTTGTATATATGTATTGCGGGTTCTGAAAAGGTGTCGTCTGACCACCTCTGACCTAGGCCTATAGCTAGTGTACTGCAGTCTCATCAGATCTGTTGTGGACTGATACGCCTCCCGTATGGGCTGCGCTTCCTGCTTACCTTAAAGAACCCGTGTCACGCTGAGAGACACGCCTTTACTTTCCGGGCCGGAACAATTTTTTTCCAGTAGTTTTCATATAAACTGACCGATCCTAGCACATGTGTGGGATGGATGAAATCAAAGTAAATGTGCAAAAATTATTAACGAACTGTGCGTAGATCTTGTCTTCATGGAAAATATTGCATATCCTTTCGATCAAGCATTAAGAGAGTGGACGTTAACTGTTTGAAGCCAATCCAGACATGCGCAAAACCATGGCACAGCGCCTTTAATGGCTTGTTAGGATCTGTACAAACAAAATCACTTCGTATTGTTTATACTGAATTAAGTTATAATGAAGCATTAGAACTGTCTGGTCTTGATAGGCTTAGCGTACGTAGAGACAACTCTGAATTTCTAACGGGACCTGAAACAACCATAGGGGCTGATCAACGCTAGGACCCGACTAAACCACAGATCGAATTGCCCTATATCATTAGGATGTCACTGCTTGTTTATGAGGGGGACAGAATCGACATGAACAATAGAATTTTGAACTAAATCTGCTCTTCTAAGGAAAATTTAACTTCGAATTGTCTGGTTTCCAGATATCAGCTGTATCAATGTTTATCCCACAATATTTACCGTATTTGGTGGCTGTTACCGCTATTCTACGTTCTACAAAATGCATTTGATAGCGATTTCCTTTGTGTTGTTGCTGTTTTGTCCCCCTCCTACGACCGTGATCGTTAGCGTTTAAACAATAGATTGTTTTGATTTGACGTCATAATGATATAGGGCAATTGGAATTTAACGTGTTGGTTTTTGTGGAGGGAGGAAAACCAGTACCCTGGTCACAGAGGTTTTCTAGAGAGAACAGCCGCGGAGAAAGAGCCGCAAAGCAGCTCGAAGCAGCTCGCCGCTTCGCGGCTCTTTCTCCACGGCTGTTCTCTAGAAATCCTCTGGGACCAGGGTAGAAAACCAGAGGACCCGGAGAAAAACCCTCGGAGCAAGGGCGAGATACCAACAAACTCACATATGGGCTCTCAAGCATGTTAAGCCGGGCATGGTTTATTCAGCAAGTCCAGTTTCGTATTCGAAAATTACCGCTGAATGCGAAGATTACAGAAGCATGTGCGCAGGGTTAGCCTCATTCTGAAGTTAAACATTCTTAAATACCATCGAGAAGGTACAAAACGCGAAGCTTCAACAATACGCAGTTGTGAATAGTCCACCTTCTCGCTGGAATCTATGAATGTTTAACTTCAGAATGAGGCTAACCCTGTAGTATTTTCGAAACTGGACTATTCTGTTAAAACACTCTAAATTTGGCAAGCCCTTTATGTAGGACGACACGAATTTTTACCAAAAATACAATAGAATACAACACAATACAATTCAATACAACAATAGAACGCAACACAATACAATACAATTTGGTAGCAATTCGTGTCGTCCTACATGAAGGGATGGCCCTAAATTCGCTAACTTTGTCATTTTTCAATAAAATACTATAGAAATCGATAATTAGGCAGCAATCATATTTTAAGTTAGGTATTCTGGTGGCCACGTACGTGACCTTAAGGCTGATAAAACGGCAAAGAACTCAAAATGGGCCGGTCACAGTGCATTTTTAAAGTAACGATTTCTGGCTTATCTGATTACACTACTGGTTCTCTCTAAAGTTCTGTCTGGAATGGTTGACATTTGCCATTGTAGGTGAGAAAATTGGGGCTGCCCTTTTCAAACCGGAACTTCGTGTTTCAGCACCTATAGACCCTTTGCACGTGACGTCATAGCCGTCATGTTAGTGTACAGTTAACAATAGATTCTTCGTTAGCTAATTTTCTTCTGTACACCAACATGGCCCCCATGCCCTTTGTCATTTGAATCTCTGGGGATTGAGTGCAAACCATCTATTGTACTTTATCACCATACACAGCGATCGATCGAAAAAGATAGCCACCTTTTTGTCCGTCTAGCGGCCGCCTTCAGCTCGCCACCTCTACTATTCGTAGCACTTTTTCTCCAAAAGAACTGTGTTGCGGTAGATCAGCTGGAAGCCGAACATCACACGCTCCACTGAAAGTGAACAGTTCCAAGTTCGCATGGTCGTGGGTTCGAGGCGCTAGTAGCCTGCATACGTAGAGAAGTCCCCCACCTCCCCGGATATCTTTTTATTTAGCTCTTCCTTCCCCTTTCTGGATTTTTTTTTCAAAAACAAAAAAAACGACTCGGGCCACGTGCACTTGCTTGTACCAGATGACGTTTAGCTACGTATCACACTGACAATATTCGAGCCACCCATTTTATTTGTTCCTTTTAGTTTTAATTTCGCATGACATTAGACCTAATTCTACACTCTTGATGTCACTCTCAGTTTATTAATTTGGCCAATGACAACTGTCAAGGCAAAGCAATCAGTCACGTGCTGAATATCACTTCAATAGGCAATGATTGCGCTCGTGATACCATGGGAAAGATTTTACTGGATGGCAAACTTCAAAACGCTGTTTTAGAAAGATCAACAATCGATTGGAGGTGGAAAATAGCAGTTTACAAACACGTTTTGCTAATAACACTACCAATCCTGAACAAGTGTCTTTAAATAATTGAAGTCAGATTTTCTGCCATCCAGTACAACCACGTAATCGTATCATGCAAAAGCCTATTGAAATAATTTTGGCTCCTAATTTGCAGAATTTGGAAGATTGATCTCCAGAGGGAAACTATTGCTACCACATATCGTAATAAATCTAGTAATCGTGTTCAGTTTTAGAGCAAAATGGAGAATTGCTGCATGGTGAGTTATATAGGCATTTCAAATGAAAACAAATTTTGAAAGCAAGGCTAGAAAGCCTCTGTTGCTTTTCTCGTATAAATCTCTTGAATTTCAAATCACTCTAACGTCACTGCTGCATAAGCTACACCACTCAAATATCACAAGATCACTAATGTCGACATGCTCTTTCACGTGCGTGGAAATGTTTTCTGTACATGTGGGTAACTATCGAATTAGGAATATGCATTTAGGGAGCAGGTCAAAAACACATGCCCCAGATAGGGACCCATTTTATTCAACAGACACAGCTGTCAGCGCAGGGTACCACCCCTATCCCCCATTTTTGACCATCTATTTTCCATTCTGGGCGGCCTAGTGGTAATTTTAACACAGAAAATGAAATGATAACGTAAGACAAAACATGCAGTGCATTTGTTTCAAGATCATGCCTTTTAGTTTTGAAGATTTAAGAATAAATTATTTTTAATATTGAGTTTTCTCTCCAGAGATGGCTGGCAGCAGCCCCCACCCCCCTACCCCAAAATTGGTCCGTCGAGAGGGCATGTCTTTTGACCTGCTCCCTTATGAATAAGGTCTACGTGGTTTACATTTTGTATTAACATATATTACTGAAGTTTCTATATCTCGACTAAGAAACGATTATGAGGAATCAATTAATGCTTTTAAGTACTAAAATACCCCTATCCCCTTCCCCTCACAAATTCTCCATTGGAAGCAGTCTGTTCCTTCTGCGCATGCGTGCCTGGCGTTGTGCACTTGTATGAATAGACCTTACGCAACCAGGACGGCAACGGCAGTGACGACGGGAGGTAGAAAAGTGTTTTCCCCCGAAATCTGGTGTTTACTAGTTCCTTTATTCGCTTATAATTACGTTTCACATCCAGGTCTTCGAAAAATATGATAAGCATAAAGTTTTGCTCACGCCGAACGCAAAATAGAGTGATTTAGTTTCTTACGTTTGCGTTCTCTTGTAAACGTAAACTTTGGGGTTTTGACGTTGTTTTTCCAGACAACGGTTGAAATGAAGGCGATTGCGATTGCGTGCATTTTCACGTGCAGTTATTGTATTTTATGCCGTCGTCCTAGACGTTGCCGTCCTGGTTGCGTAAGGTCCCTAATGAAACATAAACGACGCACTCAGAAAATCCATACAGCAACAATTATTAATTGAAAAGAAAACCTAGATCAGGAGCGAAACCAGTGGCGTATAGGGAGGACAAGGGCCCTCCCCCCTCTGCCCAGTCCCTGAAGAGAGATTGACAGAAGTCATCAATGAAAATGTCCCAGAATCCCCCCCCCCCCCCCCTCCACGAAATTGAATGCTTATTCAAGGCATGCATTGAACGTTTTTATGAATATCAGTTGAGTATTGAGGAAGACACATCCTAAACGCATGTAGTTGCCTAAATTTACACGGTTCTTGGATAGCTAACTTCGTGGATAGGAAAACTCGAAAAATTATCTGGTGAATTTCAATTATCTAGTCCATGTACTTATCATGTATTATACACTCTTCAGCTTGAAAAAACCTATGGTATTTTGTATGGTATTTACCTATAATTCGGAATTCGACAATTTTTTTACGAAAAACTCCCGGTCCCGGAAATCGAAATTAGGTTCAAATTGGACTCGGTATGGAACCGGCGCACAATCAAGAGTTCTCCCTTTCCCCCGGGGGTGTTTATGAACTGATAACCGTGGCATACACGGCAGCACGGAGATTAATTCTTCTGAGCCCAGGTTTTGCCAAATAGTTTTTCAACGTTGCTATTTCAGCTATGATAGATTGAATTTAGTTTTTCAGTTCAAGTGAGATAAGTGGCATAGTAGAAGACAACAGCAAACAGTATGACCATCCCAGAGAACATTGCCAGTTGCACTTTGATGAATACTTGTAAACCCTCCTCGATGTACGACACCTTTCTGCTTATTTGATCGAGCTGCAAGAGAAAGCAGTACAGTTTGGAATGGAAAAACACTAAAAGGAATTGCGCATTAAATTAATATGCGGAGAGAATATTTATTTAAAAAAATGGTCGTCAAGCAAATAAGTTATCATAGACGTTCAAGGAAGTCAAAATTATAGCGTGCAAGATGTACGATAGCAAGGTGATCATCAAGAAGTCTGGTTTACTCTACAGGCGCGTTCGATTGACCGTATTCCAGAATAAGAATAGATGGAGTAGTCTCTGGAAATCACTGGTTCAGGCACATTTTGCGGCACGGCTCGACTCATTAGTATGCTTAATCAGCCTCAGTCAAGACCGAGGGTAAATAAAGCAATCTATCTATCTATATGTGAGCTAAAAACCCTTGCTCGGTGACATGTGACATCCAGGATACACTTAGTATTCCACCCGGGATTCCAGTGGCTAAAACGTACTCCAATATATAGGCTATACGGGTATACGTGCCTCTCGACAGGGTATGATGTTTGACAATTCTTAGTCTACAACAGGGTATATGAATCACTGTTTTGGTCTGGAACAGGGTGTCAAAATCGCTCTGTTTTGGTCTGGAACAGGGATTATGTTGTATACCAGCTGAAGGTGGTTCGTGTGGACCAGGTAGTTTCCGATCATCAATAACCGGGATGCATGGTCCAATGGATTAAGCGGCTCAGTTCTTGTGATCGTGAATGTAGTCCTGGTCACTTAAATACTCGTACAACATAGCCACATAGTCTCTTGTTTCTAGTCTGGATCAGTATATCTTTTTGCCATTTTGTCTGGAACAGACAATTTATTGGTATGGAACAGGATAAGGTTTCAAGGGCTCAGCGGCACATCCCATCCTAAAAAAATCGATTTGTAGTGATCGATAATCGATTAGTAGTGATCATTCTGTGTATTCTTATTCCGGAATACGGTCAATCGAACATGGAAACATGTGCATGCTTAGTTGATTCTGTAATTTATATCGAAAGTCCAAACAGTTTGCTTCAACTTCAGAAGCATTGGCGCCATGTTGGCTCATCTTTTTGCTCCTACCTGTGGTGCGTGGCCAAGATAATACTCTCCCGGTTAGCTCAGTGGTTAAGCTCCAGTCCCTCCCGGTTAGCTCAGTGGTTAAGCTCCGGTCTGTCGTGCGGGAGGTTGTGGGTTCAAACCCCAGCCGGACCAACACAGGGTCTTAAAATAACTGAGTAGAAGGTGCTGCTCTCGTGAAACAATCTCGTTCTCGAACTGCAAATGGTTAGACCTTCACGTCTTCTCGGATAAGGACGTAAAATCGTAGGTCCCACGTCGACCTCAAGTTGATCAGTCTCACCAGACTGTCACGAGTTACCAACGTTAAATAAAGCTGTTTTACTTTACTTTACTGGAACGAGAGGATACCACACCACAGGAAACCCAACTCAAACTTGCCCATAAAAGAAAACGGCTAGAGTCTGCCACACTGCACTGTTTTTATATGGTTGATAAACAAACCTTTTTATCTACATTCTTAAGCTGCTCAGGTAGAGTGCGTATAATCTCGGCTGCTGAGCCGGGGTCTGCTTGATCCAAGTCCGTGTACTCCAAGCTCCCGCCCTGTTGTAAACTTGATGTGACAAATCGACAACGTAGCCTGAAAAGTAAGAGAACTATAGTATACTTACAGTTCATATTTAAAAGAGTCTTCTAATAAAATAACCAACATATGTGTGAACCCTTCAACAGGCAACTTATTTCAGCATTAGTTTCAACATATAATATACATACTATGTATGTATGCGATGCGCGCTCTAATTGGCTAAAAAGCAAGAAGCCATTACCAATGGCTTGGAGCCATGTTCACGATGAACAGCATGGAGACCGTTACTAGCAGGATACCTGCCTCGTCCCCAGCCTCGTCTCAAGCCGCGTCTGTTAGTGCGTCGAAGCGTGCGTCTTTAAAACTTTGTCCTGTGTCTGTCTGTCTGTCAGTCTAAAAAAGCGAGCGCAAGGAGCGATGGGAAGGGAGAGAAAGAGGAACCCTCTTCTCCCTTCCCCATGATTCCTCGCGCTCCGCGCTCGTGCCAGGCGTTTCGCCTCGTTCCGCACACAGACAGACAGACAGTTTCGCACAAACAGACGGCTTCGCTTCGAGTTAGAGCGTGATACGATGTGTAACGCAAACTTGTAAACATCACAGGTAGCCCAAGCTCTGAAAATGGTAATATTTAATAGCATTCGTATGGGATTTTTAGTCTTCTAATCGTAAATAAAAATCGACAAATCTTACAGGGTGCCTTCTAATGTTCCTTAGCTATGTCTGTGCCGAATTTTCAGTGAATTTCAGCAAAGATTTACCTAAAAAAATCCCATACAAAATGCTATTATATATTGCTATTTACAAATCGTGGGCTACCTGTGCTAGCATAAACTGAAACATAAGCTGAAATATATTCTAGCCTAGATTAAGTAATGATCCAGCTAAGAATTATAGCAAAACACAATAAGCTGCGGCAATGAGTATATCCACACATACGATTTTGCTTGAATTAAGCCTTAAGTGCTCTACAATCCAAACTACAACCAAACTATTGGTTCTTTTTACTGTGAAAACTCAAAGAAGACACCAATCAGCCAATTAGTCAGGGAGCATATGTAACTATTTAAACTTCCGTGGGATTTTTTTGAATATTTGATGCCACCTATCTAGAAGTGTCAAGGGGACCCTAAAGAACACAAAAAAAGTTGTCGGCAATTTTGCGACTTGCACCGACAGATTTTATGGCGGGTTTAAGTGAGGCATATATTTTCTAGCATGGAAACGAGGCTGGGTCACCAAAAGCCCTATAACTAACGTTATTATCAACGTATTGATGCCAAAATTGCTCATAGTTGATATTTCAATGTATTTGACATGACTAAGGACATTACATTAATTAAGCTGGTCACGTGACAATCTACGCATGGAAACGAGGCTGTACTAAAAACACCTAATAACTATCGTTAATGACAACGGATCGTTACGAAAATTGACCGTAGTTGGTATTTAATGAGTGTATCCCACATGACAAAAGACATTCACTTAGTTAAGGGGGTCACGTGATCAAGACCACATGGAAACGAGGCTGTACTATAACATGCCTTTAGCCATCGCTTAACTAAAAAAAACTGCCTACCGATATTTCTCATATGATACCAAGACTCCATAGACTTTTGCTCGTACTTGTATCTAAGTTTATCTGACATGTTTAAGAGTATTAGAGTAAGAATGATGGCCACGTGAGCATCTAGCATGGAAACGAGGCTGGTACATAACATGCCTCCTAAGCATCCCTAATATCTACAAGCTGTCGCTAAGTCAGCATCAAATTGTTACTAAAATAATTTATAATTGATGTTGATTTAGATATTGATTTGATGTAGTAGCCAGGGGCTACTGTAGTAATGCAAGCTGATCACATGCTATAACTGCATGCTTTGAAACGAGTCCAATCAAAAACCTCGTAACTATTTTTGATGCTAAAAACCTTGTTTTGAAACTCTTTTAGTTTATCTTACAAATTCTAGGGTTTCTTACGCTCATTTGCCTTGATATTCAATACCAATGCATTTCATTCCACAAATAGTAAAAATGAGACCTTTCGGTATGATTGGTCAGCGGACTTTATCATCGAGTTAAGGCCAAGTGTCCGCCATCTTGGATTGGCAGTCCATGTAGCGTGGCAAGCGTTTTAGATCTCTTATGGCGGATGCCTTCGATTCTGTTTTAGCAGAACCCGAGAAGGAAAAGGTAGATTTATCACTGTGTGTTATATGTCAGAAGACAACCAAAGAAAGTCTCGTTGAGAAACCAACGTTTGCTTCGTATGAGAAAGTAGTGAAATCAATCGAAGAATGGGCAAGGTATGGGAATTTGAGTTACTCTGAGGCTTGGGGGAAATTAAGAGACATCTCACCAGAGGAACTTCACCAAAAGCAATCGTCATGGCATCGATCTTGTTACAAGGAATGTGTCCATTCAGGGATGCTCAAGAGAGCAAAGGAACGATACGAGAAGGAGTTAGCCGGCCCAAACGAGTCGAGGCGTAAATCTAGAAATGTTGAAGATGTAGAGTATTCTCACTTGACTCGATCACAAACATCGCCTTTCAACAAAGATCTTTGCTTTTTCTGCGATTGCCCGGCGGGTTATAGGGAAATATTATTTAACGTTAGGACATTAACTAGAGGGGAATTGCTCCGGGATGCTGTCAAATTACCAGGAAATGAAAAACTTTCAGTAAAACTAAATACAGCAATTACTGCAAATGATGCTCATTCAATTGACATCAAATACCATAAGAACTGTTGGTCAAGTAATGTCACCAATGTTTTACGTAAGCCCGCATCCACCATTGACTCCACTGCTAGATTAGCTAGCGAGGTTGCAGCAAAAATAGAGTTCTTGACGATGACGGAGATTGCTTTGCGTGATGGCAACATTGTAACCATGTCAGAATTACAAGCTGCATTTGAAAACACTCTAGAAGCAAATAATGTTGTTGATGCGACCTGCAAACGAAAGGCTCTGAAGCAAATACTCCAATACGAAATCCCGGACATCGAGTTCCATACACCTAAGCGCGTCAATGAGCCAGAAAGAGTAAGCGTGAAGAAAACTAGAGATGCTGCAATCCAACTGGCTGAAGACCAAAGTGCCGATAATGAAATGAAAACTTTGTTTCACGCCGCTTCTACACTAAGAAAATCTATCAAGATGTGTGAGAAGTGGGAATTCGCTGGATCTCTAGACATTCCCGATGATAATGTGCCTATGGAACTGTACAGTTTTTTCAGGTGGGTCATACACGGTCCAAACAACTTACTTTCGGCCGAAAAGAAGTCGAACGAGGTACACAAGCGTGCGATAAGTCTAACTCAAAGTACCGTTTCCATGTGCCTAACGGATCGCCAGTTGAGGAACAAGAAGTCCGAAACTGTAAGGTTGACAACCGAAATGCCTCAGCAGTTAGCCATTGGCCTGGCTATCCACCAGGCGGTCCGCAGCAAAGAATTGATAAGTTTGATGCACGGTTTTGGGATGTCTGTTGATTATAACAGAGTCCTACGAGTAGAGGCGCAAATGGAATCAAGTGTTCTTAAGCGTATGGCTGAGAATGACGGCGTATATCTACCTCCAGATATAGTAATGGGTAGGCACGTCTTCTTTGCTATCGACAACGTGGATTTTGCTGAAGACACCCCAGATGGGAAACGTACGTTCCATGGTACAGCGATGGCTATATACCAAAGAAGTGATCCTCAAGACCAGATACCGGACTTAACCATCGACTCCACACTCAAAGGTCGCTCAATCAAAGATCTACCCGACACCATTACAACACTCCTGGAATGTCCTGCACCTCCCGCGAAGCCCGTTGGTTCTGTATACCCTCGATTTGGGCTATTTTCCGAGAGTGATCTCCCGATACAAGTAAGAAGGCAAGATTTTGCATGGCTCCTTGGCCGCAGTTTGACGAGAGTTCCAACGAACACTCCGACGGAAGTGACGGAAACACAAACCGAAACCCAAGCGGCAGAGAAGAGTTCAGATGTACCGGTGTGGTCCGCATACAATTCCCTACTCACTGATACACTACCTGTAACGCGAGTTGGAGCACCACCGCTGATTGCAGCACCAGCGCACGAGTGGCAGACCTTGCTCACAGTCCTAATGCAAGCCCAGCATATCAAGGTAAAAGTGATGGGCCCGGAAAGGAAGACAGTCATCTCCCTTGATCTGGGACTATACCAACCAGCGAAGAAACTGCAAATTGCTCGCCAAGACCTCGACCATCTATTATTCCGTCCCGGTGAGCTTCATTTAGTAATGGCTGACCTACGAGCAATCGGTGCATACACGGATAACAGTGGAATAGATACATGTTGGATCGAATCGGAGCTGTACGGCCCTTCAACTGTAAAGCAAATAACCGAAGGAAAGCATGTGAAGAGAGCGGAGACGGCCCATATGATTACGCTACAGGCACTGTTCTCGATGTACCAAGAAGCTGTGTTTCAAGAAGACCCCAGTTCGCACCAATGTCTTGAGCAGTTATCTCAGCAACTTGGCGATGCTTGTGTAGATGGCTCCGAGGAACGAGTGAAAGAGGCGCACGACAAACTGGAGAAAGCCTTAGAATCCATGAAGATCATAGAGAAGATGGAGGCATTTGATGCTAGGCAAAGCAAGATTCCGCTGTTCAAGTTTGTGCGTCAGTACATGCGAATGGTGATGGAGATGATGACATTCATCCGCGCAGTTCGAACGGGAAACTGGGATCTACATCTAAAAGCTCTGGAGGTATTTACCAAGTACTACTTCGCACACGACATGTTGAACTATGCACGCATGATTCCTCTGTACTTGGCCGAGATGAAGATGCTCCCAGAAACAGATCCGGAGATATATGAGGAATTCCAGCAAGGGAACTGGGTTGTGAATAAGAACTCATGTGTATCGTTCTGTGCAGTCGGCGCGGATAATGCCCTAGAGCATGTTAACCGGTCGATGAAGGTTTCTGGGGGGCTAATTGGCATAACGCTTAATCCCAATGCCCGCACAAAGTACTTCCTTATCGCACCAGAGCTAGCCAGACTGGCAGAGCAAGCCAAACAGATGGCGGGTACTTCCCCTAAGACAGCCAAGCAACATCACAGTCTCACTAATGCTGTAAGATCGCGACAAGAGAAGAACATAGAGCAGTTAGCCACAACCATCAGAAATTTCACCAATCCTTTCTTGGAAGAAGGCAGTGACCTCTACAATCTAGCAACCAAGGTTGTGATGCCCGAGAAAACCAAAGAAGATCTCTGCCAGCAGAGTGCTATCGGTAACCAGCTGTTTGGCCGCTTTGTAGAAGAGAGGATCAAGTCCAACAAATTGAGCATTTGGTCCACCATGAAGAAACGCAAGCTGAACACATGGAAGAGTACGGCGAAAGTTGTCCGAGTAAAGGCCAACGATATAGTGGTTGAGCTCAAGGAAGATCGCTCCCTTTTCGCCCGCATGTCAATGGTATGCAAGTCGCGCCCTGAAATTGACGTCAAGGAAGCTATAGGCAAATTTGAGTTCAACGTTGTGCCCAAGTCCATGTTTGCCTCAGATGGAACCATGCTACACTGTTCAGCTAAGAGCGTCTTAATGGACATCCTCGAGAAGATAGATAACAGACGACACACTGGCGGCAATACCGAGCAGAATGACCCTACTAGTGCAGAGATACCAGCTCAACAGATGAACGTCTCTATTATCGACGGAATGGCAGAGGTACAGGCCCTGGATAAGCCGGACTGGGTCAAGCATTGCTCACATTTAGCAGATCACTTCACGGCGCACATCTTTCTTAAGTACGGCGGTAGCGATGAAGTACGACTTATATTTGACAGGTCAGTGATATTCCCCGTTTTTTACTGCTCATTGAAATGTATTAGTAGGCTTGATTAGCGATTACAAAAATTAACCATTTTTTATTTTTCAGATATGATGTGCCATTGTCTTTGAAGACAGCGACGCGGGTGTCAAGACAAGGTGGACAAACTCCAATTTACTACAAGATTACCGACTCAACCCACATCACCAAGACTCCGATGAAGAGGCTCCTCGCTCATGTTAAGACGAAAGCAGAGCTGACCCAGTATCTAGCTACAAAGATATTGGAGAGGGGACGCCAGATTGGAAAGCAGGTGGTCGTAGCTTGGGGATGTCAATGTCAAGCAACCCATAGAGATGTGGCTCACCTAGAGAGCAATCACGAGGAGGCAGACACCAAGCTGTTGCTACATGCTGTCGATGCTACAACCTCGGGAGCCACCAGCATCAGAATTATCTCGCCAGACACAGACGTGTTTGTGCTCGCTCTAAGGCGATTTCCAGAGATGTGCGAGAACACGTCATTTGTGACCGGGAAAGGGCAACGCCATAGAAAGATAGAACTTGGCCCCATCGTTAGTGCTCTTGGAGCTTCAAGAACTGCGGCACTTCCAGGTTTCCATGCGTGGAGTGGAGCAGATATTACCGGAAGCTTTGCAGGTAAGATAAATAACGTGTTTTTTTTAAACTAATTTGCTTTTTGATTTACAAATGGCAAACAAACAAATCGAAAATATAACATACTATAACATCATTATCTTTTTCTGTTAAGGTAAAGGGAAGTTGCTGTGCTGGAAAGCGTTCCTTGAGGCTGACGAAGACAGCGTCACTGCACTTGCAGAATTGGGCACAACTGCGCAACCAACACCAACGACTATTGCTGGAATTGAGAAACTAGTCTGCAAGCTGTACCAACCAAAGACACGCCTCCAAAACGTCAATGATCTGAGATGGCTCTTGTTTCGAAAGAAACAAGCACAGTCGGAAAGACTCCCCCCAACGCACGCTGCATTGAAGGAGGCCACAATGCGAGCCCACTACCAGAGCATGGTATGGTACAACGATATTGTACCAAATCCAGAGCTACCTTCGCCGGAGAATTATGGATGGAAATTGGAGAAAGGT
Organism: Actinernus sp. WN-2022; assembly: GCA_030867875.1. Lineage (NCBI taxonomy): Eukaryota > Metazoa > Cnidaria > Anthozoa > Actiniaria > Actinernidae > Actinernus > Actinernus sp. WN-2022. The sequence continues at coordinate 32,350,710 of JAOWCC010001751.1, read as the reverse complement.
GTGCACATTGTATAAAAATAATTATAAAATATACTAGTTCCTAATAATGATTATATATTGCATTTCTCTCTCTTAAGATGAATGGGTTCCAGTCATGACGCCCCTAAAACCAGCACCTGACGCAGTCCTCCAGCTAGTCAAGTGTGGTTGTGCCAAGGAGAGATGTTCGACTAACCGATGTCAGTGTCGGAAGGCGGGACTTCAATGCACCGTTCTCTGTAGCTGCTCCGATAATGACGAAGGGGAGCCCTGTGATAACGCTGAATGCAATAGTGATGCCGACGATGAGGATGGCAGCAACGAGTCGTGTGATGATGAAGAGGGGATTGGAGAAGAGGACGAGCTAGACGACTGAATAATGTACTTGCTGCTCTTGGCAATGTAACAAAACCAGACCCGTTTTATATAAAACAGGGGGCAAATTAGCAACGGCACGAGGACTCTTAGTGAGAAGGCACCGAAGTGGGGCCGATAGGCCTATTGCTCTTGAATTGGGTGTTGTATTAGCCTGATAACAGTCACCTGTACAGCTGTATTATTGCAATACTAATGCAAATTACCAAATTTGATGCTATTTGGTAGCAATTTGTAGATATTAGGGATGCTTAGGAGGCATGTTATGTACCAGCCTCGTTTCCATGCTAGATGCTCACGTGGCCATCATTCTTACTCTAATACTCTTAAACATGTCAGATAAACTTAGATACAAGTACGAGCAAAAGTCTATGGAGTCTTGGTATCATATGAGAAATATCGGTAGGCAGTTTTTTTTAGTTAAGCGATGGCTAAAGGCATGTTATAGTACAGCCTCGTTTCCATGTGGTCTTGATCACGTGACCCCCTTAACTAAGTGAATGTCTTTTGTCATGTGGGATACACTCATTAAATACCAACTACGGTCAATTTTCGTAACGATCCGTTGTCATTAACGATAGTTATTAGGTGTTTTTAGTACAGCCTCGTTTCCATGCGTAGATTGTCACGTGACCAGCTTAATTAATGTAATGTCCTTAGTCATGTCAAATACATTGAAATATCAACTATGAGCAATTTTGGCATCAATACGTTGATAATAACGTTAGTTATAGGGCTTTTGGTGACCCAGCCTCGTTTCCATGCTAGAAAATATATGCCTCACTTAAACCCGCCATAAAATCTGTCGGTGCAAGTCGCAAAATTGCCGACAACTTTTTTTGTGTTCTTTAGGGTCCCCTTGACACTTCTAGATAGGTGGCATCAAATATTCAAAAAAATCCCACGGGATTACAGATGCTCCCTGACTAAATCGGAAAGGAAGTTAACAAAAGATCTTTCAATCTCAATTTTGATAACTTCCCCATATACGATGTTCTTCGAAATTAAACCATACTCAGTTTGATCACAAATAAATTCAAACTTCAAAAATTATCAAACGAAAATGCATTATTTCGATGGGTTTCTATTGAATTTATGAGTATCAACCCGAATGAAATTACGAGAAAGAAGAATAGAAAATCAGCACCTTTTACATTCATTTGCCGTTCATGCTATCGTTCTAAGCCGGATCATTACTTAAAGTGCAACTAACCCCTTTTGCAATTTTTATACATATGAATCTTTGAAAGGTTTTGGGTACTTCTGAGAAGAAATTTTTGGCTTACATAGAATACTCTATGTTCTATGCTTGTTTGAAATGGTGAAAATTTGACCTTTCCTGACCCATGACCGCGTAAGAAAAAGACTGGGTCGATTCTTGATCTTACGTCACCTCATTAATGCATTATTCTCCATGTCGCCTTTCTATCACAACAACATCGATATATAGATAATATACACAGTCTGTGAGTTGTTAGTAAAGAAAACAGTCATTTTAGACAAGCTGCTAAATATTTATTCAAATTATTGCAAAGTGGAATGAATTAGATGACGTAGAATCAAGAATCGACCCAGTCTTTTCTTACGCGGTCATGGGTCAGGTCAAATTTTCACCATTTCAAACAAGCATAGAACATAGAGTATTCTATGTAAACCAAACATTTCTTCGCAGAAGTACCCAAAACCTTTCAAAGATTCATATGTATAAAAATTGTAAAAGGGGTTAGTTGCACTTTAACATACATGTAGGAGCGTTTTTACAAGTTAGATTTTCCCTCTATTTTGAGGTTCAATCATTCCTAAGGGAATAAAATCACATAAGCATATAGCAGCCATGTTGGTTGGTGTAACAAAAGTAGTTAATGAGGTATCTTTTGTTCCGCCACTGGTACAACCCACCAATAGGCCTATGCATAATGACGTCATGCTTTTGTGATCAAGTGACTTTATTTAAGTGTCAATGTATTTAGCTTTGCAGCTAATTGGGGACACTAGTCCTACGAATTTACGTCCTTTTCCGAGAAGACGTGAAGGTCTAACCGTTTACTGTTGGATTATGTAAAGGCAGCACCTTCTACTGAGTGTTGGTCCGGCCGGGGTTTGAACCCGCGACCTCCCGCTCGACAGACCAGAGCTCTGCAACCACTGAGCTAACCGCACCCTGACTCCAATATTGGGCGAGTTGTCACAACCAAACCTCACTTTGACGCAACATTTCCTCTCCCCAGAGATTACCTAGACAATGATCTAAACTAGAGTAACAAAAGAAAATTCTGGTGGTGTAGGTTTCATGCCTAAGACCTATTGGCGGGAAAATAATCTAAAAATAGCCCGTCTAGTGAAAATGCCGTGACATAAAGGAGACATGGATGGTTGAGGTTATGGGCTCCTAATTACCAAGGTAACGATACAGCAAATGGCCTGAATCAGCTTTCAAACTGATCAAACTAACCTGTGTTCGAATATGCTTGATTTCTTAACCTTCTTCCAAACAGACGAAATCTCGGACGCTGGACTTCCTTCCCTGACTGCCGTTGACATGACGAGGAACTTGTCCCGTACAACACTAGCAGCATGACCTATATGAAGAGCAGTCGAGAGAGGCTTATAACGAGCACAGGGAACCCACTGAAATGTTTTTTTTTACACGATTTACCTGACTGAAATGGATTTTACTCTAATTCGTGCAAATTAATAAGTTTTTTTCTGTTTTTCAAATTAATGTTTTGTCACGCGTGACCAGTAACACCGACTCACAAAATGTCTTTTATTGATGGTTTGAAATCTACAATATGTTGGGAAAGAACAAATGCAACTATTTGCATCAAAATAAACTCCAAAGCATATCAAATCTTACAGAATGAAATTAAATGACATACTGATTGACGACGTTGCTTTTTCTCTCAATTTGCTAATTTAGTGCTGAAGATGGAAAGACTTTCGAGCCTGCCGTGGGTTGAAATTCGAACTCTAAAACGAAACTCCGAGACTGTGGTCTGGCTTTCGTGTCTAAATTCAGTTATCGTAATAGGCTTGATGCGTGATGATGTTTTGCTTTTGTGTTGAGAGGAAATGTTGTGTCAAAGTGAGGCTTGGTGGTGATCACGTGACATCACCTCGCATAACGCCTAACTGGTCACGCGTGACATAACATAGCTGTAAAAGCAGTTGATGTTTCATTTAGTAATTATCGGTCCATGACACATACGCTGGGGAAGCGGGGCTTATATATATTTAAGGTGGGGCGAGGGTCGCGTGTATACTGATAGTGTTACTGACTAACCTGGCTGTAAGAATACACTAATATCTGCAAACGAGCCTGGGCTGATTGGACCTGAACTGGGACGAACCCGATAGCCCTCGGGAGACGTGGTTTTTACCTACAGAGTAAAAATATACAGAAATAGGGCAACGAAAGTTACAACTGAGGTTTAATTTATTTATGTATCATTGCCTGTTTTCCAATACCCCGATACCTTATTTAAACTATCATCACTCGGAAACAAACCAAACAACTCAATTGGACCAAGGGGTCGTCGATGTTTGTACTTTAATCACCAGTAGTCCCTGTACTTTGATGTAATATAACTTTGCCGGGCTTTTTGTCCTTCAGGAAAACGTTGTACTCTTACAACCTGACATCTCAGTTCTAGACCGTACTTCTTTCCCAAATGACGAGAGTCGAGTCCGTATCTATTAACGGGAGTTGTTTTAGACTATTATAATATAAATTACGTGAGCATTCAAACAACGCGCGATTTCATTGGCTAAGGCCAAATTTAAAAAATGATGCGGTTCCGGTTACACTTCAAAATAAGGATCGGTAAGTAGATAGTAACTTGTATTTTTTTTAACTTTTTGCACCGGCTGGCTTTACATTTTTCTTAGATTTCAAGTGATTCTCTAATGACAAGCTTGTAGTTGAAATTTTGGTGAGAAAAGTAAAAAGGGTCGGCAGGGGAAATCTAGGCTCGGTCAGGTAACCAGAAACACGTGTATATTTGTATTACCAGCTGCGTCCGCCATAGCCTGATTTTCAGGAAGTGAGCGGACGACCTCGTACCGTCTGAAAATCAGGCTAAGTCCGCTACGGAGCGCACAAAGCATTACTCGTCCCCGGTACTCGTCAAAGCCAACAGCTCCAATTCAAGACGTTATCTAGACTCAGTCATTTTCTCATTTAAAAAAAGTAAATATGAACTATTTCCCACTTTTCGACGATACTCTCCGAGTACGCTTCTTCGCCTGTTTAAAATTTGTGGAGAATCAAACCAATGGAACTACTGGCAATGCGACAGAAACGGCGCTGATTGGCTAATTCAGACCGGAAGCGCAGGGCCAGAATCTGCTGGTAGTTTGGCCTAAGAGACTTGAGCACGGCGTGCTTGAATTTGTTATAATGCATGCTCGAACATTTGTTTTCAGTAACTCGAATTTGATATTATAAAGAAATAGAAGGCTTTCCTATGTCGTACGAACACTGTTGAGGTCTTCACAAGCTGCTGAATGCACTCGCGTTTCGCTCGTGCATCCACAACTTTTCAAGACCGAGCGTGCATTTTGTTATTTATAAAAATGGATAACCATCTTTTGCTTGCTAACTATTATCGCCAGGACTTCAGCTTTCAGTCCGTTATAGCGAGGTAACCATATAACAGGGTTTTATTAATGAGAAGGGAATGAATGGGCCTTTTCATGTGATGTTATGTAATACAGAAATAATGAACTGGCTATTGTTTTGAACTGCAGCAGAAACATTACAGTGAAATTCATTAATTCGATTCTTTGAACGAAGAAGTGTCAAGATGCGTCGCAGCTTTCGTAAGCCGAAAAACGTTGTGGAAGAGCAATCTTGGTGAAAGGAAATCGTACCTAGAAATACAAGAAACGCAAGCAAGTGGAGCGTTAACATTTTCAAAGAATGGCAGAGATTTAGAGAGAACAAAGTAGCGAGAAATGAGTCAGTTGGTTTTCCATGCAGTAATATCGAAGACAGAGAGTACCTCACTGTCAATCTCACCGACATGTCCCCGAATACACTTAACTTTTGGATGACGAAATTTGTTGGTGAAGTCCTTAATATGGGTGGAAAGCGCTACCTCCGAAAACACTTTATGGAATTGTGTGTGGCATGAATAGACACATTCAAGCGACGAAACCGGAAAATTCCGTAAATCTTCTAAACAAGAGTGACCCAAGGTAATTTTTATTTTTATATATCCATTATGTTTTTCTGACATGAGCCGGTAAAGGTTTGTAAAATATACTGAATGATCTATTTCACTTGCTTTTAGGTTTTCAACATTTCGAAGAGCCCTGGACGCAGAAATGAGAGACGCAACCAAGCATGGGATTGCAAAAGACACGAAAATGCCGCAAAGGGATAACTTGACAGACCAATGTAAAGTAGACTATTGGTAGTGTATTAAATTAAATGGTTTTCATTGTGAATTATAGTATTTATGAGCTGTAATTTCTGAAGTTTGGTTAATATCATAACTGAATAGTTAATAGATCTATTAGTATTCTGTAATTTTTTTGGAGTACTAATATATATATTAGTATTCCAAAACATTTACAGAATACTAATAGATCTATTAACCATTGTATTAATTCATCAACCCCTTCCTTTCCCTGGTGAATATTCAAGCTCTCCCCGTTCTTTTAGTTTGATGGGACTTGTATCCAGTTTATATGACAATGCATGTGACCTGAATAGTGCTTTCCGATTGGATGGCTGCTTTATGAATTATTAATGAATATTATAAGTGGTAATTAAGCGATTCGCCTCTAACCTCTGTGGTCCGGGTTCGATTTCCGATGGCAGCGCCATGATATGTGAGTTGATTTTGTTGATTTGAGGTTGTTCTGCCCCGGGTTCTCTGGTTTTCCTCCCGAGTCCTCAAATGTAGAAAAAATAACTAATTTCCAATTCGTCCGAGGAATTCGTGCCCCCCTCCTAGGATAAGATAGAAGACTAGACACGTAAAATATTTATTTTAGATATTGAAGAGTTCTGACATGTGAAAAATGAAACAAACAGGTCCCAGCTCACCTTGAACGCAACGGTGACTGAGGAGTTGTTTTCCAGAGAAAGCGTTTGTAGAATTTCTCCTGTAGAGCTCGTAGACCCACTGAACACTATCTCCTCTGGAGGACTATATTAGGGTAAAAGATTGTAAAAACTTTTTTTTGCACTTCGAATAGTAATGTTTTTACGGGCTTCGCGCTCACAGAAAAATATGTGGAAATAGTAAAATGGTTAAAGGTATTCATTTATAAAACGCACATTCTATATGAATATAATCAAATGTGCTTCACAAGGTTATTTTTGTTATACGGACTGGCATCACGATTCACTGATCATTTTGTGTACTTTTGAGTCGCCAATACAACATGGTATTGGCGTCTCAGAATACCAGCCTCTGATTGGCTCTTGCGCGAGCCCTTGCAGTTACATGGGTTCCAGGTCAAGTTCAAAAGTCGTTTGTTCAACAGCAAGATTTCTACAATTTCACCTTCAAAACACTGTAAATTACAAGATAAGAATTATTCAATCCTAAAGGTAAGGTTGGCATTGTAGTTTCCGTCAAAAATCTAACACGCTTATCCGCTAAAAGTACAATTTTCACAATTTTTAATGAGATTTCAAAACACGTCGCGAAAGTTTTCTCCACTCAAGCCATAGATACACTAGGCACCTTTTGAGAATTGAAATTACGATCAGCATAAGTTTGGTGCTTCATTCTCTTCTTTCTTTTAACAATTCCCGACTTAACTGTTGAATCGCGATACAAAACTAATTGCGATTTTGAGACGCCGATACCGAATTATATTGCCGGCGTTGGAAGAAAATATATTTTTCGTATTGGGCTTCGTTGCTGCGCGACTCCGCCCAATACGAAATATATTTTCTCCCTACTGGCCGGCAATATAATTCGGTATCGGCGTCTCAAAATCGCAATTAGTTTATATTATTATGGCGCAATGTGCTGCCGTGCAGTTTACAATCATGAGTGATTGTTAGTACCTCAGAATACCAGGCTGTTGTGTCGGGAGACAATCCCCTACTCTTTCCCGAAATAACACAACAGGTTCTTTCGCGTCCCCCTCGTATACATTAGAAGGCCAACGGCTTATACGTCCCTGCCCAAGGACGCAGCCTCCTGCACTCTAGACCGTGCTGTGCCAACTGAGCTAAGGTCCAGTAGGGACAGGTAGCAGTCTAGTACGGCAGTGCGGCGAAAAGAGGGAACATCAACTTACGTTATTGTCAGAAGTTTTGCAACATTTTCTGGTTCTTTGGGTGGATTCTTGTTTTGTTCCTTTGTTGACGACAGAGATTTTAAATTGGATTTTGCAGGATGATTATCCATCTGGAACGAGAAGTCCACAAAAAGGAATGGCATCTAGTACTGCAATATTCTTAGTTTTACTACATTTTTGCCATTTTCCTCAGTTAAAGGGAAACTGAACCCCAAATCAACCCATGCAACGTCTATACAAAGATGTATTCGAAAGAAATAAGTTATACTATTTTATTTCTCTGTGTTGTGCGTCTATGAAAAATTAGTTCTACAAAATTAGTTTTCATGTTCGAAAAATAACCCATTGTCCGCTGCTAAATGAAGCTTGTGTGGCGGCTCAATTCAGTGCAAACTTCCACATATCGTACGTCACACATAGCAAAGAAAAGAAATCACACCTCCAGCACAAACAACACACAAATGGCCGCAATTAGAGACAAATCTAATTCATTCCCCGTACCTGACGTCACAAATTAATTGAGATTGAGCCGTCTATACATAGCAGATGTTGTGAGGAAGGTTTTCAGATTTTCTCTTCATAGACGCGCAACACAGAGAAATAAATAGCATAACTTATTACCTTCGAATCCATATTTGTATAGACATTGGGTTGATTTTAGGGTTTAGTTCCCCTTTAAGTTGACAGCAAAGAACTGATGTATGTAAATGGCAAATAAGGATCAAAGAAATAAATGGGGATACAGAAAAAGGTTTTAAGAGTTATACAATGAAGTTAAAAACATTAAATTATACGCATTTTGACGGTTAGCCTTACATGTCCTGTGATTTCCAAAGTAGAGGGATTAGGGGAACAATTACAAGTGAGATTCCCTTCATCAAATTTAACCTAAGTAAGAAAAGTTTATACCAAACATTAGACATAACATTTTCTCCCTGCCTATGAATGTTTCCTTCTATCTCACTCAGCTAGTTTCACTGGTTGTAAGCTAGCTGTTACTTTTATTCTTGCTTTTGCTATAAACCACCACCATATCCCTTTGTCTTGGCCAAGCGGCGCCTGGGTAACCATGTAGTTCTTTTCAGAACTTCAAATTTTGGAAACCAGTTTTGTTGTGAATGCCATTCCAAACATGTTAGCTATCACAAATGAAGTATACCATTTCCAGGGGCATGGGGTAGGGAATATTTGTAATTCATAGATTAGAGGGTTTAATGTTTGGTATGTAGAACTGCCTCCCGGTTAGCTCAGTGGTTAAGTGCCGGCCTATTGTGAGGGAAGTCGCAGGTTCAAACCCCGGTCGGACCAACACTCAGCGTCTTAAAATAACTGAGAAGAAGGTGCTGCCTTTGCATAATCGAACAGTAAATGGTTAGACCTTCACGTCTTCTCGGACCAGGACGCAAAACTGTAGGACTAAGTCAACAGAGAGCCATGTGGAAGAACCTCTGGTTAGCGGTAAACATGTATAAATAGTGCCTTTACTTTACTTTACTTTACTTTAGTACATAGTTAAGAGGAATAAAAACCAGCCTATCTTATGTAATGTCACTCAACTAGATTATTTTTTTGATGTAATACTCATGCAAATGAAGTTCAGGTGGTTAAGCCATTTAGAAATTTTATTTTGGCTGTAATCCCCCCCCCCCCTGAACTTTGATGTCAACCAAATTAAGAAGACCCCTTGCAGTTTTCTATGGGTAACATTTTGGTGAAAACCCCATGTCTCTACGGTGTTCCTTTCTACCCGTAAAAATCCATCGCCCTTGTTGTTTTGGCCGCAAAGCATGCTGGGAACAGTTTAACTTTGTATTTCCGAGTTTAGGAGTGGATAAATGAAGTTATAGCAGTAAATCATTGTCTTAACACTATATATACCAAATGTAAGATATTGCCTTAGAATTTGGGGTAATACCTGCCAACCGTGCAAAACTGAGGGGGTAGGGGTGAAAATCATATGCATTTCCTGATAATAACAGTACCCTCCCCCATTACAAATGCATTGAATGAAGTTGCAGGGTTGGAATTATAGTTTTGGTACTAAACTCGACGAGACCAATATATTGGTTGTGAATTTGGTGTAACATCTGAGAGCTTTACTAAAATGAGGGAGAGGGGTGGGAAATCATATGTATTTCTTCTTAATAGCAGTACCCTCCCCCATTAGAAAGGGATTGAATAAAGTTGAAGCATCAAAATCAAAGTTTTGGTATTAAACACAACGATATACAACATATTGTTTGTGAATATGGTGTAAGATCTGCAAGCCTTAAAAAATGAGGGGTGAAAACAAACTTGGTGGTTGGAGAGAATTATACAGCTAAGAACTGTAGCAAAAGACAATAGGCTGCAGCAATGAGCATATCCCCACATACGATTTTGCTAGAATATGCCTGAAGTGCTGTATGAGATGTCTACAATCCAAATTACAACCAAACAATAAAGTATTTTTATGCTGTGTGTTCTTTTTACTGCGAAAACTCAGAGAAGCCACCATCCAGCCAATTGGAAAGGGAGAAAACAAAATAGCTTTCAATCTCAAATTTCATAACTTTCCCCACATACATGTACATGTACAACCTTCTTCAAAATTAAACCATTCAAATTTCAAACATTATCGAATGAAAATACATTATTTTGATGGGTTTCTATAATTGAATTTAGGAGTATAAAAATCAACCAATGTAATTAAGAGAAAGAAGAATAGAAAATTGGTACCTTTTACATTTGCTGTTCATGCTATCGTTCTTAGCCGGAGCATTACAAAATACGCAAGGTACTGTAATGTATGACTGCAAAATGAATGTTGTTTTTGATTTTAAGAATGAATGGGAAGGTTTTTTTTATCACAAATGTTTTAGAGCATCGCACATTTTAGGGCATCGCACATTTTTCTCCAAATACTGGAGTCAATCAATCAATGTTATATAGCCCAGGCTATTAAGTCATTCATCCAGAAATAATATCCCAACATGTATCTGATTTCCTGAATGTTCAGATATATAATTTTATGATGCACAATTTTCCCCCAATTATTGGCCAGTTTTGGCTGGCTCAGTATATATAATAGTGAAGGGTTAATGGTGTAAACAGTTTAATCTCACCTTTTTCCTAGATGATGTAGATTCATTGTCATCCAGTGAAAGCATGAAAGGAGGTTCATCAGCTTCCTCAATGGTGTCCTGAATCTCTGTTGGTCCTTCATTGTTGTTGGGCAACTCCAAATCTTCTGCATCCCTGGACAGGTGCAAATGAAGAAAGACTGAAAATATATGCGAGTCTTATATAAAGCTGATTTTAATTGTTACCCTTGTTTTACATGACGGATAAACAGGGCTCTCCTTTTTGGCCATCGACCATAGATATCAACAGCTTTAAATGCCCCAATCGTCATCTGTTTTCATTGTTACTGATGGTACATGTACTGCCATCAAACATTCATTTTTCATGGTCACCTTCAGTCATTTCTACTCTAACCTATAGCAAACCATTCTGCTTCAGTTCGATAATACGAACATCACAGGTGCACAAACTATATTATGTAGCTATATATTACATGTAGGTACCTCTGAGGATTGCCAAGGCCAATATCCTCTTTCGTTGGAGGGTAGGTATATTCATAGGGATCCTGAATAGGAATTATAACAAACTTAGATAAATGAAAATGAGATTGTTGCAGTGATCAAATAATACACATGCCATTTATACAATCTGCCTCTTCCCCAGACATCTGAAGAGCTTTAAATGAAGAGTGGGAAAAGAAGGGCCACAAGCATGAAGCACCTAATTGCATGCCCCTCATACTCTGCGCTCCCTATTCAAATGGATCCTGGGGACATAATAGGCAACCATTTATAGTACCAATTTGCCATCTTTGATACATTTGGATAATTAAAGTTTAGATTTACACAGACTAAAGTAAACATATATTGTGTACCAGTGGTATTTAAGTGCTTTTTTTACTTACAGTTCCTCCTAATTTTATTAACAACTTGTCCTCATCAATGTAGTCTTGCAATTCAGTCTTGTTTACAAACCTGTCAAAATGTTAAAATGTGTTTATTACATTTCTGCAAATGAATTTGATTGATGTCGATAGATGCACATGCATGTATGACTACATCGTATACTTACTTAATTTTATTTACTGCTTCTGGGCTTAACCATGTTCTTACAATCTTCCATGTAGCTATGAAAAGAAAGAAATTATGGTAATTTATAATAATACTTATTATTAGTATATACCACACCAGTGAATATCACATTTCGCGCGCTCTGATTGGCTACCTAAACAGTGAATATGATTTCATATTCACCTCCGAGCAAAGCAGCGATCATATCGAGCGAGTTTTTGTCCATTTGACAGAAAATAAAATAACTATTTGGTGCTAGCTATTCACTAATGTGTGGTATATACTAAAACAAGCGGCTCGGTAAATATCCAACACTATTCACCTCCACTTCGGTGAATAATTGTTAATTATTATATTAGTATTTAATGATAATGATGAAGAAGAAGATGGTGATGAAAATTATTATTATTATGATGTCGATGATCAATGATAATGAGGTTGATGATGACAACTAAAATGAGTAATAATTATTAATGATAATAATAAACTTTTAGTCTAATCATTTATGACATAAATATAGTTGCACATGTTATACAGTCACAGTGGAACTGAAAATATATTACATGCACTAATCAGTTAACAGTGATCGATTTACCTGATAGAATCCATGGCAATTCCACAACCATAAGCCAGGCTGAAAAGTAAAGAATTTTAGGACCAGTTGGTCTATGCTAAACTCTTTTCAATTCTTGATGGCAAACAAACAACTTTCTAAAATATACACATTTTAAACAATAATTAAGGAATCAACAAATTATGGTAGTTTATAACCTATCATATATTTTCTCTCATGAATGATTGGCAGAATGTCACATGACCCCAATATTTTCTCTTTGCCAGAAGAAAACTACCTGGTATCAGCAAATACACCCCCTGTGAGCATTTATAAGCACACATTAAAAAAAATTGCCCTTGGACATTATCAGATCTTCGAAGCTAGTTTCCCCCGAGCTTGACACTCTCGGGAACTGTTCTCTTCTTGGAACAGATAATATCCACAGACGAAATATCACGACATATTTCGATGCCACAAATACAATACAATGTATGTATTGTTAATAATACACAGGTGACAAACTTGTACTATGAAGATTAACAATATTTATTTTATAGACTGAGGATATCCCATGGCTGCACGGAAATACAGAATTTATCTTCAAGTGTCGATAACTTGTGAGTAAGCACAGCAAACAAGTTAAACATGAGAAGATATATTATGTATCTCCAAGCAGCCATGTAATTTACTTTTTATATTACATGAAAACAAGATTGCGGACATTTTCATTTCTAATGTTGAAGATCACCAAAATCTCCAAAATTCATTGAAAAGCCTGTCAAACCAAGTCAAAATCAAACACATGTGCTCAAAATTACATTGTCTCTATTTAAAACTTGTTTTTCACATTTTAGAAACATCAGGGTGTAAAAAGGAGCAAATCAGACAAAACAAGTTTTAATTGGTCTGTGAAGTGACAAATCCTACACATGTTGATATAGATGATATCCCCAATGGCTGGCAGTGTCATATCATTTTTTACGATTTTGTTATCAGCTGGTATACCACTGAGGAGAGTACCAGTATATTTTATCATGTAAGTATAATACAATTAATTTAGAAATTATTACTGTGAATAAGCTCAGTTTCCATACAGATATAATTAACAATATATTATTCACCGAAGTGGAGGTTTAGCGAGCCACTTCGGCGAGGTAAATATACACCACTATTCACCGACACTAAGGTGAATAATTGTTTTAGTATATACCACACTGAAGGTGAATAGCCAACATCAAATAGTTATTTTATTTTCTATAAAATGGACAAAAACTTGCACGAGGTGATCGCTGCTTCGCTCGGAGGTGAATGTGAAATCATATTCTCTGTTTGAGTAGCCAATCAAAGCGTGCAAAATGCGTTATTCACTGGTGTGGTATATACTAATAATTATTATTAATGTTTTTCATAAGCAACTTACCAAGGGTATTTGGAAAATAATTGGTGAAACAGGTAATAATAAATTTAATAAATTCCATATCCTGAAAGGAAAAAGACAATTAAAACAATAATTATAATATTAATTACTATTTTATCACTGGTTTAATAAATTCCATAAACCTCCACAAAAAGCATTGTGATAAATACATGTATTATATATTTGCAATTCAATCTGTGATCTTATTAGCTCAGGCCCACCCTGGATCAATAACCATTAAGATAGCAGCCTCGCTATACATGGTCATTAATACTACTAAATAATTATCCTGGGGGGACTCCCTACAAGGTATATTGTAGGGAGATGAGGGGGACAAAGGCCCCAGAGCTGGAACCAACCATCCGCCAGTGCTTGCCAGAAAATATTTTTTCACTTGTACAAGTATTGTATGTCCAATGGGGTATTGGATTTGTGTCACCAATTTTATACACAGTTTTAGTGAAATACCAAGTTATTATAAGGTTTTTACTTTGGACTAGACCGTGGGAGACTGGGTACTAGTAGCACCATACATGTATCATCATATAATATAGTAAATGAGTATCGTGTTTAACATCGACCACTCAGTGGCACAGTGGTTAAGGCTCTGACCAACAGATCTGATGGTTGCCAGTTAAATTACATGTACCAGCAAAGACAGTTGACCATAAATAAATATTTCAGTGGTAGTTACCAGTAGTATAACTGATTATACACGTATGGTACAATGTAGCACTGTAAGATGATAGGGAGAGGGGTAGGGGAAGGACGTGATAAGGGTAGAGGAAGGAAAGCAGAGGGGGAGGGTGAAGTTATTTTTAGTACACAAAAATGACCTAGGTAAAAAGATATGGTTGCTCATCAAAAATTTTAAATGGAACCCTAAAAGCAATCCCAAAACACAATAATTGTGAAATTTTTTAACAATTTTTAGTAATTATATTATTATATAGCATTAAGTATAATGTACATACATGTAATAACTCATGTAGCGTTGCATCAAACACTAAATCCACTCATACAGATTTTTGAAATTATTGCTGGTACAGTACATACTTTCCCTGCTTACTTTGAATACCCTAAAAGGTATATATATATTATTCATGTAAATGTTACACTAGGTCAAATTTATGTTAAGATCATTTTTGTCAACCTACATGTAGGTAATTTTTTCCAACCTATTTTTTTTGCCAAGGTAATTTTTTTGAGAGGTAATTTGTTTACCAAGATAATTTTGTTAGCTCCCCCCCTGCCCCCACCCCCACCCAAGATAATTATCTGATTTACTTAATTACCATGTTTGCCAGCCCTGTTTCCTGCATATCAAATAACATTGTTATTTTCCTGCCAGGGTACATTTTTGCCTTAAACAATAAAACAGTGAGTAAAATATGAGTATATAATTATAATAGTTGTGCTAAAGTTTCCATAGTGGAACAAAATGGCTGAAAAGAATGGGAAGGTTGGGAGAGAGTACCAATAATATTGGGGAAAATGGAGGCAAATCAACAGAATGGGGATGGGCAAATTCATTATTGGATTTGGTCGTAATCTCTTTCTTGTTGAAATTAATGATTCATAGAAAAACTCAACGTGTACTGTTATAGCTATTGTTTGCTCAAATTATAGTCACATTATTATTTAATTTATATATAATACTGCATGACACAACAATGTTGTGTCCCTATATGAACTTGACCAATATTTGTAAACAATTGAAGCATATATACTCAAATTGACAATAACATTTATACACAATGTATCTACTCAAATTGAAGGGCCATGTGCAAAAAAGGCGACAATTTAAAAAAAAAAAAATCCTCTTCTCGCTAGTTAAGAGAGCCTTTCATAAGAAAGAGGAATTTATGACAGAGCTCTCAAAACAAGCAAGTAATCAAGCTATTTCAGAAAACATATATATTCTGACTACACTATTACACAGAGACACTTTCATAAAGAAATGGTTTATTTTGGATATGTACATTGTACCAGCCAGCCCATTGGAACTGATAGAACCTGGCACACTTATTATACATTGTACCTTTCACACTGTTTACCCTAGAATTAAATAATAATAATTATATATGTTGTGTTCTGCCGGATACGAAAAACCATAAAAAAATACCCTAGAGCTGTGGCAAAAGAAATGGAAGCATATTCCTCAAACCAATGCAGTAATAACACACATTCTCAGAGGTTTAGAGAATTCTATATTCTAGTTACCATCATGTAAATATTGTCAGGAATATTATCGAATGTAAGTAATCTGTAAAATTAACTTACCGGTAATGTATTTGTTGTTGGCTGACTGGCTTAGAATTACTTATTAATAATTTCATGCTCAAACTGCACCATACATACAGTACCATTAATTATTACTATCCATGGAATGCAATGCGCACAAGGCTGAGCCTCTTTCCTATGCCATCATCTAGCTAGCTTATATTGCTTCCTGACTGTTGCTCAATCGTCAAAAATTACATATGTTATTGCTTGTTATTTTGAGGGGGGTGCATATAAGAAGGCTTTTTGGAAGAGAGCATAAGTGTGCGCTAGCTGGAAAGATAGTGAGTGACTGAAATTTGGTTGTCCATGTAATAAGTCTGTTTTGCGATCAAGCCCTAAGTGAAGGTGTAAGGACTTAAGTACTTAAACAATGTTCAGCTTTGTTAAGTGCACTTAAGACTGTGTGAAGCAAATTTTTGATTAGAAAGGGCTAACATATTCAAAATATTCAAGAAAGAGTTCAGCCGGAATAAGCATATCAGGCAACAAATAAACAAAACTTTCATGAACAGACCTTTATTATAATGGAAGGTTTGAAAACCCCAAAGAATCCAAAACAGAATGACCACAAACATTGTTAACTCTTGTTTGACTAGGCTCTCCAGTAAACAAGCTCATAGTTCTAAAACAGAGTGGGGAGATATTTCATGCAATCTAGGAACTCAGGGTAACGGTATATGTTTTACTACATGTATTACGGTTATTTATGATTATTTTTGTTGTTGTTTTCAAAGAATATATATTGGCATAAAATAAACAGATTGAATGATATTTATCAAGCAGGATATTTTGAGCAGAGAAACGAAAACAAAAATTTGTGATGCAACAGCCAGGAATTGAACAAGGGGTGAATGGCTTGGGCAACATAATAATAATAATAATTTAATCCTTATATTGCGAAGTTTACATAAAATGATCAATTGCGCATAACATCTAGTAAGAATATAATAAAAATATGTTAAAAATATGTTGTGAACTGAGTATCTTAATATAGTATGGTAGATAGATATGTATATGTAAAAATACATATATATATCTAGCATGTTTTCACAAAAGGGGGTTTTAGGTTCTAGGGCTCCTTTTGTGGAAACAGCGTAGATCTTGTGTGCCCTTTAGCTTTAAAAGCCAGTAACTCGTGTTTCTGCCGTTTCCGTGAAAGCGCAAATGACAGTTTACGACTTTCCTGGCCTTTCTTTCCAATAATTGATCTCTAGGTATTTTATGAGGGTGGTGTGGGGTGGGAAGGAGTAGTTCAAAAATTTGCGCGAAAAACCAACTTTGCCTGACGTATGGCGCAACGATTTGCTTAGTGAAAGATGTACATTTTCCACTAGGTGTGAGAAAAAAGGTGCATTTTTGGGATGAAAAGGTTGAAAAGTGAGTTACTGGCTTTTAAAAAGCCAACAAGTACGCATTAATTTACTTGTGTAACCTAAATTTCAAAGTGGCGCCATTTCTCGACCTTTTAATGGATTTCGATGCACGACACGGCAATACAACGTTCTCTTCCTGTAGATCAAGTTTAATTGATGGAATTTTGCTGTATTTTCAGTAAAAATACCAGAACATGGCCTTTTCCTAACCTAACCCTAACCTCTAGCTCTCGAATAAAGAAATTATGGGATAGATCTCACACAATTAAATTTGGGATAGAAAGGCCAGAAAAGTCGTAAACTGTCATTTGCCGTTTCAAGAAAACGGCAAAAACACGAGTTACTGGCTTATAAAGCTAAAGGCACACAAGATCTAGCATGTTTTCACAAAAGGGGGTTTTAGGTTCTAGGGCTCCTTTTGTGGAAACAGCGTAGATCTTGTGTGCCCTTTAGCTTTAAAAGCCAGTAACTCGTGTTTCTGCCGTTTCCGTGAAAGCGCAAATGACAGTTTACGACTTTCCTGGCCTTTCTTTCCAATAATTGATCTCTAGGTATTTTATGGGGGTGGGGAGGAGTAGTTCAAAAATTTTCGCGAAAAACCAACTTTGCCTGACGTATGGCGCAACGATTTGCTTAGTGAAAGATGTACATTTTCCACTAGGTATGAGAAAAAAGGTGCATTTTTGGGATGAAAAGGTTGAAAAGTGAGTTACTGGCTTTTAAAAAGCCAACAAGTACGCATTAATTTACTTGTGTAACCTAAATTTCAAAGTGGCGCCATTTCTCGACCTTTTAATGGATTTCGATGCACGACACGGCAATACGACGTTCTCTTCCTGTAGATCAAGTTTAATTGATGAAATTTTGCTGTATTTTCAGTAAAAATACCAGAACATGGCCTTTTCCTAACCTAACCCTAACCTCTAGCTCTCGAATAAAGAAATTATGGGATAGATCTCACACAATTAAATTATGGGATAGAAAGGCCAGAAAAGTCGTAAACTGTCATTTGCCGTTTCAAGAAAACGGCAAAAACACGAGTTACTGGCTTATAAAGCTAAAGGCACACAAGATCTAGCATGTTTTCACAAAAGGGGGTTTTAGGTTCTAGGGCTCCTTTTGTGGAAACAGCGTAGATATATATATACATATAAATTGAATAATTAGATAAATTAATATAATATAACACTTAAGGCTCATATGCTAGATTAAAAAAATGGGTCTTGAGATGGCGCTTGAACTTATCTACAGATTTAATCTCACGAAGAGCACTTGGTAGTGAGTTCCACAGCTGTGGTGCAGCAACCATGAATGACCTATCCCCTAGCGTCAACTTTGTCCTAACATTCGGTAAACTAAGCATTGAACTATTCGAGCATCTTAAGTTATAATGAGATTCCTTAACATTAATCAGTTCACATAGATATTCTGGTGCCATTCCGTAGATACATTTAAAAGTTAAGAGTAATACTTTAAAATTGATACGCAGTCGAATTGGAAGCCAATGCAGCTCACGGAGGAGAGGAGTAATGTGGCAATACTTAGGCGCATTGTAAACCAATCTAGCAGATATATTGAGAGAAAACAGAGAGAGAAAACACCAAATAATAATTTTAATCTTCAGTTTTTTCTATTATCAGCATTTTCACATTATTACAAGAATCATCACAATCTATGTAAAATTTAACTTGATAAAACGAAAAGCTATATAAATATGGCCTACTATTATTATTATTATTATTAAATAAGAAAAAAGTGTCACTCTTTCAAAATGTCACTTAACTGTATGCCCATTTTGAACATGGCCCTTCAATTGACAACACATTTTCTCTCTGTACTTACATGCTTTTCAAGGAGGTATACCAAAAACCTCTTTAATTCTTGGTTTTGTTGGGGATCTTTCTTGTAGTTTCTTCCAATAAACAACACTAATAAATAAATAAATAAATGAATGAATGAATGAATGAATGAATGAATGAATGAATGAATAAATAAATAAATAAATAAATAAACAAATAAATAAACAACACTAACAAATAAATAAATAAATAAACAAGTAAATAACTAAACAAATAAACAACTAAACAAATAAACAACTAAACAAATAAACAACTAAATAAATGTGGAGAATATTTCGGTAGAACTTCCCCTTCAGTTTCAAACATTGTTGTTTAAGTAAAAAATAGGCAGGCATTCCTAACCCTCGAGTCGGGGGTAGGCCTGGAAACTAGTCACATGTAAGAGGAGAGCACGAGGAGAGGAATAAACATGGCAGACTAAAATCAATGTTTGGAGTTTGTTATTCGGTTTTATAGGGAAACAAATCTTTGAGAATTGTCGGAGCAAACGGAAAACTTAATCCCTGACATAAATAAACAACTAAATAAACAACTAAGCAACTAAGCAACTAAACAACTAAATAACTAAATAAATAAACAAACAACACTAATAAATAAATAAATAAACAACACTAATAAATAAATAAACAAACAACACTAATAAATAAATAAATAAATAAACAACACTAATAAATAAATAAATAAACAACACTAATAAATAAATAAACAAACACAAATAAATAATAAACAACACAAATAAATAAATAAATAAATAAATAAACAACACAAATAAATAAATAAATAAATAAATAAATAAACAACACAAATAAATAAATAAACAACACAAATAAATAAATAAACAACACAAATAAATAATAAACAACACAAGTAAATAAATAAACAACACTAATAAATAAATAAATAAACAAATAAATAAATAAATAAACAACACTAATAAATAAATAAATAAATAAATAAACACAAATAAATAAATAAATAAACAACACAAATAAATAATAAACAACACGAATAAATAAATAAACAACACAAATAAAAAATAAACAACACAAATAAATAAATAAACAACACTAATAAATAAACAAACAACACTAATAAATAAATAAATAAATAAACAACACAAACAAATAAATAAACAACACAAGTAAATACATAAACAACACTAATAAACAAATAAACAACACTAATAAACAAATAAACAACACTAATAAACAAATAAATAAATAATTACATAAGTAAATAAACAAGTAAGTAAGTAAAAAATTAAAAAAAAAAAAAAAATTAAAATGTTTTCATTAATTCATTTATTTTAAAAATCAATTGGGCAAATCATTAACATATGATTATATATTTTTATAAAGTTAAATTCAAAGCAAAATTCTAATAAAAGCACAGGACAAGGACTTACCCATGGAACTGCCTTCTTTATCTCGATTGTGTGGGTAGAGAAATCCTGCCTCAAAAAGGCTTCTGTCAAGAGTTGTTTCAGTTATCTCTGTTTGTGTAAAGAAAACAGCCTGCATTAATTGGCATACTACTAGTTTATAAGTTTACTTCAATTTGGAAAACAGAAAATATTAAATTCTGCATTTCAGAAAACCAGTTCAATTATAATAATTTAAAGTACAGTGTATTTTATTTATACTTTTAATAAGCTAGCTGAGTTTTACCTGCTCTACTGTACATGTATCTATCATCATGGTAAATCTTGTTTCATGTTTGACTCACCATTTATTCCAAATGACTTTCTCCACTTTAAGCAAAAGACCTGAAAACAATCATTGGTTGCTTAAACTTGTTTAACATGTCTTTATTAATTTTACATTTTAAAAAGAGTATTACTTTGTACATCCACTGGTTGATCTTGCAGAAACTTAGCAGGATCTTGCAAGTTTTTATATTATAAGATCTGACCAAGATCTTGGCAAGATCTTGGTAAGATCTTGGTAAGATTCTGAACCTGGGCAATCATGTAATATTCAATATTTCTGGAAAGATTATTTTATGGCAGTAAGCACTAGTTTTAGTTTCCTAGCTGTAACTAAAAATCTTTAACTTTCAGAAACCCAACTGATACTTTCATTATATAATGTTATTTACTGGCCAGGAGGTCTGTATGGAGAAAAAGTTTGCGATGTCTTGAAAACGGCACCACATTAATATGACATCAGTGCCAATTCAAGAACAAGGGCAATTTTTTTCTCCATACAGACCAACCAAGGCTGGTAAATAAACTTGTAAACATTTTATTTTTCCTTATCAATCCAACTTTATATTGTACTTGGTTTAATTATAATTATGTATTATCTCAGTTGCACTCTCGTTAGTACAAGAAGTGATACATTTATCACTCTTGGGCATGCAATCTTCATTTCACTCGAATCACTGGCAGCAGACTGTTAGCTTTCTGAAGTTTTCCCTTTTTTGAAAGGCATTCAATACAACATGTCCAATAATATTGTAGGGTACATTTACATACTAAGGATCACATCAAAAACTTTGCTTTTGAAAAACTCTGGAATTATAGCCAGTCCAGTTGAGGAAAAACTGGACTGGGTCGTCAGCCAATCAGAGCACATGATTTCAGTGGATTCTGGACCGACAAAAATGAATATAGGGGTTATTTACTGACTGAGAGGTCTATATAATTATTAATTATTATTATTAGAGAAAAACTGTGCCAAGGTCTTAAAATGCACTGACTGAGGTCAGTACTTTCAAGACTGGGGGTACATTAAATTTTGTTCTCTATGTGAGCCTCTCAACTGGTAATTTTTTTTCTTCTATACATTAATATTGAACAAACTCCAATGAATTGATCTTCGAGCATGCATACTGGTTACCATGACCTTAGTCAGAGATAGGAAAATGTTCCCCACACCTGGAACCTGAATCAAAAATTATGTAGGAAACCATGTTACATCCCCACTTGCATACAATTTCGTTTACTGACCAAGGCATCATAGGCTTTCTGCACATCTTGTTTTCTTGCTCTTACAAAGCATCTCACCCAGAGATCATCTTGATGCAGTCTTCTCAAGTCTTGTTCATCAAATTCATTCAAGTTACTTCCTGCAATTAAGTTACATACAATAATTTAGCCTGAAATTATCAAGAAATGATCATATCAATGTTGTCTTTCACATGCATGCGTCCATACATTCAGGGAGTTCATTAATGTATAACTAATTAAAACAATATGTTCCCTTTTCTATCCAAGTATGCTATTCCAACCTTTGTAGTTTACCCAGGGATGTATTTAGAATTTGTCTCAGACGGAAAACAGGTATATAGAATTTTGTTAAGTCATGTTTAGAAGGTCGCCTATAATTTTTACAGCCAGGAAAATCTAAATGCATCTGTTACCTAATTATGTTTATGCAGGTACAATGTATTCATGCATACAGTCTATACATGCACATATATACACATGGGCTGCGTCAGGCAAAAAGGGCCCGGACAACATCATATGTAAATGTATTTTGAATTTTTACCATGTTTTTTATACTTGTGGTGCAATCACAATATGCATCGCGAGTGCCACATTGTGCTGCTAACAAGTAGTGTTGATTTCATGAAATTGACCAGTGAAATCGAAGACAAAATTTACGATATTTTTACATGAGGGTGTGATCACAATTTTAGCAGCTGCAAATGATTCCTTATCATCAGACGATTGTTTTAAGGTGTAACTTGTACTATTGCTAAAATCATATTATGAGCTACAGGGAGTAGAATGACTGCAGAAAAGAACTTTTTTGGCCAAAAAGTGATCATCTTGTTCATCTTATTTATTTTTTACTCTTTAATGCCAGCAGGTATAAATGAATGTCATACATCAAAATCATCCCCTCTGACAGGATTCCTAATTTTCATGGTCATATTTGTAATCGGGCCCTTGCATCAAAATCACGTAAATTTCACCCCTGATTTTTGTTGTCAATATCTTGAAACTGACATTTATTGTTAGGAGTGAAATGTAGTGCTTCTCGTCAAGAATACAATACAATCTTCAACCTGTTATTAGGAACACCTATATAGGAATTATTTAACTTGAATGTCATCCCGGCCCTTTTTGCCTGATGCGGCCCACATATTAATAAACCACCACAGCCTAGCTAGTCCAAGGCATTCTGGCTGTTTTTGTTTTGGTTAATGGGATCCCTGTGGTTTGTACTGGTTTGTGATGTCACAGGTCATTTGTTCTGGAAAGAATGACTGGTGGTATAACAAACCAGTAAACACAGGGATCCCATTGACCAAATGAATAAAAAAAAACACCCAGCCAGCTG
Source organism: Actinernus sp. WN-2022 (assembly GCA_030867875.1). NCBI lineage: Eukaryota > Metazoa > Cnidaria > Anthozoa > Actiniaria > Actinernidae > Actinernus > Actinernus sp. WN-2022. The sequence goes on along the minus strand of JAOWCC010001751.1, from coordinate 32,327,177 downwards.
AATGCATGGGTCTACAGCAGCTAGGCTGTATAATATTACCACCCCAGGGCTAAAAATAATGGCCGGTCATCGGACAATGTCCAGCAAGATTTGGAACTTGTCCGGTCAAATCTTTGCCTTGCCGGTCATTTTGACTGGTCGATGTTACTACATTTTCAACCAAATACAGATCTTGACCGGTGCATGACCGGCCATTATTTTTAGCCCTGCACCCCTATTAAAAGTGCAGCCCTTGGCAGGGTGAAAGAAAACAATAATTCTTTGTCTAAAATATAATAGGGGCAGTTTATACCCCCACCCCTGGGGAGTGGGGGCGTACATCATCTTCATCACATTCACAGACTGCATTTGGAGTCTTTCTCATTCCCATAAAAGGCATAATATTAAATCATCGAGGTACATGTACTCATGAATATTTGACAAATACCAGATGTTCAATGTCTTTGCATTCGATATTTTTTGCCTGCTCCTGGAATTCGACCGGTTAGGAGCCATTTGCTTACCGTTTTCTTGGAAAAATCTTTTTCTTACATCCTCGATTCTCCGTCTTTCTAATTCACTCTATGAACATAAATTGCAAATTCAAGGTAATCTGGATATCCTGCAGAAATCACAACCAATTGCTCATTGACTAATGCAAGAAACCCCGTACTTCTTGGGACAAAACGGACGTACCTCTTGATTCGCCATCTTTTCCGCCTTTTAATTCTCGGAGACGTGGACGGAGGTGTTCGACTCAATCAAATTAGTATGTTCGGTCGTTTCTCAATGTTGTTTCGGTCATTAACCGAAGTCATTTGCCACCGAGACTTTGTGTACTTCCCGTCATCTTCTTCAACTATTTTAGGCTTTTTCTAGTTCGATGAAAATAAAATATTATAGTACTCTGTAAAAGTATTAAACAAAAAGTAGAAATAACGGAGAGAGACTAGAAACTAGAAACGAAAAGTCCGCTGACTCTTAGCACAAGCGGCGCACAATTCAGTTCTGTCAATAATTTATGTCGTATATTATTATACCTGCAGACGTTGATTCCTGTCATAGTTTCACAGAATGTATTATTTATTATGTCCTCTTCCAGTTTGTTGTGGATTTGTGCTTTGGATTCACGATGGGAATTCGGTGATCGTATTTGTAGATGGCTAAGTTAAAATATTTGATGTCGTTTGATGTGAGCTTACTCAATTTATTGCCACTGCTACTTTGGGGAATATTGATACCGGTTCCAAGGACTTATGGAAAGCCAGCTAGCCTAACTCCTGCTTGGCGAACTGAAATATCGAGAAGAGCCTCCGATTACGGTAATATTTTTAGATCAGTGTGGCACAATTATAGTAAATTACTAAATATAAAGTCACACTTTTAATAAATATTAACGTACGCTCATAAGTTAATTAATTAGCTTAGTTATAAATCAATTAAGCTTATAATTATGTAGACTGATTTTATTGGACGTATGGTAAGCTCTCTCCAGTGTTCGGGTTAGGGTTAACTTCCTTTGCAGGCGTTCTTGTGGTCCTAAATATTATCTCGGGAGGGAGATTAGGACAGACAGGCGACACTAAGAATGCCTGCAAAGGAGACTTAAGATTAGCCCATGTGCTCTTTGGTCGTTTGGATATTGTGAAGAATGCCCCCCCCCCCAAAAAAAAATACTCGATTGGGGCACATTGTTAACCTGGCCCCCGAGTGGGCACATGTACTATAATTATAACCTCCATGTTTATTAAAATACTTTATAATATACATAGGTACAATAGTACGCGTGCTCTGATTGGCTAAAAAGCCGTGTTTTATCAGAGTATATAACATGGTTTGCCGTGTTTTATTGTTTTCAACTGGTGGTTTCCTTTCATCGTGCATGTAAATCTAAATTACAAAACATAAAGAAGCCTTAAATGTTTTATACTATCATAAAACACACTGGTCATTAATTTTGAGAACACTCGAGAAATGTTGAAAGCACGTGCCTTCGGCTTGTCATCGTGTGATAGTATAAAACATGGCTAAGGCTTCTTTATTTGTTAAGTAAACACTCTCCAACCCCTGAGTTTAGAATTTAAGGGGGAAATGAAACATAATTTTTTCTTGAATGTATTAACTTTCATTGAACTTTCAAATTACTCTAATAATTTAACAGCTCAAATGGCAGTGGTTGGAATACACTCGCTCATTGCTGCTTTAGAGTGGAGATCCTGTTTGTTATAATTACAGTCATTTTCATAAAATTTCTGCACTGTTACAAACTAACAACTTCCGTTCATAGTTTAAAGCAAATTATGGCTTAATTACAACATTGAACAACTATGGTTAATAGTTTTATTACAAAACTTGATCTAAAAGCAATAACATTTCAAAACTAAATAGGGGGAGGGGATTCATGTCCTTAAATCACCTTGTGAATAATGCATCCCCTATCAAGTTTTCAAGTTGTTTAAAATATATGATCAAGCAGCATGTCGACCCAGTTATCTTCTTTAACCAAGATGGGGTCGATCGTTAGTTCAATGTTTTATGAGACTGTGGTCTTTTTTTCTGGACAAAGCCATAATTTATGCTGGGGGCCAGAGGACATGCATCCAGCTGGAAGAAGTACTGTCAAGGACAGAGTCACTTGGAGATGCCAAGTCAAACAGTGTAAAGTAATGACTTCCATCTGCACACGCTTGGTCATTTCCCCAGTAATTGAACATCATTCATAGGGGTATCTGTTGTGGTTCAATGTTAATTATCAAATTTAACCCCTGGTGAGAGCGATAGGGGAAATCGACAGCATTTGACAGTATTGCACAACATTATCTTAGGTCTAGACCAAAACAATGGCTACAAATCATGCAAAGTCAATGACAGATCACTGACTGAGGCAAATGTGAGTACAACTAAAAGTTTTAAAAAACTTTGTTTTAAATACCGGTAAGCACAACTAATACAATAATATAATTATATTGTTTAACTACCTGGTATATTAATTGTATTAATATCGGGGTGCATAGTAAACAATGTATATTTTAAACTGGGCCGGTGCATATTATGAAGTCCACAATTGCCCTCTATACCAGCTAGCTTATGAATACGCCCCCTATTAATGTAAAATAATGCTTAAATTTTTTTTTTGGGGGGGGGGGGGGGCATTCTTCACAATATCCCATTTGCCTTAATGCGAATCAATCTAGCAGGAGTACATGTAGTAGTTGAAGGTATCATTATAAGCATTAATAAAAAAATATAACATTTCAACAGCACAACATGTAGCACTTCCATTTCTTGTCAAGGAGTTTGGTAACCTGAGCATTCCTGGAATATCTGGCACTGTGAATACTCCTCTGGGAAAAGTAAGCTACCATCTAAAAGAGTGAGTAAAACACATACCCAAAAAAACTTTTTACAGCTTAATAAATTTATGCATGTGGTTCCTTAGTAATGTTATAATAATTAGAGTTTGTCTCTTCCACCAGGATACAACTTTCTGATGTCAAAATTCAGAAAGCCAACTTGACTCTAGAATCAAACCATGGTTTGAGGATGAATGCCAACCAGGCATCCTTTCATGTTGGGGCAGACTGGGAATACAAAGAGGAGTCATGGTAAGCATGGCAAACCTGAGACTGAACAGCTGTCCCCTCCCTTCTTTAAATACCCAGCTAATTCGAAAACGGAACGATGACCACATATTAATATTCTAAGTTGGAAGTTCAGTGCCCAAGGCTGCAACAGTGCTTGAGAGCTCGGCTGCCAGGAACCCTGGCAACCGAACAGCCCAGCACACTAGGTCGCACAAAAGTGGACAAGGGAGGGAAGGCGGGAGGGAAAACCGTGAGCGATCACAGCAACGTGAAACTGACAAGCGGGAAACTGAGCCACGATCAACACAACAACCCAAAGCATAAGTCCCGGATTAACCAGCCCCAGGGCCGTGCGAGCAAACACAGGGCCCCCAGTAGTCGCTGGTTCTTTAACCATGCCTAAATTACGTTTAGTCTCAATTAAATAATACCAATGCATGTTTGTGGAAGCCTACAACGTATATAGCTACAAATATGACTTACTTTATTACATGGTGGTTGGGTAATCCTGATGTTTGTCTGCATTTGGTTTGCTGTAATTATTGCTTGTCAGTTTCATTTTGCAATCATTGGAATGGATGTGCTGGTGCATGGTGCTTAAATTTAAATATAGCAGAGGGAAAGAGAGATCTTGCCAACACTCACTTTCTTTTTGCTATAATATATTGCAGAATAATTACATAAATTACGGCAAAATTGATCACGTTTTATTCAGCAAAAATATATTTGCTCTACATACCTCTCAGACAATTAAAAAACTAAAATTGTGGCACATCACACCATACATGTACAAGGTACTTTGACTCACTGATTAACTTTTTTCTGGCCAGTCAGGAAATGGCCAGCTGCCTTGTGAAATCCTCATTTTCTTGCTTTTTTAACTCATGGATGCATGCATGTATTCATCATTTTTTCTGTGACTTTGAGCGAGATAATTTATTCATCATTTTTTTCTGTGGATTGACGACTCGCCATTGGCTTTCCGAATGATGTTTGATTTACCGAAGATATATTGGCAGACGTTTATGGTACACGTCCAAGGTTTCGAAGATTTGGTCATGCTGGTCTGGAGAAGATGTATTGACGGTGCCCTTCTAATGCCAGACACTTCAAACCTGGACAGACATGGTAGTGGCCGGGTCCCTGTCGATCACATAGTAGTGATGACGTAACAATGACGTCATCGGTCACATGATTTTAAATACATGCCCATATCTCCCTCATAACTAATGCCAGATACTTCAAACCTGGACAGACACGGTAGTGGGTCCCTATCAATCACTTTGTGGTGACGACGTAACAATGACGTCATCGGTCACATGATTTTAAATACATGCCCATATCTCCCTCATAACTAATGCCAGATACTTCAAACCTGGACAGACATGGTAGTTAGTTTCCACAAATCACTTAGTGGTGACCACATAATGATGTGCCGGCATGTCAACTATATTGTATAATATTATACATGTACATGTGTCCACTCATTCATTATAATGATTAAAATTAGCCATTCAAATTTCAAGAAAATTGGTGGATGTAAAAAATACAACGATGTTAAAGTTGTCATACTTAAAACACAAAATTATTAATAAACTTAAGACATACATGTAAATATACAAAAGCTGCTTTCCTGTTGTTGCACAATATAATATAATAATATAATTAATTAAACATAATTATTCTTCATGCAGGCCTCACATTTCTGACTCAGGATCTTGTGATTTGTCTGTTGAAGGACTCTCTATTGGAATGACATTTCTTGTTAATGGTAATATTATAAACCAGGGAGTAAACAATCAGACATAGTATAATAATATTAACTTACAAAATGTATTTGTCATGCATGCATTAATAAACACATAATTATTTTAATGCCTCTTCAATATCATTTTGCAGTTTCTTAGTTTATAATAATTATTAATGTTTAAAACAATTGCCATACATACAACAAAAAACAAACATACCGGACGTATCGTAGGGATTTCATCCTCCCTCCCCCTGGGGTGAGAGATCACTAGGGATTTCGCCCCCTCTCTCTTTGTTTACGTCGAGATTTCTGACCCAATATTATTTGAAAAGACTAATAGCTAGTGATATTCTTGGAACTTCGTAAATAGAACATTATTTTGAATATGTTCGATCCTGATCAATCTTCAATTCTGAAATGAAAATTGAATGCATTTGGGCAAGACTTCTGCTCTTGGTTGCACGTTTTCAAACAAACAATGTTTATACTTAATGTCTTTTCAAATGTTTAAAATTGCCACTTTTGCATAATTAGAGCTTTTGCACTAATTCAATACACTACATATCTTTGTTTAGGTTGCCCTAAAGTAGTGTTTCTGAACCCGAGGAACCTTCTGATATTTCTAAATTTACAATTTAAACTAACCTCATAGACCCTATGCATAAGTCCTGGTGACTTTCATGTCGATAAGGCTGGTAGGGAGATGTGTGAAATGCATTGAATGAATGTTCAGTGAAACAATGCCCTTAATTTGCTATGCTTCTTATTACTGATACTTCTATATATAGCATAGCAAATTAAGGGCATTGTTTCACTGAAGATTCATTCAGTGCATTTCACACATGCATCTCCCTGGGCACTTCAATTTCAACATTCCAGAGGACCTACCAGCCTCGTTGACATGCAAGTCACCAGGCATACACGTAGGGTCGACTATGAGTGTGCAGTGTTTTGTACTTCTATCAAATATGATGAGTGAGAATAAGAACAAGAACACTTTTATTTGCTCTACAGACTAGATTACATGTAGTTAGATTAGTAATATTTATTGATTTATTTAGTAATGTTAATTATACTGATAGGAAAAAGATAGGAACAAGTTAGCCTTCGGATAGTGATATTAATAACGTTAGGTACTAGTTTTCAGATAGCATTAAGATTAAGTGTTCATTTTTGTAAGGGTAATTATTATAATCATTAGATTATTTTTGTAAAACTTGCATAAACGCCCAAGCTTTATTTATAATGTAATTAGACAGTGACACTTTTTTGTATTATACATTCATTTATTTAAATTTACAAAAATAATTGTTTATTTTATCAGGAAATGTTTCCCAACAGAATCGTACTATTAGTGTTCAAGACTGTGTTTTGAAGATGGACTCTTTAGATATTAAATTCAGTGGAGGAGCAAGGTTTGTATAGCTGCATTATTTTATGAATTAATCATTAATTTCCCACCATACAATGCACACGAAGACACTGGGATTCAGACTGTTGGTGAACAGCAGACTTAATCACCAATCATTTCACAAAAATGTTTGAAAGATTTTCAACATAGCAAGATGCTGGTCCAATAAGCCTTTTGCAGGAAACAGTCACGTTCTGATATAATACTTCGTTAATGAATGAATTGAGCTAAGTTGTGATCCCCATGCATGGGTCAAAGGTGTTGTCATGGATGCTTGAATGGCAAGCTATCTTTAAAAACTGTTTTAGAAAGATTGACAATCAATTGGAGGTGGAAATTAATAGCATTTTATTTACAAACAGGTTTTGCTAATAACACTACCAATCTCGTACAAGTGCCTACTAAGTTTAAATATGTGAATTAAGATTTGTACATGTATGCCACCCAGTACAGCCACATGATTGCATTCCTGCAACAGGCTCCACAGGGAGTTCTAACTACAATGCATACCGTTATATTTTCCCCCTTAATTTTTAACACACAGATTTGTAGTCCATCTTTTGAATGCAATATAACCACCCCTACTTGGGCTTAGAGTCGTCTCTCATCCCTCGCAGGACTAAGCCCAAGTACAGCGAGTATTCTTGTGAAAAAAAGTCCCATCTTCTCACGAAAAACAAAATATAAGTTAGAACTCCCTTGCTTTCTGTTTCCTTCCATTCAAGGTTTTTGCTAAATACCCTAATAAATTACTGTCCTTCTAAATCATTGTCCTATTGATCTAACCCAAGCTACATGTAGGACAATAAATATTGATATAAAATTCCAACAAAATCCCAGCATGCATCACTGCTGTTAAGCCCAAATCAAGGTGGGATGCATCGATTTACAGGGCCGGGTTGTTCAAAGCCCGATTAGTGCTAATCCAGGGTTAATTTCCATGACAACCAATAGGTTCTGTGCAGAGTTAATCCAGGATTAACACTAATCGGGCTTTGAACCCGGTCCTGGAGTTTAAATTCACCCTCCAATTTGACCAACAATTCTCAAGCATGAGACTAGGCAATTTCCATATGATGTCTCATAATTTTTTTATATTATTATTAATTTAATAATAATATATGAGACGTCACAACAGCTAAGTACTAGAAATATTCTTTGTGCTGATTCTTTTCATAGATTCTTTTTGCTGCCAATTGGTTGCACCAGTGGCAGAACAAGATGCCTCATTAGCTACTTTTATGGTAGCCTGGGGGTAACGTCTGCACGCAGGCTACTTTTATGGCTGCTACTACGCTTTGTGATTTTATTCCATATTCCTGTAATTTAGTCGATTGTCTTGGTATATTTTCAGCTCTGATAGTTTAAAAATCGGAATAAGAAATATAATTTGAAAAGGATTCTGGTATATAATTCTGAGTTAACTGACACCATCATGAAAATTGTCTATTGTATTAAAATCACGAGTTACACTCTGACTCAATTAAAGCCAGGGTTTTAATTACGCTAGTGAGTTATAAAATGAGTGGCTGTGTTATATCACTAGATACATCTCCAATATAACATGGACACAAATTTTATAACATTACTGACTTCTAAAATGTTACTTCTAAGGCACCGTTCATTTTTTATGAGGGGGGGGGGCACATGAAAAAAGAGATTTACAGGGAGGGCTGCTTAAATAAAATGACAGAAGTGAAAGGGGAGGGTCACTTGAAATAATTACGTGAAATTTTCCAGGAGGGGCATTCTTCTGGCCTGATAAAGGCTTGTGCCTTTGGTATGCATGCTCGGCAAACATCTTAGTCTGGGACTTTTCAGGTTAATTAATTCTGTACTTTGAAACCCAAGTGAAAACCCTCTTCTATTAAGGGAAGAATTAAGACTTAATCTAAATGTAGAAAGATCTTGTAAAGTCGAATTTAGTATCACTGATAAACAATAGAATCGGTAAAATGTATGCTGATGGTATGCTATTCTAAACATTCTTGTCAATATCATCTCTCATTGTGAGCTTGGAGCAGGAGTCACACCAAAACAATTTGTATGTTTGAGGGGGGGCATTATTACAACAATTATTCTTTGTGACATCTATATTGTCTATAGTTCCAAAACTCCTACATGTACCTCATAAAAAATGCAGGGTCCCTAAAAGATAATAATTCTTGAGAAATTGATTAAATTTCTTGTTTATATATAGCTATATCGTGCATCACTGGCACAGTAAAGAGTGCCTCACTGGCACATCACTGGTTAAGAGTGCAGAGCAAAATAATTGTTGCATGTTAATGCATGGTCCGGTGGCATTGGCATAACAGTGATTTCGGAAGCCTTTGTGTTTGAGCTCCCCGGGTCATTGCATTTTCGACTGTCAGTTTGGGAGCGAGCACTGATTGATAAAACATCAGTGTCTTTAATATAAAATTATATCACTGATTATTATCACTGATTAATAAAACACGAGTTTATAAAACTCATGTTTTATTAATCATATCACTAATTATAATTTTTTTTTTTAACCAGTAGATAACATTAATATTGTAACACGTACATGCATAAACTTAGTGCCAATGATTTGAAAAAATCGATCCCATTTTTATTTTATTAAATTCTAGGTTTCTCTTAGTCATTTTGTGCAAATAAAAATCAATATGGAGAGTGCAAACATATTATTTTTTCGTATTGGTAAGGCGGAATTGCCAAAATCAGGCGACAATTTTTATGCTGTTAAAGATATGGTATAAATCGCATGTGTGACGTCACTAGGTCTGTGCATTTATCTTCATCTCCATAAATACAGTCTACAAAATAAGTGCATTTTTGGCCAGTTTTCAATTTAAATATGTAATACTTTGAGAAACCTTGAAGATGGCCATATTTTTTTAATATAAGAAGCCTTGCAGTCGGCTTTGTGAATATAAATGTGCAGACCCTGTGACATCATGCATGTGATTAGCATATCTTTAACAGCATAAAAATTGTTGCCTGATTTTGGCAATTATGCCTGACTTCAATACGAAATAAAATTATGTTTGTGCTCTCAAAATTGATTTGTAATTGCATAAAAAGGCTATTTAAAGGGAAGCCTTTAATTTAATAAAATAAAAATGGATTTTTTTTTCACTTCATTGGCACTTTAAGATAGCCATCTTTTCACAAATTTTTAATTACATTTATATTAATAGTATGTATTGCATGTACATGTATTACTCTTATTTGTCGTAGTTGGCTGTACAATCTATTTTCCAGTGAGATCTCCAAGGATCTCAAAACCCATTTTGCAAAACAGGTATGCCATAATTACTGCCAATTATGTGAAAATTAGTGTGTTCTGGGATTTTCCTTCATTTAGTAGGATTTACTTAATGATAATAGTAATAATAATAATATTTTGACAGGGTGCTCTCGTCACCGAAGTGTTTTTCAGAGGTCCTGTAAAAAGAAAAACTAAATAAATGGAATGCTAAGTAAACATAAAAGTTACAAATAGAATAGTAGTTATAGTTTAAAACGATTGATTACATAAACAGAGTTTGAGCTTGAATAGAGATAATGATCTTACAGTCCGAACATCTAAATCTAAGTTATTAAAGTCCTTTGATGCAAGTTTGACTTGGTTCTGGTATTATAACCATGAATTTCACTGTTCTGTGTAAGAATGATTAAAATCAAATTCTATAAGATTGTTCAAACATTTAAAAATAAAAATACAACGATGGGCTTGACGCCGTTGATGGAGTGTTCTCAAAAGAACAAGTTATTATTGATTTATTTTTGCCATGTAATATATGTTTATTTTAATTATTTATTTTATTTTATATTTTATTGATAAACTTCTATATATGCTGTATTTCCAATTTATTTTGATTCATATTAAATTAGTTACAATAATAAAAAACCAAAGCCAGAGGCTTACATGTATGTGTCCATAATGAATCAAAACTACCCCTAATGGGCAACTTATTTATAACTGGACCTTGATCCTCCTAGAAAATACAAATCAAGACTAGTTTATTTCAGAACTTTCTTTTATTATTTTTTAATTGAACATAAACCATAACATAGGAACATTCTCATCAGTGATGCAGGGGTATTGATGTCAATTCCCAGTGTTTTTTTTTTTAGAATGTTCCTGTGTTCCTCTTATAAGTAGAGATAATAAATTATTATACTCAACAAACAAAATGTTTAGATTCTGATTGGTCAATAACAAGATGCTCTCAGCAAAATTATAAACAAAGAATTGCATGAACTGCTTGTGCTATATGTGATTTATGGGCACTGAGTGATAATTTTGAAAGTTCTCAAATATTACACTTCCCTGAAGGGTCATGTAATTATCAGAGCTTTTAAAAATATCACTGTGCATTAAAACAAAATATATTATACTGAGCAAACAAACATTCACTGAGAGCATGCAACTGCGCACTCTAACCTTTATGTAGTCTACTCATTATTGACCCATCAGAATCGATATTTTGTTGAATATAAATTATTATAAACCCTGGAAATCCTCGAGGTGCAGTGAAAAGTATTTTCCATGGGATTTGATTTCCTTGGCCATGGCCCATTGTAGTAAATTATTACAAGTTGCTAAATGTCTGAACACATAGGAAATTGTATTCCTGACATTAAAGTTTGTTTCACTTCCTTTCAGATCTGTGAATCAGCAAAGAGAATCATTGGCCCTAAAGTAAGCAAAGCATTGGACTCCCTGCCAGGAATTTTAACAGAATTTAACACTGACAGCGTGACAAGTTGAATTAAACATGTGATTAATATTAAAACTACCTATAATTTTTATACCCAGACTGACAAAATAAAATGTATGCATGCTTATGTATGAAATGTCACATGAAACTTGCATGTGATTTTTTTATAGAAGGAAACTAATTTTCCTGTTTTTGTTTTTAGTTTTAAATACTCTAGATAAAATAATAGAATGCTTTAAAAATATATTATTTGTTTTCTCCCAGCATCCTGCCTGGTTATAGTTTTTTTGCATGTTATATTAGACAAATATTAGTTGTTGTTTTTTACATGCATTATCAGAATCATGTAAGTGGGCCTATTATGTGCAAAAAAATATTATTAAATTACCATCACCTACTAGAATAAGTACAGTATTATACAGAAAACATGTACGTAAAAGTACTAATTTTTATAGTTAAAATAAAATATATGCAACTTGGAAAGTGATTTTTATTTCAAAAGAGGAATTCTGGTGCTATGCTGCCAGAACAATGGGATAATGGACAACAGAATACAATATCGGTTTTATTTTTACTTTTATTATCAACTCAGAATGATCCAATTAATGAATTCAGAACTAAAAAAATGCCTTTTCTGGCATCTCAGAGCAACTAGAATTTGGATCAGGGCTTGTAGAACTTTGCAAATTAATGCTTGCCTTTGTTTGAACTTGAAGAAAACACAAGATAGACAGCAACCATACAATAACAGTCGGCTGTAAAGCAATATAGTTGTTTATTTTTGATACATTTTATCAGGTATTCAAGATCATCTCACAGGGCAAATTATACTTTCAAGCAGAAGTGATTGGTCTCCCTTAAAAATATCAAAATAACTTACTGTCAACGTTTTTTTTGATGGTTTAATTTTGCCTGGAAAGTGTTAATTTGAGCACCTACGTAAACAACATTTCATCCACACTGCACTTCATGTCTTAACGAGTGACTACCAATTATTAAAATGATCTGGTCACTGATCAAAATACATAGTGTCCATTGCAAGGCTGAGGCAGGGTTCTCAAATGAGAGGTACTTGTCAGCACAAGTCATTACGAAGAATGTACTGACATTCGTTTGTAAGTTTTCCTTTTGTTTCGCAAAAAAGTTGTCTGCTAATCAATCAGAACATCCCATGATTTATCATAATTATTTTTTGAATGTTGCCTTCCACTGAAATTCCTGCAAATATTTTACTTCTGTCCAAGTTTTGCATGTGCATTTTTACCAAATCAGACATGCTCTGGTTTATTCCACTGTAAACTCATTCTATTAACTCTCTCTTTATTTATTTATATAATTTTTATTTTAAATATGATGTTATGGGTCGGGTTGTTGAAAGGGATAGGGATTTATCCAGTGGATAGCATTTTATTTCTACCCTTTGAACAACTGGATCCTGTTCAAGTTTGACTTTGCATGTTCATTTTCAAACTATGCATGCCAATACCTAAATCCTCTTCTTAAAACTTTGCAGTTACTAATTTTAAAATGCTTTTTCCAGTCATGGTATAATATTACATTTCTGTCTCTGATGAATTTTTATTTAAAGTAATGTAAGGCCCAATTCAAATGTCAAACTTTTCAAGTGCCAAACCTAATTAGATCAAACAAAGCTTCCTTAGTAATTATCTTTTGTTTCAATTGCGTTCGACTCATGAAAAGTTTGACATATGAATCAGGCCTAAATTGCTGCTGGGCTAGTTACCAATTTCCAGCTGGCTACTTTAATATGCCACTCCTGATAAAAACCTACTGAAAAAAGCAAATGCAGCCTCATACTCCATTCACAGCTGCTCAGCTTACAAAATTTATTTTAAAACCCTACCCTGATACACTGCTAAGTAACCCACTCATCAGTATACTTACTACAATGTACATCATGGCACCTAACTAACAAAAATACTGTTTTTGAAATTATCTGAAAACAAAAAGCTCTTGGACTTCTTCAAAATCAAAATCTTCAAAACTTATTATAAATAAAGGTTAATGAGAGTTTTGTATATTCATTTAATTGTACTCTACATAGCAGCCTTCTTGGGGCGTTAGGTATTTTCAAGTGACAAGTTAAGCATGGGGGATTGGGACAAACACGAAAGCATGGTTGTAACATGAAAGCTTCGCACTTGTGTTGCATTGTGTTCTGGCGCTTTGTGCCTAAATTCGCTGGCACAAAATAAAGTTCCGGGACAAACAAAGAGTACAGCTATGCAGGCTATACTCTGCATGTACAAATGTATGACTTGCAGCAGTTTTCTCCCATCCTAAAAAAAACAGGGGTTTTTCTGTCAATCCATTTCTCTCCCAGAAAAATCCCCTGAATTTCCAAGGATGTGTTCCCAGACATTATTTTCAGTAGATAGTGAAATAGTAGAAAGTAGCTGGTATCTATGGTCAACACAAGTACTGTAACAAGTAACTTATACTATTGAATGTGTCAATTTTTAGTGCGACTACTGAAACCAGGGCCACTTAGACAATGAGAACTAAACATTTCAAAATGAAAATAAAGTATTCCAAAGTATAAAATGATCCTTGCATACATATCCATGCAATTGTCTTCATTCGAAAGACTCACTTCAGAACTAGTCCACCAAATTTGTCTTTTACCGGATCAAAGCTCAAGCAAGTCAAAATGTTAGTCTTGTAATCAACACTAATTGGCTCAAGTACATGCATGTACATGTAACTGCAAGTTGGAATGCTTTGTTTTTGTTCTGCAATGCACAATATTTTGTACTGGTATTTATGAATGTCTAGCTTAAGACCAAGGCTAACCCTGTATAAATGCGTCACTCAGACTGTAGTCATCACATTAAGCAGTAATTTTCGCATACAAAATTGGACTATGGAGTAGTCAGCAAAAAAATAATGCCAGCCACCAGCACTCCTGAAGAACACTTCTTGTAGCTATTGTTAACATTTTCATGGCTGTGGGTACACAAGCATCTGATTCACAGTCACTTTGTCCTGGCCAAATCATTTTTCCCATCATAGTTACTGCTTTTTATATCATGCACTGCAAACATGTTTAACATATTTCCACAATTACTGTGGATTCAGATTGAGTGTTTTAATGGTGTCAGATTTCATATTCCTTGCAATAGTTGATCAGTCATGCTTCTATAGAGACACAAATGGACATGTTGCTAAGGCATAAAGTAGACTTTCTCATTTTGCGTGCTTTGTGACAAGATTCAAGTACTGGTAGGTACATGTGGAATACTGTCTTGTACTTAATTGTGGCCAAATAATTATTCTACCAGTTTTAATGGGGAGAAAGTACAATGATGTAGTGAAATATCAAGAGTTCAAGCTTCTCTCACAACTGCTACAACGTACAAACAGTGCCAACAGATGGCAAATTGGTTAGCAACATCGATTTCTATGTTATACATGTAGCCACATGGCCAATCATCAGCCATTGCAATGAACAGTTGTTTTGCAACTAACTAAATGCCCAACCTGAATCCATATTAAGTTTCACTCTGCATACAGTTACACTACCACAGATTGTCCCAGTCGGCTATTTTTTTGCCAACACTGGCGCCATGTGATTTGGAATCCCTACACTCCTCCATCATTTCCCAGCATGTCAGCCTGTGTGTTACCAGTAAAATGGTTGATAAACCTGATACAAGAGTAGTCTGTTTCTTTTAAAGAACTCTGTACCGGTAAAAGTACATAATGCCTTGACTGATGTTCCATCCAATAACTAAGGAAATAATGTACAATACTGCCACAGCCAAGACAGGAGGGTATAGTAAAGCAACTGTATTCCGTAAGAAGGGAAGTGCTGTGGAAACAATGTTATATACATTGTACTTATAATTAGACCACAAGGGGTACACATACTTGCAAAGTCTGTTGCTTAGTATTTCTTTTAGTCTAATTTATGGAACCTTTTAACTTGAGTTCCAGTCCTCAACCTCGACTTAAGGTTACCCGATACCTTCAGGGTGTGTTTCCAGTCTAAATTATGTTGCGCCTCGAGGAAACATCATAGATAAATCATCCATGTATCATTTTAAAGCTTACAAAATTGGCTACAAGAATACATAAAGAGTTTTGAGTTCTTTAAAAATCTCGAATTTTCCATGATCCCGTTTCTCCAATCTAGTGAGATGGCTTTCAGAAAATATTTGCTTTGTCGCATTTCAGAGGAATCGTATTACAAAAGGGTGTCGGGGAATTTCAAAATTCGATTCAGTTCAAAAGTTATCATGCTCTTTGTGAAAAGGCGAAAACATAGTCTGAGTACATATGCGAGAAACGCAGTCACAAGCTCTCTTTTTAGAATTTCCCAATTCCCCTACACCCTTTTGCAGCTGCGATATCAATTGACATTTTGTCAAAATTTCACACAAATCGAATAAATTCCTCTTGAGTGGGAGCTTTTTTGAAACTCTATTTTGGTTGAAAATCGAAAGCGTAGGAAATAGCACTTCAAATTATCTGGCCGTCTGTCGTGCGTGAATCTGAAGCCCCACCTCTCCAACAATTAGCGAGCTCTTGGCCAATCATTTCTCATCACAGTTCAACTATCTGTCAAGATTTCCCACCAATGTTGATTTCAGATGAAAGCTATGCGCCGCATCGAGAAAATGTTAATATACAGTGTAGCTGGTTGTTCTAGTTCTCTTGTGTGACTCAAAAAATGGGAAAGACAAAAAGACCTCGAGTGAACACCTAGAGATGCCTTGAATGTCGGCATAGTTAGTAGAGGAAACAGCGATTTGCAGGCATATGAAACAGCACGGCAATAGTGAGATTGTTTCAAGCGATTCAGAGTCACGGCAAGACTTTACGTTTACATCTAAACTTTCTTGGCCCGGGTTTCTTGGTAACAAATATTCTCTTGGCTGGCTCCTATCAATTCTTCTTTTATTTAATATGTTGAGATGTGGACCACGGCACAATACGGACCACGGTGAAAATACGAACCCTTGTCGGGTTTTGCGAGGACTTCTATTTATCTATTTGGCTTGTAGTCATACGCATTGTTTGGCCTTGTTTTGCTTTGCTTTTTTCTTTGTTTTCCAAGCTAAGGGCATCCTGTTTGCTTCTTGGAAGACATAAGGCCAACAACCAATGGAATCGTATGTGAATGAATTTAATATGCGCTAGCTTTCCCCACACCGTCGTTACGGGCGAGTGAGCACTTGTCATGTGTTTATTGATCTGCTGTCAATCAAACAGAACCTTTTACTTCCGGTTAAAAACTTTGTGTTGGTATTTCTCCATCAATACTATTTTTTTTGGTTTTTGGTATACGAGACTCTACTACTAATTTTCCCCCATCATTTTCGTTTTGAAGGTATCAGGTAACTTTACATGTCATTGCCAAATCAAGGTTTATGGTCTAAACATGTATCATGAAGGCATAACATTTAATGATGTAGCTCATGCGTGGAACACTGGTGAGAGCATAATGATATAAGAGAGCAATGATGCATAACTTTGCTACCCTCGATGCCAGAGGTCGTTCTCGCTAAGTGTACTGATCAGCATTAGTGCCTTCATGATTTATGTTGAGGTATAACTTTGTGTGCCTGATGCTGAAATCTTATTTGGAACATGTTCCGCTGCACCTTCCCTCTACATAATTTTTATATAGCACATTCTGTGATCCAGCAGAGTACATACATTTGTACTTTTGGCTCTGAAGGTTGTAGATTTCTCCCAGTTTCTAGTCCCTTCCATGCACATTTAAAGTGCATAATTTGTTATATAAATAACATGAACCTTATTTTTTTATCATTAATATTGATTCTACATCAAGTGAATAGTTGAATATTGGAATATATCTTACATGTAGTTTATTATAGAGTTCTAAAGGTTTATATTTTGAATATGGTAATGCGACATAAAAGGAAGGCATCATTTTATATACAAAAACATGCTGGTAGATAAAAAACCTTCAATATTAAAATATCCATGTTATATATAGAGATTATTACATGTTAAGAGCTTGATATCGTTTTTATTCACGAGGTTTTCGTGATATGAAAATAGTGGGAAAAAAACGATATCAGGCTCTTAACATGTCATAATTAATTGTTTATTATACATTTAAAGTGAATACGATAACACAAAATTAAGCATAACAAAATTTATTTCTAAAAGCAATAGTACAGTGAAGTGATATCGTATCACTTCACTGATATGGTTTTTATTCACAGCTTTATCACACGGATGTCAACCCCAAATGTGTAATAAACAGTATTATTAACGATAACCTATTTGTGGCATCGAAATATGCTCTGATATTTTGTTTGCAGATATTATCTGTTCTGAGAAGAGAACAGTTCCCAAGAGCAAAGCTCAAGGGAAACAGAGATTCAAGGATCAGAAAATGTCCAAGGAAATAAATATCAGGGAATATTATTTTAGACATCACAATGTAGATTATTGTTATCATCCTTCAAATATTTTCTTTGAGTCATGCATGCTAAATTACACTCACAGAGGGTGTATTCACTGATATTTGTTGTCTGGCGGAGAGGAAATATCGGTTCATGTGAAGCATTCAACCAATCACGCACAAGAGAATATTAGATGGCTTATCATATTCATGGTTGCCACCTTTTTACTGACCAGAAACAATTTTCACTGACCATAATAAGGCTGTTCAACATTCCCTCGTCCAAAAAAGAAGTCATTATCAAAACCTGTAGCCTCCCCTCACAGACACTTTGAGGCACGAGGGGCCGTCGTGGCAACCAAAAAATATAATTCTGACTTTTTCCTGACTTTCAAAAGAAATTTAGAATTTCCCTGACCAGATGCAAAATTCCCTGACCTTGAAAAAAAGATTTTTCCCTGACCTGTGGCAAACCTGATATTGAGGGGCTGTGCAAAAAGGGTATACATGTACAATGTAAAGTGACTCTTGATCACATTCTAAATTCGCCCTTAGTAAACAAAGAAATTGGAGAATTTATAATGTGATCAGGAGACACTTACGCCCTTTTTGCACACAGCCCTTCAATTGCTGATAATAGTTTACATTTTTCAAGTATATCAGTGATTTTACCAAATATTTTGGCTAAATCAGAAAAAAAGTTTCATTCACAAGGAAGATGACAGAAATGACATTGAATGCCTCCTTTGGCTACCATATTCACAAATAAAATAAACCTTTATAACTCAAAATTATGCAACACAGAAATAAAAAAGCTTTCTTATCAACTATTCACTTGACATGGAAATGCTATTTAATGATTAAAAAATAAGGTTCATGAATAGGCATTTTAAACAATAGGATACTTTCATTAATTCTGAAGGTAGGCAGGTTATTTTATGCCAGCCCTGATGAATGAGGGACATTGTTTGCTTGAAGTTGGGTTAACTGTCTTCAGAATATACTGGTTTGGTACAATGTACCCAGGGTCCTGACTTCTAATAAAATCCCTCAAACAATGTATTGCCTACTTTATTTTACAAATAGATTCCATTCTGTCATGCATCTGTCCTCTTATAGTTGCACAGATGACGTCACAACATGAAGAGAACAAACAAGTGCACCATGCAGTCGAGTGCGTAACTGATGTTCTCTTCACATTTTGGCATCATCTGTGAGGATAGATGCAAGGCAGAATGGAATCTATTTGTTTTATATAATAATTGCAAACTGAAAATATCCAATCAAAATGAGTTGAGAAATTGGTTGTGCGCGCTCATGACGCCATCCATGTGTGTGCCCTCTAATAACACATGGCTCTTAACCTATCAGAGCGTGTGTTTTGGACTTATTATTGTATAAAATAAATTATTAACACTACATGTACTGTACGTACCACTATATCCAAGGAAGGTGATGTATATGTAGTATACAAGTGCTATTAACCACAGCGAATTGCCAATAAATCTTGATATGAACCACGGGTGATCTATGATAACTGGAATAAAAGGACAATATAATAGTCGACATTAACTGAAACTGTTCATGTTTTTGATCATGTAATGATCTACATTGTACCTGATAATAATATTACTAATTTTAAATGTTAATTATTTAACCTGTGAAACAAAAACTAATGGACAATAATAGATAATAATAGGATACTAGGATACTCTTGCAGCCAAAATCCAATATTGCAATCTACTGCACAGATCAAAATTTAATGCAATCACTTATTTAACTACTGGTAGTCGCACATGACGAAGGAGCACACATCCTAATCATGCTGATTTACATACACAGGAAGCCCACATTTCCAGGCAGGATGCTGTTTTGATTCAATGCTTACTGTCTCCTTTCCTTCAAGGTTTTCATCCTACCTGTCCTACTAAATAATTATTATTGTCCTATTGATGTAACCCTAAATACGGCAACTGACAGCTTATAGTATAACATTCCATCAAAATCTCTTCTGTAACCAGAGCCACATTGCAGAATGACAACAAAGCATTCCAACTTACAAATCAAAACATACCCACGCGATTTTCTTCACTGAAAAGACTCTTCAAAACTACTTCATTGAATTTTCCTTTTACCAGATCAAAGCTTCAGCAAGTTGATATGCTATTGTAGTTGTCTTGTACTCAACAAGAGAGTACGAAAGTGTGATATCATCATCATTTTATGAATTTCACAATAGTTCTGGAAGCCAGTTAGATAGAGGATACTTCAATATTTCAAGTCTCTGCATTCATTACAAGCTGAGATAATGGCATTTAAAGTTCAAAATTACAAAGTCTGTAATTTTAGCATTTGGAACCAGTTTCGTATGGGGGTATTTCTGCAATCAAAGGTTCATACATGTATCTCAAACACTTTCTCTCAAATGATCTCATTTTTTAGTGAGACTTCATTTTAACTACATGTAGGACTTTCTGAAACATTGGTTTAGGTTTTAAAAAGACCTAAAATTAATTTTTTGCATGATTGCGACATCATCATTTCCAGGTGATCTCACAAAATCCTGTCAGCCAATCAAATTGTGAATCGCGTTTCAGAAAAAAGAATCAATCCTGTTGATCACTGCATGCCCACTTGTCAATAGTTTCACTAATTTTTTTCAACATTTAAATAAATGCAGTGTTTTTTAGTTATGTGGAGACAAGATTGTAATATAATCTCTAGCCTGGGCTGACTGCATGCTAGGAAACAAGATCATTATTCAAACAAACACAAATTATTTTCTTCTAGAGGTTAATTCATTGATGTAATTTTTACATTATTCAATTTTCGGGTTTTCCGCTTTAACTTGAAGAATAACGAGTAGATAATGCACAGGAGAAATGCTCAACAGAATGAGAACCGATATTCAGAGAACTGCATTAAATTGCTGGCTACATTACGAGTATACAAGCTGTAAACAATGACAGTTCAGCCGTATTCCCAGTATTTCATACCGCCTCAGTAAATTAAACATAAACTTGTCAGACAAATCAATATTATTCACAAAGTTGAAACAATTTGAACAAACATAAACTGATTTATTTGGTTAAAATATTTAATGTCAAGAGATATGATGAGAACTGTTTCCCAAACAAGTATTATTCCAGTATTTTCTCAAACTTTCTCCAATTCTTTGGGTGCAAAGTGTTAATGTTGTTGCGCCAGGCTTACAATAAAATTGCAGCACTTGAAGAATGGTTTTGCCATGTCACAGTTTAGTCAATGCATTGCTGTGTCAAATACAATTCCAACACTCTAGAGTTCTCTCGAAACTGTCCCTCCCTGTGTAATATTTGGCTTCCATTTTAAAGCAAATTCACTTCCATTTCATTATATTTCTTTGGAAATAATTCCTACACTTCGTTCGTCATGGCTGTCAAATTTTCATATTTACAAGCGTGCAGTCATGTTAGGGATTGATTCCTTAATATAAAATAATTTAGATAGTATGCACGTTCTGATTGGCCGATAGCCATGTTTTCATTAGCCTGTGCAAACATGGAAATGACGTCACACTGTAAGACAAGCACCAAAGGTGCTTCTTTTATCAAAATAATCATTTTATAGAAGAAATGAAACATATTTTCCGTGTTTGCACAGGCTCATGCAAACCTCGGGAAGTTTGTGAGAATTTTCGAGCATGTACAAACACTCGACCTGCGGAATCGTGTTAGTTCTGCTCTCAAATTCTCCCAAACTTACCTTGGTTTGCATGAGCACACGGAAGATCTGTTTCATTTCTTAAATGAACAATGAAAATCATGCATTGCACGCTTTCCAAGATGACCTGGTTTAGAACTTTAAGGTGGCACACACGAAGGGACATGTCCCAGGGACAAATCCCTTGTTGTGTTCAGACGAGGGGATGTGTTGCAGGGACATTGTGATTTTAGCAGATGCCATCTTGAAATAGACTTTGTAAGGGCTTGTGGGAAAATAAAATGATGCTTTACAATTGGTCTATTTTCATTTTGTCCCACTGAGGGACATGTTGCATGAACAGTTCACACAAGGTGACAATCACATTTTGTCCCCGGGAGTTGTCCCCTCAATTTAAACCAGTTTGATTGAAAGGGACAAGTCCTGGGGACAAAATTTTGTCCCCGCAACAAGATTTTTCCTAGTTCACATGAGGGGAGAAGTCCCAGGGACTTGTCCCTTCGTGTGTACCGGTACCAACCTTTATGATTGGCTCATATAACCATAAGTTGGAATGGTCTGTCTTCGTTGTGCAATGTGGTTGGTTCTTGTTGTCTGAGTAGCCCATTTGCAGTAGTCATACAGTAAGAACAGGGCTTCTGACAGGTTGCACGGTTGCGGATCCGCATAATTTGGTCAAACCCGCACAATTCCTAAAAATCTGCAAAATCCCGCACAATTTGTTGACAATTTTAATTAAAACAGGCATTCCTCTTGCTTACTGTGATTTTTGGAAACATTTAAGGCCATTTTCACCCCATTTACCTTCCAAAACACGTCAAGAAATCCCTTGTTTTGTTCGAACGGCTCGAGCAGATGAAAAAAACAACAAGGCATTCCATTCATGGCTTGCGCCGGCCTGGGCTCTAGTTTGTAAAAAAAAAACAGCAAGGCATTCAATCCATGGCTGTGCGCCAGCCTGGGCTCTAGTTTCTATTATATTGTTTTTTCATTGGTGGATTATGGTAATTGTTTTGCAAATACCAAATCAGAGTCGTCGTTAAATAGCGCCTCATGGCTCAAGATTTCACAATCAAAACCAAATTATTCCTTTTCTATCAATCTCGACGCGCGACATGAAAAAACAATTTAACAACAAAAGAAAAGAAAGATAATCATACGTCTGTCAAAATCAGTTCAAACTAGCTACATGTAGAGCTCATTGGCGACAACAAAACGTTATCCTGAAAAAGAAAGCATGAAAAATCGCAAGATGACTGCACGTGGGTATGTAACGCTTGAATGATCACGACAGCGATTACCATACTGATGGCTTGATATGATCATACATCTTTTTTATGAATTGCCATCTGAAAAGAATGTTCATTGTTTTCTTAAAATAAGACTGGTTTACTTATTAGTTAATTTTTGTATACTATGCATGTGTATGTAAATCATTTGTCTGAACAGGGAGGTGGGAGGGATGGAGATGCAACTGCATAAATAACAATACGAATTAAGTGATTTTCGCGCTTCTATGATCGTTTCGCTCTCGAGCGGAGTGTAAACAAAACTATCACATTTGAGGTCTGTTTTTGGATCGATTTTGCGAGTTTGAAAGAAATCAATCAAAGGAATACCTTCTCTGATACATGTATCTGTTCCTTCAAATTAAAGCGACCTGGGCATTTTGGGGTCAATTTTCTGTGAGAAATGTGTACTGAAACGATAAGCGTGAAAGTATTCACAGACTCGAGAGCATTTCTTTACCCTCTGCTCGAACGTGAGAACGAACTAGCTTTTAAATAAACGAGAATTTTTTTTTAGCCTGTTGAAATTTCTTAAAATATTGCGCAATCCCGCACAATTTCCCGCACAATCAACATTTCTTCCCGCAAAATGTACGTCCAAAATCCCGCACAATTTTGATTTTTTTTTTTCGCAACCTGTCAGAAGCCCAGTAAGAAGCAATTTTGAGCACTCCCCCCCTGCCCTCCCCTTCAGGTTATGACTACAAAATCATGATCCTTCGTAAGAAGGTATAGGAAAGGTATTTACTCTGCATACAGAACAGCTGGATGACATGGAGAATTATCAGCAAGGGGAAGAATGCGTTCAGATGCACATCAAATGCATAGCCCCATTCGACTCTTTGATCATGTCCATAAGATGCAGATAGTCTCAAGTACCGGTTACTGATAAACCTACAAAATAAAGGAGCAATCAATTGTAGGATTTAACATATGGTACATTTAATTATGTATAATGTAAGTTCATTAAATTGTACATGTAACTGTACATGTATATAACTATGAGACTCACCATAATAATGTTGCTATTGCTAGACCAACACCAATGCAATCTACAAAAACCACCCAAACAAGGAACTTCATAAACCCTAAAAAGTGAAGTTTCAATACTATGGCAAATCCAATAGATGAGACTGAAACGAAAAGAAAGGAACAGAAACAAATTAGTAGCTACATAAGCAGTTTACCGAGATAATACCATGATCCCTCAGTTTTCTTTATTCGTTCAGGGACATTTAATCTCTAAATTCCCTCATCAGCATGCAAGAGAAAAAATTAGCAGGGCATGCATGCTGATGAGAGAACGTTGAACTATCCCTTCAATGGCACACTGTGTTATGATACTAACAATGCCTGTTAACCCTGTACCCTACCTATTTTATGGCTCAAGAAAGTTCTTCTCTTCATTACTCAAACCCACTTCTTCCATGTGGGATACGAAAAACCATAGACGTGGAAAAACTAAACTCCATGCATGCTCTTTGAATATTTAGTCAACTACATAATTACATTTGTATTTTAGTGTTATTCTTCTCAAAAACAACATACTTGTCCCCAGTGGAAGCCAGGGTCATTCAATTAATGGCACTCAATCAAGCATTACCGGTAATAACAAAAAAAAATCGAAACCAATTCAACTGTGATGTCTTTAGTTTAGGAAGAGGAATTAACTAAACTTCTCAGAGATTTGCTCCGTTCCTCGGTGATAATACTAATACAAAGTGACACAATGTAGGCTCAGTTTCAGCCATTGGGGTGTCGTTTCTCCAAAGCCTCCCCCCACTAACGGATGGGCGCACGGTCAACACACCGTGTCCGTGACGTCATCTGATTGAAATTCAATATTATTCATTTATTTGTGTGTTTTGACAAGCAAAGCTATTTACTGGTTCGATTCCGCGTAAACTTTGAAAACACATTGAAATTCTTTAACTACATGTAAAACTCTCAAGAACTCTTGACGGCGTTTCCCGCATATCTACTCTGATTATTTTTCGCCTTTTCATGAAAAGCATGATAACTTTTGAACTAAATCAAATTTTGAAATTCCCCGACACGGGTTTTGTAATACGATTCCTCTGAAATGCGACAAAGCAAACAGATTTTAAAACTTTAAAATATTTTCGGAGTTGGAGCTTCTGAAATCCACCTCACTAGATCGGAGAAACGGGATGGCGGAAAATTCGAGATTTTCAAAGAACTCAAAACTTTTTATGTATTCTTGTAGCCAATTTTATAAGCTTTAAAATGATACATGGATCATTTATCTACGATGTTTCCTCGAGGCGCTACATAATTTAGACTGGAAACGCACCCTGAAGGTATCCGGTAACCTCAACCAATATCGATGATTCTAAAAAGGGATTTATTATGTTTTTTTGAATAATAAAAAAAGGGGGTGTATTTTTTATGGGGGGGGGGGGGGGAGGCAGGGATATTAAACAGAAGAAAAAATTCCGAGATTTTGAGAGAGAAGCAAATGTGTGCAAAGATTCTTTTCCCTGCGAGCAGAACTCCAGAAATTACAATAATCAGCAACATTTTCATTAAAAATAACAGTTTTCTGAATATTTTGAGCTAGAGGAAACTATTTTCAATCTCCTAATATTTTAGACCACTGGTCATTGTTTTAGGGAAGTTGTAACTTGATCTCAAGCAGACTGTCTTTGGTTTGTGGCATAAATATTTCTTTCGATAAAATTAATAATTTACCTTGTGTTTACTTTGGGTTTGTTGTGAGCTTACTTTGCGTTTACTTTTTTGTTTCGTGTACTTGCGTGTTAAATTTGACCAATGTTGCATTGACTGGGTCAATTATTGGCTCAGGGTCAATTATTGGCTCAGGGTCAATTATTGGCTCAGGGTCAATTATTGGCTCAGGGTCAATTTGACCTAGGTTGAATTTGACATAGGTGAAATTGACTCGGTCAATTTGACCTACAACATACATGTACATGTGTAAAAGTTCTTTTGAATTGACCCCTGATGCACTTCAAGGACTTGTTATGGTATTATTATGGGATGTGGTACAATGTATATTAATCAATCGTAATAACATCAACAGGTGACTTACCACATAACCAAAAACTAAGCAATACGAGGAAGGCTGGATCATCTCTGGCCCATTGATCCTTTGTTTCTGCAAAGAAACCAGGAAACATTTACAATATATTTACCGTATTTTATCACGTGCAAGCCGCACCTCACGTATAAGCCACACCCCTAACTTCAGCCTGATAAACAGAAGCTTGTTTTTCCCGAAAGGTTTAAGGAAAAACCTCGTATATAAGCCACACCACAAAATTCAGTAAGAGTAGTCTTGTGTTTGAGTTCATAAATGCCCGTAATTTAAGCAAAACTTCTTCATAAGAGATCGTCATATCACAACAACGAATTGGTTACAATGTTCCTTGTCCTTTCTTGTGTATATTTTAACCTGTCTTTAAATCACTTCAGAATTCTTCTGCTGTTGTTTTCCCATTAACCAACAACATAAGGCAGTTATCAACTTGTTAAACTTTATGTGTTCTTGCAACTTCTTGCGGGTTCTGGCGCCGCAAGAAGTTCTTGCGGGACTTCTTGTGCGTGTAAATTTGTGCGCGAACAAATTGCGAACAGTTCGCAGAAAAAATGCAAACAGATTGCGAACACTGCACGCGATCTGCTTGCGAAAATTTCGCGAACAAATGTACATAATTATGTTTCTGGGCGGTACTGTAGGATTATCTATCATCCCCTTAGCTGAATATTTAACAACATTTAGTTCTAATTTACATGTACATAGTCAAGATGTCACCTAACTTGAAATGTCACATGCTAAAGGTCACTCAGATCAGGGGGATCTGGTTTGACTCATGTAAGCTAGCCTAGTGTATGTTTGTATGAATCATAGTTTGTACTGTAGTTTACATTCAGCACCCCTGTAACCATTGGTCTTGTGCTTATACTAATAAATTATTAACTGGTGATGTCAAGTGAATAGTTAACTAATTTTAGTCAAATTTATCTAAATTGTCAACAACGACATAGGAGGTTTTAATAAAATAAATTGAGTGTTTACAAGCACACAACAATAATTTTGTTTATTGAATAAGTTATTGTAAATTAAAGTTATTATTTCAACATGTATAAGTTTCTATCAATTTACTTACGTTTGTGATAATGGAAATTTCTATACCTGTAATGGGAAAGAAAAACACTCTAAATTAAGATTATTTTAGATTCTTGTGAGAAGAATTATAGGATGAAGAATCATAAATATTATTCTAAAGGAAGACATAATTTTCTTAAAATAAGAAGAATTATTATAACAGGCCTAGAAAAATATTGTGCCCAATAATAGTCCGCGACTAGTAGATTTTCACATTGGACAAGTACCTTTTTGCAAGAAGTTTGTTAAAATGTTGACCAAAATGTGGGCTAGTTCAAAATTGCCTTGGGCAAGTAAAAATCAAGATGGGTAAGCTGAAATGTTCATATCTTTTTTTCAAGCCTTGTTATACATTTTTAATTCTTTTTACAAGACTGGTATTATTATTCTTTCAATATAATGTTGTCTTCTTACAAGAATTCTTAAAATGCCTCTTAATGTTTATTTTGTGATCACAAAATATTGATTCTACATCAAGTAAAATAATAGCTGAATGATAGAATATTCTTGATTTGGGTACAACTATAGAATACCCTGCCACTTCAAAAGATCACTCGAAAACTGTGCTAAATTATAAATCCATTATAGTGCAGGTGCATGTAGAGTCGTTCTATGAATGATTTTGGTCGAAAATGGTTAGTTTTTTTTTAACTTGGTGGGTTACGATTTTAGGAGGTTTCTACGAAAATGTGTAGTTTCAGAAAATATCCATCCCCCCCCCCCCCCCCCCCCCCCAACAGAAGGGATTTGTTCTTTGACCCCCCCCCCCCCCTTCCCTCTGAAATTTCCAATTTTCTCCCATACAAACTCTGTAATTTTGTGGTCCCTCTGACCCCCCCCCCCCCCCCCCCCCCCCCAAAATCTGGAATTTCCAGTCCCTTCCATTGGGGGGGGGGGGGGTTATGGATATTTTCTGGAACTACATGTACACAATTTGAGAAAATGAATTTTTAATGATCCAAGTTTTGTGGGGTATTCTATAATTATTCCTTGATTTGAATGTTGTGTCTAAGAGAATCTTATTTCAGAGTGAAACAAATTACTATTCAACACTGCTTAGATCGTATAATATAAAGCTTGTTTATTTCTAGTACATTTACCTCTCAGTGTTACAGTACTTAACTAAATTATTGAGGTTTATAATATATTAAGCTATTAAAAAATATATAAATAAATAATTAATTGTGATTTGATATATTGCTGAAATTGATATAACACTGCCAATCTGCTATCCTAGCAATTCAAAAAGCAAGACTACGCTCTGAGTATCTACATATTCAAGTTTTCCAACTAGTTATACCATCTATCGCAAGGAGAGGCTGAATACTGGGGGAGGTGGTGTGTTCTTGGCCATCAAATCAGACATTAATTGCTTCATGTGAGAAAACCAATTTGGAACAACATCCGGATGATGAATCTGTTTGGGCTTCTGTCAAAATTGTAAGGACTAAAGAACTTAACCTCGGTAGTTTTTACAAGCCACCATCTGCTACCTCGACTCGTCTAGAGCACCTATCTGATACTACCTCTAAGATTTTTGAGAAGAATAAGAACAGTCACCCTAATATTGTGGTATCTGGTGATTTCAATCTTGGTGACATTAGCTGGTGTGATGATCCCCCTGCCCCTACAAATCCAGCTACCTTTAATGAATCTACAGCACTGCTTAACTATATTGATGACTATGCGCTCTCACAACATGTTACTGTGCCCACTCGCCCATCCTCTCTTAAGACCCTGGACCTTGTTATCTCATTGAAGCCCACCCTAGTATGTAACATACTAGTGCACCCAGGCATGAGTGAACATGACATCCTCACTTTTGATATTAATATTAATGTTAAAGTGTACCAAAGCCACCACATAAGGTTTACTTATACAAACACATGGACTTGGAAGGCCTTAAACAGGCAGCACAGAGCATCAATAATGACTTTTTCAATGCTAATCCAGCCTCAAAATCAGTAGCAGAAAACTGGACCTTCTTTAAGAACAGGATCATGAGTGTAATTGATAGCTTCATCCCAAGTAAACAAACAAAATCCAAAGATCATCTACCATGGGTTACTAGGTCAATTAAGAGACAGATGCGGAAACGTGACAGGCTCTTGAAGAAAGCTAGACACTCTAACAACACTGCAGTCTGGGCCATGTACAGACGTCAACGGAATAAGGTAGTGAAGCTGTTAAAGACCGCACATAATGACTTTTTATGCAATACCATCGGCGAGAGTCTTCAACAACAACAACAACAACAATTTATTTATTCGTGTCCTCTTAAATATACATGTTAGTTCTAGTATTGATAAATAAAAATGAAAGAGATTGAGGAACACAGCTACTTAAAAATAGCAGAGCTAATCGAGTTAAGTAGCTGAGATCAAGCGGTTTATAATTTTGTTATTTTGACAAAGAGAGGACAACAATACTACAATACAAAACAGAAAAATATATATATATATAAATAAATAAAGACATGACACAAAAAAACTTACAAAGTGACAATATAGGGCATATGTCAAAGCAGAGTGCATCAGGTATCTATATAGCTACTCAGGATGGAACTCGTTAAGAGCTTCTTAACTTGATTCCGTATTTTTGATTTTAAATCCTCTTGGATTGAGTTCCATAATTTAGCGCCTAGAAAACGAATGTTGAATTTGCCGTAGTTAGTTCTGACTTTGGAAATGTAATATGAATCTTTAGCAGATAGTCGAGTATTATGGCGATGTATCCTATTTATAGGTATAAAAAAGTCATGAAATATAGTTGGCAAAGCATTTGCATGAAAATCGTGCATAAACAAAGCATTGTCAATCTAACCCCAAGCGTTCTTGGGGATACGTTAAACAATGCAAAACAGAGAACATGGAGATCCCCACTCTTAGCCATGACGGCTCTGTGTTTATCTCAGACAGGGACAAGGCGCAAGCACTAAATGAGCAGTTCAAGTCTGTTTTTTTCGATCAAGCTGGTGCCATTCCTGTAAAAGGCCCTTCACCGTACCCTAGCATCCCTTCACTACAAATTAATAATGAAGGCGTGAGAAAACAACTGCTAAACCTCAATGTCAACAAGTCATGTGGTCCTGACTTCCTTCCTGCAAGAGTCCTGCGAGACCTAGCTGATGAATTATCGGCAATATTAACATACATGTACATCAAAAGCTTCAATACCAGCATTATTCCACCTGACTGGTCCACAGCACTTATCACAGCAGTATACAAAAAGGGTCCCAAAGCAAATCCAGCCAATTACAGAACTATTTCCCTTACATGCCTGTGCTGTAAGGTAATGGAGCACATTGTCCTTAGCCATATGAATAAACACCTGGCCACTAATAACATCTTAGTACATTTGTAAGTAACCAGCATGTCTTCAGAAAACAGCTGTCCTGTACAACCCAGCTTATAACCGTTATTCATGACTGGGCTACTTCCTTAAACAATCGTAGCCAAACAGATGTGATCCTACTGGACTTTAGTAAGGCATTTGACAAAGTGTCAAACAGTAAACTAGCTGCAAAGGTTGAATACTATGGCATTAATGGCCGTACACTTGGCTGGATTAACGCCTTCCTCCACAAGCGCTGCCAATATGTTTTGGTAAATGGTTCTCACTCAGATATTGCTTGCGTCACTTCCGGTGTCCCCCAGTGCTCAGTCCTCGGCCCAACTTTGTTCCTACTCTACATTAACGACATTGTAGAAGGTATCAACTCAAAGATCAGATTGTTTGCAGATGACACTGTTGTCTACCGACAGGTTGAGTCCAACCTGGATCACAAGACCCTCCAGGATGACCTTGACACTCTAATGAAATGGTGTGCATCATGGTCAATGGAATTCAATGATGTGAAGTGTCACTTACTGCCTATAACCAACAAACGCGAGCCAAGTAAGTTTACTTACCATATGAATGGCAAAGCTCTATCTCAGAAGTCCTCCCATGATTACCTAGGGGTCACACAGTCTTCGATGGAACAGTCATTGTTCTAATATTACATCTAAAGCCAACAAAACGTTAGGAATTGTACGTAGGACATTGAAACCTTGTTCTTTATCTGTTAAAAAACGAGCATATGAATCGCTTGTTAGACCCAGGCTTGAATATGCATCAGAGGCCTGGAACCCTCATACCGATTCTAATATATCTAAGTTAGAACAAACTCAAAAGACTGCAGCAAGGTTCGTCTGCAATAACTATGATCGATATACTAGCACCTCCGACCTCGTTAGTTCTCTGGGCTGGGACACTCTTGAGAATCGAAGACTTGCACAGCAGGCCACTATGTTTTATAAAATTTGTAATGGCCTGGTGGACATAGACTTACCTCACAATATTGTCCCTAACCCCAGACACAATAATCTGTACTACTGCCAACCTTCGTGTAATGTCTTGGCCTTTAGCTACTCTTTCTACGTCCAAACAATTCGTGTTTGGAATGAATTACCTGTTCACGTAGCTACCACACCATCATTGGCATTATTTTCTAGCATTATTGGTCCTGCAATCAAGTCCATGAAGCCTACTCCATATCTGAGGCATTTATAATTTGTTTATATATTTATTTATTTAAAATAGCTACATTTACATGACTATTTATTATACCTGTATTTAACTATTATTGTAAAAATCTAAGATCTAGTATAAGGAAATAAATACAATACAATATGTGAGTTTGACAGTGTCCGTTCAAAGCTAAAGAACCTGTCAAGGGATCTAAAAGCACAACAGCTGCAGAACTTTGCCAGCATTTGGGTCTTTGCATTTAATGGGCTTGCTGCAGTTTGTTGAAGTTAGAGGAGTCTGGCAATTATGTATCCCTGGGCACTGCTTCATTACAGGAACTGTAAATTAGTTCAGTTGTCAAGAATATTGAGGAACCAAACATTTTACACAATGTTTACAGTATGTAACATGTACATAACTTTGTGCACTGTACCCCAGCCACCAGCTAAAGGTACTTATTACCATGTGTATCACCCAAATATTATGGTCTTTTTATTGTTGAATTCAGAAAAAATGACATCCATATTTTTATGCAGAATAGCGACCAGGTTTCCCGGTTTCCCATGAGAAATTTAAAACGCCTAAGTCTGTGAATCTAACGTATCAAGTGTAGTATACGCCTCCAATCGAAGGTTTCCTATTGCGAATCACTGGAAAATCGAACAATTTAGAACGACAAAATTCCACTTGATCTGCCTCTGTCAATATTTTCGAGTGATTATCAATACTCAAAGATAATAGGAAATTTCGATTGGGGTCGTAAACTAAATACACCTCCAAGCGGCTAGTAGACAGCTATCACGTTAAACTTACACTTTATGTGGTGATACACATAGGTAAAGCATTTGCCACAAGGCAAATTCGAAGTCCATATGTCTGTACATCAGAATACGTCGAAGATACTTCCATCTTCTTGATGTGGACATGGTTCGGACGAGTTTACTTTTTGCCGACGAATACGATGAATTTGCCGACGAATACGATGCATTTACTGGCAATGGTAGCATTATACGACTAGTATTACCCAAAACGACATTAGTGGTTTTGTTGAAGGCAGTGATTCAGTATTTTCAGCTTAGACTAGAGTCTAGAGAAATATCGACTTCTGCAAAAGTTAGACTTGAACGCTGCATTTCAAATGCGCATGCGTTGACACGTTGGTTACTTCCCATCATGCTTTTCAGTAAGTGGTCAACCTCGTTCCCAGGTATCTTTACGCGCCTAATCCAAGATGGCGTCTTTCGACATCCATATTAGGCACGTAAAGACCCCTGGGAACGAGGGAGGTCGTCAACCAATCATGGTAGAGCACGGTCTAGAGTGCGGAAATATTATAGGCCAGTTGAGCAAATATCGACTGACTGTCACTTCATAACAATCAAGTGAACTGAATGACTATTCCAGATACCCTTGTGTTACCAACATGTTAGAGAACCTTAAATGGCCTAGGCTCCAATCTAGAAGGCAATATAGCAGACTAAGTCTCTTCTATAAAATTCTAAACCATCACTGCGCAGCGGTTTAGGTGGTGTATAAGTAATTGCTCATCTGTGATAATTATTCTGTAGCGTAGGGCCTGGCTGTATATTATTCCTGCTTTGCATTGTTAGGGGTGGTGGGAGGCATAATGGAGTAGTAGAGTGCTATCAGTGGGCTTGAGGTAGAGTGTAGATTGGAGTTTATGTTCTCGTGTTGTACGCCGGGCCCTGTTAAAGATCACAGAGGATTGGAGAGAAGCACTAGATGAGAGAGAAACGGTCTCTGCTGTGTCAGTAGATCTGAGCAAGGCGTTCGACACGCTATGTCACCGTCTCCTACTAAGAAAACTAAAGGAATATGGGGTCTTAGGAACCTCCTTGAAATTGATCCGCTCGTACCTCAGTGACCGCCAGCAGCGAGTCAAAATAGAGAACAGCTACTCAAGTTGGCGCACAGTCCAGTGCGGCGTCCCTCAAGATTCCCTTCTGGGACCGCTTTTATTTAATATATATATTAACGACATAACCCGTACCACCAAGAATGTGGAACTAAGGCTGTATGCAGACGATATTACCGGTTACTCTGCAAGTAACTCACCTGCGGTCTTGGAATTCTGTATAAACGGCCGGTGACTTGTCACGCTTATCACAGTGGCTTGATGACAACTACCTTACTATCAACGCCACTAAGACGCAGGCCATGATCATTGGTAAATCCACCTATAACTACGAGCTCGCCTCAAAGTCAAGTAATATCTGGGTTAAGGAAGAACTTAAGCTGCTGGGAGTTAACATCGATAACAAGTTAACATTTGCCCCATACATAAAATCAGTTCTCAATAAAGTTCATGCGAAGATTGCCGCTCTGCGTAGAATCACGAACTTTATTGATAGTGACACGGCATTGAAACTATATAAGGCGTATATCCTCCCTCATTTTGACTACTGTATCCCTCTTTTAATAGGAATCAATAATACCTTATTTTTTTATCAGATATGTTAGAGCATACTAACTATTATGTACTCAGAACTCTTTTTAAGATACCTAAGTCTATTAGATATGAACAGATTTTGTCACAGTATATTACTTAGAATCTATTAAGCATAGGCGCTGTGCGCAAGCTCTTACACTTATTTATAAAGGTTATCCTAACTATATAAGTAATATGTTTAGCATCAAAAACTGTACTTACAATCTCCGTGGAAATGGAAGTAGACTTACTCATCCGGCCCCCAATACTAGTTTCAAACACATATCTTTTTCGTCTAATAAAATCTATTTTGCCGCTTTTTTTTATCTTTTTGTCTAATAAAATATATTTTGCCGCCATATAAGATTGTTGTCGCGTGCTTGCGCACTTGCTTCAGCTCAACTGCTTCCGGTTACTAAAAATAGATTTTAATAGACATTGCACGCGTATTGGAGATTTTCTCTCTTACTTATGCTCTCCTGTTCAAATCTATTACAAGGTTTTTCACATTTACGCGACCTGCCGTTGGAGTAATGTCTGCCATCAATCGCACGTGACTTTGGGCTCTAATCTACCTCGATTCACATTGGATGAAATGTGAGTCAAGAGGAGACAGTCTGTGCATTCTGGACCTCTTTCATGGGATGGAAATGAGAGTTTGCAACAAAATTTCCAAGGTATTTCCAGCCGTTGGAAGTGTGCAAACCCATGCATGGAAATTCAAACTCCACCTATCTTCTGGAGCCTTTAAGGAACCCCTCCACATCAGCCTCAATGGAAACACGATAGCCTTCTCTGTGATAGGCACTAAACATGCTTGGTGTGAAAAGCTGATTGACAGTTGAATGGTGCGGGAAGCCATTGCAGAGCTTCTTGGACAGCCAGCGGGAGACCTTGTTGCTACAGTGACAACACTCGCAGCAGCAGAACGTGAGCCTATCTACCTCCTCAGCCTTCAGCAAGGGTCCCGTACCCCACTTCTGAGGGTCGAGCGCGATCTCAGTGTCGCGTGTGTATTCTCCCCACGTCATATCTTTTCCATTCGGGAACGCAACTCCTTTATCCGGATGTCTTGGTGCAAGCAGAAGTACCTCGCCTTGTCCTGCCGGCTTATACCCGTCTTCAGTCTTGTCGAAGTACTTAACCACGAATCGATAACTCCTCGTGTGCTTTTCGGCAGGGGTCGCCATGTACCTTTTATAGATTTCTCCAATGACGTCACGGTTGTCGTAACCAAGGAACTCACAATAGAAGTACTCTCGCGCCAACTGCATAGATTTTAACACCTGTTTGGCGTAGTCGTCATTCCTGATATAGCTACCGTCAACAACCACAATTTTTTTCATGCGCCGCTTGAAGAGCGCCAAGAGCCCGTATTTTTCCACTCGCCCCAGGTCACTCAGATTTATCAGGGCGGGTGGCTTGGGTCCCACGTTGTTGATCTTCATTAATTCTCGCATAAACCTCACGTGATAAAGGTGTACATGGCACCATCTGATGAAAAAAAACACACACAAAAACAAAGTTTTAATAAAGGTATAACAAATTGAGATGGAGCTCCGCCATAATCACAGGCAGCCCAAGCTAATGATTTTTACAAGGAATGTATGGGAATTTGTAGAAATAATCTAAAACTGTACTAAAATGATCAATAAAGTCAAAATTTATCTGTGTGTTGTGAAGTTGTTTCTCTTCGTCACCGATGTGTTTATTTCTGGTTTGAGGCACTTCTGAGCTTTTTTTCCTCCCCTATATAAATATTGAGAAGGCAGGAAACACGAGACGCCATTAGTCCACGTGGCGACTCTTCGAGGCCTCGTAATTCTTCCAAAATCCAAACTTTCAGCATTTTACCTCCAGAAACCCTGGAGCTGGGTGGCGCAGCGTGTTAGCGCTCGCCTCTCACAACTGTGGCTCGGGTTCGATTCCCGGACGCGGCGCCACATGTCAGTTGAGTTTGTGGTTGTTTCTCTCCTATGCTCCGAGGGTTTTCTCCGGGTTCTCCGGTTTCCTCCCTCCGTAAAAATCAACTGGTGAGTCGAGAGTAGTATGTATATAGAATATATGAATGTAGTGGAGAGTGTGTGTGGAGTAAAAGCAGGCCCCCACCAGCTGTAAGCTGTAAACACTAGCCTGCTATAACAAATAAAACATTTATTGATTTATTTTTTTATTCGTACATTCCTCTAGCACTCATTTAATCGATCCATCGCTTATTTCCTCGCTTTCTAAGTACTCAAATTCGACGGTTTCTGCAGCCAACCTAGCATGTAACGATCCGGGGTACCGTCAACTGGACCTTTTTTCATGGGCTGCCTGTGCTAGTTGAACCACAGGCAGCCTGTGGTTGAACGTGGCTTTTCTTCGGAAGCAGTGACGAACGAATGCCGAAGGAATCCAACACGTTTTCGTTTACTCAACAGGATATTAATAGGGACTTTAAGCAAAACACGACGGCAACGTCTTCGACGACGGCATAAAACAATAGCCTTAATTATAAAATACAAAAGCTGCACGTGAAAATGCACGCAGTCGCCTACATTTCCGCCGTTCTCTGCAAAAACACAACGTGAAAACCCCAAATAAGAAAGTAAATCAATCCGTTTTTCGTTCGGCGTGAACGGAACTCTATACTCGGTCATATGTTTAGAAAATCTGGTTGTGAAAAACAATTTAAGGTGAACAAGGGAAATAGTAGACACCAAATTTCGGGAGAAAGGTACTTTTCTACGTCCCGTCGTCATTGCCGTCGCCTGATTGCTTAAAGTCCCTAATATGTCCTGCTTCGGCAGTTATAACTGCTCCGTTTGCTCATCTGTTAGGCTCCAGGAAAGATAAGGGTTAATACGAGTTCTCACTGACCTATTTGTCACACCATATTCTAGCACTACACGGACTCATATTGCACTGAGTCAGTTCAACAGAATCGTCTATAACAAATTATTGTACAACTAACCTTGGTCAGTTCCGTTTTTAGTTATTTGACATTTGAAACAGCCGTTGAAGAAAACTAAATCAAGAAATCGACTACATTTCTATTTGACATTTGCTTCACCTATTGTTTGCTGAAAAGTTCGTGGGTCTGCCCTGCATACATGCATTTCACCGTTCAGCGATTGGTCGATTGAGCACAATGACTTCGTTCTCCGAATCCCCTCGAAAAAAACACGGAGGTGTTGGATTCCTTCGGCACTCGTTCGTCACTGCTTCCGAAGAAAAGCCACGTTCAACCACAGGCTGCCTGTGGTTCAACTAGCACAGGCAGCCCATGAAAAAAGGTCAAGATGACGGTACCCCGGATCGTTACATGCTAGGTTGGCTGCAGAAACCGTCGAATTTGAGTACTTAGAAAGCGAGGAAATAAGCGATGGATCGATTAAATGAGTGCTAGAGGAATGTAAGAAAGAGTTTCTGGAGGTAAAATGCTGAAAGTTTGGATTTTCGAAGAATTACGAGGCCTCGAAAAGTCGCCACGTGGACTAATGGTGTCTCGTGTTTCCTGCCTTCTCAATATTTATATAGGGGAGGAAAAAAGCTCAGAAGTGCCTCAAACCAGAAATAAACACATCGGTGACGAAGAGGAACAACTTCACAACACACAGGTAAGATTTTATGACTTTATTGATAATTTTAGTACAGTTTTAGATTTTTTCTAAAAATTCCCATACATTCCTTGTAAAAACATTAGCTTGGGCTGCCTGTGCCATAGTAAGCCTTTGAACAGCTTCCGTATGTAATATGAGTGTTAAGGTAGTAAAGTTCACTTTTACCTGATGATCCTTTCTCCAAACCAACCCCTTTCAGAGCCTGTAGGCATCACAGCAATAGCTCCAAATATGGCAATGTAGGATATGAATACAATCATAACAACCTGCTCGATACAACTGGGTTCAGAGCACAGATCAGCCAGCCATACCACAGCCAGGAGGATTATAGGTGCGCCAGCAATGCTTTGTAGGATAAAAGGTAGGATCTGAAACCAAACTTAATGGTGATTAGAATAATCTTTGTCGCAGATTTTCAGTTTTCAAGTCTTTGTTTATTGATTTATTACGTAGAATTACATTTCTGAAACGGAACTGAAGAAAGTGAAGAATTATCAATAGCGATACTTATGAGAAGTTTCTATCGTACGACCTCCTTATAAGGAAGTACAATAGGCCGCCATATGTACGCGTAGAGGGTCACTAAAGTACGTGAGGGAGGTCACTGATGTACGCACAGGAGACTCGTCCCAGCTTTCGATTGACCGTGAGTTTTCCAAAATGGCGTAGGAAAGCGGGCATGAATCTTTTCTAGTCCCACTCGTTTAATCAACCATTTGGAAACTTTCAGCCTCACAAACTAAGTAGAGACTTATTCCCTTTTACCGAAACTTCACATGCACTAACACTAAACCCTAAATAACCCGTAACATAAACCTAACCCTAACCGTCAGTAAACAAGTTCCCAGGTAAACGACGAGGTCTCACGTACCTAGAGCTAGGCTTCACAGGTAGACGAGTTCTCACTGGCCTTGGGCTAGGATTTATAGGCAAATGACGAGTTTAACCAAAATATAGAGGGAAAAAATCCAAAATAGAGAGAAAAAAATATCGTTCTGGGGTTCGAACCCGAGTCCTCAGATTGTAGACCAAGTGCGGTAACCACAACCAAGTGTGGTTGTGACCAATACGTAACACTACCCGCAAACTTCGAGTCTCCTGTGCGTACATCAGTGACCTCCCTCGTGTACTTCAGTGACTCTCTACACGTACATCCTTATAATGAAGTCGTACGACAGATATTCTTGATACTTATTGCACGCCATCCATTGTCATTAATGTGCCAATCAGAGATTCATTGGTTCCTGACACAAAGCGGCCTTTGGTTGGACATTAGCATAACAATTTTAATGCTTATCAACACGAAGTATCGCTATTCGCAATTAATCTCAGAGAGAAAATACTCTAATTACGATAAAGTATAGACCAGGTCAATCTCTGACTCGTACCCAGCCGTTAATTAATAACCTAAGAATGACAAAGAAAGAAAGAAAGATGGAACGCGTATTAAAGTCATTCTACCCATGAATTTATTCTTGCAGATTTCACATGAGGCGTGAAAGAAATATGACAAAGACGCATGGCATCTGGTCACTGACCATCGTGCGCGGATTAATGCAATCAATCAAGCATCATTTTGTTACCTTGATTGCTTTACACGCACAGCCATAGTCCTCATCAGGAGCAGAGTTAGTACTGTTAGTAAGGGCTAAACCCAGAATGATCTGTAGCTCTCTGAATGGCTCAAATGAGCTGTCTTTCTCTCTTGGCGGTCTGACGACCAGTGCAGCGGTTGTCATGGCATCAGCTAGCATGATGTGTTTGGGATACAAACTGCATTGAACCACATCTGAAAATAGTAATTGAGCAGCACAATTGATTTTGAAACCATGTTCAAGTTTATTGAAAACCGTACCGAACCCCGGGGGCGACACTTGTAATGTGATTATTGGTAAGGTAGGTGTGTCCATGTGGTCCATAACCGGACAAGAATAAAACTATTTATCGATTTATGAATACCGTATCTGCAGTCATTGGTTCGAACTCTGTGTAACCACCCCTAAACTCGGCCTTAGACCTCGCGCGGGCCGAGCGATTCGGGCGCAGGCCATCCCGCACCGGAACAAAGTCCAAGTCCCGCGCGTATTCTTGTGAAAAAAAAAAGAGTTCCTTCGGCCCACGCGTGTTCTTGCTAAGAAGCTTCACATTCTTCGCGTCTTGCGTAACTCTGGTGTACCGCCCTGCGACCTTATCACCATTTATATTTCTCTTATCCGATCTATAATTGAATACTGCTGCCCCGTCTGGATTAATAGTATTCCTTACTAACTTTCGGATAAGTTGGATAAAATTCAGAGGTGGGCTTTACGTATTCTATATCCTAATGTTTTCTATTCAACCGCCCTGGAAGCTTCATCTCTGCCTCGTTTGGACGTCCGACGTAATGCTCTCTGCAGTAAGATCTTTCCAAAGTTGCAAATCCATCGTCGCGCCTTAATTATCTGCTGCCGCCAACCAGGACCACTGATTCGCATGGCCGTGCGTTGCGTAACTCCACTGAGCCACTTCTCTCTTTTCAAGTGTCGGACTCACCGGTTTTTCCCTAATCTCTCTTCTGCCGCCAATGTAAATATGAAAGTTTAAATATATAATTTTGAATCGTTATAAGATGTTTTTCATAATTAACAGTTTGTAAGTTTAATTGATAGTATTACCAGTCCCTTTAGCAGTTCCATATTATTGTAGTTTATATTTAGGACTTACTTAATTAGGATGGTTCGGTGCGAAAGTATTTTAATAAACCTTCTATTATTATTATAAAATTTAGGGTCGGTAGTTATAATTACACAGATTGATGAGAGCTTCTGTGTTAGAAAAGAGAACAAATATACGGTATGTGTATTAAGTTAGAACTCCCTGTGATTCCAACTGCGAGCCTGGCAAACATGCAAAATAGGTCCGCATTTGCGAACATAGGTGGCCATCATATATTATTTACTCAAAATATTTCTTAATGCTTTTGCCTTGCTAAAATGCTCAAAAAAGCTAGCACAATGTACAAAACCCTACTCATGTACAACAAGTATTAATTTGCATATCTCACAGAACTGAAAAAGAAACAAACTGACTTTGAAGTGCATTAAATTCATATTTGATTTTCATTTGATTTGAGACATTCGAATCAGAGCCTGATCACAGGGGTACAAAAAATAGAACTCAAGGTCCCTTCTAGGACTGCCTCCATAAGTGGACCTACGATTTTACGTCCTTATCCGAGAAGACGTGAAGGTCTAACCATTTGCAGTTGTTTCACAAAGGCAGCACCTTGGGTGTTGGTCCGGCCGGGGTTTGAACCCGCGACCCACCGCTCATCAGACTGGAGCTTAACCACTGGATGCGGTTTAGCCTTTGAGTCAAAAGGCAACCGCCTCATCGCTCCCCCACTATCTTTGACTGTTACTATTTAAACGGAATAATATTTCTCTGTTTTACATGAGTTTCCTTTCCGAATCCGAGCCGGCTACACCCCTGAGTAATATTTTGCAATTTTGGTTGACCATCGACGACATACGGATACGGTTGCCAGTCCCGCTTTACGTTACAGCAATAGGCGCCTAATGACATCGTTAACACAAGACAGTGTATCCTTCTCCGCAAACGGAAATATATGGGACATTCAGTCTAGTAGCCACACAGAACTGGAAATTACAGGATAATTCTTCTTTACGCTGAGCCTTCACCAGCTCTTCTTTCAGTGATTTCAGAGAATTTCCTATAATTGATCGCTTTTGCATCCATTTTAAAAATCATTTTCTTTTTAACTCTGAATTTCTAATGCACCTGAAACAACCATACGGGCTGATCAAAGTCAGGATCCAGCTAAGCCACAGATCGAATTAGAATCTTGCGCGCCAAATGAAACAATTCACACTCTAACCTCGCCCAATCATTGCCAAATCGCAATAGTTATTCTTACCCAATCCTGGCTGCTCCGTTATAACCTCGATCTCTTTACTAGATAGGCTAATCATTGTTTCTGGTACCGTCTTAGGATCGTCGTTTCTGCGCCAATAATCAGCCACCAGGTTACTAATGTACTGTGGCTTCATATCGACAACACTGGCCATTGTCAAGGCTTGCTCGTCGTCCTTGGTCCTACAGGTTGAACGACGGAAAAGCGTGGAAAGTATGGGAAAGAAATCTGAGCATGTGATGCCGTGACAGCCATAGCGTCCGACACTCTCACGCGTGAAAAACGCGTGCTGCAATCGCCATCTGCCAAGGAACAACAGTCATTTATTTCAGTTAGTGTGGGCTAAACAATAGAACGGATTTCGTATGAGTGGGCAAGTTACGGTAATGACTTACGGCACGGTTATTGTACGACATGTCATGATGTTTAAATGGTACGTTTCCCTATTCAAACCTTCAATATTAATTATCCCTCGTGATGACATAATGCGCATTATATAAGGTACAATTAATTATGCAAAGTGTCAGTTTAATTGCAAAGATGGGTTGGAAGAAAGTCTCTCCACCCTACCCATCCTCCTTGTTGATGACTTTAGCATCTCGTGCTCCTTGTTGCATTGCTCGCCAGAGAGTCACTAACCCATACCTTAATGCTAATGAGTCAGCAAGAGAAGAAAGTCTCTCCACCCTACCTACCCTTCGTGTTGATGACTTTAGCATCTCGTGCTCCTTGTTGTATTGCTCGCCAGAGTCACTAATTCATACCTTAATGCTAATGAGTCAGCAAGAGAAGAAAGTCTCCCCACCCTACCTACCCTTCTTGTTGATGACTTTAGCATCTCGTGCTCCTTGTTGCATTGCTCGCCAGAGTCACTAATTCATATCTTAATGCTAATGAGTCAGCAAGAGAAGAAAGTCTCCCCACTCTACCTACCCTTCTTGTTGATGACTTTAGCATCTCGTGCTCCTTGTTGCATTGCTCGCCAGAGTCACTAATTCATACCTTAATGCTAATGAGTCAGCAAGAGAAGAAAGTCTCCCCACCCTACCTACCCTTCTTGTTGATGACTTTAGCATCTCGTGCTCCTTGTTGCATTGCTCGCCAGAGTCACTAATTCATATCTTAATGCTAATGAGTCAGCAAGAGAAGAAAGTCTCCCCACCCTACCTACCCTTCTTGTTGATGACTTTAGCATCTCGTGCTCCTTGTTGCATTGCTCGCCAGAGTCACTAATTCATACCTTAATGCTAATGAGTCAGCAAGAGAAGAAAGTCTCCCCACCCTACCTACCCTTCGTGTTGATGACTTTAGCATCTCGTGCTCCTTGTTGCATTGCTCGCCAGAGTCACCAATTCATACCTTAATGATAATGAGTCAGCAAGAGAAGAAAGTCTCCCCATCCTACCTACCCTTCGTGTTGATGACTTTAGCATCTCGTGCTCCTTGTTGCATTGCTCGCCAGAGTCACTAATTCATATCTTAATGCTAATGAGTCAGCAAGAGGGATAACGTACTATTATATTGTCCTTCTGATCCAATGAAAGCACAGGTTACGGCACGGTTACGTTACGGTTACGGTAAGGCTACGGACATGCCGTATTTGTGTCCCACTCATACGAATTCCGCTCTATTACTTGACATAGATAAGAGACGATTAGTTATATTGTTTACCGCCATGAAACACATTCGCGTGATTTGCCAGGCAACGCCATGGACCTCAGTTCGCATTTCAAGAAAGGCGCAGTTAATTGTCATGCTCATGAACACAAGTGACGTCATTTGAGTTTTTCCTTTAGTGCTTTCATAAGTTTTACTTCCGGTTACGAAAACGAGGCTCCGGGTGGTTTGAAATCCAAGATGGCGGACAACTGCACAGTCTCAGCTAGAAAGTACCTCCGAAAATACTCCCAAAAGTATGTTATTCAGTAAATCATACCTGTGTTTGGTTTTAGAATCACTGTATTTATGTCCATGTGTAGTCTGCATTATTGCGTTCGACGAAGGAGAAAGCATCCTAATCTTGCAGTGGACTCCCTGTTGTCATGTGTGGGCTACCTGTGCTTTCCCAGGCGAAAGAAATCGCGATTCTTGTCCTCATGTCCGTCCTCATGCACACCGCGGCAAAACGTTACGCGCATGCGTATTTGCTATTTCTTGTCGGCGCAACCGCCCCAGTTTCCCGCGAAAACTGAATTGAAACAACAGGCACATACCCGTGATTTTAAAATTTCTGCTTAAAAGTATCCATTTGTGAACTGTTTTGTCAAAAAATAAGAAAACTACTTAAAAGATAAGCCTAAGACTTTAACAGGTTGAAGTTTTCTTAATTTGTAATTCACTGTGAGTTTACTATAAAGTTATAGAATTATTTACTAAAAAAGTTGAAACCCTCGGTAATTTGTATTTGATAGCAGAGCCTTCATTCTTTTGGCCAGCAGAGCATACCGTTTTGCCGCGGTGTGGTCCTCATGCACACAGCGGTCAAACGTCTGCGCGTGCGTATTACGGTCAGTCTGGTGGGCGGCCGCGCGAATTTCCCGCGCAAAATTTACCTTAAAACATATTACAGTGAACTTCTACCCCCAAAAGTTAAGAAAAATACGTGCAAGTTAAGCTTTTTATTTTCACAGTCGACGGGAAATTGAACAAACTTGAAACTGTGAGTTTACCAATTTTTTTCGTAATTTACCAAAAAAGTTCTCAAGGTTTGAAAACGGGTGTGTGAACAGTGACGGCCGCCGGCTCGCTTTGAATTTGTTTTGGAATATGTTGTTGTTGCAAGACTTTTGACGCATGCGCAGACGTTTGACCGCTGTGCGGTCCTCATGTATGTTTGTACTTTTTAGAATAAATTATCTGGGC
The DNA here is from genome assembly GCA_030867875.1 of Actinernus sp. WN-2022. Classification (NCBI taxonomy): domain Eukaryota; kingdom Metazoa; phylum Cnidaria; class Anthozoa; order Actiniaria; family Actinernidae; genus Actinernus; species Actinernus sp. WN-2022. Next base: position 32,282,859 of record JAOWCC010001751.1, on the reverse strand, counting down.
CGGGGAACTGGTAACCACACGTACACGATACGAGCGGCCGTTTTGGTGAATGCCAGTATGGTTTCTGTTTTGCTCGCGATCGGTAAGGGGTGGACCATTAGAAATCCTGGGAGGGGGGGTGGAAAACTTTTTGTGCACGATATTTTTTTTAGCAGTGTGAGTTCTGCAAGAATGTTTTTTTAAAGTCGATAGCTCTGCACAATTTTTTTTTTCGGTGCACATTCTATAGGTACAACGTTTAAAGGGATACCCGAGTGAAAAACACATTGGGGCTCAAAAGAATCTTCAACATGTTCTTTGTTCAGAAAATGTATTAAAATTTGATCAAAGGTTTTTAGTATTAAGAACGAGCACCTCAAAGTTGGCCCCACGAAGACATGGGCGCCGCCATCTTTGTTTGCATTTACGGAAGTGACGTCACTTCGTCCCACCAGCGTTCTACTCTCTCACTTATTAGGTGTTTTTAGGATGATAAACGCCTTAACTGTACCTCACATACATTGTAGTTCTTATACTTATTCAGAAGTCACTCGAGTCTTTTAAGCCATGTTGTTTTGCTGTTATTAAATGGCAGTTACGAGACCTTGTTGTTCGTCTGATAATTTCTCGCCTTCCCAATGCTTTTCTTCCTCCTCCCAGTCTTCTGAACTTTTCTCATAATGTCGTCTTCATCATAATTCCGGTTTCTGTAAGAATTCCTCTGCAATCTCGATGAAAATATATCCACTTTAATTCCGAGCGTGTGAAAATCATACAAAGACAAGTAGCCGCGATACGCTGGTGGGACGAAGTGACGTCACTTCCGTAAATGCAAACAAAGATGGCGGCGCCCATGTCTTCGCGGGGCCAACTTTGAGGTGCTCGTTCTTAATACTAAAAACGTTTGATCAAATTTTAATACATTTTCTGAACAAAGAACATGTTGAAGATTCTTTTGAGCCCCAATGTGTTTTTCACTCGGGTATCCCTTTAAATGTTCATAATAGGTCTAAGTTATGATTATCGTAAACTGAAGTATGTATAGAACCCATTCTAATATAATTCACATAACAAAGAAAATACCAGTTTAACCTTGAGTTTAAATTAAATCAATGTGTAAATGTATATAATAGACAGTGATAATAAATTTAAGCCATACTGTAATATATGCAACTTAAACCATAGCATTAGACTGTTCCCTAGCATATTCTTGCAAATTTGGCATTTTGGAATAACTTTATATGCCTTTGACTTCAATAGGGTTTGAGGATGAAATTGTCGAATTATTTAGTAAATATTTACAGCCTGTGAATACAACCATAATATCATATAATAATAATATTATTATTAATGTTATAAAAAATGAGTCAAATTCGGCGTGAAAATTTACAGACAATGTATGGAAAACTGAAAACACGATTGTACGCTTCACAGCACAGCTACATCCCTCAAATTTCGATATGTTAATCTTTTACCTGGTATCTTAAAGTGCCTATGAAGCTTATTTTTTTATTTTAGATATCAATTCTACATCAAGTGAATAGTAGAATGGTACAATATATCTTGCTTTGAATGCTGTGCCGCTGAGTTAAGGAGGTTTTAATATCAAAAATGCTAATTACGTGACGTCAGGGGAGGCATCAATTATTATACAATTTTTTTTGTTACAATTAAACAAATTTTAAAAATTGTCAGTGTTATACCCATGGTTGAAATAAAATAATATTAGATATTTGTTTTTTTATATCAGTAGAAACGCCCATTCACAAGCACTAAGAAGTGATTGCAGATGCCTCCCCTGACGTCATTTAATTAGCATTTTGGTATTAAAACCTCCTTAACTCAGCGGCACAGCATTCAAAGCAAGATATATTTTACCATTCTACTATTCACTTGATGTAGAATTGATATCCAAAATAAAAAAATAAGCTTCATAGGCACTTTAAGTTTGTATCTGAAGAATATTTCAGAAATTCGATTTTATGTGGCATCGGATTCCCATCGATTCCCATGCACCCCTTTCAAAATGTCGGAATTTACCGCGAACTGGTCTATTAAGCTTGATTCTTGGAAGTCTAAAATCATTCTTTCTCCTTATAGTATACATGTGAATGTCACTGTTCTTTAAGATATTAAAATCATAATCAATGAGTCCATTGACATACTTATATATTAAAATATGACGATGTACAATACGACGTTTGGAAAGAGTAGGCCAATTGAGATTTCACAAGGCTTGTGCCGCCCAAGAACTATAACCAGGTAAATTCAAGAATTATCTTGGCCGCCTTATTTTGCAAAATCTGCAGATCGTCCATGAGTGTTGAGTTGTATTTGTCACCCCATATTGCATCAGCGTAGTCAAAACGAGGACATACCACGGTGGGCACAAATGACCCTCAAATCGCTCACGTTGCTATATTTTCAAAATCATTAAATTACATATTTCTGAATTCCCATCATCTTGATAACAAAGGAATCGAAAACCCGAGTTCGATTAGTTAAGAGGGAGACACGTTATTAAATGTTTTTTGTTTTTGTAATTTTCCCGCCAAAATTTGTCGGGAAATATTCAACGTAAAACCACTTACAAAATAATTTCTTAATTCATCTTTTAGAGTTTAGAATAGTTGTTCATGAAAATCTAGCAACTTAAAGAATACATCTGTACCCACAATCGTATGTTTATAGAATTTCCAATCAGTTTTGAGAGGAATTGCTTTAACATTCACCGTGAACAAGAGTATACGTCATTATGACGTCATATATTTTTGAAAACGTCTCTTAGAAAATAAATATGAGTATTTTTCGGGTTTTAACGAATAAATGTACTTATTGTACACTGAATAAGCTCAATTATGGTCATTTTTATATTTCTTCAATGTAGAAAGTATAATTTAAGTCATACCCATGGATTTAAGGACTTAAGTTCTTAATAACTCTGCAAATATTTATCGTGGAGACTTCAAAATTGCGGCATTCAAAAATAAATATTTATGTTGTGATAACATGCTTTGTTGCAAACGTATACATAACGAATAATTTGACCTTAAAAGGAGTCGTTCATCATGACGTCACACAACGTCAATATACAAATCCGATTGAATTTGAAGACGTAATTTCATATTAATATTAACCCACCAAAATTTCGTTAAATTTGAGGTCGAATTAAATTTGCTTTTCTAGTATATACATTTTTGGCACGCTCAATGTGAGCGATTTCAGGGTCATTTATGCCCACCGTGTACTAAACTATTATACAAAGTAAGGCGTGTCTCGAGGGGCAATAAGTCGGCCTGATACGCTTGACCAGACCAAGCCTTTGGTTTACTTTAATAGGTAGAAGGCCTAGCTCTACCTGGTCATGCCAAGTCATATGCTTATTAATTATAATACCGAGGTACTTGATATTGTCAGAGCGTTCGAGGGGAACCGACGTTGTCTATAATGACATCGATGCTAGAGCAAGATTTCAGTTTATGTGGACTACCTATTAAGATAAACTTAGATTTAGAAGTATTCAAAGTCAGGCGATTTATACGAAACCAAGAGGCCAATTTTGCCAAGTCATGATTTAAGCAATGTTCGATGTCATTGATAGAAGGACGGCTACAGTATATCACGGTGTCATCAGCGTACATGGTCACTTGGCAATGATCTACAGTAATAGGAAGGTCATTGACGTAAACCAAGAACAAGCGAGGACCGAGAATACTTCTGTGGCACGCCAACTCGCACTGAGTACGAAAAGGACTAACAGTCGCCTATTGCAGTTATCTGGTCTATCTGGTGTTGGTTATCAAGGTAGGAGGTAAACCAAATTACAACTTCACTGCAAGCACCAATGGCCTTGAGCTTTGTCAGCAAAAGGTTGTGGTCCACAGTCGCAAAGCCATGGACAGGTCTAAGAATACTACACCAGTCACCTTGCCATTGTCCATGTGTTGTAGAATGTTGTCAGTGAACAGAAGTGTGCTAAACCAATTTCAGTAGATAACCTCGGGTGGAAACCAAACTGATTAGGTGTGAGGATTTTCTCTTTCGAGAGATGATGTACAGCCCTTTCAAGAATCTTACTTACAGCAGGTAGAATACCCAGGGGGTACTCCTGGTGGGTCAGGGTTTTGAGCTCAGTTTGGGCAGGTAGGGTCAGGGTTTTGACCTAATTTGGGCAGATCAGGGTCAGGATTTGAGTTTAATTCCTTTTCAGGTGAACAATTTATTTCACAGGGCCTATTTGTTTTTATTTAAAGAAGGGGCAATCAGGTTTTTTTCCCGCAAAAGGGGGCAATCAGGGTTTTGGAGCTCGGATTTTGGGTCAAACAGGGTCAGGCTTTGAGATTGAAACTTTGCTGCTAACGAAGGTCCGATCGATGTGAAGTGGTTGTTAAGAGCACAAGCGATCGACGTTGGCTCTGTTAACTGTTTTCCATCAGATTGGATAAAGGTCGGCTGGGAGCCATCATTAGATCTTACAAATGTATTACTGCAAGTCAGTCATTCATTTATAGTTTTCCATAGAGCACCTGAATTTCCTTTGTTTTGTCTAATCAGATCTTTATAGTAATTTGCTTTACATTCCTTGACTTGTTTGATTTACTTTGAGCCGCAGTTTTTTGTAACGAGCCCAGTGATGTGAGGATTTTAATTTGATCGCCTTAGAATTCATATAGTCCCGGTCTTTCATTGCTTGGCTCTATTCAGGCCAAATAAAAAATGCATACCCCAATATTTCATTGTCCATGATGTTTTGCACAAGACTATACATGAAAATATTTCCATGTGTTCGAAATTACTGGCACAGACTCAGTAATCTTTGAGAATGTGCACATCAGTTGAAGTTTACTCAATGAAACCTGACGTTAAACGCGGTTGCAAAAACTAATGGCATCAGAGAATAATTTGAGCCTTCAGTAATTAACACCAGTTGATATTTCCATGATAACAGTGACTAAACTATTTTTATGAAGGTTGGGGAGGTTGTTTTCATCTGGAAATACCTGAAAATTAGTTACACAGACTGTGTGGGTAATCTTTAGAACTATATTTGGTAAAACTGAATTGCTAGTATTTTTTCAAAACAAAAATTGAACAACGCATCAGTTATGTTCCTTTGCAAGAATTTTTTTTTGTGCCTTAGTGCTTGCAGGAATATTTTTTTGGGACATTTAGCCTTGCACGAATTTTTTTTTTGGGCTACCCACCCCCCCCCCTCCCAGGATTTCTAATGGTCCATCCCTAAGTTACTTGCCTTATTTTCCGACAATCCAATGCAATGATGTTTCAAATATTCGCAAGTACAATTGAGCAACGCCTGAGGAAAGTGTGTAGTGCATCTGGCGGACTGACAAAGTCCAATATGGTCTGTTTTGTACGTTGAACATTCAACTCAGCCATAATTATTATTTGTGCTGAACCCGAGTGAATCTGCGATCGAAAAACATGCTGTTGGCTTGCTCGCTGCATTGAATTGTGCTGTTCGCTTTGCCGTTACCAAAACTGCAAATGGTCAAGATGCTATGAATCATACCTGAAGACTGAAGAGAAATACATGGATATGAATATTTCAGTGTGACTTGTGAAGAAGCTTTTAAAATACTACACATGTGTGCATCGTGGTGGTTTCATCGTGGTTATACAAATTAACACTGGTGATTCAGGGTATAACCACAATTGGATATGTCAAGGAACTTAAATATCAAAACAAGGTGAGCCCTAATATGATCAGAAATTATTCTGCAATAACAATGGACACTCAATATTCTGTAGCCAGCCTTGGTCTCACTTGAAGAATAATTTGAATCAGTCTGAAGGTGTAGTTTACACACATGCACATATATTTTATGTTCTACACTGGAGTGTAATCACTGACACTTAGTCAGTATTATGGAGACAGACTTGGTCATGAAAACTGGGATGCAGTTTATACACATCTGAATCAGTAGGTTGATTGTGTTCTATCCTAACTCCTATGTACTAATTAAAACACTAATTGGAGTGGTATTACAAATGTTGAGAAAACAATTGAAACCCGAGAGGCGTTAGTTCTCATACAAAAAAATATGTCGAACGCACTTTGATAATCTATGATTACTTCTAGTTTTAGTATATTGTTTAGCGCACAAAAATGGAATATTTGCTTGCGAATAGGATTTTTATGTTTTTCCGCTGGCTAGTTTTATTAAATTAGTTATAATTATATGCAAAGTCCTGTTGCCTAGCAGCCATTGGTATGGGATAGGGGAGTGTCAATACAATGCACCCCTCTACGTACTGGGGGTGCTATGTAACCTCTCACCAGTGGTTAGCCATTCACTTCAGATATTCATCGAGTGAAGACGTTTGTTTTGATCTTCTGTAAGGTAAGAATCACTTTGCCTTTATCTCTTGTAATGTTTTTGAGAGATGATAATTGTTGGTTAGATTTTGTTTCATTTCAGGCATCAGTTTCTTTTCAAAGCGCGTAATTTTCGCTTTCAAGTCTATTAAGCGACGAGCGTTATAATTTTCAACTTGTGAAAATCTAGTCCTGTCACTGTGTCTGTGTATGGCATGCGCTGGCATTCCTTAAGTTCTCATTTTAGGCCATTCTTTCGTGAAAAGGCTTAAAGTGCCTATAACCCCAAAAATTATTTTTTGGGAATTGAAACTTTAAACCATTATTTAGAACTTAAGGCAAAAATAGGAGGCTAAAACTCAAAAGTATTTTTTTTACGGCGTTTCAAAGTTGAGAACCAGAACATGTGGCCGTCAGTTTTCAATTCCCTTTGGGAGCCTGGAGACCAGTGGCCTGTGACGTGTATGTAGTCAGGCGTTCGTTCAATCCCATACAAACGTCTCTTATTTCTGCGACTCTTGCAAGCTCACCACATGATAAATATCCAATGAAATATCACCAAACTTGGTAAATTTACTAATTTCGTTGTGCTCTTTCTTGTGATGGAGTTTATTTCCTATTGATTAGACTATAATAGGACGTTTTTCCTTTTTGAATTCTTTTTCTTATTCAGATTTTCCAACTCCTTTGAGAATACCAAGACAATAGTCTAAATTAAAGGAACAAAAGAAACCGTGCAAAGGATTCTGGTAGTTGTAGTAAAATGCGCCCGATTGACGTCATAATTCCAGGCCCTCACCAAGACTCGCGCTGACTTCCAACTGGAAACAGGAAGCCCAAAACGGATGTTTTCGCTAACTTTGACGCCAGTAAAATCGTCGAAGTTTAGTTTTTTCACTTTTTATTTTTTCGAATTCTTTGTCAGGGCGCTATACAGAATAGACGTCAAAAATATTTTTTTGGGGGTTATTGGCACTTTAAGCGCGACTTAGAAGCTGGTTTTGATACCTGTGCGGAAAATGATTTTAAGTTTCAGGACCGCCAACACAAAACAAAAACACCGAAGCAGTCGCACCGTCTAAAAGCTTGGGACAATTGTGCATGACCTACACGAGGTCAGAAGCCTTGCTCCAGATGTGATCATTTTGGAAATAGGCACAAACGATCTTTCGGTAGTTGGACCCGAGGTTGTTCGCTCTTCTATTGAAGATTTAGTCCGTTTGCTTTTGGAAGTTTTTCAGTACGTGCGATCGGCGTTTGCCACGTTATTCCACGTGGCATTTCTTACACACATACTGTACGTTAAGGACTAGCTCCACGTTGTTTTGGAACCAATTTCTAATGCAACAAATATTTTTCAAGCCTGCTAAGGAATTATAAATTATATAGCAGACGGCGTTCGTGTTAACTTGGCAGGAAAATGTTTCTTGTATCGAAGTTATCGCAGCGCCATCTTTAAGGCGGGAATGCTTTAAGTTTCACACGTTTTAAGACATATTTCCATTATAGACTTGTCCTCTTTTTTGAGGCTTTGCCTCAATATTTATTTTGTTGGCAATTCAAGTGCTTGCTGGTGCGTCGACAATTTGTCGACATGGCTTGTTCCTGCCATGTTTTTAATTTTGCTGCTCATAACTTGGTAGGGCATGCTTTAAGTTTCACACATTTTATACAACATAATTATTTCAGTCTATTGTTTTTATTTTGTCCATTGTAGAGTATATTAAACGTACTGGATTTTCTTTTATTTATTGCTATAGTTGTGGGCAGTTTTATGGTTTTGTTGTTCTTGTGAGTAATTCACAAGTATTTTTGTTATGGTGGCTTTGTCCATCAGTTAGCTAGTCATACTATTTATGTATGGTAGCATGTTGCCTTCGAGGTTTCGCCCTCAAGGTTTGTTGTGTGGCTTTGTCCACTGTTGGTGTTGAGGCTTTATGGTCCTCACACTGTTATGGAGGACTTGTCCTCTTTTTTGAGGCTTTGCCTCAATATTTATTTTGTTGGCAATTCAAGGACTTGCTGGTGCGTCGACAATTTGTCGACATGGCTTGTTCCTGCCATGTTTTTAATTTTGCTGCCCATAACTTGGTAGATCAGTTAATTTTATAAATAAGTTGAGAGGGCATTCAGTTTCTGCCGAGTGTTCTTTATTTTGTAGAAACATGCCACCTAAACGCTCTGAGAGATTGAGGTGCCTTTCAGTCAAAGCTGCTGTGCAACCTCCGACCAAGAGGGAAAAAGGCTCAAGACAAGCCAAAAATGACAGCATCATCAACAGTGCAACAGCCACAAGAACCAGCATAACACCTCAATTTTCCACCTGGTCTTCTGGATCAGTTAGTTTTCTGAGTGGTGGATGACGTCACTAAAAGATTGACTCAGGCTACCCCATCAACATTGGCAGGTACAGATATGGTAGGGGTTAGCACTCCACCCTCTTCACAGATTGTTACAGAGGCGAATTCAGCTGTATCCATCCCTTCCCAGTCTTCTATTACCAGTATGCTGAAATTTACCACAGTTCCGATGGTATCAGATTCTATTCAGCATCAGGCCTTTACGAGCACTACAACAGGGCAAGCAGCATCTATTGTACAAGGGTCTATAGATGCTGCTTTGCAGGCCCTGTCAGGTGAGCTGTCCAGTGCTTTGGTTCCAGTTAAGATGTTTAATTCATCAAGTTTGCCAATTGATGCTCGGTGGTGGATAAGGTACAAGCAAAAATATGGAACAATGATTTCATTGACTTTAGCATTCATTTTGGATTTTCTAATCCAATAATTATTTGGGAAAACAAAGTTCCAGATTACAGTTCAGAATGCAGAAGGTGGACCAATGCCCTCCCTCTGCCTTGAACCAGTCTCAAACACAAGAAATTTGCAAGTAGAGTCATGGGTCAGCAGTTTTAATGTTTTTGTTGAGGTTTATACCAGTTAATACCCAACTGAGGCCCCTGCCCTCATAAAATATGGTGAGGTAATACAGGATTTGGCAGCTAGGGGTCATAGCTGGATGTTTTATGATGATAATTTTTGCTTTCTGAAAAGGCACAAGCCTAGTATTTTCCATGGGGTACTATCCATTGGGAATTGTGGATTTGCTCTCAATCTCCTCCACTGATTTTTCTAATGTTCCTTTTTGATTCCATAGTGGTCGTGAATGTACAGGATGTTCGTTTACGCAGACTTGTTTTAAGTGTGACGGAGCACAGAGCCTGACTCTGTTTAATTTTGTGGCCAAAAAATAAAGCCTTCAGAAATGCCCCCAGCTTGCCAAATCCCACCTTCCAACCCCAATAAAAAAAATAAAAAAAGAGAGAGAATTTTCTTATTGCTGGGTATCACCATTCAAATGCAGAGTTTATTTCATCAAGTTTTAATCTGGGTTTTCCTGTGCATTATGAAGATACCCGGGTATCTTCCAAATCTAAAAATAATAATTTCAGCTTTACAAAATTATGAAGTTGTTGATACTAAAATTAGAAAAGAGCTTGAGGCCCATTGGCTGGTTGATCAATACTTATGTTTCTGCTTAATAATTTTGCTATATTCTCACAAGCTGTCAGGATTTCCTGATCCTGTTAAAGCCATTTTTATTATTCAAATGCTTAAGGGTTATGTAAAGCTTGGTTATGTTTGGATAGCCGATTGCCAATTACTCTTCCGATTCTTCGTGCGGTATAAGAAAAGTTATATATTATTTAAAAAAAAAAGTCTATTCTATTAGAATCAGCAATTTCAAGCAATGTGTACAACTGTATGCATGCTCTTTGGCTTTCTATGCTTTTCTATGTACATGTGTAGGGTTGAGATAACTTCCAATATCGACAAAGGGTCTGGTCTTCCCTTGCAAATTTGCCAAATAGCTAAGCTTGTTGATGCATCTAATTTAGTTGCCTTTTAAAAGTCATATTCCTGAACTATAAGCACAGCTACAATCATTTTTCTATGGTTATTCATCGGCAAGCAATTGTTTGTCCAGTACAATTGATGCTGGATTATTTGCCACTTTGAAGGAATATACCAGGTCCTAATTGCATTACTGTTGATGTGAGTAGAGTTTCAAGAACCTATTTTGCTGACCAGCTTTCCCTAGCAATTAGATATTGGGGGCTCAGCCCTGTTCATTATAAAGGTCATAGTTTTCATATTGGGACTGCCTCTCATGCTGCAGATCAGGGTATGTCTGACGCACAGATTCATATTTTGGGTAGGTATAAATCAAATGCTTTTCATAAAGATATTTGTATCATTGCTATTCATTACAACTTGCGATGAAGTTGTGTTTGGGAATATCCATATCTCCTTGGTGTTTAATGGTGATATTAGGAGTAGGACAACTGACTAGCAAGGGCAGCAGTCCCCATATCTCCTTCAATGGTGTTTAAGGGTGATTAGGAGTAGGACAACTGACTAGCAAGGGCAGCAGTTCTCCTATTGTTAATCGTCGTAATTTTAATAGTTCGTGGCAAGTCGTTCATAGTTCATTTATGGGACTGATTAGCAAGGGCAGCAGTCTCCCAATCTCTCCTTGGTGTTTAAGGTTGATTAGGAGTAGGACAACTGATTAGCAAGGGCAGCAGTTCTCCTATTGTTACTCATTGTAATTTTAACAGTTCATGGCAAGTTGTTCATAGTTCATTTATGGGACTGATTAGCAAGGGCAGCAGTCTCCCAATCTCTCCTTGGTGTTTAAGGTTGATTAGGAGTAGGACAACTGATTAGCAAGGGCAGCAGTTGTCCTATTGTTACTCATCGTAATTTTAGCAGCTCATGGCAACTATGTTGCATATTCATAGTTTGTATTTTAATTGACATTTTGTGGACTGATTAACAAAGACTGAAAGTTTCATGTTAAATTTGTTGTTTGCCATACATTTTTCTCTGGTGTTAGTGCTGCATTTCCTTTGGGTGGGGCAGCATCATAATTTCATCATGATGCTTTTGGCGCGTATTTTGCCCTTCACCTTTACTGGGCTAAAATATTATATCATATTGTGAAGATTTTATGTCTGACAATTTTATTATTCAATAAAAGCGGCTTTGGGTTTCTGCCCTCAGCCATTTTACTCCAAAGCTCTTGTGTGCATATTGCTTATTTGTTGCCCAGTAAACGAGCTCAGTCAATGCAGCAGTAAGATTGTGTAATGTATGGTATAACACAAGGGGGAAAACATAAATGGAATATTTGCTTGCGAATAGGATTTTTATGTTTTTCCGCTGGCTAGTTTTATTAAATTAGTTATAATTATATGCAAAGTCCTGTTGCCTAGCAGCCATTGGTATGGGATAGGGGAGTGTCAATACAATGCACCCCTCTACGTACTGGGGGTGCTATGTAACCTCTCACCAGTGGTTAGCCATTCACTTCAGATATTCATCGAGTGAAGACGTTTGTTTTGATCTCCCACCTCCTCCCCTTTTCCTGGCCACATGGTTTGTGTATTTTGCCCTTCACCTTTACTGGGCTAAAATATTATATCATATTGTGAAGATTTTATGTCTGACAATTTTATTATTCAATAAAAGCGGCTTTGGGTTTCTGCCCTCAGCCATTTTACTCCAAAGCTCTTGTGTGCATATTGCTTATTTGTTGCCCAGTAAACGAGCTCAGTCAATGCAGCAGTAAGATTGTGTAATGTATGGTATAACACAAGGGGGAAAACATAAAAGTACTTTTCTACTTGATCAAGTCATCAGTCATTTCCGAACAATGTATACCCGACAGGTTGCAAATCTAAAAAAGTTTGCAGCTTATAGAGGACGATATTTATTATTTCAGGGGCATCTTTCCGTCGAAGATATCTAAGCTAATTTAAAGGAGTCGGAAATATCTTCTGGCTAAAGTAAATTAGTATTGTGGTCTAAAATTGAGGCAAAGTGATTCATGAGGTGCAAAGTAATTTTTAGTTTATTTCTGATAGGCCGTTTAATAAGCTCATGTCATGATATCTAATCTCTTTTGCTATTTAATACAGCAAGTGAAGTGCTATCGATGGGAAATGTAACTACTGTTCACCTAACAGAAAACAAACATTGAATAAAGCTGGAGTCAACTGATAAGATGCAGGCAACGAGTATAACGAAACAGCAGCCATTATACTGGATAACTATCCAGACATAGTTCCAGTTAGAATATGGTTTATCCGTTCATAGTTCCCCAAAGCCGTTTATGTACCGATCAATTCGAAACATCACCATCCCCCCCCCCCTCCCCGGGCAACACCCGGGCATTTGACTCATTTTCGTGCCCGGGGAGTAGGGAATTTGACATCGGTAGCTGTCCTTGGGGTGGGGAATTTGACACCGAATGGGAGGGGGGGGGGATTTGAACAAGTTGTCTCGATTTCGAATTCATGTTCCGTTTTCGTCCTCGAACGAATCATGGAGGACACTTTTGTATTAGATACATTTAAAGGACAAAACTCCACTTTTGTGAGTGAGTGGCTGAAGAAGAAGGACTCGAAAAGCTGTGTGCTGTGTTTGAAGGTATTAAAATGTAAATGTAAATGTAAATTGCTTTTGAATATTTATAAAAGGCTCGACATGTTAAACAAATACATGTACCTGGGATACAAGGTCAAGGGCCGGCTGACTGATATTGAATGCTTTTAAGTTATTATGGAAGCTGATGTTTTATAGAGGTTGCCCCTCCCGTGACAACCACAGCTCGAACGTTGCGGCTTTATTTAATACTGTGTTGTAGTCCATTTGAATTTTAATATATTTTATTCTCAGTCACGAGTCTCACAAGAACTAAGTTTTTCTACCCCTTTTTATATACGTACTACTTCGAATTTCGTCGCTTGTTAAAAAAGTACATGTATGCATGCAACGATGGGAAAACTTCAAGAACATATAAAGCATTGAAATCAACTCCATCCGAAATTGTTCACGAAGACATTTTAGTCGGCTCATTCACTCTCCCGTCAGTACTGCTATTTTCGAATGGCCTTCGGAACTGTGAAAAAGTAATAACGTATTGACAACGTGTCGTCGTATTAACCGAAACAACGTAGTGTAGACAATGGAACGCCTCCTTTGGACATTAAGTTTATTAAACGCAATATTGAAGAGCAGTTTGCTCCAGGAACGTGTTTTTATATTTTTATATTTTTAGATTAACAGGGCACAGCCTGGTTATTTTAGTAAGATACCTGGTTGTCATCAAGTAGCGCTGTTGTGCCTGATGGAGTGCATTTTTTTAACGGCGATGCTGGCTATGAGGACCCAGGGATACAAACAATGGGTAACTAACGAGGTGAACCAACCCAGAACGAGATAAAAACTTACATCACGTGTTGTGAAACTAAAAATAGATTTTAAATAATTATCATGGGACATGGGGATTCGTTCTCTTACCTCCTTTATTTGTTACTACGCGGAGAACTTCTCGCGAACTCCCCCAGATTCTACTGCATTATAGCTAAGTAGACAGTAAGTTCGTACATGCGTGTACCGCAAGTGGGCAAGCCATGCTAGGAAACGGGTTAAAAAAACATGGTGTACCGTACTTATAAACTAACGCCCAAAGCACTTTGAAAAAGATTTCGAGATACTACTAAAGTACAAATTGTATAAAGTTCTGCAACGTTCGATTTACGCATCAGTCAATTGAACCCCGGGATTGAACCCCAACCACCGACCCCCGCGACTTCAGTAGTGGGGTTAACCGGGCCTAAGGCCGTGGCAAACCTCTTTAGCACCTCGCTTTCTTTGGATTGGCCAGGGAATTAACGCCTGGAGACAATCTACCGCTGATTTAACATTGTATAGCTACAGAGGGAGAAGTAAATGTACGTGCTCTAACAGGGCACAGTTTTGAGCATAGAACTGATTCGTTTAAATAGCGTGGAGTTTTACATTTTCAGAGCTCTGAATTAGTATATAGGTATATCTCGGCGAATGTAGCGATCATGCATTTAAATGTAAACCACTCTCCAGTGATCGTAGCGATCAACTTATCCCTGTATGGATTGCGAACTGCTCAAAACATGTCTCAGATATTCATTGATAACGGTATGCAATTTTAATGTTTTTTTAACAGGAACCTAGTGTTTTTTGGCCGGGGATATGATTGCTATGTTGTTGCTATTTAACAAAAAGGTTTTGTAATCAAACGTTTGTTGAGTACGTATTGCTCGGCTAGGTTTCATGCAAGTAAAATAAAACCTATATTGAACCAGCAGTTTGTCTCTATCCTTTTTAGAACTTTGTTTCAACAAGGAACAAGTCGCATCGCAAAATAAAGGCTGTGCTACAACTGTCTATTTAAAAAAAATGCGGTGTAAACCACTATGTCCCGGGGGTAGGGGCATTTGATCGCCTAATACGACGATGGGGTGGAGAATTTGAACAACATTTTTTGCCCGGGGGACGGGAATTTGAACAAACCAAACTCCAAAAATTCAAATGCCCGGGGGGGATGGTGATGTTTCGAATTGATCGGTACATTACGCTAAGTTTTGTACAGAACTTTTACATTAATAAAGAATGATAGCACGTTTTCCTTCCCCTATCCCTACCCTTTATATGGTAAACTCTATTTTTTCATACCCTTTTTTTACATTGTATACAATTCATACCCTACCCTTCAATGTATATTCCCTGACTTTGTATCACTTACATTATTGTGTAACAGCATACGATATTGATTTTATTATTCATATACCATTAAAATAAGTTTATTTGTAGTTAGAATATATCTAGCAAAGGCTTTTGGAAACTGCTTGGGCTTTTTGAATGAAATTCAAATTTCTAACACTAATACGTTTTGTACAGAATATTCTTTTGTGCAATTATTGATAATTATATATAATAAAAAGCTTAGCACAAACTGATTGTAATTAGTAGTGGTTCCTATCCCCTATTCCTGCATGCTCTGTGTGGTATATTAGCTCACCCTATCTAGGGGTGCCAATTCCCTCCTTTCCCCAAGCAACTTCCCCCACTCCCTTCACTCTCATATCATCAGGCCACCACATTGGTATATCAGTTATTGTTTATTTAGCAGCTCTCACTCGAATATATATGCAATCACTACTCATAATTTTCCTTTTTTTAGTGTTTTACTCATTTCTGATTTTGCTTCACCTTACCCCAAACCTTCTGTGCTAAAACCCTGCTATCCATACACACATTATCACTCATCTTATGATTCCCCCAATTTCATGTGGACTAATTACTCGGGCCAGGCCTTCGGCCGAGGCACGAGTCAGAAATCGCAAGTTTTTTTGTTGTTTTTTTGTCACTGTTTGGCGCCAGTAACCAATCAGATTACACAGGAGCCCATTGTTCGATTCCCAACACGTGACAGGATCAACCAATCAGATTCGACACCTGCCGGATGTCTTGGTTTATACTTATAGTTATAGTGTGCCAAGCCAGCAACGGAGCGAAGATTCGGGGCCATTCTGCTGAAACCAAAGGTTTCTTCGAATGAAATACCAAGATGTTCAGTTATTCTAGGGCTGACAGGACTTTTAGGGGCTTTCGATGGAAAATTCTTACATTTACGAAAGGGATGTGCCAATCCAATCGTACAGTCAGCTACATGTAGCCTGGCCGGCCGGAGGAGGAGTGATGGTTTGGTTTCGATGGTTTTGGTCCAATAATCCACGGAAACGGAAAGAAAATACCTGAACTGCTGCATCTAAAGGCCATAGGATTGCAGTGTTGATATTGTTGAAATGCTCTTCATTACCATCACACACTGTGAGGAGGTCAAATGAGGCATTTTGATTGTTTGCAATGTTGGCTGCTTACCGCCAAGTACTCTCCTGAAATACTCTTGAGATTATACAACTGGGAAGTCTTGACTAAACCAGTCAACCAATGCCGAGCTTTACTAAGACTTCAACTCAAGAGTCGCAAAACCTGGAAGTGAACAGTGATTGACCCTTGTCTTTGAACGCGAACGGAAATCAGAACTGCATGGTGAGGTTGAAATATTTGTGTTTATATACGCACACAAATCTTACTTGTTCCCTACTTTTAGAATTATGTTAAGTGTAATGGTGACAGTAATTCGAACTGGAAATGAAATCGTCCGTAAGTTGAACTGTATGTGACTTTATAGAGACCAAGAAGAAAAAGTTAAAATCGTCAAAAGAATAACAGAAATTGACCACGAATTATACCCATAAACAGAACTGGATCCGAGAATACCGTATTAAAATTGAATTGGAACTGTCAAAAGAATAGCAGGATTTGTCGTGGAAAGCCGAAACTAGAAACCGAACTGTCATAAAACTAGAACTGGAGAGTATAAATTATGGCTCTGCCCACAGTATCGTACGCAGCCGTTTATATTTATGACGTCACGCAGTTTTTTGTTTGTCGACCATTGATACGAACGGGCTTCAAACTCCGGCTTTGTTTTCTCATAGAAGACCTTGAAATATAAACCGTTCAATAAATCTACCTTAATTTATCCTAAAGAAAGCTTTGATTTATACCCTCGAAGAAGGAAATGCATTTGATTTTCTCCACTTCGCCTTCCCTTGCCGTTAACAAAAGGAAATGGACAATCTGAAATCTACAATGAATCTGCAATATAATGTTTACCGCGTCTTGTTTTTCTCGGCCAATGGAAATCGAGATACCGTGGCGCATGTAATCGTTTCCTCTTGGCGGCAGGAAAGGGGTCGGGTGGAACTTCTCGAAACGAGCGATAGTATTGGCCTACGCAACAATAGAAAACACCCTAATCCATTAGAAAGTGCAGTACAAAAACCATAGAAGTATAGTATTATGGGTGCAATGAGAATACAGGTCTCGAGAGGTTCCATGCTACTCGGGTGGAGGTAAGGCAAAGAGATGAGAAACCTGCTCGCAGGGTAGGAGGGCCACACATTTATCTGTGTATACTAGTTAGTGTTACCGTAATGTTATTTCCCAAGTGGTGTTCGATTCATGCATGAAATCAACGCACACAATATTTTATTAAACATTAGGGACTAGTCAAAAATTTGAAGCGGAGATGCAAAAAGGGGGGGGGGGGGGGGGGGGGTAGAGAATGAAATCAAAAAAGTCTAAAATATATATATACGGTAACCCTCCCTGGACAACGAGTATGAAATATTTTGACCCTTTCTCCCCCAAAACCACCCCTTTTTCAGTTCCCCATGATTTATGACCTTCCATTTTTGGGGATTCAAAAAAATATGACCCTCCATCTCAACCCTCTCCCCCTGCTAATTTCTGACCAGTCCCTTCAGCGACAACCCTCATGAAATCCCAATTTATTTATCAGTAAAACTTTGTAATTAGAAGCTCCCGTAAGGGACTGTGACCACCTTGGGTGGTTTTAAAGAATTGGAAGAAGGTGGAAAATAGCATTTAAAAACAGGTTTTGTTAATAACACTACCAATCTCATACAAGTACCTTTAAATATATGAATTAAGATTTGTTTGCTATCGAGTACAACCATGTGATTGCAATGTAAATTATCACATTAGCATGAGTAGTGAATCAATTATCCTAGCACAAACCATGTATGACACAAAAATATGCTAGAACTCCATGTATTAATTAAAGGTGGCCCGAGTTAAAGCCACTCAGGGCCTCTTGTTTTAAAATCACCTTCAACCACCACTTAGTTAGCACCTATTTTACCAGTTAATAATTTTTGTTACAATTTATTTAGTACTTGATGTTTTCATATTTTTATTGACCTGAATTGCTTGTATAGCCACTGTTTATAAGTGGTATTCCCTTCCCATATTACTGCTAGCCTCAATTAAACATTTATTTCAGTAAATGATATTTCTCCCTTTTCTCAAACATTATAGAAAATCATACTAGACCTGAAATATTTTAGAAGATGAGAATCCTTGAAGAAGAAAAACGAGCAGGTTTTTCAATAGCGGTCGGTTGAATCTGTATTTTCATCGTTTGACTGATGCCCATTGATTGAATATCATCAGTCTTTTCTTCATTCTGGTAGCTGTAGCTATCATTGTTTCCAAGAGTCAGAATTATATGCTTGAAGATTTCTCTTCTCTTGAGTACGTAATGACACCAAGGGAACATATCTTTCCGGGATTTATGCCTGTGCCTAATACGACGCCTGATGACCGCATACTTCAAATATCACTTTTCTGGGTGCTTCTTGGTAAAGCAGATTCATTGTTTGATTCATTGTTTCTGGGGATAGGGTTCTTTGTATTTCAGGGTATTGTTTTGCTTTAGAAGACAATAGTTTTCTTTGTGTTACATATGTGGTGATCTTTGTGTTACATATGGGGTGATCACCCCACTTTCCTCAAAGTTATACGTTAACTGAACAAACATAAGTTAGTCATATTTCAAGCAACTGGCTTTCTCAGTTTTGGCTCGGCTTACACTTAATCACGTCTCAAAGAGTTATTCCAGTACATAGTGTACACAGCAATGCAGTATTTTGCCCAAAACGTGGACGTTTTTCATGCAAATCATCAGTTAATATATGGTAGACTATACATGAACATAAATACAGTGATTCTGAAGCCAAATTCAGGTACGATCTACTAAATAACACACTTTTCGAGTCCTTTTCGGAGGTACTTTCTAGCTGAGACTGAGCAGTTGTCCGCCATCTTGGATTTCAAACCAGCGGGAGCCTCGTTTTGTGACCGGAAGTAAAACTTATGAAAGGCGTGCATAGCTATACAGAATTAAAAAAAAGGAAAAGGCAAGACAAAGTTGTTTCACTTGTTGAATTTCAAATCTAATTTTAAAATATCCTGGCGCGAAAATTGATTGACGTGTGGTTCAGAGAAAGGTGACAGTTTTCATTTCACGTGCCGATCTCAACCGCCATGGCCAAAGTAAATGGTGCGGGTTCTACACTTCAAGATTTAATCTAACGCCTAACTCGATCTAAAGATTCTATTTGCAGTCTGTGTGGAGAAGAGGTTAGGAACGCTGATAGGCGACGGAAATTATTGAACGATGCGCGAGAAAGACCCAACTTTGTGAGAACTTGGAGAGAGTAGCGAAGTCTCGATGTTTTATATAAAACACAAGTCTGCCATTTTGATGCCATTCAATTCATTATTCTAGGAGTTAATTATGGCCCAATACCTACTGCTGTGTTCAATCTTTCCTGTAGCGAAGCGAGTTGCCGGATCTTTCATTGAATACATGTTGACTTTGTATATCCTTGATTACGAACAGTATCTCAACTCAGAACAGTCGAATCTATGCAATCTATGTAATCTATGCTCTCTATGCAATACTGATGCTCTCTGTGCATTCTATGTACTAATCTATGCTCTATATGTAATCTATTCTCTCGATGCTCTGTGCAATCTATGCTCTCCATGCAATCTATACTCTATTGTAATCTATGCTCTCTATATAATCTATGCTTTCTATGTAATCTATGCTCTATGTAATCTATGCTCTCTATGCAATCTATACTCTCTATTGTAATCTATGCTCTATGCAATCTATGCTGTCTATGTAATCTATGCTCTCTATGTAATCTATGTAATCTATGCTCTATGTAATCTATGCTCTCTATGCAATCTATAGATGCTCTCTATGCAATCTATTTTCTCTATGGAATCTATGCTCTCTATGTAATCTATGCTCTCCATGTAATCTATGCTCTCTGTGTAATCTATGCTCTCCGCTATGTAATCTAGTATGCAATCTATGCTCTCTATGTAATCTAGCTATGCTCTCTATGCAATCTATGCTCTCTATGCAATCTATTTTCTTTATGGAATCTATGCTCTATGTAATCTATGCTCTGCAATCTATCGGCTGTCTATATATGTAATCTATGCTCTCTATGTAATCTATGCTCTCTGTAATCTATGCTCTCTATGTAATCTATGCTCTCTATGTAATCTATGCTCTCTATATAATCTATGCTTTCTATGTAATCTATGCTCTATGTAATCTATGCTCTCTATGCAATCTATACTCTCTATTGTAATCTATGCTCTATGCAATCTATGCTGTCTATGTAATCTATGCTCTCTATGTAATCTATGTAATCTATGCTCTATGTAATCTATGCTCTCTATGCAATCTATAGATGCTCTCTATGCAATCTATTTTCTCTATGGAATCTATGCTCTCTATGTAATCTATGCTCTCCATGTAATCTATGCTCTCTGTGTAATCTATGCTCTCCGCTATGTAATCTAGTATGCAATCTATGCTCTCTATGTAATCTAGCTATGCTCTCTATGCAATCTATGCTCTCTATGCAATCTATTTTCTTTATGGAATCTATGCTCTATGTAATCTATGCTCTGCAATCTATGCTGTCTATATATGTAATCTATGCTCTCTATGTAATCTATGCTCTCTGTAATCTATGCTCTCTATGTAATCTATGCTCTCTATGTAATCTATGCTCTCTATGTAATCTATACTCTCTATGTAATCTATGCTCTCTATGTAATCTATGCTCTCTATGTAATCTATGCTCTCTATGTAATCTATGCTCTCTATATGTAATCTATGCTCTCTATGTAATCTGACTATGCTCTCTATATAATCTATGCTTTCTATGTAATGGCTATGCTCTCCATGCAATCTATACTCTATGCAATCTATGCTCTCTATATGCAATCTATTTTCTCTATGTAATCTATGCTCTCTAATATGTAATCTATGCTCTCTATGTGATCTATGCTCTCTATGCAATCTATGCTCTCTATGCAATCTATTTTCTCTATGTAATCTATGCTCTCTATGCAGTTGTCTATGTAATCTATGCTCTCTATACAATCTATCCTCTGCAATCTATGCTCTCTATGTAATCTATTCTCTCTACAGTCTCTATGTAATCTATGCTCTATATGCAATCTATGCTCTATGTAATCTATACTCTATCTATTAAATATGATGTAATCTATGCTCTCTATGTCAGTAATCTATGCAATCTATGCTCTCTATGTAATCTAGCTATGCTCTCTATGCTCTCTATGCAATCTATATGCTCTCTATGTAATCTATATAGGGTCTCTATGTAATCTATGCAATCTATAGCTCGCGCGCTCTCACTCTTTCTCTCTCTCTCTCTATATATATATATATTAATTAAACGGAAATTCTTGAACGGTGCGAGAAAGACCCAATCTTGTGAGAACTTGTAGAGTGTAGCGAAGTCTCGATGTTTTATATAAAACACAAGTCTGCCTTTTTGATGCCATTTGATGCTCTCTATGTAATCTATATATGCTCTCTATGTAATCTATGCAATCTATGCTCTCTATGTAAACTAGCTATGCTCTCTATGTAATCTATATGCAATCTATGCGCTCTATGTAATCTATGCAATCTATACCTCGCTCTCTCTCTCTCTATATATATATATATTAGAGGGAGAGACACCCATATTGAGGACGTTGATACATATAGAAAGAGCCCAAATATTGACAGGGGATGGTAAGATCATGTGGAGTTTTGTCGTTCTAAAATATGATTTTCTAGTGAAAATCAATAAGAAATTTTCGATTGGAGTCGTAAACTACACTTAATGATCCTCTTAAAGTCTTGTATCCTAACTCCTGACTAAAACTAATTACTTCTTCAACTACACTCATATCAATCACAACGTTTCTTAAAATAGCGTCTCAAAAGATTTCTAGCATATAGGATTTCACGCTTCACGACGTTACATCCTAATCCATGCTTTCTATTGGCTAGGTTGCTTTACATCACCGGTCAAAAAATGACCGGTAAATTTGGCGGGAAAGCAAGTGGGAAAAGTCCTTTAAAACAACTAACCGAAGCGGGAAAAAATTAAAGGACTTTGGGAAAGTCTATACAAACATGAAAGCGAGGAGGTAACATGAAAGCGAGGTCACCGCTCTAGCGCTAAACTCAACTGATCAAAGAGAAAAGAGGGACGCTACGCAGGCTAGCCGGTTGTTTACGTACTTGGCAAAGTTGTAAATGGCAGTTCGGGTGAAGATCCCGAGGTATGGGCTGGCCCAGAGCAGAGCACCAGCGACCAGTAGCGCCGTGTAGAAGTGTGTCTCTGTGTACTGGATGGGAAAACCGCTCCTGTACACCCTCCAACGGACAATAAACGCGTACAAGTAGAAGATGATGGCCATGGCAGCGATGTTACGCAGTGGAGGAAACCCGCACCAGAAGAACGTACTCAGACACATAATTAGGATGTTTAGCCAGAGTGGAATTACGTCGGTGAACTGGTGCAAGAACCAGGGGAGTAACACCATTGCCAGGAGAACACCAGAGACAATTTGAAAGAAAGCAAACAAGCTGCGAAGCCTGAAAATCAATCTTTTTAGCGTGTAGAACGTGAGGAAGCTGACAGCCAGCGCTGCTAACACAGATATCTGCTTGAAAGCTTCGTGATCGTGAGAATCATATCTTGTTCCGCATTTCGAGATGGTTCTATTTGCGTTTGTTGCCCCATAAGGGATGACGTTGTTCTCACAGTCGAATCCAATGCGCATGATACCGCCAAAAGCTACATCAATGCCATAGGCGACAGGGATGGACAAGGCTCCCCAAAGAACAATAGGAATGAACAGATTAACAAACAACAACAAGAGAAGAACCACCACAACATCGTACAAGCCTTTAAAGGCATTGGTCCAATCACACAAATAACCTGTTCGTTCACGCATGTACTCAAAGAACTCATGGTGCCATTTGTGATTGTCCTTTTTACCATGTCGATATTTCCAGTCAATATAAGCCGCGGCGGTAAAGTTTCCACCAGATATGCAGCTGATATAATCAACTTCAATGGATTTTTGCAACAGTCTGCGCAGGACACCCGAGGAGAAGGCCGCTGACCGCACACCACCGCCGGAGAGAGCGAGTCCTATGTTATTGTCGTTCATGTCGTTTGCAGTGGTTTGATACACGTCATTTCTGGGCGTTACTTTCACCTCGACTGCTTTGACGTTACCTAAAATGATTTAAAACAAAATTAGTATGACGTTTACGGTTATTTACATTTAGTAAATTCATAGAGATTTCAGCGTTCTGATTGGTCGACAGATCCTAACTATGTTCCTTTAGCATAACCCAGCCACCATTTACACTATTGGGAAACTCATCATCTGATTGGCTAGCCAGGCACGATCGTTATAGTTCACCACGACATTCTGGCGCGCGCTCATTAGCTAAAAGCGCTCACGTGACGTGATAGTTGTCGTCCGCGGATGCAAACTATCAGGCGATAGTGCCCGCTGAGAGCGGAAGATAATTTGGTGATGAACAATAACGATAAATAGAGTGTGTTTGTCTCGGAACTATCGGCTGATAGTTTTCCTTGGAAATTTGATGTTCTTAAAACTAGCAATAAGCCCTCGAACTTCGTTCTCGGGCTTATATTTGTTTTAAGAACATCAAATTTCCGTGGGCAACTATCAGCCGATAGTTCCTCGACGGACACAGTCTATTTGTATAATAGTGCCCGCTGAGAGCGGAAGACAATTTTGTGATGAACAATAACGACAAATAGAGTGTGTTTGCCTCGGACCTATCGGCTGATAGTTTCCCTAGGAAATTTGATGTTCTTAAAACTACCATATAAGCCCTCGAACTGCGTTCTTGGGCTTATATTTATTTTAAGAACATCAAATTTCCGCGGGCAACGTAACTATCAGCCGATAGTTCCTCAACGGACACACTCGATCTATTTGTATATTATAACCCATCAATGATTTTCTCTTGCGCGTGATTGGTTGAATGCGTCACGTGATCCGATATTTTCTCTCCGTGAGCGGGAAATATTTAACAATTATCTTGCAAGATGGCGCGGAACATCGCCAGATACTTAGCCGACGATGGCCGATAGGCCCTAGTTTGCTAAAATCAGGCGATATTCCGCGAGATCGAGCAGGATAATTGTTTTCTTATTCAACACATCGATAACAAAGCACAGTCTTTAATATAATCTAGTGGCGCCTTTTGCCGACTTTGAGCGAAGTAAACATTTTCAAACTCAAAGTGAGTTGATGGTCAACGAAAACAGTTGTAAAAAGCCTGAAATGCTCTTTTATTCGGATTCAAAGTATCTTTCATTTCATACGACTCTTAGTTAACAATACTAAGTTATTTGAAATGTTAAAGCACAAGCAAAAAGGGAATCGAGTGGCTAGTTATTCGCATGAAGATTCACATGAAGTGCTGGTACTTCTGTCTTGAGCCGCTTACAGTTGAACTTGACTTTCTCCACTTGAAGCCGTACACAGTTGAGCAGGACTTGCTTCTTTGCCTTCGAGAAACGATGAAAACATGTTGGACATTTGTTGGAACTGGCTATGACGGTCAATATCTCTGAAATTAGTCGATTCACGAATTCGCTTCAACTTTTCGAAGTTATTGCCGAAAACAATCGACTTTGGGGTTCAGATGAAAAAAGTAGAACTTCTTGATACTCTCACCTTGATATTTCAAAGACCCTAGGCACTCTACACAAGTTAACTGCAAACGAGGTAATTCAGTATGGAATCTGATTTGAGCATTTGAGAGTGGATTTACTATTAAAAATGTATTGAAAATCTTCAATATTCAACTTTGTTGCCTTCTTTAATTTGTATTCTCTGTGAACAGAATTATCGGTAACAAGAGGCCCTGAGTGGCCTTAACTCGGGCCACCTAGGAATAGGTGAATACATGTAGTTCATGGAGTTCCAACATATTTTTGTGTCATACATGGTTTGTGCTAGGGTAGGCAGATAATAGAAGTCGTCAGCTTGCCTGTTTGTTGCCTTCCGGCCCCATTTCAAACCATGTGATAGTTCTCCAGAAGATTCAGTGCTTTGTTTTCCAATTATAGAAATTGGTACATTTCCTCTTGGGATAAATAAAAATAAAAATGCATTATTGAAGGAGTCGGGTGGTCTGAAATTGTACAACAAACAGGCAAGCTAACTAGGTCTATTGATTCACTGTTCATGCTCATGATCATTTATATATAATGGAATAACCTTCTGTAGAAATGCAATCACATGGTTGTACTAGATGGCAAACAAATCTTAATTCATATATTTAAAGGCACTTGTACGAGATCAGTAGTGTTTTTAGAAAAGCCTGTTTGTAAATGCTATTTTCCACTTCTAATCGATTGCCAATCTTTGTACACAGCGTTTTTAAAGCCGGATAGCTTGCCATCCAGCATCCATGGCAACATATGCCTTTCCCATGGCCGCAGGTCACAAGCTCAATTTATTCGTTCACAAAGTATTATACCAGCACATGTGTTTCCTGCAAAAGTCCTATCACAACTGCTCCCAGTAATTATAATAAATCAATTTCACAAAACACTCTCTCTGAACTAACTTGCTCAAAAATATTGAGTTTTTTTGTATTTTAGAAAACAATTCTTTTTAGCAGGGTTTAACCAACCCATACTTTTCAACATTCTTAGGATTAATGGACTGATATTATTATTTCTAACTTCACTGTCCAAGTGCAGGTGCTATTATATTGTGGAATACATGTAACTTTTCCTTTAGCTAATAATAGCTATAGATACCCCTTGTGAATATTTAGGGATGGCCATTCTAAATAAATAAAATAATCTATCTAGATCTGCATGCAGTTTCATTTTCGAGTAGAGCTAGTGGTGAATTTTCCAATATTAGGGCTAGTGTTCATTTTCTACATCTTGCAGGAGGCTGAAATTTATAACGAATCGTATGTAATTTCTTCGATCACTCGGCTTTCCCGAATTCTTACTATGTCATGAAGTGACTGAGTGAAAATACCGACGCTGGCCATGGCCTACAACAGGAACTGGGCTATTTAGTGCTGTAATTGATGCTATTACTTTTAACAGAAACGAATATTAAACAAGAAGATACTCATATCAATATTTAAAAGTACTCCTGACGCTTACCGAGAAGAGGTACTATAAAGCTGGCTTAATTCATATCAAAGAACTGATGAGGGATCATTTCAAGTTTACAACATCATTTGACAATGGAGTCGTAACTACATAAGCTTAGATTGTAAACATGATCCGAACTGAAAATTTAGGCCATTTACTATATATTTTAAGCCATTATTTTTAAAAGGCACAAATAAACACGACACTACTACAAGCTGGTAAAGTTTATATAATTTGTTTACTTTAATACATATGTCGATTATTACTGGTCCACGTGCGTTCAGGAGCGCCAGTTATCTTGTCTTAAATTGTGCGAGTCCGTAAAACTTTTGTCAGCCCTAGAAAAACTCAATATCTTAGCATTTCAGTTGAAGAAACTTTTGAATTTAGCCAAATAACAGCTACAAATGGCACAAAACACTTTCGTTTTTGCTCGCATTGAAAGTCAAACTCTCTGTATTTCCGGAGTCTATCAGTGTCCACGTGCACAGTGGTTTCTGATTGGTTGACGGCGAAATACCTCGACACAAAAAATAAAAATAACAAATAAAAAGGACTTGCGATTTCTGACTCGAGCCGGCCAAAGGCCTGGCCCGAGTAATTAAGTCGATTTCATTGTTTCTACGTGTTTGAAACACTTCAGGATTTCGTAGAAAGAAAAACAATTGTTAAATTCGTTCGGATGACAGCTATCGCAGGATATCTGTTATGTGTAGGTGACAGATATAGAGGATAAAATGACCATATTTGGGCAATGTTACGATGTGTTGAATAGTAACAGCGAATAGTTTGCATCCGCGGATGACAACTATCACGTCACGTGATTGCTTTTGGCCAATGAGCGCGCGAGAAAATTGTGTGGTGAACTATAATGGCTGATAGTTTCCCATAGAAATTTGATGTTCTTAACACTAGTATATAAGCCCTCGAACTGCGTTCTCGGGTTTATATATTTGTATTAAGAACATCAAATTTGCACGGGCAACTATCAGCCGATAGTTCCTCGACGGACACAACGGGTACCTATTTGTATAATAGTCCGACCTGCGCGCGCTGGCAGACAAAATCACTTAGAAAAGTGCCTCTTTTTGCTAGTTTTTCTCAGTTTTCCCTAATCTCGTACCCAGATCCCACCCCATGTTGACCGTGAGTAGAATGGGAGATCTGGGTACGAGATTAAGTTTTCCCGATCGCTAAGTGGATAGAACGGTGGCTTGGTTATGCTAAATAAAAAAAAATGGCTCCCTCGAGGTTTCTCTCGACTCGTCAACTGTCAGCCGATACTGAGAAACCTCGAGCTCGCCGCAGTCTAATTGTTAAATAGCGCGGTGAATATTTGATATGGTCTGCTGACTCCAGTTTAAGTTTAAAAATCGCTGCCAGCAGATGTGCTCAAATGTTGGAGGAAGAAATCAATTAAATCACAGGCAGCCCAAGCTCACGATTTGTGGCTCTTACAAACCCTACGTAGATTACGTGATCACTCGCGCAAGATCGATTGCGTGATAGCGCTAGAGTCACCGTTTTCTCCAGACATTTTCCTTGTTATCCATGATCTCAGCAGCAGGGAATTCTGCTGCCGCTGACCAAAATAATCGCGGGCGTTTTCACATGTGAACGAAAAAGGAGTGTTCGGACAGGCTGAATGAAAATTTAGCTTTTACAAGACTCTGTCCGCTCAAAAATGCCTTTTCAAGTTTTTGTACCTATTTTCTAGTATGTTTCAGATACTTAGAAAGTCAGCAAGGACTCTCTTTGGAGGAAAATTGACCGAAGCGTCGAAAAAAAATCGGGATTTTCCCTCGTGTCAGCCGTGGGATCTTGAACAGAAAACGCCTTTGTTTACAACTAAAAATCAGTCAGAAATCAAACAATTAAGCACGAGAAATTTCCTGATCAACTTGTTACCTCTGTTGATGTTTTCCCTTTCTTAATAATTGATTTTGGAGTGATTCTGGCGAATTTTAATAGTAAACTGCACTCAATCGGACGTCCTATCACAAGTAATTGAATTTGGCGCGAACTGGAAGGTCTCTGCCTGATAGGATTGCTGTTTCTGAGCTGTGTGGTCAACGTCAAGATAAACGGTAAGTTAAAGTTTGGAGTTTATATGCAGGAGATATAAAATGTCGCTACTGATTTTTTACAACATAAGTTTGTCGTGAAATATCTGAAGAGTTTGTAAAGGTTAACTTTATACACCCGAATGTGAAGTCTCCACTAACCAAAAACGTTCATCTTCATGTAGCTAAAAATCTAGCCGGACCCACCAAAATATTATTGACATTTTCTTATCATTTCAACTTTATTCTTCACATTTCAGAGAAATTCAACTCTCTCAAAATTGCCGCACGTATGGTAAAGTCGTATTATATTTCATTGCCACACAAAATTTAACTTGCGACCTGGTTTACTTCATCGAGGATAAACACAACTTGAAAACACCATACGACTGCCTGTTGTTTTATAATTTCAGTTCCAGAGAATCAGTCATTCAAGTCCAGTATAAATCTTTGAAATCGAATTATTTTCCTGGATTGTATTTCTAATTGAACGTTTTGCTTTTTTTACGTGCTTGTTCGAGAAACGGGATAGAAAACGGTAGAGCATTTATCTCGAAATCTAGCCGAACCCACCAGAATGAAAACTATCTGAGTGCACTCTATATGCTTCAAAATAAACTTTAGTTACAAGGTTTTGTCTTTAAAAAAATTGCTTAAATAGTGTTTTTAGTTTACTGAAAACGTGCGACAGCGACCGCCGCGAGCTCGAAACTTATCTGGGCTAATAGATTCGAACGAAATGAAATAAATCGATAAGCGCATCGATTGAAGTCGCGTTGGCAAGGAACCCGAAGTTTATTGCGTTCGACGAAGGAGAACGCATACTAATCTTGCAGTGGACTCCCTGTGGTCATGTGTGGGCTACCTGTGCTTCCCCAGGCGAAAGAAATCGAGATTTGTGTCCGTCCTCTTGTTTGTACTTTTTAGAATAAATTATCTCGGCCGGGGAACTGGTAACTACACGTACACGATGCGAGCGGCCATTTTGGTGAATGCCAGCATGGCTTCTGAGTTCTGTTTTGTTTCGCGATCGGTTACTACTTGCCTTATTTCGACAATCCAATGCAATGATGTTTTCAAAGGTTCGCAAGTACAATTGAGCAAAGCCTGAGGAAAGTGTGTAGTACATCTGGAGGACCTTCAACATTCAACTCGGCCATAATTTTTTATTTATGCTGAACCCGAGTGAATGTGCGATCGAAAAATATGCTGTCTTGCTCGCTGCATTGAATTGTGCTGTTCGGTTTGCCGATACCAAAACTGCAAATGGTCAAGATGCTATAAATCATACCTGAAGGCTGAAGAGAAATACATGGATATGAATATTTCAGTGTGAGTTGTGAAGTGACAACACCAGCGAACGAAGTTGAACAGAGACAACTCTTATCGCTCCCCAAATCAACTCACCATAATTTGTAAACAACCGAGTGAATTCTGTTGGCTTGCTCGCTGTACTGGATTCTGCTTTTCGCTGTACATACAGATACCGAAACTACAAACAGTAATATGACCTGGCTGAAGAGAAATCTATGTCTTGAGTTTGTGTGAGTTGCGACACTGTGTACACCTTGCCTTTCTTGGTTGTACAAATTAACGGATTCAAATTAACACTACATTCAGGCAGAGAGTTAATCTTTGATATGCCAAGGAACTGGAATATCGACACAGTACAAGGTGAGGGAAATTTAAAGTGCTGAGTTCATTGCTATGTTCCCTAAATCCTAATCAATTAATCTACACTGAATTTCTAGCGGACCTGAAACAAGGCTGATCAAAGCCAGGACATTGACCATTAGTTATTCTGGAACTAACTCACTTGAAAAATACCCGGGAAAAGTAATGTGAATGATCTGAATCGAAGGAACTACATGGGGTGTACTTTATACACATGCATATATAGTTTATGTTCTAGGAACAGGAATGCAGTTTATACACATCTGAATAGCCGTAGCGAAGCTTGTAATATTTATTTATACGTACAGTGTACTTTATGTATCCTGTAATATAGTGTCCCCAATTAGCTTTATAGCTAAATACTATTGACACTCAAATAAAGTTCATGTATGTATGTAAATGTATGTAGCTATAGCCTGGGTTGATTTGTGTTCTACACTAACTTCAGTTATTGCTTTACACTGTATACCACACAGCAAAATGTGCTACGAATTCTCAAATCAATGCCACATGTATACATATATTTAATAGCCACATAAGCATCGCATCCAATCATTTAATGTTACACAAAGATAATTACAGTTTTATACCCAGATGCATCCCCTTGTATATTAACATATAAGTCAATACATCAAAATTTACACATTTGTTAAAAAACAAGCATTTTTGATCAGAATTACGTACACCGTCCACATCATTGCAGAAATATTTCAGCTTTTCAGACTGTTACCACAGTCCTTTCTCCGTCTTTCAAAAAATGTGTCGAACGCACTTTGATAATCTATGATTACTTCTAGTATATTTATTATTAGTACTGCCTTTTCTTTAATAGATGAATAGTACCTCATCTATTTATCGTTAACTCGTTAAATTTGTGAACGCATTAATATTCTGCCATAATTTGCAAACATGTGACTGTTTGTACAGGAAAATTTATAAAGGTGTCGATTTTGCACATACTGTAACTTTGTTATAACATGACTTGCCTCAATTTAAACTACCGAGTATTATAAAGTACCATTCATATTAACAAGTCTTTCAAACTAATTTTGTGTCATTTTTGGTCACAAAATCTCAAGATATCAGTACAAATTACTAATTTTGACCCTGCTTCAGAAGTGCAGAGTTTAATGAGTCAAGCTGTGGGTGTACCATTATCCCCCCATTATCTTGTCCATTGTCAATATTTGCATGATTACTTCAATGAATAATCACATTCCTTACTACCTCCCCTAATTCTTTTACTTTTTTTTGCAGAGTTGACTGTGGCACTGAATGACACAATTTATAAATAATGGACACTGTTCCCTTTCTTGTTCAAGTTAATACGGTCATATATAACTGGTCAGGAGTGTCATTCACTAGTCATATATAGCAATTAGAATGTGGTCAAAAATCTTGACAACCCTGCAGAGTTACAACATTCTTTGAACTATAGTCAGGGTCATAAATTGGGAAATTCTTTCCCACTAATGCCCTTACTTAGACAAAATACAAATGTAGAAGTTTTGTTAGTTAAGGATATAATCTTCAAGTATGTGGGGTAGGTTGTAAACAGGCTAGGAAGAAGCCTGTAGAATTATTACTCTGGTATATACATGTACTAGAAATTATAAATAAAGATTGCCTGATCTCATATTAAACGGCATGCATGTCATGTTTAATAGTCTGTTCTTTTGTCCATCTGTGTCTACAGAATATATTTCTTTTTATAATATTAAAGAGCCCTCATGCACTTAAGCTATACAACTCCATTTTTTTAGTTTTCAGACAGGGTTTTGATTGGTAGAATTAGGGAATAACCTCCCCATTTGTTCCTCTTAAATGTAGCGAAAAAGTGTTCATTCTGCTTTCTCTTTTTGAGGTTTGCTCTTTCTGGCTGTGCATGGCTAAACGGTAAACCTACGACTCCTTTTTAGTGGTCTTTCAACTTTTTTCTGTTCAGCACTTACAAGCTGTTATTAAAATGGACATGAGGAAAAAATTGATATAACAAAAAGCCGGTATCCTCTGGACTTTCCAGGATGTTTTGTTACTTTTTTTTGCAATATATGATACGAATTTAGCAGGGCTCTCCTCGGTACCGAAGCAGCTCGGATAGAAATTTAAATTGAACCTCTATTTCGAGTATATTCAACATCTTTTTCACACTTCCGACAACAAACTCTACAAGTACTCTCAGGAAAAATTCGTGTTGAACAAATCGAGTAAAATGCAGGTAGGGAAAAAAGGAAACAAAATCGTACGAAGCACGCCGCCATATTTGTTTTAATATTCCCCTGCACAACCACACAGGAAACCCGCGCGGATAATTTCTAGCGCATGCGTAGACAGAATTCCCTGCTGCTCATGATCTCACTAATAGAGTTTGCATTGATTTCTTATCGTGGTAAAATAAAGGTAATGAAATAACATTTTGCAATAAATGTACCTCGAGTGTCCTTTTCTTATGTCCTTGGGTATTCTCTTCTATTTTGGGCTAGTTTGGATCTGTTTTAGAGAGTTTTTGATTTTTTAATTTTTGAGATCTCTCTCTGTAATGAAATGACAAGGCTGCACAGTCCGTTGAGCACATCAAATCATTCGAAGGGCAATAAAGCACTCTAAAATCACTTCAATCCTCGCCAGACTCCACAAAAGGACGTACCGAATATCTGTCTACGTTTATTTCGGGATGGAATTCCAAAATTTTACATTTTAGCCCTCGTAAACCACATATTTGTGGTATCAAAAAGCGCTATTTGAAAACCCGCAGATGCTGGTAACTTAGTCCCGAGACAGCGGGACGTCCCGCGGATGGAAAATGCGCTCTGATTGGTTGGCATAGTCACGTGGGATTTGTCGTCGTCACGTGGTGGAGTCTGATGAACCCCATCCGCGGGACGTCCCGCTCTCTCGGTACTAGGGAGCTTCAGATTCGAGTACGAGTACGGCTTTTACTACGAGTACGACTTTTAGACTCAAAATATCTCTGTCGCAAGAAAGTACAAATCTTTCATTTCTGCCAAGCAATGCTGCAGACACGAGAACAAGCTACTAAGAGTATGTGTTTGTTCATATATCTTTTTAAACTGTTCGTCGATTGTGAAAAGTCGTACTCGTTGTCGTACTCGTACTCGAATCTGAAGCTCCCTAGTTAAGTTACCAGCCGACTGCGGGTTTTCAAATACTGGTTTTTGATACCATAAATATGTGGTTTACGAGGGCTAAAATGTAAAATTTTGGAATTCCACCCCGAAATAAACGTAGACAGATATTCGGTACGTCCTTTTGTGGAGTCTGGCGAGGATTGAAGTGATGTAAGAGTGTGTTTTTGCCCTTCGAGTGATTCGATGTGCTCAACGGACTGTGCAGCCTTGTCATTTCATTATAGAGAGAGTTCTCAAAAATCAAAAACTCTCTAAAACAGATCCAAACTAGCCCAAAATAGAAGAGAATACCCAAGGACATAAGAAAAGGACACTCGAGGTACATTTATTGCAAAATGTTATTTCATTACCTTTATTTTACCACGATAAGAAATCAATGCAAACTCTATTAGTGAGATAACAAGGAAAATTTCTGGAGAAAACGGTGACTCTAGCGCGCGCTATCACGCAATCGATCTTGCGCGAGTGATCACGTAATCTACGTAGGATTTGTAAGAGCCACAAATCGTGAGCTTGGGCTGTCTGTGATTAATAATAATAATAATAATAATAACACTTTATTCAATGAGGATATGCAGATAAAGTTTACACTTGTTTCCAATCTGGTCCTCCTAACTATTATATGCCAAGATAGAAACATGATATAATTACATTATAAGACATAATAGATAATTATTTAACTACTCAAAAAGGAATATACATTATTGGGAAGATATGAAAAAACATTGAATAAAATATAAACACTATAGCTTTAGAATTATACAATTAAAAACATATATGTAAACGAAAGGTGGTTACATGTATTAAATGAGAAACAATACAGTTCTTAAGCACACTAAAATTGCGACGTTTGGATTTTGTTGAAAAACAAAGTATATGCTCACGTGATTGCTCACGTGATTGATCGTGTGATTCAGTGATCGTGTGATTGTTCGTGTGATTGATCGTGTTTCTCCCTGCGCATCTTTCAATGACGCATCGCATGTCCAGAAAGAAATTTAAGTAACAGTCCGCGCAAGAGGTAGGCACAATTCTATATTTTTCAGATGCAATTTGTACAATACTTTAGTATTTTCTGTTTTTCATACTGACAACTCATCAACCCTTAAATCATAAATTTCTGAAATTATATCCACTAAAAATGCATTTTAAAGGTAGAGTTATTTTGTGTGAAAACGTTTTGTCCAATCAGAAGAGTGCAAAACAATAACCAAGAAAACGTTCAATTTAAAAATGTTCCCCATATTGAAAGTTCGTCATATTGAAAGTTATGAGAGTTTTCAGTAGATGCAATTCAATTCTGTTTACAAAATGAGAAAAAATGTTCTTCTTCTTCAATTTTAGATAGATTTTAATGTCTACGCCAATGAGGTGGAAGAATGAAACAATACCACAATTAGCACCTTTTTACACCATGCACATATGCATAACATATGCCTACCTCTTGCGCGGACCATTACTTAAAAAGTTAGTAGACTGGTCTTGTTAAGTTCCCGTTTTGGAATCTCTATGAAATTATACAAGAGGTGATGGTCTCTTGAATTATACTAAAACAATTATTCACCGAAGTCTCAGTTTATATTGAACAATTATTCACCGAAGTGGAGGTGAATAGTGGTGGATATTTCAGTACCGAGCCGCTAAATATCCACACCACTATTCACCGACACTGAGGTGAATAATTGTTTTAGTATATACCACACAAGTGAATAGCTAGCACCAAATAATTATTTTATTTTCTGTCAAATGGACAAAACCTCGCGCGAGGTGATCGCTGCTTCGCTCGGAGGTGAATAGCAAAGGTATATATTAATGGAATATATATCGAGACGCATAGGCACTTCGAGTTCAGTGAATATAATCGGTTAAATCATATTATACTGCTGCTGTTAATCTCTCAATATCAATATGCACCATTACTATATGTACAGCTGCCCTATAGTATAGTAAGAGGCGGGTTAGTATTTCCGAGGAGCAAAAGTGGCAAGGAGAAACAACTGCATACTTAGCTCTCTCTATTGATTACAATCATTCCCTAAATCAGCTACTCCTTCACTACCAAAACTGGATAAATACACTGTCAATGTTGGCCGTCAAGATCACTCAGCCAAACTCTTCTTAATAATATATAATGCCGGCCATATTTCTATAGCGCCATATCACCACAGTCTCATGGCGCTTTACATATTACTGACATATCCCGTCAGTCATTTTTTTCGGACTGCTTATGGCGCTAATATCTACCACACAGTTTACAATGTGAGGCAAGAGACCATCACCTAAGAGAACTGATCTCCGTACCCTATGATAGTCTGCGCCAATCTATTTTTGGCTCAGTGGACGTCACGATGCTATTTTAAGATTCGGTTCCAGCTCCTCACGGATTTTCATCGCTCCATCTCATGAATTTGATTTCAACAAGGAAAGAGGGGCGATGGATGCGAAGCTTCAAAACTCTGAATTATGGCTCTGAATTATGTGTTGCTCCATAAACTTACTACCCGGACTGGTATGGGAAGGATCTGACCTGATCTGACTTGACGACTCGAGAAAATGAACTTTGAATTTAATTAATATAAGCTACGGAGTGTAATTTGAAAACCCGTTAAAAATATTGCCGTTTGGATTTGACTGGGAAACTGTAGGCTGTATTAAGCCAGACCCGTAAGAAATTCGGATGTGACCTGGAAGCCGTGAAAAGAAACTAGAGTGACCTGAATTTCGTGAAACTATCAAAGGAAATGAAGCCGTATTCCATTCAGTTTGTAGCCGGATCGGCGAGCATGGGAAGTCTTCCAAAAAATTGAAAAAAATAACAATCCCGTATCGTTGTTATTGAAACTTCGCTTACCTTATAAATATTCGTTCCCTGTAGTTCATATTCATGTATAGCTAGATAACATACCTAGGGAACTGACCGGATTATTTGCTCTTTCATCAGGCTAATAATTTTAGAAACGTTCAGTTTATAGCAAGCAAGCACGCATCGACTTTTGACTACAATTTTGCGAAATTATAAATCCAGTTAATCTGAAACACTGACTGACTGAGTTTGGAATTATCGTAAACAGACACTTACAATTCGCTAAAGAAATTAGAAATAGAACCTATAATATCGTAAATAATCGGACATGCTTTTGCAACACCGTAATCAATATGAATCTGTAGAATAACTGTCGTGAAAGTAGAAAATTGTGAATGCTTTGATTACTGAGTAAAACACTAAGTGCATTCTTCTGCTCTCGCCGCCCGGGTCATTCGGACACGTGACACCCACAACCAATCGGATAGAGTGGTAAAAATAGTCCAACTAATTTATGCAAGCTAAAAATAAATCGGCGCAGACTATCACGGGGAGAGAGGCTAGTATGGGGGATCGGTTCTCTTAGGTGATGGTCTCTTGTGTGAGGTTAGTCTTTCACGTCCCCTTCAAACACTGATTAGAAGTAGGAGGAGACAAGACTAACGGCTTATAGACGTCCCTGCCCAAGGACGCGACCGGGATTCGAACCCCCGACCTCCCGCACTCTAGACCGTGCTCTACCAACTGAGCTAACCAGTGAACCCCCGACCTCCGGCACTCTAGACCGTGCTCTACCAACTGAGCTAACCAGTGAACCCCCGACCTCCCGCACTCTAGACCGTGCTCTACCAACTGAGCTAACCAGTGAACCCCCGACCTCCCGCACTCTAGACCGTGCTCTACCAACTGAGCTAACCAGTGAACCCCCGACCTCCCGCACTCTAGACCGTGCTCTACCAACTGAGCTAACCAGTGAACCCCCGACCTCCCGCACTCTAGACCGTGCTCTACCAACTGTTTATACCAAGACAACTAAAATCACATCAAGTAGCTGTAATGTATGTACAGAGCTCCCTTGTACATGTACCCGCCATCTCCTGTAAGTGTTTATTTAGTTATTTGTCCTGAACTTCCACAAGCCTTACGGTTTCTCGTTTAGGCTTCCTCGTCACTGTTTTTCATCACAATTTATATTAATAATACTGTTTCTGTTATTGTACATTGTGGCAAAAAATAATAAAATACTTAGATACTAAGTGGGTTTTATCAATTAGCTGATATAAGAGTACGTTGGATATAGCTGACAAGAGTACTCTAAACGTTGTTGGATAGTTTTAAAGTAAAGTTGTTGATTAAATCAAAGTTATTTGAGCTTTGTTTGAGGGTCACAGTAGGAGAGACCGGTGACGTAGCAGACTGCCGAACAGATTCAAAGGGGTTGGAGAATAAAACGCAATCATTCTACCATCAATAGATCACAACTGACTAGTTTCCCTCCCTCTTTATTGCGCGGTATTCCAACGAGTAACTCAGAATCGGACAGATCAATTCTGATGCCAAAAGAAAGTTATTGTTGGACTATATGGTGAGTGAGAAAGTTCCCGTTACTCCTCACAGAACTGATCCGGTCTGAATCTGTTTCTCGTGTTCCGTCAGACGTTTTTGCGCAGGCTCACCCTGCCATTAATAGTATTACAACATTGTTCCGTTCGATAATGTTATTTTAATCTTCAGCATTAGGTTTCGATCTAAATATGGACGCTCGTGGCGGAGGTGAAGTAATACAGTTCGCTTTCAAGTTTTTCCGGTTCGTTTTGTCAGTCCATCTAAATATTTCGGTTTCTGAATCGGAATCTAAGATAAAGAGTTTCCTGATCGATATTTCATTCTACTCCATCATGACGGAACACAGCTCAGTTTCTTTTCACAACCCGGAACTATGTACCGGACTGCCCGGAACTGAGCAATTAACGGGTGGGGCAACAGCCAAGACTGCGGAAGTGGACCTAAAGTAGGGTAATTAAACCCATATATACCGTAAAATCCCGATTATAAGCCACCCTACCGGTGATCATCAGTCTGATAAAATAAAATCTCTTCCGGTTATAAGCCTCCTCCTTCCCCACGGATTCTTATAGCTCAGTATGTTTTATGCTTTCATACAAGTAAAGCGAAATGCGTTAGTGTTCATGATAGTGAAAAGACTACTAAGTCAGGTCAAAGTTTTCTTTTAACGCAATTCAGAACGTTTGTGCCAGCCTGGTTATAAGCCCAATGGTTATAAGCGGGATTTTACGTTATATGGAACCAGGAGTCCATAACATGATGGAACTACTAAAAAGGTTACTCCTCAACTATGGCCTTTTTTGCAGAATTTATGGGCATGCAAGGGCCGAGTAAAGATTCCGACTCTAAAGGCGAACTTCAAATTAACAGGCGACGTATCACAGATTATCTGTCCCCCCAAAGGGCTCCTCAGTGACGTTAACCTAATTAAGAAAATTTAACCTAATTTATAAACATTCGACCAGTATAATGGAATAACCGATGAATCCAGTACGATATGTTGGATCAAATGATTATTGATAATCATGAATTTAAAGCCAAATGAATTTTCTGACCAGTACAAATGACACGTTTAAAAAATGCCAACGTATATAGTAAGACTGTATGCCATCTACTGAAATGGCTTCAGTTTTAAAAGGTGGTTAACCACACTTCACTGGTTAGCTCTAGGCTTAGATAAATTCTGCCAGCAGAATTTCGAACATTATACATCACTTGCGGCAGTGAGCATTCTGCCGGCAGAATACTCGATTTTCGAGCAGAATTTGAGCAGAATACAGGGAAAATCTGTAATAAAACAAGTTATATAATAAATCGAATAATGATAATAAAAACAAATTTAAAACCAGACAAAAAATACTAAGCATTGTGATTCGCACTAAAAATAACTCAAAATTATTAAAAACGCCCACAGATCACTACTCTGCAGTCAGCGGCACTACTCTGTGGAGACTGGCGAGGTAGCAGTACCGTCGGCGGCATTACCCAAAAATACATATTTCAACATGGCGGACCAAATACTAAATACCACGAGCAGAATACGAGCAGAATGCCTATGTCCGAGCAGAATTTCGAACAGAATACGCGATGCTCCAATCTTTCTAAAACAGCGTTTTGAAAGATAGCTTGCCATCCAGCATTCACGGCAACGCCTTTCCCATGAGAATCACGAGCTCAATTCATTCGTTAACGAAGTATCATATCAGTACGTGGCTGGTTCCTGCACTGAAAAGACCTATTGCGGGACGTTTAAGCCGTTGGCTTTGTCTCCTTACTCTTCTAATCTAAACTAATCTGTCCTTTAGTAGTGGCTGTGTACCAGACCAATTCAAAATAGCCAACGTTATCCCAGTCCACAAAAGAGACTCAGTTACATGCATGAATAACTACCGACCCATCTCATTGCTTTCCATTTTTAATAAAATACTGGAAAAGCTGATGTATAAGCGATTAAGTACCTTTATTGATAAACATATATAATATTATCTATGATAGGCAATTTGGTTTTCGAGAAGGGTATTCTACTATGCATGCAACTCTGTCAATTGCAGACAAAATCCAAAGAGCAATAGAAGATGGCCAGTACTCATGTGGGATTTTCCTAGACTTATCAAAAGCATTTGACACAGTTAATCATAGC
This sequence comes from Actinernus sp. WN-2022, assembly GCA_030867875.1. Taxonomy (NCBI): domain Eukaryota; kingdom Metazoa; phylum Cnidaria; class Anthozoa; order Actiniaria; family Actinernidae; genus Actinernus; species Actinernus sp. WN-2022. Next base: position 32,243,323 of record JAOWCC010001751.1, on the reverse strand, counting down.
ATTTTGATCTCTAAATTAAGCCACTATGGAATTCGTGGCATAGCAAAGACTGGTTTGTTTCCTATCTAGAAAACAGAAGGCAACGTGTTTCAATAGGTACTTCTAAATCTGATGATCTTACTGTTCCTCATGGTGTCCCACATAGGTCAGTACTGGGCCCACTTCTATTTCTCCTGTATATTAATGACTTTAGCAACTGCTGCTCTTTATTTGATTTCCACATCTTTGCAGACGATACTGTTCTGTTCTGATAGTAGTCTGCTTGTACTAGAATCTCTTATTAATGTAAATTTAAGGCATGTCTCAAACTGGCTCATTGCAAATAAGCTCTCCCTAAATCTTGATAAAACTAATTTTATTATTTTTCATCCTCGCCAAAAATGCAACTATGCACTTAGACTCCAAATCAATGATAAACAGATAAAACAAGAAAAATGCATCAAATTTCTTGGTTTTTTTATTGAATCTTATCTTAGGTGGAAATACCATGTTCAGCACATTACTAAGAAAATCAAACGATGCGTTGGCATGCTTTCAAAGATTCGACATTTTGTAACCGGCTTCTTTAATTTTAACTCAACTATACTATACCTTAATTTATCCATACTTATCTTATGCTGTAACAACCTGGGGAAATACTTATTCAACTACCCTTAAACCTCTTAGTATCCTTCAAAAAAAGGCAGTCAGAATAATAACCTTCTCTGATTATAGAGCTCACTCAAGTCCACTGTACTGTTTCATCGTCTGGGTCTACTCAAATTTATTGATATAATTTACGTAAATAACGCTCTATTTATGCATGATTTCCAGGCAAATGCCTTACCATCTGTTTTTCATGACTTCTTTACATGCTTAAATAGGGTACACCAACATAATACTACTGACTAGCCTGCAAAAAATGATATTACATCTTTTTAAATAAGAACCAATTATGGCAAATTTAACATTCGTTTTCTAGGCGCTAAAATATGGAACTCAATTCAAGAAGACTTTAAATCAAAGAGACGTAATCAATTCAAGAAACTCCTAATAGATTCTATCCTGAATAGCTATTTAGATATCTGATGCACTTTTCTTTTTTATGCCCTTTTTGTATTTTGTATTTTTGTATTTTTTGACCTTTGTATTGTATTATATTGCATTTTCTTTTTCTTTCAATTACTATATTAAACATGATTAAATGCTGCATGTGCTAGCTACTTAGCTCGACTAGCTTTCAGCTATTTCTAAGTAGCTGTGCTCCTCATTTCTAGAGTATAAATTACAGTAATATTCTTAGCATGTAAATTTAAGAGGTCACGAATAAATTGTTGTTCTTGTTATCTATACGAGAGGGACGTTAGAGAACCTGTTGTGTTATTTCGAGGGGATTATTAGGGGATTGTCCGGTTCCTGGCACAACAGTCTGGTATTCTGAGGTACTAACAAGCACTCATGATTGTAAACTGCACGGCAGCACATTGCGCCACAATAGCATTCAGTGTCACAAAAATAATCTTGTGAGGCGCATTTAAATATATCCATATACATGTGCATATAGAACTTGTGTTATATAAATCAATACCTATACCTTACATTTGAATACTTACACATTAATGTTTATATAATAACTTGAAATTAATGCAACGGACATTAGCAATCGAGCTCACTGTTCTGGAAAGGCAGGAGATGTTAGAGCATCTAGTACCCGTCAAACCAGTAAGTGACGCATTAGTTTTATGCTGCCTCACTCGACGTGACCTGTATATATATTTAGGCAAGCCTAAAAGCGGAGCGTCCAATTATCTGGACTGAGGTAACGATCCGAATAAAACGGTACATTATGTAAAGAAAGCAAAGATAAAAACATCAAAATAACTGGTAGAATCAAATAATTGGGCGGCCTGGTTTCAACAGTGGAAAACCGGAAGTCAGGCTCTTGCTTACCAGTTCGAAGCCCCGAGTTCAAGTCTCAGTATCAGCATCGTATCTTTTTTTTTCTTGTTTTGTAGAAGATTGAATTCTTTTGGGAGGATTAAGAGGGATGGACGAAACAAAATCCGATGATTTGCATTACCGTATACATCTTGATGACGTCACAATTACGTCATGTATCCATTTATCATAGGTTTTCCAATGTTTTCAGTTACCTTTAAAATCAGTAAATTATATATTTTTGAATTCCCATCATCTTGACAACAAAGAAATCGAAAATCCGAGGGAGAAAAGTTATTAAATGTTAAATTTGGTAATTTTCCCGCCAAAATTTGGCGAGAAATATTCAACTTAAAACCATTTACAAAATAACTTCTTCATTCATCTTTTAGAGTTTAGAATAGGTGTTCATGGAAATCTAGCAACTTCAAGAATACATCTGTACCCACAATCGTATGTTTTTAGAATTTTTAATTTTTGAGAGGGATTACTTTAAAATTCACCGTGAACAAGAGTATACGTCATTATGACGTCATATATTTTTGAAAACGTCTCTTAGAAAATAGATATGAGTATTTTTCGGGTTTTAACGAAGAAATGTACTTATTGTACACTGAATAGGCTCAATATGGTCTTTTTATATTTCTTCAATGTAGAAAGCATAATTTAAGTCAGACCCATGACGTCACAGGAAACTTAAGTTTTTAATAACTCTGCAAATATTTATCGTAGAGACTTCAAAATTGCGGCATTCAAAAAAAATATTTGTTGTTGTGATAACATGCTTTGTTGCAAACATATACGTAACGAAGAATTTGACCTTAAAAGGAGTCGTTCATCACGACGTCACAGCAACGTCAATATACAAACCCGATTGAACTTGAAGACGTAATCTCATATTAATATTAACCTACCAAAATTTAGTTAAATTTGAGGTCGAATTCAATTTTTGTTGCTAGTTTATACATTTTTGGCACGCTCATCGTGAGCGATTTCAGGGTCATTTATGCCCACCGTGTATGGATTCAATATTTAATGTTCACTGAATATTAATTATTCAAAATTCATTTCCTGTAACCAAGAACCAAGCTTGTCGCTTCAGAATCTAACACATGAGGATAAGTTGGAGTTACTGAATGGAGTTTTTACGGAGGAGTCGATGAAATGCGTTAGAGCTGATTTTGTGCTGAGTAATTTAATTTCAGTTTTTGTTTGCGTGTTTCGCACAGCCGTTTATCTACGGTATAAAGCTTCGTACCTGTCTTAGAATTGTTCTTCATCTTCGGTGCATGACTTGTGTACGTGCTTGCAAAAGCATGCATGTGGCTTGATGGCTGATATCGAATTGATTAAGTTGACGTCAACTCATTGAGTATGGTTTCAACATGACAAAAATATATCATTATATGGTCAAAACATAATAGAGCTACAGCGGCATGTTTCGCCAAGTTCAAAAACGTTGTCAAATCACAGGCTAAACATCCTCTCATTTTGTGTATTTGTCACTGATGTGAATCCATTTGTTGATTTAACGCGCGCTCATAACACAGCTCGGGCTTCCTGTGGCTCAGGTTTTGTTTACATAATTATCCATAGCTCGGGCTTCCTGTGGCTCATCTCGTTAACTACATAAAACTATACAAGGCAGGCAACTAAATTCATAGCCGCCAAGCGAGGCGCGCGAGAATTTTTCCGAAAAACGAAAACTTCCTGGTTCTTGCTCACTCTCTGACATTCAAAATGTTGAAGAACAGTAAATGAGTTTTTGGTGGTAATTCAAGGCGATATCGAGTGGTACACACTCGCAAAAGCTTTCTAGAAACCGTCCAACTGGTCCAGATTTTCGGCGATTTTTTTCCTCCCTATGATCGGGACAGATATATGGGGCCCAGATATGAGCACAGGCAGCCCACCCGCGCGTGGGCTCCCTGTGGCAGTGGGAATCCTGTGACGTCATCGTATGTTTTCATCGGTTTTCTGTAAAATGACCGAAACAGTTCGCTAAATGGCTCGAAAAATCCTCATATTTGGTCGAATGATCCCCAAATACCTTGAAACTCGTAGTGAAATAAACTATTTACGCTTTGATGTGTCTAATGTGCTTTTTTGGACGATATGAGGAAGTTTCAGGCGTTTGTTTCTCGATGTTTTGAAGCGCTCGCTTCAGCTACTAAAACAATTGTTGATTTTTTTCGGTTTACCTCGGTGTAAGAACCATTCCCTAGAGACCATGCCCTCGCGCGCTCGGTGAGTTGTCATATTACAATTATAGTGTAGTGAATACTATAATTTATGCACCTACTCATCATTAATGGATATAAATACGTGAGGAAAAAAACAATTGCGAATTCACTCGTGGTCTAGCGGTTAGAGTTATGCGGGTATCAGCGGCTTGCCCGAGGGGCCGACCCCCGGTCAACCCACGGGCATCACAGGGGATTTGTAGCAAAAACACGCCACGGGAACAGGGGCATTAGAGCGCTTTCGCGTTTCAGGCAAACCATTGCGGGACTTACCCCACGGGATTTGCATAGAGCCTGCTGTCAAGAATTTCAGCGGTAGTTTATCGTAGGAGTGCTCGCTCGTGCGAAGCGGAAGCTGTTGTCCATTTGTTTGTTATCGGCTGTCATAAAGAGCGACTGGAAAATTAAGCGATAGTGTTATCCTTTTTAAGTTCTCATTTTCTGGCTCTCTCAGGGTTAAAAATAACGGCCGGTCATTGGACAATGTCCGGCCAGATTTGAAACTTGTCCGGTCAAATATTTGCCTTGCCGGTCATTTTGACCGGCCAATGTTACTACAGTTTCAACCAAATACAGATCTTGACCAGTGACTGACCGGCCATTATTGTTTCCCCTCTCTCCGTCATGGGGGAACTACTGCAGAGAACGAACGGTAAATAATGGAGAAGTACAAATGTAATCTCGTACCCATATCCCACCCCATCTGGGTAAGAGATCAGGTTAGGGCTTTACGGCAACTGACCGTTAGTTTAACTTTTTAACGGCAACCATTAAAATGTAGTTATCCGTTAGTTTCTTACTGCAGCCGTCTTAGTTCTCCTTTAGGAGCCCTCCTTTAGTAGAGAGATGAAAACCATGTTTCACAAACATTAGTTTGTCAGCTCACCATTTACCGTCTGTTTGTGAAGTCATCTTTTCATATTTGCCATTTGTGGAAGAAAAACTGAATACGCGATGCTTAATCTCTCTAGTCATAGTAAAGAAGGTTCGTGACTCGACTCACACTTTATAACTTCAACCTCTTCGAAAAGCTTTTAAAACATAAAATAACCGCATCTATAGACACATGCTTATTTCGTAGAGTCGAGGCCATACTGTCGAAAAACACTCATTTATGTTTTGATCGAATACTTGCATTTTGTGACCAACTACTAAATTAGCACCGCGAAGATTTCATTTCGGTGTTGTAACAATTAACAGCACACGAACAGGATGCACAGCTACAGATTTATCGTGTTTCATACATGGAATTAACAATCACTTGATTGAGATTGAATACTGTTCTTGAAGATAGGAAGTGTTCAAATAAGAAAGGCTACAACGTATTCCGGTGTACCAGCGATTTCGCCCCCCCGTGAATTCGCCCCCCGGGGGGCGAAATCGCTAGTGAATTCGACCCCCCTTCCTCGCCCCCCTCTAGCGATTTCGCCCCCCCTCCCCTTCAACCTTTTAAAAGGTTATGAATACATGTTTTCCTTATTATTACTACTGTACTGTATTGGACGTGGAGAATAGTACGCAAAAAGCTATCAGTAATGTGTATAAAGGCATGTAATTCAATTTTATTTTAAAATTCACGCTTCACTTTTCTTCGACAAAATTCGTTACGGTAAACGTAAAGCTACGGTAAACGCTGAACTTTTCATTCGCGCGAGCAGTGCAACAAGGATTTTGCAATCTTCGTCAATCTTCGAATGATTAGTTGTTAGTATTTCTTGCCTGAAGCCAACATGTAGATGATGTAGTTATTGTGGACACTTAAAGGTTTTGACAACCCGTAAATCCGCCTACTTTGAAAAGTGTTACCGACTCGCGTGAAAACGTCCTGAATAAAAGCAGCAATGAACTAATTAGGATCTAAATTAAAACTTACTTTAGCTTGTAGCGAGTGGACTCATATTTGGAAACAACTGCCAAATAGTCTGATGATTTTTTCATTCATGAAAACCATAATGAAGTTGTCGTAATTATCGTGCTATGTAAGATTTTGATAACCCGTTAATGCTTGCGTCGATCCATATATTTTGAAAGAACTTTGAAGGAGCGTTACCCTCAAGCATGTTAAGGCATGGTTTTTGAACTGTTCTGATAAAACATTCAAAATTCGTTATTTTTGTTGTTTATGTATGAAATACCCTATAACTTTGGAATAATACGGTAATCGTGTGTCTTAACATTTAAGTATCGGTATTTTGGTGTTTTGAACGTCACGTGACCTTAAGGCTGATAAAACAAAGAAATCCAAATGGGGTGGCGGAAGTTATTGTTTTCTTTCTGATTTTCGATTCGAAATGTTAAGCGTGTTATGGGAAATGAGACTGTGTCCGGAATGGTTGACTTTTTATCACTGAAGAGGATATAAATGGCGAAAAATGGTTCCAAGAATAGGTCACGTGACCTGTTTTCTATATTTTCGCCTTAACAGTCTATCAGGGTCAACCATTCCGGACTGATCTTTAAAGTCAACCACAAGTGTAATCAGATAAACACAAAATCGTTACTTGAAATATAAAATGCACCACCCCGTTTTTAGTTTAAATTTCAACTTTTTGTGATCACGTGGTTGGTCACGTGATAGACATTTTACCAAAATTTTATATTAGGACGATTAAAAACGCTGAGATTAGTTATAACCACCATTGTTCTAGGATTTGAGCAAATTCAAATGGTTCTATTCAAGAAAATAGCTGTAGCCTCGTTTTCATGTTCAATCCATGCCTTAACATGCTTGAGCCGACTCGCGTGCTTTGTTCTTTGTCAATTGAGCTAACGGCGCTTGTTAATTCGGTAATTAGATCAGTTCTAACTAGGAAAACCTTTCTGGATAAACAGCTTATTAACTAATGAGAAGATAAAACGGCGGTAAGTTTTGCAGTACAGTTCCAGCAGTACAATTAATTCAAATCCGGGAAGAATTTGGAATGACTTTCCGAAGAAAAGGAGTGTTACCGACTCGCGTATTTTTGTAGTCAGTAGTAGTAGGGGTCTTACACTTCATTTTATTTTAAAAATGCTTTAGATTTATAAAAGAAAACACTTTTTATTCAGTGCGTTGACATCTACTGCCTCTATTTTCTGAGGCGGGGCGATTTCAATAAGAATTACGAGTACAATTCACTAGCGATTGAATTCACTGAAGGGGGGCGAATTCACTAGCGATCTCGCCCCGGGGAGGGCGAATTCACTAGCGATCTCGCCCCGGGGGGGCGAATTCACTAGCGATTTCGCCCCGGGGGGGCGAATTCACTGGGGGGGCGAAATCGCTGTGACACCGGCATTCATCCGGCATTCACTGACAAGTTTTTAGACGCCTATGAAAGCTGCTTTGAAAAAGGAGTCGTAAACTACATGGTGTATTTTACGACTCCATTGTTGACTGAGAGGAGTCGTAAACTACATTTGTACACCTGACCCCTTTAGTTATTAACGGCAGTCATTACTTCGCCTTTAGTTTCGCTTATAGTGGTCCTTCGTAACAGCAGCCTCCGTTAGTTTCTTACAGTTCGATCCACTTCTTATTGACAGCCGTTACTGAGTTAAGTTCTGCATGGAACTGCACCGTTAGTTCTCTGTTGGCTAGGTTATTATGGTGCAACTTGACACTACAGTATATCCTCAAGAACAGCTAGTAAGGTAGAGAACAGTCAGATGATACAGAATCACTGAAGAACACTGAATCGCTTATGATGCAGAATCGCTGAAATCGTAGGATTTCACTGATCAATGCACGTCATACTGTTTCAAGTCTGGCCTGTTTCTGCCCACTAATAATGATCCCTTATTTCCATACAAGTTTGTTAACGTTTTTTGTTCTCTGACGTGTAAAGATCTGTTGATGGATAGTTGATGTTGATGTGGTTTCTGTAAAACAGATACAATGATTCCTCCAATAAATTGTATTGGATCAAGTTCTTAAATGGAACGCGTCAGTTTTAGGAACTGACTGGACTAGTTCTCAAAACTGACATGCACGTTCCACTGATTTAAGAACTAGCCGATACGTTGACAATTTGATGAGTTTCAATTATGAATTCTAATTATTAACATCTCAACTGTATTATGTGGAGAAATAAACATTTGGAAGACGTTTCTGTCAGAATGCCAAGGGCACCCAACGAAGTTTTTGGTTAAAAAGTTGTTCGGGAGAGTAAGTTAGCCTAAAACTTTCGGATTTGAAAAAAATGTCCCTAGAAAATTGTTTTCTGAAATACTGGCTACAAAATTTGTTTTCAATCCCTAGAAAATTATAGAAGAAAAGGGAGACTAAAAGGTTTCCCCTAAAATATTATTGTCCCAATTCGTCTGATCAATAGAGTCAGAACAACACATTTTCATTCCCTAAGAATTGCCTAAAGGAAAAACAAATCCCTAAAAAATTCGTACCTCCACAAAACTTTGCAACATGAAGTTACTAGTACTTGGGCTAGAAAATTCTTGTTTCTGTTCTAGACTACTAACAAATTCGTAGGCCGGGAATATTTTGCCATAGCATTTTCGGTTGACGCGATTTCCACCTAGAAAATCCGAACAGCTAATAGCTTTCTAGAATACGTCAAAAGACATAGTAGGCGCCTTAAAATGGCTAGATAAGCTGCAGAAAACTGGTTTCAAACAAGTTTCAAAAAGTACTCGTTGGGTGCCCTTGAGAATGCTTAAATTACCCACTGCCCCACGAGTGGGGCATTTGTTACACATTCTTTGCCTCACCCCAGGGGCGTTAACGTGGCTTTGTCAGGGCTGTAATGCCCCTGGGTCTCCGGGGGTCGACCCATCAGGATGGCCGCTGATAAAAGAGGCTAAATACAGGAAAGGCTCACTTAATTAATTCATGGAATGACCATATAAACTAACTAAAATTAGCAGTGGTTTTAAAATGTACAAATTTGACCGCGATTGAGCGACGATGGTTGTTTAGTGAAGTGGTTGCGACGTTTGCCATATAAGTAGGAGGAGTGGGGTTCGAGTTCCAGTAAATCGCTCAATATTTTTTTACCTCAACATTTTCTTGAGAAGTTTTTCTTCATAACCCTAGCTCTAGGTAGGTAAGATCTTGTTGACTGACCGGTTAGGGTTTTTTTATGGTTCAGGGTAGGATTTTAGTTAGTTTATATTGTCGTTTCATGAATTAATTAAGTGAGCGATTCCTGTATTTAGGGCTCGTGCCGCTGATACCCGCAGACAATGCATATTTCTAAATATCCCTCCCATCAGGGAAAATTAGTGGTTTAAATGTGCCTCGGAAAACAAAAGAATCCGAGGCTACCATGGTATAATCATAGTTAACAAAGGGAGTTTTGTGACGTGTGGAGTCTTACGAAACCCACGTGACGACGCCCAACCAATCAGAGCGCATTTCCCATCCGCGGGACGTCCCGCTGTCTCGGGACTAAGTTACCAGCATCTGCGGGTTTTCAAATAGCGGTTTTTGATACCACAAATATGCGGTTTACGAGGGCTAAAATGTAAAATTTTGGAATTCCACCCCAAAATAAACGTAGACAGATATTCGGTACGTCCTTTTGTGGAGTTTGGCGACGTTTGAAATGATGTTAGAGTGTGTTTTTGCCCTTCGAGTGATTTGATGTGCTCAACGGACTGTGCAGCCTTGTCATTTCATTATAGAGAGAGATCTCAAAAATCAAACTCTCTAAAACCGATCCAAAATAGCCCAAAATAGCAGAGAATACCCAAGGACATAAGGAAAGGACACTCGAGGTACATTTATTGCAAAATGTTATTTCATTACCTTTATTTTTAAAGGTAGAAATCAACACATACAAACTCTATTATAGTGAGATGACAAAGAAAATTTCTGGAGAAAACGGTGGCTCTAGCGCGCTATCACGCAATCGGTAAGATTTGTAAGAGCCACAAATCGTGAGCTTGGGCTGTCTGTGGTTTACCACGCAATGGGTTCCTGGCGCATGCATCAAAGTGGGATTTTATTGATTTTTGCCATATCATAAAAACCTTATTGACCAAGCTTGTTCGGTCAAGATTGGGGAATATTGGCCTCGTTCATTTTTTGCGTTTTTATGGACCTCGACTTCGTCTCGGTCCATAAACACACAAAAAATGAACTTGGCCAATAACCCCCCATCTTGACCTCACGCTTGGTCAATAACCTCTATATACTGTCGAATGATCTCCCGTATAGAGTCCCCAGCGAAGAAATGGCAGCTGACATCTCGAAGAATCGCGGAAAGTTTGTTTACAAAAAAATATATTTTGCACGACCCCTAAACTCTCGTGTTGTGGACACTTTGTTATGATACGAACATTGACATTGTTTTGTTATATTAGTTGATTTAATATTTGATTAGCGACGTGATTTATTAATGATTAACGTAGCTCCAAGTTAATAATATATGTAAGGATCGGATGACGGCGTCCACGCCAGATCACGAGATAATAAGTACAGTCAACGAAAACCCATAAATCGTCGCAATCACCGGAGATCCACCCTTCAGGTACACAAAGTTGATTTCTAATATATCATAGAACACTAGTATTGTAATTGCATTTAGTGAGTCAGCAATATGGCCTATTTTAGCGAGTTTCGAAATGTAAGCCTTGTAATTTCACAAATATGATTGGAATGCAATAATTAATGTAATGTTATGACCGAATTTCAGAACTTATTCCAAATAAATTAAAAGAAAATCTCCGTGGCTGGTTCGCCCAAAGTCTCTCCCAAAGTGTTCGCACCATCTCGTACTATGATTTCAGACCAAATTTCACTCCACTCTACTACAAGAGGGTCTGAATGTCAGTTGTCAGTTTGTCAGTTTAATAGCCCTAGTTAATCATTACTAGAAAACAATTACAATGTTTGAACCAGAAAAACAAATTTGTCAGTTGTGAGTTATTTTTCGGTTGTCAATTGTCAGTAAAAAAATCGTCATTTGTCAGTTATTTTTAAGGCCGTTTGTCAGTAGTCAGTTAATCCCATTCAGAATTTGTCAGTTATTTTTTGGTTGTCAATTGTCAGTAAAAAAATGGTCATTTGTCAGTTATTTTTAAAGCCGTTTGTCAGTAGCCAGTTAACCCCATTCAGGGGCACCCATCGGCCACTTTCGGCTAAATATCTGTTCGGATGAAAAAGGTTATCTATACTTTTCTGTAATTGGAAAACGTAGCTAGGCTACAATTTTCGGAATTTTCTTAAATTTGCGAGTACAGATATTTTGGGCTACAATTTTCGGAACATCGGCGGAATAAAGAAAAAAATGAATATGCTCGCCTAAAATCTTCGTAAAAATCGGTAAAATTCTACGCTTTTCGATTTCTCGAATATCGCAAAACATCAAAACATTTTCAGGTCACATGTTAGTGAATGCGGAGTATTTCGAAACACTGCTTGGTTAACACTTGAGATTTTCGGATGCAGTTTTTACCCCTGTCAGATTTGACAACCAATTTACAGTCCCTAGAAGTTTCGGTGTAATCAGTGAAAGCTAAGATTCTAAGAAAAAGATTGCCTACAATTTTCTGTCGCTGATCGACAAAATGTCAGAATCTTATGTATTCGTCAAGGCCTCTGGCACACCTAAGAATTTCGGAATGACAATTCAATGAAAGCGCCCTAAAATATTCGAGACTGTCTAAGTTCCCCTAGGTTCACCGAACAGATAACATTTTATCAGCGTAGTTTGAAATTCATTTAGTTAGCGTTAAAAGTGCTTTAGAAGTAATATAATGGTATATTTAAAAAGCATTTTAGCGAAAACTATCGTTGGGTGCCCCTTCCCATTCAGACTCCTACAAGAGACCATGGTCTCTTGTCTACTAGTATTACTATCAATAAATTCAGCACAAATACAGTTTATCACATCGCAAAAAAATATTTAACTAGCAAATTACCTTGTTTATAGTGAGCTTGCTCGTTCCAAGAATGCCAGGATCTTTGAAATTTCTAGTCAAGAGTGTGAAGAAGAAGTTCCACTTTCTCCCGATTTGAACTCCGAAAGACCGAAGTCGATAAGTCGAAGGCAAAGAAAACATTGTACAGCGTTTATAAGTGTATTCAAGCGACTCAGAAGTCTCACTGGTCTCTTGCATTTTTACCAGCCTTAGAGTTCCTCCCTTTTTGCTTGTATTTTTACGGTTCAATTAAGTAGCCGATTTGTACTTTAATTAGTAGTCTAACGGATTGCTTCCAAATATATGAGTATTTGAACACATTTTGCAACGGTTTTCTAGCTAACCCTCAGTCCCTCACTCAGTTTGTTCAAACGTTAACTCCGTTCGCACAAAAGGCGCTAGGCGCGAAAAACTTTTGACGCGCGCATTACCAAATTCCGGCCTCGACAAAACTTGTTTTATGAGAGCTAGTTTGCATTTATTTTTGCATCCGAGATCTACTCATCAGTGTCCTCCTGAATCTCGCCCGAGAATCGTTTGTCTCGGACGAACGTCTGGAGCGCTTTCTGCACTTAACGGCGCTGTGCAATGTTTAGCAGGCTTCGACCACAGGCTTACCATCCTCAAAATTGGTTTTGGGCTTCCTGTGGCTTCGTCAGTTCGGATTTTCCCCGGATTTTGCCTTGTTTACCTCAAATTTGCCGGATGAAATTATAGCGTTAATTCTAAATTTGAATTTTTAAAACTTGTATCAAAATAAACTTTACTTATTATATTTACCAGTTTTGTGTGTCTTCTTGTCGTCCGATACATTTTAAAGATGCTACAGGTTACGTAGGTCCTTCATGTAGATCAATATTAATCTACATGAAGGACGTACTCGACCGTAACCTGTAGCATCTTTAAAATGTTTTAGGTTTAATAGGTTTGATTGGCTTCCTGGAAGCAGAACCGTTTTCAAGTGTTATGTAGTTTATTTGCAGGAACACATGTTATGACTGCATTTTTTTAATAAATAACGCAATCACATATTACTCCTCTTGCGATCCCTTTTAATTAAATTTTACTGGCTATGTGTAATATTGCATAGCGATTTCTTTTCGATCAAAAGAACATTTACGTCAGGCTCATTTATGTTGTAATTACCGACGAAGAACTCCGTAATGAACCGTAGTTTCTGTCTGAGCTACTAAAGTAAACCGACGACCGGCATTGAATTCTTGCTTTAGAGTCTCTCTCGACAGATTAATTTGTCACCTTGTAGCACATAAAAACCAAAAGGTGACAATTTAAAGGATGTTTTTTTTCTCTCTCGGGAGGAACGAACCAGAGGAGACGGCTGAAATTCAGGCTAGACACCCGCCTAAAGTAAAGTATTTGAGCTATGTCAGCTCCCCTGCTGATGTTCGTCGGGTGAATCGACCAACATCAGTAGGGTGCCATCTTTTCAGAACCGTATGAAGTCGTCATGCATGGCGCGAAAATATTTTGCCGCCAGAGATTGTTGTCGCGTGATTGCGCACTTGCTTCAGCTCAACTGCTTCCGGTTACTAAAAATAGATTTTAATAGACATTGCACGCGTATTGGAGATTTCCTCACTATCTTACTTATCCTCTCTTGTTCAAATCTATTACAATGTTTTTCACATTTACGCGACCTGCCGTGGAGTATTGTCTGCCATCAATCGCACGTGCCTTTGAGCTCTGACCTCGATTAACATTGGATGAAATGTGAGTCGAGAGGAGATAGTTTGTACATTTTGCAGCATTTGAATGGTTCAGACTACAAAGCAGCCAATCGGCGTCACGCTGCCGGGTTGAGTGACGGGTCGTGTCACTGAAAAAGCTGGACCTCTTTCATGCATGGGATGGAAATTAGAGTTTGCAACAAAATTTCCAAGGCATTTCCAACATACTTCCAGCCGTTGGAAGTGTGCAAACCCATGCATGGAAATTCAAACTCCACCTATCTTCTGGAGCCTTTAAGGAACCCCTCGACATCAGCCTCAATGGAAACACGATAGCCTTCTCTGTGATAGGCACTAAACATGCTTGGTGTGAAAAGCTGATTGACAGTTGAATGGTGCGGGAAGCCATTGCAGAGCTTCTTGGACAGCCAGCGGGAGACCTTGTTGCTACAGTGACAACACTCGCAGCAGCAGAACGTGAGCCTATCCACCTCTTCGGCCTTCAGCAAGGGTCCCGTACCCCACTTCTGAGGGTCGAGCGCGATCTCAGTGTCGCGTGTGTACTCTCCCCACGTCATATCTTTTCCATTCGGGAACGCAACTCCTTTATCCGGATGTCTTGGTGCAAGCAGAAGTATCTCGCCTTGTCCTGCCGGCTTATACCCCTCTTCAGTCTTGTCAAAGTACTTAACCACGAATCGATAACTCCTCGTGTGCTTTTCGGCAGGGGTCGCTATGTACCTTTTATAGATTTCTCCAATGACGTCACGGTTGTCGTAACCAAGGAACTCACAATAGAAGTACTCTCGCGCCAACTGCATAGATTTTAACACCTGCTTGGCGTAGTCGTTGTCATTCCTCATATAGCTACCGTCAACAACCACGATTTTTTTCATGCGCCGCTTGAAGAGAGCCAAGAGCCCGTATTTTTCCACTCGCCCCAGGTCACTCAGATTTATCAGGGCGGGTGGCATGGGTCCCACGTTGTTGATCTTCATGAATTCTCGCATAAACCTCACGTGATAAAGGTGTACATGGCACCATCTGATGAAAAATAAAAGTATTAACAAAGGTATAACAAATTGAGATGGAGTACTCCGCCATAATAAGCCTTTGAACAGCTTCCGTGTGTAATGCGAGTGTTAAGGTAGCGAAGTTCACTTTTACCTGGCGATCCTTTCTCCAAACCAACCCTTTTCAGAGCCTGTAGGCATCACAGCAATAGCTCCAAATATGACAATGTAGGATATGAATACAATCATAACAACCTGCTCGATACAACTGGGTTCATAGCTCAGATCAGCCAGCCATACCACAGCCAGGAGGATTACAGGTGCGCCAGCAATGCTTTGTAGGATAAAAGGTAGGATCTGAAACCAAAATTAATGGTGATTAGAATAATCTTTGTCGCATATTTTCAGTTTTCAAGTCTTTGTTTATTGATTTATTACGTAGAATTACATGAAATGGAACTGAAGAAAGTGAAGAATTATCAATAGCGATACTTATGAGAAGTTTCTATCGTACGACCTCCTTATAAGGAAGTACAATAGGCCGCCATATGTACGTGTAGAGGGTCACGGAAGTACGTGAGGGAGGTCACTGATGTACGCACAGGAGACTCTTCCCAGCTTTCGATTGACCGTGAGTTTTCCAAAATGGCGTAGGAAACCGGGCATGAATCTTTTCTAGTCCCACTCGTTTAATCAACCATTTGGAAACTTTCAGCCTCACAAACTAAGTAGAGACTTATTCCCTTTTACCGAAACTTCACATGCACTAACACTAAACCCTAACCCGTAACATAAACCTAACCCTAACCGTCAGTCAACAAGTTCCCAGGTAAACGACGAGGTCTCACGTACCTAGAGCTAGGCTTCACAGGTAGACGAGTTCTCACTGGCGTAGAGCTCGAGGCAAATGAGGCAAATGAGCCAAATGAGGCAAATGAGGCAAATGACGAGTTTTAACCAAAATATAGAGGGAAAAAAAATCAAAAATTGAGAAAAAAAATCGTTCTGGGCTTCGAACCCGAGTCCTCAGATTGTAGACCAAGTGCGGTAACCACAAGCAAGTGCGGTAACCACAACCAAGTGCGGTTGTGACCAATACGTAACACTACCCGCAAACTTCGAGTCTCCTGTGCGTACATCAGTGACCTCCCTCGTGTACTTCAGTGACCCTCTTACACGTACATCCTTATAAGGAAGTCGTACGACAGATATTCTTGATACTTATTGCACGCCATCCATTGTCATTAATGTGCCAATCAGAGATCCATTGGTTCCTGACACAAAGCGGCCTTTGGTTGGACATTGGCATAACAATTTTAATGTTTATTAACACGAAGTATCGCTATTCGCAATTAATCTCAGAGAGAACATACTATAATTACAATAAAGTCAGGCCAGCTGAAACAACAAGGGTCAATTTCTGACTCGTACCCAGCCGTTATTTAATAACCTAAGAATGACAAAGAACGAAAGAAAGCTGGAACGCGTATTGAAGTCATTCTACTCATGAATTTATTCTTGCAAATTTCACATGAGGCGTGAAAGAAATATGACAAAGACGCATAGCATCAGGTCACTGACCATCGTGCGCGGATTAATGCAATCAATCAAGCATCATTGTGTTACCTTGAGAGCTTTACACGCACAGCCATAGTCCTCATCAGGAGCAGAGTTAGTACGGTTAGTAAGGGCTAAACCCAGAATGATCTGTAGCTCTCTGAATGGCTCAAATGAGCTATCTTTCTCTCTTGGCGGTCTGACGACCAGTGCAGCGGTTGTCATGGCATCAGCTAGCATGATGTGTTTGGGGTTTAAACTGCATTGAACCACATCTGAAAATAGTAATTGAGCAGCACAATTGATTTTGAAACCATGTTCAAGTTTATTGGAAACCGTACCGAACCCCGGGGGCGACATTTGTAATGTGATTATTGGTAAGGTAGGTGTGTCCATGTGGTCCATAACCGGACAAGAATAAAACGATTTATCTTTTATAACCTGTGTCAGATACGATCATTACAACACAGGGAGTTCTAACTAATACACATACCGTTTATATGTGTTCTCTTTGTTAACACAGCTAGAAGCTCTCAGAATACCGTATCCGCAGTCATTGGTTCGAACGCTGTGTAACCACCCCTAAACTCGCGCGGACCGAGCGATTCGGGCGCAGGCCGTACCGCACCGGAACAAAGTCCAAGTCCTGCGCGTATTCTTGTGGGAAAAAAGAGTTCCTCGGCCCACGCGTCTTCTTGCTAAGAGGCTTCACATTCTTCGCGTCTTGCGTAACTCTGGTGTACCGCCCTCAGTGCGACCTTATTACCATATATATTTCTTATCCGATCTATAATTGAATACTGCTGCCCCGTCTGGATTACTAGTATTCCTTACTACCTTTCGAATAAGTTGGGTAAAATTCAGAGGCGGGCTTTACGTATTCTATATCCTAATGTTTGCTATTCTGGCTCTGGAAGCTTCAGCTCTGCCTCGTTTGGACGTCCGATGTAACGCGCTCTGCAGTAAAACCTTTGCCAAAGTTGCAAATCTATCGGCGCACCTTAATTACCTGCTGCCGCCGACCAGGGCTGAATTCGCATGGCCGGGCGTTGCGTAACTCCAGCCACTGCTCTCTTTTCAAGTGCCGGACTGACCGGTTTTTCTCTAATCTCTCTTCTGCCGCCGATGTAAATATGTAAGTTTAAATATCTAATTTTGAATCGTTATAAGAGGTTTTTAATAACTGACAGTTTGTAAGTTTAATTGATAGTATTACCAGTCCCTTTAGCAGTTCCATATGATTTAAAGTTTATATTTAGGACTTACTTAATTCAGATGGTTCGGTGCGAAAGTATTTTAATAAACCTTCTATTATTATTATAAAATTTAGGGTCGGTAGTTATAATTACAAAGATATGAGAGCTTCTGTGTTAGAAAAGAGAACATATATACAGTATGTGTATTAAGTTAGAACTCCCTGTGATTCCAACTGCGAGCCTGGCAGACATGCAAAATAGGTCCGCATTTGCGAACACAGGGGGCCATCATATATTATTTACTCAAAATATTTTTTGCCTTGCTAAAATGCACAAAACCCTACTATTAATTTGCATATCTCACAGGAAAAAAAGAACATTCAGATATAGAAAGGACAATCAAAACATTGTTTTGAGAAACAAACTGAATTTGAAGTGCAAACAAACTAACAAACTGACTTTGAAGTGCGTAATTTGGAAGGAGTACAAAGAAGAGCTACTCGCGTCATTTTGCGCGGTCTTGAATTAGATTATAAATCAAGGTTCATTCATCTTAATCTCCTCCCTCTCTCCTTCTTTCTTGAATATCTTGATCTATTATTTCTCTTCCGTTGTACTAAAGGCGAGATTTTGCTTGACACCTCCGAGTTTCTGCACTTCTCTAGCTCTAGGACTCGTAGGGGCTCGTCTGGCTTGGATCTATCTCTCCATCCAGCCCGTACTTCTACGTTCCGTGACTCTTTTTTTTGTGCGTATCTGTCCTCTTTGGAATTCTCTACCCCTAACTGTCCGTGCTTCAGAATGTACTGCTGCCTTTAAGTCTCGTCTTAAAACTTTACTCTCCAACAGACTTCTATCCACTTTTGACGTCGACAACATTCGAACCTGGCGCATTATCTGTCCGCTTTGTCGTCGTCCTAACTTGTCATCCGTCTGTAAATGTTAAGCTGCTGCTCTTATTCTTTGATAAGTGCTTGCGTTTTTTCTTTTATCACTGGAAGTTATATATAGCTGTTCTAGGTTTTACGCTCTAATAGATTTAATAGACTGGATTGTAGCTTCTTTACCCTTATCGTTTCCGTTCAATCTTTCATTATTTGCACAAGTATATTACTTTTCATGTATATGCTACGCTTTCCACCATCATTGACCGATGCTCGCGTGGAGGCATATCTTGTAAGGGAGTTCGAGTCCTATTGTTTCATCTCCCTCGACCTTGTGTCCGAATGTCACAAATAAATAAATAAATTCATTTTTGATTTGATTTGAGACATTCGGATCAGAGCCTAATCACAAGAGTACAAACAATAGGACTCAAGGTCCCTTCTAGCCGCCTGCCTCCGTCAGTGGACCTAGCTACGATTTTACGTCCTTATCCGAGAAGACGTGAAGGTCTAACCATTTGCAGTTGTTTCACAAAGGCAGCACCTTCTCATCAGTTATTTTAAGACCCTGAGTGTTAGTCCAGCCAGGGTTTGAACCCACAACCTCCCGCTCATCAGACCGGAGCTTGACCACTGAGCTAACCGGGAGGGACTGGAGCTTAACCACTGAGCTAACCGGGAGGGACTGGAGCTTGACCACTGAGCTAACCGGGAGGCGGTTTAGCCTTTGAGTCAAAAGACAACCGCCTCATCGCTCCCCCACTATCTTTGACTGTTACTATTTTAATAGAATAATATTTGTCTGTTTTACATGGGTTTCCTTTCCGAACCCGAGCCTACACCCCTGAGTAATATTTTGCAATTTTGGTTGACCATCGACGACATATGATTGCCAGTCCCGCTTTACACTACAGCAATAGGCGCCTAATGACATCGTTAACACAAGTTTATCCTAATTCTTCGCAAACGGAAATATATGGGATCTTCAGTCTAGTAGCCAGAACTGGAAATTACAGGAGAATTCTTCTTTACGCTGAGCCTTCACCAGCTCTTCTTTCAGTGATTTCAGAGAATTCCTCATAAATGATCGCTTTTGCATCCATTTTTTTAATCATTTTCTTTTTAACTCTGATTTTCTAATGCACCTGAAACAACCATACGGGCTGATCAAAGTCTGGATCCGGCTAAGCCACAGATCGAATTGGAATCTTGCGTGCCAAATGAAACAATTCACACTCTAACCTCGCCCAATCATTGCCAAATCGCAATAGTTATTCTTACCCAATCCTGGCTGCTCCGTTATAACCTCGATCTCTTTACTAGATAGGCTAATCATTGTTTCTGGTACCGTCTTAGGATCGTCGTTTCTGCGCCAATAATCAGCAACCAGGTTACTAATGTACTGGGGCTTCATGTCGGCAACACTGGCCATTGTCAAGGCTCGCTCGTCGTCCTTGGTCCTACAGGTTGAACGACGGAAAAGCGCGGAAAGTATGGGAAAGAAATCTGAGCACGTGATGCCGTGACAGCCATAGCGTCCGACACTCTCACGCGTGAAAAACGCGTGCTGCAATCGCCATCTGCCAAGGAACAACAGTCATTTATTTCAGTTAGTGTGGGCTAAACAATAGAACGGATTTCGTATAAGTTACGATAATGACTTACGGCACGGTTATTGTACGACATGCCATGATGTTCATGCCATGATGTTCAAACCTTCAATATTCATTATCCCTCGCGATAACATAATGCGTATTATATAAGGTACAATTAATTATGCAAAGTGGTCAGTTTAATTGCAAAGATCGGTTTGGAAGAAAGTCTCCCCACCCTAACTACCCCTCTTGTTGATGACTTTAGCATCTCGTGCTCCTTGTTGCATTGCTCCGAGAGAGCCACTAACCCATACCTTAATCGGCTAACGAGTCAGCAAGACAAGAAAGTCTCTCCACCCTACCTACCCCTCTTGTCGATGACTTTAGCATCTCGTGCTCCTTGTTGCATTGCTCGCCAGAGAGTCACTAACTCATACCTTAATACTAATGAGTCAGCAAGAGAAGAAAGTCTCCCCACCCTACCTACCCTTCTTGTTGATGACTTTAGCATCTCGTGCTCCTTGTTGCACTGCTCGCCAGTCACTAATTCATACCTTAATACTAATGAGTCAGCAAGAGAAGAAAGTCTCCCCACCCTACCTACCCCTCTTGTTGATGACTTTAGCATCTCGTGCTCCTTGTTGCATTGCTCGCCAGAGAGTCACTAACCCATACCTTAATGCTAATGAGTCAGCAAGAGAAGAAAGTCTCCCCATCCTACCTACCCTTCGTGTTGATGACTTTAGCATCTCGTGCTCCTTGTTGCATTGCTCGCCAGTCACTAATTCATACCTTAATGCTAATGAGTCAGCAAGAGGGATAACGTACTATTATATTGTCCTTCTGATCCAATGAAAGCACAGGTTACGGCACGGTTACGGTACGGTTACGGTAAGGCTACGGACCTGCCGTATTTGTGTCCCACTTATACGAATTCCGCTCTATTACTTGACATATAGATAAGAGACGATTAGTTATATTGTTTACCGCCATGAAACACATTCGCGTGATTTGCCAGGCAACGCCATGGACCTCAGTTCGCATTTCAAGAAAGGCGCAGTCGTCATGCTCATGAACACAAGTGACGTCATTTGAGTTTTTCCTTTAGTGCTTACAATAGGTCTATACTGAATAAAAGGAAAAGGCAAGACAAACATGAAAGCGAGGATGTAACATGAAAGCGAGGATGTAACATGAAAGCGAGGTCACCCCTATTCAACTGATCAAAGAGAAAAGAGGGACGCTACGCAGGCTAACGTTGTTTACGTACTTGGCAAAGTTGTAAATGGCAGTTCGTGTGAAGATCCCGAGGTATGGGCTGGCCCAAAGCAGAGCACCAGCGACCAGTAGCGCCGTGTAGAAGTGTGTCTCTGTATATTGGATGGGAAAGCTGCTCCTGTACACCCTCCAACGGACAATAAACGCGTACATATAGAAGATGATGGCCAGGGCAGCGATGTTACGCAGTGGAGGAAACCCGCACCAGAAGAACGTACTCAGACACAGAATTAGGATGATTAGCCAGAGTGGAATTACGTCGGTGAACTGGTGCAAGAACCAGGGGAGTAACACCATTGCCAGGAGAACACCAGAGACAATTTGAAAGAAAGCAAACAAGCTGCGAAGCCTGAAAATCAATCTTTTTAGCGTGTAGAACGTGAGGAAGCTGACAGCCAGCGCTGCTAACACAGATATCTGCTTGAAAGCTTCGTGATCGTGAGAATCATATCTTGTTCCGCATTTCGAGATGGTTCTATTTGCGTTTGTTGCCCCATAAGGGATGACGTTGTTCTCACAGTCGAATCCAATGCGCATGATACCGCCAAAAGCTACATCAATGCCATAGGCGACAGGGATGGACAAGGCTCCCCAAAGAACAATAGGAATGAACAGATTAACAAACAACAACAAGAGAAGAACCACCATAACATCGTGCAAGCCTTTAAAGGTATTGGTCCAATCACACAAATAACCTGTTCGTTCACGCATGTACTCAAAGAACTCATGGTGCCATTTATGATTGTCCTTTCTTCCATGTCGATATTTCCAGTCAATATAAGCCGCGGCGGTAAAGTTTCCACCAGATATGCAGCTGATATAATCAACTTCAATGGATTTTTGCAACAGTCTGCGCAGGACACCCGAGGAGAAGGCCGCTGACCGCACACCACCGCCGGAGAGAGCGAGTCCTATGTTGTTGTCATTCATGTCGTTTGCAGTGGTTTGATGCACGTCATTTCTGGGCGTTACCTTCACCTCGACTGCTTTGACGTTACCTAAAATGATTTAAAACAAAATTAGTATGACGTTTACGGTTATTTACATTTAGTAAATTCATAGAGATTTCAGCGTTCTGATTGGTCGACAGAACACCTAACTATGATCCTTTAGCATAACCCAGCCACCATTTACACTATTGGGAAACTCACCATCTGATTGGCTAGCCAGGTACGATCGTTATAGTTCACTACAACATTCTGGCGCGCGCTCATTGGCTAAAACCGATCACGTGACGTGATAGTTGTCGTCCGCGGAGGCAAACTATCAGGCGATAGTGCCCGCTGGGAGCGGAAGACAATTTTGTGATGAACAATAACGACAAATAGAGTGTGTTTGTCTCGGAACTATCGGCTGATAGTTTCCTTTGGAAATTTGATGTTCTTAAAACTAGCATATAGTTCTCGGGCTTATATTTGTTTGAAGAACATCACATTTTCCGCGCGCAACTATTTGTATATTATAGCACATCAAATATTTTCTCTCGCGCGTGATTGGTTGAATGCGTCACGTGATCCGATATTTTCTCTCCGTGAGCGGGAAATATTTAACAATTATCTTGCAAGATCGCGCGGAACATCGCCAGATATACTTAGCCGACGATGGCCGATAGGCCCTAGTTTGCTAAAATCAGGCGATATTCCGCGAGATCGAGCAGGATAATTGTTTTATTATTCAACACATCTACAACAAAGCACAGTATTTAATAGAATCTAGTGGCGCCTTTTGCCGACTTTGAGCGAAGTAAACATTTTCAAACTCAAAGTGAGTTGATGGTCAACGGAAAACAGTGGAAAAAAACCTGAAATTCTCTTTTATTTGGATTCAAAGTATCTTTCAGTTCATACGACTCTTAGTTAACAGTACTAAGTTATTTGAAATGTTAAAACACAAGCAAAAAGGGAATCGAGTGGCTAGTTATTCGCATGAAGATTCGCATAAAGATTCACATGAAGTGCTGGTACTTCTGTCTTGAGCCGCTTACAGTTGAACTTGAGTTTCGATTCTCCACTTGAAGCCGTACACAGTTGAGCAGGATTTGCTTCTTTGCCTCCGAGAAACGATGAAAACATGTTGGACATTTGTTGGAACTGTTAAAGGAATGGCCATGACGGTCAATATCTCTGAAATTCGTCGATTCACGAATTCGCTTCAACTTTTCGAAGTTATGCCGAAAACAATCGACTTTGGGATTCAGATGAAGAAAGTAGAACTTCTTGACACTCTCAACTTGATATTTCAAAGACCCTAGGCACTCTAGGCAAGTTAACTGCAAACGAGGTAATTCACTAGTTGTTTTCTTTATGTAAAAATGTATTCGAGCAGAAACAATCAGTGTGGAATCTGATTTGAGCATTTGCGCGGAATGGATTTACTATTACAAATGTATTGAAAATCTTCAATATTCAACTTTGTTGTCTTTGTATACTTTGTGAAGAGAATTATCGATAATTAAGTCGATTTCATTGTTTTCTACGTGTTTGAAACACTTCAGGATTTCGTAGAAAGAAAAACAATTGTTCAATTCGTTCGGATGACAGCTATCGCAGGATATCTGTTATGTGTAGGTGACAGATATAGAGGGTGGAATGACCATATTTGGGCAATGTTACGATGTGTTGAATAGTAACAGCGAATAGTTTGCATCCGCGGATGACAACTATCACGTCACGTGATTGCTTTTGGCCAATGAGCGCGCAAGAAAATTTAGTGGTGAACTATAATGGCTGATAGTTTCCCTTAGAAATTTGATGTTCTTAACGCTAGTATAGAAGCCATTGGGTTTATATATTTGTATTAAGAACATCAAATTTGCACGGGCAACTATCAGCCAATTAGCCGGTAACAAAACGAGCGGGGGACTGGAACCGAGTCAGTAAAACTAATTCAATTAATAACTAGTCAAAGTGAGCATTATTTTCCAAAATAACAGATCAAACTTAGCTAGTCTGGAAAGTTTCGTGAACTTTGGCTCAATATTGATGATGCTAGAAGGCATCAAATGTGCCAATTTTCCCATACAAACTCTCTTATTTTTAAACGTTGTCCCTCCAAACCATACATTCATTGTAAAAAATTGGAGGGACAAAGAAATTTTAATTGCTTATAATTCAGACGAGATTCACTCGAATCACGTCAAACTTGGCACACATGCTAATTTCAACATGCTATATCATGTGATGAACTTCATTTTAGAATTAGAGTAATTCTGATAAATTTCGGTCCCAGTCCCCTGCTCGTTTTGTTACCGGCCAATAGTTCCTCGACGGACACAATCTATTCGTACAATAGTCCGACCTGCGCGCGCTGGCAGACAAAATCACTTACAAAGTGTCTCTTTTTGCTAGTTTTCCCGATCGCTAAGTGGATAGAACGGTGGCTTGGTTATGCTAAATCAAAAAAATTGGCTCCATCGAGGTTTCTATCGACTCGTCAACTGTCAGCCGATACTGAGAAACCTCGAGCTCGCTGCAGTCTAATTGTTAAATAGTGCGGTGAATATTTGATATGGTCTGCTGATTCACCAGCTCAAGTTTAAAAATCGCTGCCAGCAGATGTGCTCAAATGTTGGAGGAAGAAATCAATTAAATGAGAAACAATACAGTTCTTAAGCACACTAAAATTGCGACGTTTGGATTTTGTCGAAAAACAAAGTATATGCTCACGTGATTGCTCACGTGATTGATCGCGTGATTGATCGTGTGATTCAGTGATCTGTGATTGCTCACGTGATTGATCGTGTTATTGATCGTGTGATTCAGTAATCGTGTGATTGGTCGTGTGATTGGTCGTGTGATTGGTCGTGTGATTGGTCGTGTGATTGATCGTGTGATTGGTCGTGTGATTGATCGTGTGATTGGTCGTGTGATTGATCGTGTGATTTATCGTGTGATTGATCGTGTTTCTCCCTGCGCATCTTTCAATGGCGCATCGCATGTCCAGAAAGAAATTTAAAAAGTTAGTAGACTGGTCTTGTTAAGTTCTCTATGAAATTATACTAAACAATTATTCACCAAAGTCTCACTTTATATTGAATAATTATTCACCAAAGTGGAGGTGAATAGTGGTGGATATTTACCGAGCCACTAATATCCACCACTATTCACCGACACTGAGGTGAATAATTGTTTTAGTATATACCACACAAGTGAATAGCCAGCACCAAATAGTTATTTTATTTTCTGTCAAATGGACAAATTAAAAGCTGGCGCGAGGTGATCGCTGCTTCGCTCGGAGGTGAATAGCAAAGGATATTCACCTCCGGTGTAGCCAATCAGAGCGCGCGAAAAGTACTATTCACTTGTGTGGTATATACTAATGGAAAATATATATCGAGACGCATAGGCACTTCGAGTTCGGCGAATATTAATCGGTTAAATCATATTATACTGCTGCTGTTAATCTCTCAATATGCTCCATTACTATATGTACAGCTGCCCTATAGTATATGAGAGGCGGGTTAATAGTTCCAAGGAGCAAACGTGGCAAGAAGAAACTACTACATTCTTAGCTCTCTCTATTGATTACCGCAATCATTCCCTAAATCAGCTACTCCGGCTTCACTACCAAAACTGGATACATACAGTATCAATATTGGTCGTCAAGATCACTCAGCCAAACGTTTCTTAATAATATATAATGGCCATATTTATATAGCGCCATATCACCACAGTCTCATGGCGCTTTACATATTACTCATGCCCAGAAATTTGATAGTCAGCGGTGCGATCAATTTGTTGCGGGCTCATATATATTTCAGGCTTTTGCATCAGTGGGCATGCGTAGAACCAAAACAAAATGGCGACGAAGAAGAGAAATGAGCCAGGATTTTATGTACCACAGGGAGGCCTATTCTTATATTCACGGAGAAGGAGAGGTTACCTGCGCAATAACAGAACTAAAATGGCGGTCTAAAGCGATTTTTGGGCCGTCCCTTCATGTAGGACGACACGAATTGCTACCAAATTGTATTGTATTGTATTGTGTTGCGTTCTATTGTTGTATTGAATTGTATTGTGTTGTATTCTATTGTATTTTTGGTAAAAATTCGTGTCGTCCTACATAAAGGGATTGCCGATTTTTGCAGCTTGTTTGACACGACGATTACTTGCACTTAACAGGAATGACTTGGCCCTTTAAATTTGGCGCTTGACGGAAGAAGGGAAACTAGTCCTTCAAAGAGTTCTGGAACCGATTTAAACAAGGTATACAGGCTTTACTTCAGCAAAGACATCGAATTCATTACGTGCCCCAGAGGGCCTAACTTGTGGACCCTCGCATACGGAAAATTAGGACCCTGTGTAAAGAGGTGTTTTACTCATCGTGGACATTTAATTAGAGAACAAGTATGGCTGCTTCTCTACTTTTATTTTTTATTTTTGCATTGCTTTTGGAACCGATTTCGACACTCGGAAAAGCTACCAACTTATAGTTGCGACATAAAGAGTACACCACGCTTCAATTTGGGACTTGTGGACACAACACAATATTTACTGGGTAAAACATAGAGAAAGAAAAACTACGAGGTACGCCAAGTTTTCACTGTTTCTCTTATGTTACTAAATACTTGTACTGGTAATGCGACTCTCGTTAATATCGGCAACGCGCATGCGTGGGTTCCTTGATGTATCACATTTCTGGGCATGTGACATATCGTCAGTGATTTTTTTCGGACTGCATACGGCGCTAATAGTTGCCACACAGTTTACAATGTGAGGTTAGTACAATGGCCAGGCTGCTGTACCGGGTGACAATCCCCTGCTCTTTTTCGAGTAGTACAACAGGTTCTTTCACGTCCCCTTCAAATACTGATTAGAAGTAGAAGGAGACAAGACTAACGGCTTATAAACGTTCCTCGATACGAAAAACCAGAATAAAGTCACGTGGCCCAAGGACGCGACTGGGATTCGAACCCCCAACTGACCCAACTGAGCTAACCAGTGAGGCGGTAACTAAGACAACTAAAATCACATCAAGTAGCTGTAATGTATGTACAAAGCTCCCTTGTACATGTACCCGCCATCTCCTGTAAGTGTTCATTTAGTTATCTGTAATCTCGTATGTAAGGGGAAGCCTGAACTTCCATAAGCCTTACGGTTTCTCGTTTAGGCTTCCTCGTCACTGTTTTTCATCACAATTTATATTAATAATTCTGTTTATGTTATTGTACATTGTGGCAAAAAATAATAAAATACTTAGATACTAAGTGGGTTTTATCAATTAGCTGATATAACAGTACGTTGGATATAGCTGACAAGAGTACTCTAAACGTAGCTGCTGCCGCAGCGAGCGAGCCTGAAGCGAGCAAGGCGGCAGTTCTAATCTGTAAGCGGGTCCAAATCTCGATTTCTTTTTTTACCACAATGCATCACTTCTATTGTCTTTTTTTCATTACCACACTGCTTTGCACGGATCTGATCGTCACGTGAGATTATACGAGGTGGAATCTGCATTGTTGAGCTAACTACGTTCAACCTTTCTTTAATACATTTCTGTGTATGCGATTCTTGTGTAATCAAGAATTTGTTGAAGTGTGGACGTGTAGGCGAACTCTTTCTAACTCTGTGTGAACTATCAGTTTCGAAAGAGCAAGATCTCTCCTGTTATCAAGATGGTGAGCAGCAAATAAGTTTATTCTATTGGCTTCGATAAAGTCAAACAGCCGGTTCAAAATACAATTAGCATTTACAATTACATTCTCGATTACAGTTGATTTCCGGTGTTTAAACTTCACCGGGGAGAACAGCAGTTTGTTGTGCCGGGAATCTTAAGAAAATGTTGGGACTGATTGGTAGGCTCAGGGAATTTACCGGGAGATCGTTGATATGTCGACACAAAATGAAAATAAATCGCGACAACTTTTGAGTTACACACCACAGCTCACACAGGATTCAGTCGCACGATAGCCCCAAAACTACAAAATATATTCATTTAACACCTTGGCATTTTTATCACCCAGTAATCTATTTTTTCCTGCCAAAGTGCTACTGTAGGTTCTCTTGTAATACAATTCCTTAACTGAGCAGAGCAGCATTCACTACCTGTTAGGTATACTAGTTTTAAATTAAAGTTGTTGATTAAATCAAAGTTTGAGGGTCACAGTAGGAGAGACCGGTGACGTAGCAGACTGCCGAACAGATTCAAAGGGGTTGGAGAATAAAACACAATCATTCTACCATTAATGGACCACAACTGACTAGTTTCCCTTCCTCTTTATTCGGCGCGGTATTCCAACGAGTAAGATTTTGCTTTTAAATGTAATATGAAAAGAGCAACAAAACATGAAGTTCATTAAATCCTCGCCTCTAGCAAACCGGGCGGGCGGAGAAAACATTCAACAGCAGCCACTCCTCGCTGTTATAGGCGTGTACGGATCAAGACCCGATCTGGAAGGATGGCCCAGCCAGATTTGCAATATATAACCTTTCCTATTAAAACACGTTTGAAGTATCTTTTTAATCCAAAGATTGATAAATTATGAAAAATCTGCGGCTTGTTGGAGATCAAAGCTATAGCTAGAATTCTCAGTGCGTTCTAGCCTTCTGATCACCCTGTTCGCTGCACAGTAACAACACTAAAGAAACTGAAACGAGATTTGCATAAGTTTTATCAGGTATCCAAACTGAATGTTATACAAAACCAAAAATCACAAATTGCACGCCTTGCTGACTAATTCTAGATCTTCCAATGACAATGATTATTAACGATTATTCAGCCTGCAAGACCTGGAAGAACTTTACTCATGACCGTTCACTTTCACACATCTTATTCATCATAATAGCACGTTCTTTGCGCCCGTAAAAAGCATGAGCATATAGAGTTCAGCATAAGAGACAGAAGGGCATTTTCCGTTATTTAACTATCACTGACATTTCCCTATAGATCGATAGACTGGGTTAAACAATGTTAAGAAGGATACACAACTTCAGTTTCAGTATATAAAATAACGGACCATTTAATACATGTCAGATTTGGTCAAATCTAAACTTTAGCCGTACGATGGCTTGTGTTGAATATAAGTAGGGCTTTTCGTAAATTTAAAGAATGCATAGCACTAACAGCCGGCCAGCTATTTACCGCCTGTGCTGTTATAGTTTTTGCATAAATCAGATATATCTATATGTACTGACCTTCCTCGAGCTTTGTGTCCCTTTTTAGCAAGGCTTTCTTGACTTCGCTCATCTCGCTTGCCATTGTGATAATCCCAATGTGCAGTTACTCAGTGATCGTGTTTAAAGCAGTTTTCTGAATGACTTTCTTCTATATACCCGAGCACAAATCTAGTTAGCACCACTTCACACGCGCGAGTGCGATTGGGAGAGCTCAACCGGGGAAAATCAGTAATTCAGATCATTTATATGCAGCGTATTAATAATCTTGTCCTGACGTAACCGGTCACTCAGTTCCGCTTTGAATTATTTCGGATTACGTGCATAAAATTCCAACTTCCTTTTCCAGCTAGAGGGGAAAGCTCCAAGTTTGTCTGAGCGCGTCTAATTCGAACATCAACTGTTTTCATCAATCAGCGATTTTTTTCTGATAAAATACATTTACTCTGTTTACTAGCAGGTTCACAAGATAAACAAGCAAAACTAGTCGTTTATTTAACTTATATGACTGTTCTTTTAGTTATTTTATTCCACGAAAGAAAGAAAACATAAATAGTTCCGAGGAACAACTTATATTCTTGGCGGAAACGTTCATCAGCTGAGTTTTGCCATCGAAGCAGCTAAATCACATGCATGATTCCAAATTCCAAGACTAGTTCTTCTGTTTCGAGGTACTGTGATAATGATAAACAAACTCCCGTTGTGTTATTGTCATTAAGGAATCTTTGTTTCTGTTGTATTGTATTACCCTACGTAGCGCAGATTAAATTGTTTTTAATATGACGAAAACTGTTTGTGCTGGTAAAGTCAGTGACGTTGTAATATCACTCTCTAAGCTATCAGCCTGGATGTCGCCCCGGATGTCCTCCTAAATTTCTTTCGTGAAAATTATTGACACTTCTTTCCAGGTCCACGTTTCAGTGAAAAGAACGACCGAGTTCCACGACCTTTACCGATAGAACAACTGGGAACAACATCTGAGAGTTTTGTGCAATTAAATATATGAACTTTGCCAATTTCTCTTTGTCAGGTATTCATTTGCAATGATATATACAGCCATATTCTTTGATGAATCTGAGTACCTATATACTGGCCGTTGTCGATCATACGTTGCCATTCCCTTCACCCTCCAACCCTAAAATAGACATCGAGAGGAGCCGGTGAGTATTTAGTCGCTCTGCTATATACACCTATGTCAAAAGCGCTATCGATAGGAAAGGGTGAGGTAGGCCCGAGTATAGAAACTAACTAAGGCTATCCCTATTTTTTTTTTCCGTTTCTCATCGGTGGGGTTTTCAAAAATTGGGTCGGTCGGTCGGGTGAGAAAAACAAAATTTATAATAATAAATGCGCGGAGAGACTGGAACTAATAAGGCGGGGTTGCACAGGCGAGGTTACAAACCAACATGGACGACGAGAGGGTGGAGGAACGGAACAGGGAGGAGGGAGAATTGGCAAAAAAAAAACAGGGAGGAGGGTGAAATGTCCAGAAAAACTAGAGAGGAGGAAGAATTTAGCATACAGGGAGGGGGGAGAAAATGGGATCTACATACATGCTCTAGAGAGAAATTTTAAAACTCGCTAGGGAGGAGGGAGAAATGTCGGGGAAAAAATAGGGAGGAGTGAGATTTCACTACCCGTTCCTCTCCACTCCGACGAAACTATCGATGTCGTCGTCCGTATACGCTACAAACATGGAAATTACAAATAATGGCAGTAGACAATTCCTGAGTCTTCTTTTCTCTAGGGTTTCTTCACCCCTACCCCTCCCCCCAATTTTATTTTTATTTTTACAAAAAGCCACAAAATGGGTCGGTCGGACGATGAGAAACGGAATAAAAAATAGGGATGGCATAACTGACATGTTAGGCCGGGACAACCCATGCACTTGGTTAGGGAAATATGAATACTGAGATATAATCACTCGCGATGAACAAACCCTAGACGTTTAGAGCTGATATTTTTAAAGTCAACATTTTAAACCCAAACGTCGTATTGCTTAGAGCAACTCATAACACAAAAGATTGGACTTCGTTTAAGAAGTCTCAACTTCCCTCATTGCATTCAATGTGATAACATCTATTCTGTTCGCTTCTTAACCATATGTTCTGCCAAGCAGTCACTGTGGTCGGCCCTGTGTGATAACCGTCTCCTTATAACCTTTACCTATAGCTGTCACTTTATATCGTCATGTAATGGAGTGATCAATTCCCATACACTGATGTATATTCTATGTTTGCCGGTAATCCGTCATAATTCCTGCTACTCTCTGGAGTACTTTTCTTGCCTTATATAGCTATATTAATTGTACACTAAATGGATGTACGCGCGCGTCCGATAAAAAGCAAGTCGAGTGGTTCCTTCGAGGTGTTCCAGGGCTCGACCTTAGCAATGTCGATCTTTTTATTTGCTTTCTATTTAGTCATTTATTGCCCAATCGAATCGTTTTTCATCATAACTGTTTAATTTGTACATGTTTTAAAATAAGTATATATGTATATCAGCATCCAGTACGATATGTCGATTTTCGCAATTGATGAAGGCCATTGTACAGGGTCGAAATATACGACTCTTAGAGCTAATTAATGTTAAGTTCAAATATAAAACTATATATTGCTTTCGCTTAGTTTTTGTACCCTCTATTACATTAACCTGCTTTACTGTTTTAAACTGGGGTGTCAAAGGTGTTAACGTTTAACTATAGAAAGAAAACTAAACGGAACTAAACGAAAATAAGTATGCAGTTTGAGCGAGCATAGACAGTTGACAGGTCTCTCATGAATTAACTCAGAATCGGACAGATCAATTCTGATGCCAAAGGCAAGTTATTGTTGGACTATATGGTGAGTTAGAAGTAAAGTTCCCGCCTTTGCTCCTCACAGAACTGATCCGTTCTGAATCTGTTTCTCATGTTCCGTCAGACGTTTTTGCGCAGGCTCACCCTGCCATTAATAGTATTACAACATTGTTCCGTTCGATAATGTTATTTTAATCTTCAGCATTAGGTTTCGATCTAAAAATGGACGCTCGTGGCGGAGGTGAAGTAATACAGTTCGCTTTCAAGATTTTCCGGTTCGTTTTGTCAGTCCATCTAAATATTTCGGTTTCTGAATCGGAATCTAAGATAAAGAGTTTCCTGATCGATATTTCATTCTACTCCATCATGACGGAACACAGCTCAGTTTCTTTTCACAACCCGGAACTATGTACCGGAAGTCCGGAACTGAGCAACGGGTGGGGCAACAGCCAAGACTGCGGAAGTGGACCTAAAGTAGGGTAATTAAACCATACATACCGTAAAATCCCGATTATAAGCCACCCCATTGGTTATTGGCCAATTACCATCAGTCTGATAAAATAAAATCCCTTCCGGTTATAAGCCGCCTCCTTCCCCACGGATTCTTATAGCTATGTTCTATGCTTTCATACAAGTAAAGCGAAATGTGATAGTGAAAAGACTAGTGTCAAAGTTTTATTTTAACGCAATTCAGAACGTTTGTGCCAGCCTGGTTATAAGTCCAGGGGTTATAAGCGGGATTTTACGTTATATGGAATCAGGAGTCCATAACATGATGGAACTACTAAAAAGGTTACTCCTCAACTCTGACCTTTTTTGCAGAATTTATGGGCATGCAAGGGTAGTAAAGATTCCCACTCTAAAGGCGAACTTCAAATTAACAGGCGGCGTATTATTATTATTATTATTATTATTATTATTATTATTATTATTATTATTATTATTATTATTAGATTATCTGTCCCCCAACCCCCAAAGGGCTCCTGACGTTAACCTAATTAAGAAAATTTAACCTAATTTATAAACATTCGACCAGTATAATGGAATAACCGATGAATCCAGTACGACATGTTGGATCAAATGATTATTGATAATCATGAATTTAAAGCCAAATGAATTTTCTGACCGGTACAAATGACACGTTTAAAAAATGTATGCCATCTAATAAATGGCTTCAGTTTTAAAAGGTGGTTAACCACACTTCACTGGTTAGCTCTAGGCTTGGATAAATTCTGCCAGCATAATTTCGAGCATTATACATCACTTTCAGCAGTGAGCATTCTGCCGGCAGAATACTCGATTTTCGAGCAGAATTTGAGCAGAATACAGGGAAAATCTGTAATAAAACAAGTTATATAATAAATCGAATAATGATAATAAAAACAAATGTAAAACTCGAAATTATTTAAAACGCCCACAGATCACTACTCTGCAGTCAGCGGCATTACTCTTTGGCGACTGGCGAGGCAACAGTACCGTCGGTATAGTTGTGCGTAGTGCTGCATTGTTTATAACTGCATATTTATTACTTGTTTATTTTCAACTATTGTAATTTAAACTAAGGTATGCACTTACAACTTAGTTAAGCTTTATTGTGCCGAAACATTTTTAATACAATTTTTACAAGGACCTGTGAGGAGTTGTGTTGTCTTTCTCTCTATATTCAGTGTATATATATGTTGCAGTTGAAATTGACCATTCAGTTCAATTTGACCATGAGTCAAAACAAACTAGTTCAATTTGACCATTGGGCATATTCAACTACAGTCAACTCTCTCGTAAGCGGACACCCTCGGGAATTGAAAAAAGTGTCCGTTAGTAGAGCTGTCCGCTTACGAGAATTATTCCCATAAGCGGCCACCAAAGAAAAATAGGGTGGATGTCCGCTTACGGGAGAGTTAATTAGCGGGTGTTAATTATGTTTTATTGGGTAGACAAAAATAGCAACTGAAGATATAAAGCGAAACTTTTTATTGATGTCAAATGTTAAAACTCGAAAAAAAAAATATAGTATAACTCTTCTATATTTAACAAAAAGTTAAACGGACTTATTGCTATTATACATGGGGTGTCCGCTTACGAGAGCGTAAACAAAAGAAAAATCCAATTTTCATTTTCAAAAGTGTCCGCGTCCGCTTACGAGAGTGTCCGCTTACGGGAATGTGTAAATACAGAGTTTGACTGGGAGGTAAAACGGGGATTTGAAAAGGCGTCCATAAGTAGAGCTGTCCGCTTACGAGAGTGTCCGTTAGCGGAGAGTTGACTGTAGTTCAATTTGACCCGGTCAAACCAACCTAGGTCAAATTGACCCGGGTCAATTCAACCTAGGTCAAATCGACCCAGGTTTTGCTATCAATGATTCTAAAAAACATTCACCCTCCCCTCCCTCCCTTCCTTCCATCCCTTCCCTCCTCTCTCTAATCACTAACCACTACACCACCTGTACTCTAATCACTAACCACTACACCACGTGTACTCTAATCGCTAACTACTACACTACGTGTACTCTAATCGCTAACCACTACACTACGTGTACTCTAATCGCTAACCACTACACCACGTGTACTCTAATCGCTAACCATGCACTACACCACGTGTACACTCTAATCGCTAACCACTACACTACGTGTACTCTAATCTCTAACCACTACACCGCGTGTACTCTAATCTCTAACCACTACACTATACGTGTACTCTAATCACTAACCACTACACTACGTGTACTCTAATCTCTAACCACTACACTACGTGCACTCTAATCGCTAACCACTACAATACGTGTACTCTAATCACTAACCGGCACTACACTACGTGTACCCTTATCTCTAACCACTACACTACGTGTACCCTTATCTCTAACCACTACACTATATACGTGTACTCTAATCACTAACCACTACACCACGTGTACTCTAATCACTAACCACTATACCACGTGTACTCTAATCACTAACCACTATGTGTACATACTCATCTGGCGTTAACAAGCATTGAAGTAAGTCTTATAATGTTTTCATTGAATACCTGACGTATCTAACTAAAACTCCACAAGATCAAACTATTTGACTAGTTAATGTATATATCCATAAGTCAAAAAATAACTTAAAGCAGAGGCCGGAGCAGAGATCTATGCGCATGAGAGCTTTGCCCTCGGGCACGGGCCGGGCGGTCTCTCGCACAAGAGATCAGTTCACTTTTGTTTGTTTCTTTCATTAAAGATGTGTTGATACAACAGCACACTGTTAATAAAACCAACGAGGCAACATAAACCTTCTAATGTGGTCGCAGGAATCAAGTTACTTTTCTGTTTGGTGTAACCATAGAATATGATCTAGACAAAATATCTTCACGCGGCCTAGTTTGATCGTGTTCTCGTTGACAAAATACATATAGAATGTGGTGCTACCGGGTATATACACAAGTTCTTTCATGCAAAGGGGGAGTCACAACGGCCAAGAAAGACTGTTAGAGCAGTGGAAGTATCCCGCATATCGCGCATAAATTGTCCTTTGTCTCGATACTCCATTTTAACCACGGTCGGAAGGCAAGCCTTCCAAAAATGCTGTGCAATGTCCTCATATTATCTTTAGTTTCCCAGTAAAAAAAACCTAGTGTCTCCCGATTGCCGACATTTTCTTTAGATTCCCGGCAGAAACCCAAAACAGGTCTTCTTGGAGTTTTCACCCCCCGTAGTTTTACAGTGAGCTCGATAGAAAGAGCAGTGTAACCTTTCATCACTCATCGCTAAAATTTAGATTACTTATGTTATTTTTTCTTGCTACTGAGTAACTTACTTCATCGGCGATTTCAACTTCCGACTGCGTTGCACTAATATGTGATTTAACGGATAACCCAACCGCTTGGCCTTTTACTGACGGAAAATGTGACTTCTTATTTGTCCTAAATACAATAAATGATTGATTTAAGCCTGCAGCTCGATGGATAATAAAACTCAACCACCTAAAATATACAAAGAAGGAATAGAAATAAGCTCACCTACCGCAGAACATTATTACAGTAACAGACCAGGGGCTGTCGGATACGATAGACCTTTTCCTCTGCCTGAATGTAGCTAGCTTTGGTTTGTAGTACAACGTCCCTACCGATTTGCTATGGTTTACTTTCGAAGTCTCCCAACCACAGTGACGTGTGTGCTGGTCGGCGCTATCGAGCTGGGCCACTCGCGAAGCTTTCAGAACCATTAAATAGAAATTCACGCCTTTGGTGAGAGAGTTCAAAGTAGCTTTTATTGTACAATTAGGTGAGAGGCCACATGAATACCTTACCTGTAGAATGTACCAGTCATTTTACTCTGTGGTCGAATCCTGCAGTTCTTGAATGCTTTGGTGCCACGTTATACAGCGAACTCCCCGGCGATTACCCAAATAGCAGAAAGCGCTGTTCCACGGTCTGAAACATGAGCTGCCGTTGAAGCAAGTTTAGGCAGATAACGTTTATGGCAAGTTTGACTGGGGTCACCAATCAATCAATTTTTTTCGGCTTTTTCTTTGCTCAGTTCAATTTTAATGCCAGACGTGATGTAAATCAGGGGCTAGACCATGGAATCTGTTGAAAATGATATTTAATATGATATACGAAGGCAATCTAAGTGGCAATTTATGACTGAGATCTGTATACGTCAATCTAGTACCGGCCTTTGCGTAATGTATAATTTATAGCGTCAATCATACCAAACAAAGAGTTTCAAGAGGTTTCGAATTAAAACAAAGAAAGAAAAGATTTAGAAATTGACAGAATATTTCTTGATGTGCGCATCAGTAAGGTAAGGACTGCGATGAAAAGTTTTCGATTCCAGAAAGAAAACATGGAAATTATGAAGAGTTCGTACTCTCATAATATTTATCTGCAAACCTCAAATTTCCCGGGTATGTGTCAAGATGATATGTGACACATTTTAACAATTGTATACATGAAGTTTAAAGGTAATTACTTCCTTACTTTTCATATACTTGTCAGAAATCTCATTATAGTGAAAATTTGATGTGAATGCAAGAGTCGAAAACTCCACAAAATTTCCATATCCGTTCTTATGAATCGAACACTTAAATTGCACCCATTTCAAAATGTCGGGAAAAACCGCGAACTGGCCTGTTGCAAATAGTTCAGTAATTTGTCGTTGTAGCCAGCTGGTCGGGAAACAAATAGATGTAGTGATATCAACCCGAAAGCTTGTGCTCCTTGGCTTTGACCACTACAAGCAATTCTCACAAAGTTCTCTTTTCTTCTTCCCTAGTTACTTTTTAATGTAAACCTGAAATAAAGTGAACTTGAACTGCGTACCAGGCGTACTAGGGGTGGAGGGGACACATAAACGTTGCTTATTTGAAGAAGAGCGTGTGTACTTTGTCATATACTTGCCAGAAGTCGTTCACAATTGTTGTTTTTTTCAGACGAGCGAAGCGAGCGTTTTTCTACTTCTGGCGACAGGCGAGTGAAGCGATTACTTACTCGAACGACAGCTAGCGCCAGGCGGAGGATTTGAGAAAGTCTAACCAGTTTACCAGTACAGACCCGGTACGATTTTGTAAAATCCTCAGTGTGCTTACCTTCGCCTCTCGTGCTATGTAATTGGCTTCGTTCAGCGCTGTAGGTTCATTCGGTCTCCCTATTACACATGTATTACAAGAGGGTCTGAATGGGGTTAACTGACTAGTGACAAACGGCCTTAAAAATAACTGACAAATGACAATTATTTTACTGACAACTGACAACCGAAAAATAACTGACAACTGGCAAATTTGGTTTTTGTGGGTCAAACATTGTAAATTTTCTCTAGTAATGATTAATTAGGGCTAACTGACAACTGACAAATGGCCAAAATTTTAACTAACAACTCACATGTAGACCCCCCCATTGAGACCCTCTTACAAGGCTCCGTGACTCTGGTGACGTAACTACGCACGCACTGAACTTTAGCTTGGGGGTCAGTCACTTGAGCAAGATTAATATCAATCCGAACACACTCAAGTACAACTGATCGTAGATCATCCGTCAGTTTACTTTATTTACAAACTTCACTTATTTTATACAAGAAGTAACCCGCCCACATTTAGCATAATGCTATTCTAGGTTGGGGGTTAATAACTGCAAAAAGAAGGATATAACATACTGCATGGCTTCATAACAGATCAAGAATTTAAGGTCGGCCATTATTTACATCAGAGACTATTCGTTAAATATAAGTTGATCAAGAAATTGATAACAATAACTTATTATAATATTCTAATTAGAGACAATAATAATAACATTAATTATACTGAGAAGGAAAAGGTCAATATTTAGAAACTGACTGCATAATATGATTGGGTACTGAAGATCAATATAATCATCACAGGCTAGTAGAACTTTCATTAACGAAGTTTTACATTGTTTTTTGAACAAGGATTTACTGACCCTTTCACTCCCAAGAGTGCCATATGGCACTATTACTGGTTACTTGCTTTGAGGGTTTAAGTCTGAGATTCCCACACAGTATAGACAAATGATCCTATTGAACTGCATTAGGCATATTAAAAATGAATCATTTCCTCTAAATCCTCCTTTAATTTCTTTGCATAAGTTAACTATAGTTAACATTATCGTACTTCAGAAAAAGGGAGTAAAATGACACAATGACACAGAAATAAATATGTCTCCTCAGATTCTAAATTTTCATACAAAAATGCATGTTTCACATCAAATATAGGCTTTCAAGTTTGCACTTACCTGACTTTCTGTCTCTGGACACTTAAATTTGCCCAGCACCAAGCCATCCATTCCGTACGCACTTCACCGCAAGCTAAATTCAACCACTCTCACCGCAAAGCATGCCGGGAAATCCATCGAACCGCGGCATGGCACTCCCCATCTTCATTCTTCAAAAGATATACTAAGTCCTGCTAAGTCTACAGCCATTTCGACCTAATAGCATCATATTGGAATCAATAGCAAGTAAATGTTGTCCAATATTCCAAAAAGCTATGATATGTGGCTCCAGACATCCATTTATCAGTAAAGCCCACGGCAAGATGACTGAAGAGCTCATGGGCCAACACGGCTCTTCCTCAGTCAAACCACCAGGCACAGACTCAGTTTTTCGAGAAAGTGCTGATTGAAGCTCTCATCAGACTTAATGAAGTCCTCCACCACTCTAATAAATGGTGAAAAAGGCTTTAAAAAGCCTTAAATTCTGTATTCCCCCAAACAAACTTCCCTCCAGCTCCGTAGAAATCCGACGTCAACGTATCCAAAATGGCCGACAAAAAACTTTGAGCCCCCGGTATTATAGGTTAGTTCATCGGACAGAATCAGGCGACAATACCTAGTCACGTGACATGAGCTAACGCGCTGGATTTAAAATTTCTGCTCCAGGGCACATGCCAAATAACAAAGAAAACTGCCTCAAACTGGTATATGCCCTGAAAATATTGCCGATTTGGGGGTTTAAAAACTGATATCCACAAAAATGTAAACACGGGATTTTAAAGAAGGGATGTTACGCTGCAATCAGTCTTCTAATTTGGGGGTAGATTAAGTAAAATCTTCTGCCATTAAATATAGGCTGACGTTTGGGTTATTTCAGGTAGAAAACGTATGGAAAGTGTTCTCATTTGCTACTGATTCAGTACTTACTTTCTCATGACGTCGAAAATCAGTAACGGGAAAATACTATTAATAATAAAAATAATATTGTATTATTCGTAATTATGCCGACCTCGCTTAAACCTAACAGCCGTAAGTACATGTTGCCGAAAACAATACCATTCTGCGCGATGTGAAATTTCCATGGTAACAGTGGCTACAGTTTTCTTAGGGGGGGGGGGGGGGGGTTCCTTGCAGTAGAAAGAGCCAAAAATCAGTTAAAACCCCTTGGGGGTGAAAGAGTTAAGGAATAGATAGAGGGTGACAAACTATTCCAAACTTTCACACCAACTGCATGTAGAAACGATTTAGCACACATTTAACCTTGATCGAGGTTGAAATAGGTTACCACGACTCTTGGATCTAATATTATAAGTATGCACATCACTCACTTTTGTAAATAAACTAGTAATATTAATAGGTGATTTGTTGCTTGTAATATCATGCATAATACATGCAATATTTTGAAAATGAAGAAAATTGAGTGGAAGTATGTCAGAATCAATAAAGAGTCTCTATAATTGCAAAGTGGATCAGGCTAAGTATACGGCGTTTTTGAAGAACAACAAGAGGAGTAAGAATTGTCTTATTTGCATGCTTAACCCCATAAAGAAATACCATATGTCAGGTAAGGCTGGACAAGGCCAGAGTAAATTCTTTCTAGAGTATGTTTCGGAACAAAGTGCCAAAGCCTAGCTGTAATACCAACAATTCTGCTTATTTTTAATGTAATATAGTCAATATGCGATTTACAGGATAGAGTAGAATCAATCAGCAAGCCTAAGTATTTAACTGTATCTTTCATTTTTAAAGGTGTCATTGACATATTTGCATGGTCAAATACTTGAATTTTTGGGATAAAGACTAAAGCTTTTTGACGGAGATGAATATAACAATATATTTAAAGTAAGCTCATTATTAGCTTCTAACAAATGACAGACATTTAAAAAAATCATTATTTACAGTTTGTTCTAATACGTGTGGTATACAATGCTAGTGTCATATGCAAATAAGTAAACATTAAATTTGTTAGAGAACATATAAATATCATTTACATATAAAAGAAAAAGTAGAAGTCCAAGGACAGACCCTGGGGCACTTTTCTTTGTTTGAAATTATATGTGAAATTTCAGTGGTTCGCGTTCGGTTACTAAGATAGGAAGCAAACCATTCATTCACTGTACCTCTAATACCATAATGATAAAGTATATTTAATAAAACGTCATGATCAACTGTATCAAATGCCGTTTTTATAAATCAATAAATATCTCACATGTGTGTATTCTTCGTTATCCATATTTTTGTGATATAAAGGTGCTGTAATCTGGAACTCACTTTCCGAAGAAAGTAGGACAATTCAGTCAAGGAAACTCTTCAAATCTAGACTCCAAAAACAGCTCATAGAGAATTACTAATTTCATTTTTTTTCTTATATCCATCTTCTCTTCTAAATCTTGTATTTGCATCTCCCCATCTCCCTCCCCAAGATACCTGTGTGTAGTTTCATCGTCATTTAGTGCTTAGTGTTATTGATATCAAGTGTCATAATATACAATTGTGTCGTATGTTATATATATTTCTTCATGTTTTCTTTCTTTTTTTTCGTTATCTAGTTTGACCCATATTATACTGTCTATAAAAATATATTTCGGGATACCAGTCTCGATTAGTTTTTTTCTTCTAAGCTACTTCTGGTATCCCAATACTCTAACTATGGCAATTACATTTATTAATCAGTACACTCCATGTAAATACAAGACAGAGTATGAATAAAGACTTGTTGTTGTGTATCTACAATGTCAAGGATAGCATCGGTTGTGTTGAATATTTTTTCCTAAAACCATATGCATATACTGTGCAGTGAATAAAATATTATGTTTATCGATAAAGCTTATAAGTCTGCTGTACATAATATTTTCAAAAATACGGTTAAATATAGATAACAATGAAATAGGTCTATAATTATAGGGATCAGTCTTATCAGAAGATTTAAAAATAGGAACAATCTTGGCAATTTTCATTTTCGATGGAAAAGTTCCATGTTCAATAGACATATTTATCAAAGTGGCTAGAGGTTCCAGCCCTAA
This sequence comes from Actinernus sp. WN-2022, assembly GCA_030867875.1. Taxonomy (NCBI): domain Eukaryota; kingdom Metazoa; phylum Cnidaria; class Anthozoa; order Actiniaria; family Actinernidae; genus Actinernus; species Actinernus sp. WN-2022. The sequence goes on along the minus strand of JAOWCC010001751.1, from coordinate 32,201,456 downwards.
CTCCATGCAGCTCCAACTCCGGCTTTTTTCGCTGTTCCAGCGCCAGCGCTACCTGTTGACCCGGTGGAAAACCCAGCCGACCAATTTGAGGTATCTTTTTTCGCTTTTCTTTCTTTACAGTTAATTTCTGGCCTTTACGGCTGGTTTATCCTACGGAGTTCTTAAACTAGCCTGTTTCTGCTCGCGGCCGTGGTTCCGTTTCGGTTTTTCATAAGGTTTTCTTTTATCTATATTAAGCTCACGGTTCTTTGATGACTTAACAGTACGTGCCGCGTTACAATGGCTTAGCAGCAGGTGCCAGGGAGCTTTATAACAAGGGCACCCAACGAAGTTTTCGGTTAAAAAGCTGTTCGGGAGAGTAAGTTAGCCTAAAACTTTCGGATTTGAAAAAATTGGCCCTACAAAATCGTTTTCTGAAATACTGGCTAGTAAATTTGTTTTCAATTAAAAGGTTTCCCATAAAATATTCGTACGTCCCAATTCGTCTGATTAATAGAGTCAGAACAGGAAAAAAGAATCCCTAAAATATTCGTACGTCCACAAAACTTTGCAACATGAAGTTATATACTTGGGCTAGAAAATTCTTCTTATGTTCTAGACTACTAACAAATTCGTAGGCCGGGAATATTTTGCCATAGTATTTTCGGTTGACGTGATTTCCACCTAGAAAATCCGAACAGCTAATAGCTTTCTAGAATATGTCAAAAGACATAGTAGGCGCCTTAAAATGGCTAGATAAGCTGTAGACAACTGGTTTCAAACGAATTTCAAAAAGTACTCGTTGGGTGCCCTTGTTTATAAGTGGCTTAACAGTATGTGCCAAACGATATGTGTCGTGGAGCTTTATAGTGGCTTAACATATGTGGTCAACGATATGTGTCATGGAGTTTTATAGTGGCTTAACAGTATGTGGTCAACGATATGTGTCGTGGAGTTTTATAGTGGCTTAACAGTATGTGCCAAACGATATGTGTCGTGGAGTTTTATAGTGGCTTAACAGTGTGGGCCAAACGATATGTGTCGTGGAGTTTTATAGTGGCTTAACAGTGTGGGCCAAACGATACTGATGTGTCGTGGAGCTTTATAGTGGCTTAACAGTGTGGGCCAAACGATATGTGTCGTGGAGCTTTATAGTGGCTTAACAGTGTGTGCCAAACGATATGTGTCATGGAGTTTTATAGCGGCTTAACAGTGTGGGCCAAACGATATGTGTCGTGGAGTTTTATAGTGGCTTAACAGTATGTGGCAAACGATATGTGACGTGGAGTTTTATAGTCGCTTAACAGTGTGGGCCATGTAATTTTAGAATGGATTAACAGTATAACTTGCGCCATGGAGTTTTTATATGGCTTAACAGTTTGTGCATCAAGTTTTACAGTGGCTTAACAGTATGTGCCATGGAGTTTTATATGGCTTAACAGTTTGTGCCGCATCAAGTTTTTTTAGTGGTTTTTATGGTATGTGCCATGGAGTATTAACGTGGCTTAACAGTTGTGCCATCAAGTTTTTTAATTGATTAACATTATGTGCCACGAAATTTCTTTATAATGTACACTGAGTACTTTTCAGATTTTCTTGCACAACAGTTCTCGTAATCACTGTTCTTGTGTGCTATTGGTCTCCATTTATTTCCCGGGGGGCATGCCCCCGGTCCCCCTAGAGGAACCCCACATTTCAAAATCCTGGATCCGCCACTGATTAGCTGCCTTTCAATATTCGTTACGCTTTAATTATTTGCTCCTTCATTTTGTTTGCAACGACACGACAAATGAAATAAACATATGTCAGCGTTTCTCGTATTTTGTCTTAGGCCTTTAAAGTCCACCTAAAAGCCCTCGAGAATTTTAACAAGCCAACTGTTGAACGCCGCCTTCACAGAATTAACGCGCTGGTTATGAAGAGGGATAGTGACTTTGACAAGTATGCGGCCATTGCCCTGGCAGAACAACTCGTTCGGTGTGCTTCGGATGTGAATCATGACACTGACACGCCGGGCACAAATGATCGTAAAAACGGCGGGTTTTATATATATTGAAAAGTTTTCGACATAAAAGAATGCATTTTGGTAGGAGTATAAAGGAGTGTAAACAAAACATAGTCTGATAAGTTAACCTAATATAGCCATCATTATGACGTCACAATGACGTCATATATCCTTTTCTAATAGGTTTCTTCTAAATTTTTATTACCTCTAAAAACGTTTTATTATATCTTTTTAAAATCTCTTGTTCATGAGAATGAAATAATCGAAAACCCGATATCGATCGGTTGAAGTAAACGAAAGTTATTAAAGTTTGAATTTTGGTAATTTTCCCGCCAAAAATTGGCGGGAAATAAATAGCATAAAACCATTTATGAAAATGTCGCTTGTTTTAACTTTTACAGTTCGAAATACTGGTACATCATATTTTGCACAATAATAGATCTCTTTAGTAATAACAACGTGTTCTTTTTAGAATTTTGATTTTTTGAGTATAACAGCTTAGAATTGAAGCCCCATTTTTTGTATACGTCATTATGACGTCATAAATATATTTGTGTACCCTCAGAACATAGCCAGTTCAATGTTTTTGGAATTTTATCAATGAAATGCATTTGGCTAATACTTACAAGTCATAGTATTCTCTTTAATAATATTTTTATAGTCGGCAATCTGATTTAAGCTTGAAGTATGACGTCACTAATAATGACGTCATAAAAACAGTAAATCGTCCATAACTTTGAATATATTTATCGTAGAAAGTTCAAATTTTCGGCAAATTAATATATTTCATAAAAGCTTTCTGATGACGTAATATTTTTGAAACTTGTTGTAAAGGTTAATTTTCACCAAAAAAGGGGGTATCCCTTATGACGTCACAACAACGTCACAATACAGAAACAATTGTACCGAAAAATGTAGTCTTACTTTGTTACCAACCTGCCAAAATTTCGTCAAATTTAGAGTAGAAGTAAGGAAATGGTGTTACTTTTACATTTTATGTTACACTCAACCCCGCCGTTTTTACGGTTATTCGTGCCCGGCGTGTGAAGTCTACTTATTATCTACTGAGTGGCCCTCCAGGAAATGCGCGTGCGATTGGAACGGCCAAAGAGCCAATTTAAGGCCTATTTTTTGGCACTGTTTTCTGATTGACACTATGGTAAGTCCTGGAGTCCCTCGCCAAGGTGAACAAGTGCCTTCAAGATCCGCAGCCCGCAACAGTATAGGGTTTCTGAGTCCGTTTTCTACAGGTGCGGGCGTCCTGGCCACTTCGCCAATCGTTGTCGATAAAGGATTGTTACCGTAAGGTTGAATAGCGGCGCATAGAGGTCAGCGGCTGCCCGCCAGGGGCCACGACCCCCATTTCAGTAATAATCTTGTATGCTGTATGCATTGGTTAATAAATAGCCCATCATTATCACGATGTCGATTATATCTCTATTAGTTTTTTCCCTACGGAATGTCAGCCTTGAAAGGGAGACTTATTCCCTTCTCAGATTACCGCGTGGCTCAAGGCTGTCATCCCCTGGGTTTCTTTTCATATATATATTTCTTTTTGGGAGGCTTACGGGTCCTTTTTTAATTTTATTATTATTTTGTTTTCGCCTATAGACCCCTTTCCTTTGTTCTGAGGACTTTGGTTTGTCATCGTGGGAGGTTGACCCAGAATTTCGACCTTTGGAAGTGTCCCTTAATACCCTCCAGTGGACTTCTTGGGATTACACGCCTCTTGACCAAACCTAGGGGGTGGCAGCCAATAACGAGCACGTGTCCGATGACCTCATACGTAGCGCCAACGCGGGAACGACATACCCCGAACGACTAGATTGCTAGATTACCATATTGCTGGGTTTAAAACATAATCCCACGCAAACCCGCGTTGATGGCGAATTTCGCCAGCTCTACTGTATAGTGGATTTTTAAAAAGGACCGTGACCTTTGCTGAAGCTGACACGTGCTACCAATTCAACGGCGGGCAGTGGCGGTCCAATGACGTCATGTCTGATATCGCGACTAGGAAACGCGAGGATAATTCTGATAGGAAACAGGACCCTAAAATAAAGCAACAGAAGGAACTGAAATTGCGAAAGGAGGCTAACCTATAGCAGGCCTGCAAGCCACTGGACCCAAGAAACCCCGTCCAAAGACATACAGAGAGAAGGCATTAGATAGCCCCTCTTGAGTCAGCCGGGAGAGCAGGTCTGACAGCGCAGAAACGCAAAAAAGAGAAAGGACTCTGACACACTATGTTTACCTCTTTACCGTCCGAGCCTGTAAATAGGAGACGCATTAGTCCGTTACTAGAAAAAATATTGCATCACGTCTAGATCTAGACATTCTGGAAAGACGATGTTGCGATATTATGCGAAGGGATGTATGGCTTCAAAGTCAGAGCTATAACAGGGATCGCTCGACTCTTTCACTATGGAGAAAAGCTCATTTGTTTTGGCGATTGTTTCGTTTCTTCGATTTTCACGAATTTTGAGGAGCTGAAAATCGGCTCAAAAAAACCTTCCCATTCGCACTTGAAATCAAGAGCAAATACAAAATAACCACTCAGTCGTTACAGTACCTTGTTTAATCTTTCCAACCAGCAGGTTTGTTTTCACAAAACACACCAAGCGACGGTGAACCACGCCGATGTTTGCACTGCATTTCACTCGACCACATTTTCCTGCTCCCACCTCCAATTGCATGCTGGGTAATGGACAAAAAAATCACAATGGGGTCCCCCCCTCTGGGACTCCGGTAGGGAGCCCCTACAACCAAGAACGGCGGTGATTTGGACTCAAGCCGTTGCTTTAAAGTGACAAAAACACATCCTAATAGGTTGAGCAGGGGTAAAAGACTGCCAACTGCAGGGTTTCAAGGATTTCATTGAAGAATTTTTTCCTGTGTCTGAAAGCACAAACACAACGGAAAAACCCTGTGAAATCCCCTCACAAGGCCTACTAAAAGCAAACCAAGTACTTTTCAGCCGTCCTCAGACTTAATGATGTCTTCAAGCTCTCTGACAGTGGCATGTTTCTCCAAAATTAGAGCGCATTTCACTGGAAACCCTACAGAAGTTGCAATACCTACCGTCGACCAGTTCGTAGAATTCATCCGAATGGCATTGTGGAGAAAGTTTGAGTCCTCGGCTTAAAAAGTCAGCAGTATTTAACTAGCCCGGGCTAGCCAAACTTGAATTGAGGGGGGAGGGTTGAGTTAGCACTCAGGATTTCACCAATTGAGCTCACACACGATCGGTCGACAAAGAGTTAATGACACTTTAAGAATAGCAGAACCCATTGGCAACAAAGGTGTAAGACAATGATAAAACAGGGGAAATATGAATACGAACCCATGTGGGGCCCCTAATATTACAGGGTGGACGGCGTCTGCGGGAGGAGCATAACCGCGGAAAATAAGAGGGGTTCCCACAAACAAAACAAGAACCTCTGGAGCGCGGATGGCCCTCCAGGCTGGCGATGGGAGATAAGAACCAAACTGAAGGAGCGATATAGTCCTGTAACTCGGACTTCCTCTACTTATCCAGGATAGAGACTAATAGTATCTTGTACCCCTATGTGGTGCCAAAGAGCTTTTGCAGGAGGAGTCGGATATCCTAAAGTTTCGCCCTTGCCTAACTAAGAATATTAGGCGGGAAATAAATAGGAGATCCTAGCTTTACCATGCATGCACAGCTAGAGGCGAGGAGTGTATTACCCTGGGATGAGAAATTCAGCTCTATTATTTTGTAGTTTTATGGCCGCCATGTTGCAGGTGTACCAAAGAATTACACCAATATATGGCGGCTGCATACTAATTTACATAGTTTTCAAATTATTTCTCCAATAACATACATATATACCAGGAGCCCATATCAGTTTATTTAAACACGGGGTCCCTTCATTTACAAATGCTCTTCCAGAGAGCCTTGTAATATAAAAAAAAGTAATTACAAATTATAATATCTTAGCTCTATACAATCTAAGGGTGCGTTCCATTGGTCATTTTCATCCGAAAACGGATTAAATATTAGCTCCTTGGAGTTTTTTACTGACCAACCATCCATACACTCTCAACTAAGCCTTCAGTTAAAGTGCCCATAACCCCAAAAATGTATTTTTTACATCTATTCTGTATAAGAATTCGAAAAAAATAAAGTGAAAAAACTAAACTTCGACGATTTTAGAGGCGTCAAAGTTAGCGAAAACATCCCTTTTGTGCTCCCTGTTTCCAGCAGTTGGGAGTCAGTGCGAGTCTTGGTGAGGGCCTGGAGTTGTGACATCAATCGGACATCATTTTACTACAACTACCACAATCCTTTGCACGGTTTCTTTTGTTCCTCTAATTTAGATCATTGTCTTGGTACTCTCAAAGGAGTAGAATAAGAAAAATAATTCTAAAAGGAAAAACGTCCTATTATAGTCTAATCAGTATGAAATAAACTCCATCACGAGAGAGCACATCGAAATTAGTAAATTTACCAAGTTTGGTGACATTTCATTGGATATTTATCATGTGGTGAGCTTTCAAGAGTCGCAGATATAAGAGACGTTTGTATGGAATTGGAAGGACGCCTTACTACATACACGTCACAGGCCACTAGTCTCCAGGCCCCCAAAGGGAATTGAAAACGGACGGCCACATGTTCAGGTTCTCAAATCTGAAAGGCCGTAAAATAATTACAGTTGAGTTTTAGCCTCCTATTTTTTACTTTAAGTTCTAAATAATGGTTTAAAGTTTCAATAAAATAAATTGGGGGTTATAGGCACTTTAACCTAATACATATTGTCTAGCTTCCTTTATCTATTGTTATTATTAATCATGACATCTTTATTATTTATTTTACTGTCTTGTCAAGCTAGCTGTATTGTAATCAGTTCTGTACTTTTAAACGTTATATAGTAAATTAAATAAATTGATTGATTGATATATTCTTATATGCAATAGCAGTAAAAACACGTCCTAATTACGGCCTAATTAAAATTATGTAAAAATTGATTGATGTTGGAAGCCACCTGAGTATCCGTGTAGCCTGTTCACAGGCTAAGCATCATCGGTGACATATTATTCCAAAGTGTAGACTTCTTGTATGAGAAACCTTTAAGAGTTTCGTTATTTGGTCTCGGAGTGAGCTACATTAAAGCTGATTGCCGTAATGGCTCAGTATCAATTCCAAACCTGCACATCCCCCCATCCTGCCCATTCCTATATGTGGGGCATTTGACATTTTTGAATAAGAGCGTTGCAAATGCTCGAAAATGCCCCACCGTGGAGCTTTGGAACAATCAATCAATCACTCTTTATTTATTTAACCACGCTAGCCCCAACAACGGTAAGAGCTGATTTCCATGAGGGGCGTGTCATGAAATTACAAATTGCTAAATATATACTAATGTAAAAACCTACTACTACTATTAATACAATGGATAAAATCGTATATAATATAAACTAATTGTCTGACAGTCTATTGGCAAAAACTCGATGATCGGCTAATCAGGCTAATAAAGATAACTACGTAATTTATCAGAAAATGTTCTAAAAGAGTCACAGTCTCTTAAGTCACTCGGCAAGGCATTCCATGTTTTTGCTCCGTCATATATAGCTCCAACTTTTCTTCAAAAACTCAGTTCTTGGTTGAGGCATAACTAATTTGGTAGAGGATCCTCGGAGGTTATAATTACAGTAGCTGGTTTTATTGAGTTTCTGAAAGAGATTTGAAAGTCGTGTTGGAGCTAGACCATGGAATGTCTTGCACATTAGGTTCTCTGTTCATTTAATTAGATTATGCCACTCAAGGGCGTCAAGGGCTATTTGGGACTGCCCGGATTCATTAGGGCCCTTCATTATAACTCTAGCAGTCCTATTTTGTAGCTTTTGCAGCCGTTCTGATAAAACACTGCCTATTGGATCCCAGACGACGCAGCAGTAGTCAAAGTGCGGTCTAACTAGTCCGTTATAGGCTGACACGAGCGTTTGGTGATCAACAAATTCCCTAAGCCTCCGTAGCGCGCCAATTCCTGACGAGATATTTTTGGCTATATGGTCGATGTGATCTTCCCATGTAAGGAACTGGTCAATCTGAACACCAAGTGCCTTATAATTATTAACCCTTTTAACTGGTTGACCGCCGATGTTCACCTCGGGTTGCCTTGGAAGATTACTCAGATTATACCTAGATCCGATTAGCATATACTCGGTTTTGGCGACATTGAGGCTTAGTTTATTTGATGACAGCCATTTGTTCAGATTGTTTAGATCACGATTTCCTGCCGCCTCTATCTCCTCGAGTGACTTGCCAACAGCTGTTATGCTTGTATCATCGGCAAAGAGCCGAGCAGTTGTAGCGTTTAAGCAGTTGGCAAGTCATTTACGTATAGAAGAAATAGAAGCGGCCCAAGAATCGATCACTGCAGAACTCCACAGGTTATTTTCTCTTGACTAAAATTCCTGGGTCTGACGGTCTTTGGTAGTTGAAATACCCAAAATTTCACTCAATCTGGCCTTAACTTCCTTAGAATTGCCTCCTTGGACTTGAAGAGTTTTGGTGCTTGAGTACAGCGTGAAACTGATAGAACTAGATTTCAAAGTTTGTGATCTATCACCGTTGCTGGAACGAGTGCCAATCTCTTATAAAGGTTTGGAATTGATAGAGTCATATTAAGTTATATCAAGAGACCATAAGTAAGAGAGGGAATCTCCAATACGCGCGCCTGTGCTATGATAATGTGGAATAAATAGAGAATAATACATCGGCGCGGAGATATTAAATTTGTCTTCGAGTGTTCAACTCGATATCTCACAAGTGAGCGAAGTGAACGAGTGAGATATGGAGTTGAACACGAGAAGATAAATTTCATATCCTCAAGCGTCCATGTATTATATTATTTATTTTATAAACAATACTTGGACCTGGGCCAGGTTGTTCGAAGCAGATACTATATTTCTGTGCTGGAAAATCTATGTAAAACACTGTCATTTTATAGAATAAAATATTTTTTTAGTAACCGGAAGTAGCTGAGAAGTGCTCGAGCACGCGTCAATCTCATGGCGGCAAAACATTTCCCGCCCTTTCACGATTATCATAGCACACCGCGCGCTGCAAGGTTTCCTCTTTAAAGTGCAAGCAAAGCCATAAAACAACATTAACTCTTTTTGCTCCAAATTCTATTTCTGATATACTTCAGAGGCAGGAGCAGCAATTCAACGCTACCCGAATTGCGGGATTGATTCATCTTATGACGTCACAGTATCTACGAAAAGTAACCAAAATTAGGGATTAAATGACAGAAATGTTACAAACTTTGCAAGATTAATACCTTTTTTTAAGAAACACAATAGTACAATAAAAAAAATTGACATGATACTTGCACTTTAATATGCTCTCTTGGTTACACTGTTGCTTCGAAATTTTGGTCATGTGTGTGTATTTCTGCCTGGTTTACACTCTCTACGTATTTTATTTTATTGTATTTAATGATGAAAAATGCTTTTGCAATTACGATTTCAATGAAAACGATCTCAAGTAGTGCGATCGTTTGTTATAATAATAATAATAATAATAATAATAATCAGTAATAATAATAATAATAATAACGATAATGCAATTCTTTATACAGGAAACTTCACCATAAGGTGGTTTTCAGGGGGATCTGTTACAGATAATATATAGGCATACATAAAACTATATAATTACAAATATAGCAATAAACAATTAAGAACATTATCATAAAGGAAAACAAAAACAAAAAATATATAAAATATAAAGAGTAGAGATGACCAGCAAGACTGCGAATAATAATGAACAAGAGCCCATCTGGGCTTTCACTCGGGCCACATGAGATTGAAGATGAAATACACTTTCATTTGAAATCCTCTTAGTAACACTGAGTCGTGCTTTAATTCGCCAGTGAGAACGTCATAAAAACAGACTGGTCTATTAATCGCTTTTATGACATGACTATGATAACGCAGGATTCGAACAACAGAATACTGGCAATTCAAGTGTATAAATGCAATACAATGACATATTCAGACTTTGAATTTGATTGAAAATAGATCAAAAACTCGGGGAAATGTCCGGCTAAAACTGTATGAATAAATGTGAAATGAAACATAAATTTCATAGCAAGAAAAATAATGTAATTCCTAATGAGAAAGCTCTTCTAAGGGGCCGACCATTTAACGTTTGAGGGGGGGGGGTGGGTGTTTTTGAAAAAAATATCCTGCAAGCCAACGGTGTTGAAATAAAATATCCTGCAAGCAGAAAAGCTTTGTTCTGGCTCCGAATTTTTCGCAAAACAAAATCCGTGCACCACCACTGCTAAAGAAAAAAAATCGAGTACAGACAGACAGACACAGACAGACAGACATATTTTATTTGGTGTTTTGTACATGGAAGTACTTCGACATGGGTCCAATAAATTTCAGTTAAATTAGTTATGTATATATATCTCTGTTAGTTGGGAACAGGCATCAGTACAGTACAGACAAGAACACCCATCACCCCCCCCCCCCCCCTCCCTCAAAAGTCAAATGGTCGGTCCCTAAGCCGCTTCTCAAATTCACAGACTGTTTCACAAAAACATTTGCGCTTATCGACACAAGAGTTCAGTTGACCTTTCAAATAATTTATTCTGAGGTACGCATACTCTAAATCACAGATGTTAAATAAAGCGATAATTAGAAGAAAAAGTACATTAACAGACAAACTGAGAGGAAATTTATTCAAATCAAAAAGAGTTTACTTACAGTACTTACGTAACTGAACTTTCGTTTTGGATCTTTTGGTAGTGTTGTTGACAGCATCCCACCTTCGTGCACATATGCACTGAATCGGAATGAAAGTCGAAGCCTACCCTAACCTGTTTCCTTTCATTCCACAATGAATAATAATCTCATAAAGTAAGCCCGTAGCTTTCAATAAATTTGCCAGTGTCTGAATGAAACAGCTAGATCTTTTCCAATTTCTCTCACGAGTCACGGCAGAAGACTGAGTCTCAAGCTACAAAACTTGAATGTTGATCCTCTTCACAGTAACGTAATTTAACGTCTCAGATATTATATATATGCCCTACTTCAGCTAGCGCTGTGCATTTCAAGTACTTTTTCCTCTCTCTTTGCTGGCAGTTCATGCTTCCTGTTCGTGTAGTTGCCGCATTTCAGTTGGCATACACTGAAAACATCTGCTTAACTAAGATTTGTAAAAATCTTAGCGGATCATGTAAATATTCCGCTTGGCTCAATTGAGGGTTTCTGCCGTCAAAGTTCATTTTTTTGTTTCAGTTTTCCCCATATTAGCCGACATGTATAATGTCTCGATCTCTCAATCCAGTAGAAAGACTCTGGTTATTCTGTCGTAAAACATGCCTTAGCTGTACAAGACCTGACCCAAATTTAGGTTGTATTGCATAATTGCCCACGATGGAATAGATTTCTGACAATGACTCATTGAAAGTGATATCTCCTTCTCTCGCCTAGTCTGAGAGCTTTGAATTTTCTTATCTGAGCGCGCCTGACGAAATCTAACCTTTGATTATAATTCGATACCCGTTGATATCCAAACGTGTTTGGATATTGTATTTCGCTTACGTTTCTAAATGTACATTGGATCTGTCCAGACAGCGCTGATACGATCGAACGTATTACGGCTCCTGGTTGTTCATGTATTTTTATGGTCAACAAGAGCGCCAGTTGAAATATCCTGAGCCTGTTGGAAGGCTTTCGCCCTCGCGGGTCGACCATTTTGATTTACTGTATTCAATTATGTAAATAAATTAACCTGGCGAGTGTTACGTGACCAGCACAGTGCGATCTGATTGGTGGTGAACTTGACATTTAACGCATGCGCAGAAATTTTGCGACACCCAACAATTTTTTTAAATAATAACGGCTTGCATTTTAAGACTCGGTACTGCCACAGGCAGCCCGAGTAATAATCCCAAGGCGCGTAAAGACCCCTGGGTATGAACTAGTTACCAGTCTCTTTCCAAGTCCAAGATGGCGTCCTTGCAATGTCGACGTGATTTAATTTTACCAAGTTTATAGGTGCATATTTAACTTCTTTGACCAGCTTATGAAATATCGAGTGTAATCACGTAAAATGTGAGCATTTCAGCTTATCCTGGACGAATCGTATGACCAATCAGGAGCTCAGTACCGCTTCAGTCATGGCGAAGAGGAAATGGCTGTTGTTGTTTTTCGTTGGAGCAGTGATTATGGTGGAGCTATCTCATTGCAATTCAGGTGATCTACCTACCTCTTTGTACTGTTCCATCGACTGAATTCACCAGCATATGATGCAGCAAACTACTTATTTTTACAATCATTGTGATTAAGTTATTGTCTTTATAAGAATTGTCGACCTTTATATAAATATAAATACTAATATATATATACATGGATTAGTCGATTTCAGGTTTTAAATCTGTCTTTATCAGCCTCGGTCAGGGTAGTGGTATTATACCAAATACCTTTTTTTTTAATTACCCAAAATACCCCAATACCCTCAATTGTGACATTCAAATCATATGTCAAAATCTTGCCAAAAACTTTATACCAGAAAATCACAGTTGAAGCTCTCGTAAGCGACCACCTTGGGAATCAGGAAAAGGTGGTTGTACATGTAACTAGAGCTGGTTGCACATGTAACTAGAGCTGGTTGCTTACAAGAATTTATTTATTTTCATAAGCGATCACCTGTGGAATTGGGAGTAGTTGGTCACTTATGAGAGCTTGCACACACCACGCCCATCAGGGAATACGTATACAGTGTGACTGATATCACAGTATACAGTACTACTTTACTATAACAGCGTGAATGTCATGATTCTACAGTGCGCATGTTGGTCAATATACATACATGTACGTTAATCAATACAGTATTATGTTGCAGGTAAATTTATTTCAACTAGATAATTCCTTTAAACTAAATAAAACGAATTCCACTAGGTAATTTTTTTCAAGATTCTATAAAGGGAACTTATGTTTACTGAGGTTAGGTTTATTTAAATGTTGGGTTTGGGTTTGGATTACAAATTCAGTTAACAGGACCATTGAATAATAATGTGATTCTGCATGCTGACCAATAGGTTATCATTTGCATGTACAATGTAGATAGGCCAGCAGAATGGAGAAGATATTGTGTTGAAACCCTCATATTTATTCAGTATGTTCTTTATTAGTTAAACCACAAGTTTATTGGCTTAGCAGCCATGCAATATTGGACCGGTCATTGTGCCTGTTTATGCTCTACATGTCGAGATCTCTGTTCAGCTGGGATGAAATACCTATATATTTTTATACAATATCTCCACTTTTAACAGCCTAATGACTGCTTGTAATTACATGCCATTTCAAAAGATGTAGCAATATCATAATAATAATTTTATTACAACTGATTTGTAAGACTTGGTTGAGCGAAAGTTTCTTTGAATTTTTACCTACAGGAGAATTAAAAGAGTGTCCTGGTAGATACTGTGGTAGAGTCATAGATGACAATGGAAAAATTGGAGACTGTGGAGTAAGTTTAAAATGTTTACCTGTTCAAAGTACACATTTTATGTGTACCACTATGACAATTATTTTGAAAATTTGGAAAAGTCTGTTCATACAAACACAGACAGCTTATGTTATACTATTTAACTGATTATTTAAGGCTAATAACCTTGTTAATCATGGCTTGTCTGTCAAAAGCGACCCAGTTGAGGTGATTATATATGTACCATAGTTAATAAAGTTTATTAATAATTATTGTTATCATTATCGTGTGTGCAGAAGTTTGTTGTAAGCCCACTGACACAAACCATATGCAGTGCTTCCTTACACGCATGGAAGAGGGCTTACACTTACAGTGTCAAAACAACATTGATAGCACTGGTGTTTGCCATACTTATATCATGCATGGTTTAATTAGTATATTAAGCTACCAGGATATCTGGAAACCATGCACTGACAGGAGATAAAGAAGTTACTAAAAGAACATTTCAACTTTATTTTATAAATGTTCCAAACAGCAAAGAAGAAGTAGGCCATTTTAACTAGACAAATACATTTTGTACATGTCTTTTGAACACTTCAGATTAGCATGGTATTTATCACTTGTTGAGGAGACAAAATATACCAGTTTTCATGCAACGTTGTTGAAATTGTTTGAAACACTTCTAGATGGTACAGTAGATACATTGTAAGCTGCACTCCTGATTTGGAGCAAAGATTTTGGTTGAAAAAGTTTGACTTATACACAGATTTTTACACAGGTTTTATTATTTAAACATTGTTCATAATACTGGCTGGTACATTATTTTGTAACTATATTTTATTTGCTAGTCACCAGTGGTAACTAAGGATTTTTGTTTTAATTATGAGACCTGAAGGAAGCACTTACATGTAGGATCTGTGATTTCTCATTTTCAATAATAGTTCAGTGTTCTACTCTATGACTTTTAGAATGTATGTATTGTAGGTTTGATGACATTGTTGACAATGTTTTAGGCATGCTTACGAGGAAGTAGGACCAATGGAAAATTTTGTGTCAAGTGCACAAGTTCTCTTCACCTGTATGACTGGCTTTACCTGGGGTTTACTGTGCTATCTGTGCTGGTGTTACATTGGTTCTTCATCGACTACTTCATTCAGAGGTCCAGCAGAAAGTGAGTGACTGTATGCTTTACTAGTTTTTTTAGATAAAGCTCTAGCTAGGTATAGTAATAATTATTATTACCGGTACAGTTTAATTGAACATATTATCGCCCAGAATGAATTATGTTAATTACAACTAATAATAATAATAAATTACATTGATTATTGAATGGTTGAATTTAATCCTTCAGGTCCTTTGGTATTGCCATGGTAACTGATGCTATTGCATTTAGAAAACGGTACTCAGAGTTTTCAAAAAGAACCAGCAGTCAGTGAAATGTTCTGTCTTCTCTTGATGTTTGTACCAGCTACTTAATTTACCCAGTCAAGTTACGGATCTCTATTGAAAAGAGTATACATTTTTTTGTAAAAGGGAGGTTTTGAAGTTATTTCTCTGGCTACTTCACAGAACGTGCTGGCCAGTTATATACATGTAAATGTGAAAACTTATTGAATACTGGTAATTTATCTATTCTGTAGTATTTCCTGTGTTGTGGTATTGATTATATCAATGTGCCCATTATTATAGTCACTGTTACATGGAAAGTGATACTAGATCATTAATAATGACAACTGTGGAAGCTGATACAACTTTGTTTGAAAATCCTTACGAACCTCTGTCCAGAGTATATGTACAATAAATGTACACAGTCATAATAACAGGATCATTGGAAGTGTGTGTTGTCCAAATGGGACTTTTATCACCTTTATGCACATGTATGCACAATAAACATAATCATGGCTAAACTATCAATGATAAACTATCAGTGGCAAGAAACCCTAAACAATAATTAATGTAGTTCAGGGCTAGAAATTAACTGCACTCCCAAACTTGCAAAATGCTACCAGATTTTGTAATTTGCAATTGAAAAAAAATTTCACTAGCAAATTTTTGCATGTCAATCTTCCTTTATAACTAAAGGTACAACTTGAAGTCTGAAAACCTCGAACAAACCTGGCATATATGTGCAAGTTAGAGTTTATAAGCCACAAAGTGTAGTACTGCAGTGTAAATTAATATTAAATACTGTATATACATGTATGTATTCTTGTATTAACATACTTCTAATGAATTAAAGTGATACTGTGAACATTGTAGAATGAGCGTGTGCCATTTCATTTTGCCAGTACTTTCTGGAGTTTTGCTAGTGGAAAAATCCTACTAGCAGACATTCGCTGTAGTAGGTTCAAGCCCTGTTAAGTGTAATTATTATTACTGTATTCCCCACATATTTAATTTTAAACTATTTATCCTACATGTAGCTAGCCTAAATACTAACAGCTTTTCTACTATTTCATGTAGCATGGCCATTTTGTTTGTCTGTGCAGTGGTGGAGACAGCATGTGCTGCTGTGTTTACACTCCTAATCAATGAACCACAAGGTGAATTGTACATACATTATGCGATTCATTATATAATTATAGTCATTGACTAAATGGAATCCTTTTTTGACCAACTGTACAAACCTTTTTTGTACAAGATACACTTACATGTATCAAGTTAAATTACCAGACATTTTAACAAATAGGTTATTCAAATTTATAATTTCTTCTCTAAACAAGAACTGGTGCTATAATATGGAAAAGACCCTTGCCTTTTGGGATTCAAAATTTGAATTTCAAATTCAGAACAGTCAAGCAAGAAAGCAAGTACTCAGTCGTCTCCTGTTAGAATACTAAATAGCTGAAATCAAAATTAAAATAAGCCGAGAAAAAGTAAAAACAGGAAGCTATAGTTGCTCAGTTATGGCTGTCAAATTAGCATTTTAGAACTGTTAATTTACAAACTCTTTAGTGTATGGTTAGACATTCAAGTTTTCAATTTGAATTTCACATGATACCAAATGTTGGAGATCACTCCAGAGGAGCATCACATGCTTTGAACATGCAGAGATGTTGACTTGACAAAGGCTGATTGACAATGAAGGTGTCTTCAACCAAGTTGTCAGGCCCTTTTACTGCATGACCCTTGTTTAAAAGAGTACATGTAGACATACACTGTTAGGCATAATTTATGTACTGTATCGACAAGTACATGTATTGTATAAAATAAAGGATATTACATGGCCACATGGAGACACTCTTTTTAAAGACTTTAAATGGTGAAAGTCAAAAACAAAATTATCATGACAAATTCACCACAAGAAGATACAACAACAACAACACATATTTTTATTTATACTCTTACAATTAAGTTCTAAATTATTGTTTTTTTTTATTATTTACAAACAACATGTGAGTGACATCAGCCATGTAAAATGTTTATGAAATATATCGCACGTAAAACCTGGTATTTTATGCCTTGGTAAATAAAAAAAAAATTATTTCATCTGCAACCACAGTACTGCCCCGGTTGTTCAAAGTGTGATTTAAACTTTAAGCCAGGGTTAATTGATGATTAATCCAGGGCCGGGTTGTTCAAAGCCCGATTAGTTCTAATCCAGGGTTAATTTCCATGACAACCAATAGGTTCTGTGCAGAGTTAATCCAGGATTAGCACTAATCGGGCTTTGAACAACCCGGCCCAGGTTTATATTTCTAACCCAGGGATAGCTAATCCTTGGTTAAAAAGCCATTTCTGGAAGGTTGATTTATTAAACTCTAGATGAATAATTAACCTAGGATTAACACTAACAAAACAGGTTTTGCCGGGTTTGTGTATGCGAGCATCCACACACTTGAGCTTGCTTGTTTGCCTTTGTGCGTAGAAAGAGTTATCTGTTTTTCGGTGTGCTATGAAAAAGCGCTCACTAGCAAGTGAAAAATTAATCCTGGTGCTTGAAGATACACCGGATTATACTGGCAGCATTTAATGAAATGATTCAGTTTTTAAGACATATTTACGTCAAAGAGAAATCAGAACAGGCATGTTTCCTTCAGTTCAGAATGGAAGAAAGCCCGTGCTACTCCGTTGCAAAAGTGCCGGCCCTCGAAATTACATGGATAATTATAGGCCTGATATCTATTCTCCCTACCATAAGCAAAATATTTGAGAGAATATTATATGATCAACTTTACAATTTTCTCTCTACGCATGATCTATTATCCCGGGGGGGGGGGGACTCTCCATAACAGTAGACGGGGGTGATCGTCGGCAAAATCAATTTTAACCGTAAGGGATAGCACATTGGGTGTGGTCAACAGCAAATTTACCCCTAAGAGATAGCACATTGGGTGTGGTCGAAGAAATTTTTAACCCTAAGAGATAGCAATAAAACAAACACATTTTCAGTTTTCCTGAATTTTATTACGGTCCTTAAGACACCGCCATCGAGCGCATCTCTTTTCTGGTGACTGTTGAGAGTGCTGTCATCCAGTCTTCAAGTCCGGCTTTTTTTTGGATAGGATGATCCATTGTCCTTAACAGAAACAATTGTCCTTCTTTTATCAAGGGCCACCATTAGCGTGAGACCCCCTAAGGGATAGCAGACTCTTTGAACACCCCTAAGGGATAGCAGATGGTAGAATTTTATACCCTAAGGGATAGGACGATCACCCCCGTCTACTGTTATGGAGAGTCCCCCCCCCGGGTCTATTATCAAATAAGCAGTTTGGATTTAGAAACTCCACTCAACAATGACAGCTTTGTTAAAATCTACAAATTCATTGCTGGTCAATATGGATCTATATCTTTTCAATATCGATCGTATTATTTCTCGAACTGAAAAAGGCTTCGATACCGTGAACCATGATATTTTGTTGGAAAAAATGAAACTTTACGGAGTTAATCATCAGACACATGCGTAGTACAACATGTCAAATTTAACGAGAGACAAATTACCTGTGGAGTCCCTCAGCATTAATCCTTGCTCCATTACTATTTTTAACTTATATATTAAATGACTTACCGAATTGCTTCGATACATCAACACCATGCATGTCTGTTTGTTGACGATACAAGTGTCACGTTTTGTGGGTCAAGTATCAATTATTATGTTTGTAACCCAAGCAAATAGTGAGTTGCTTTAAATCAGCAATTGGCTCACAGCCAATACATTTCACCTAAACGTGGCTAAAACTGAATACATGTATATGCTGGTTGGCTCTAAACAACAACTTTCAAATTTGGATGAGGAGCCAACCTTAAAAATTGGTGATAAAACACTAAAAAGAGTTAGCCAAAGCAAAACCGTCGGGGTTATAGTTGATGAGAGGACCACATTAATTATATTGCGAAGAAAATACTGTAAGGTCTAGGGGCACTAAAGAGGATTATATAGAACATTTGTGTGCCAAGACACACTAATACAAATTTATGATTCCCTCGTCCAACCACATATGGACTATTGTTGTAAAGTTTGGGTTACCTGTGGTAAATTCCTCTGAAAAACTACAAAAAATTCAAAACAGGGCTGCAAGGCTTATTCTCACTGCCGATTATATGACGAGCTCAAAACGATTACTTGATATCCTCGACCGGGAGAGATTACGGATGAAAGGGACGCTACATGAAAAACGGTCTTAATGCATAAAATTCAAAACAATTGTGCGCCAGCTAGTTTAACTCTAGCCTCCTCCGCAGGCATCTCTAATTTCCAGGTGGCCTTCACCTCTCAAAACCTTGTATTTTATTGGACGCCATTTGGGTTGCACTGACAAAGAATCCCATTGTTTTAGGGTTTGTATTGTTTCAGGGTTAGGCATTGTTTAGATAGCCAGTACTATTCCAGGTTCCGAGGAGGTGAAGGCCGCCCCCTAATTTTCGAAGAAATCAGATTAAAAAAATCGTGAAAATTAGAGATGCGTGCGGAGGAGGCTAGTTGAACTCCATTATTTACCATGGACCATATCGCAACTCCGCCGTCCCAGTGCACTCTGGGATGGATATCTCAGTTTTCCATTGTTGTTGTTGGGCGGCCATCTTGGATTTAACAATGGGAACTGAGATATCCATCCCAGAGTGCACTGCAACGGAGGAGTGACCCGTTACAATCTGAGAGAGTAAAACTGATTATATGAAAAAGAGCTTCTCCTATAATGGAGCAAAACTTTGAAATGAGCTTCCAGCCACGCTGCGCGAGATGAAGTCTCTACTTTCCTTCAAGAAGAAAATAGCAACTCTCTCTCTCTCCTTAAAGTGCATATATAAGCCCAAATTAGTTTTATTTGATATCGATTGTACATGAAGTAGTTAGTCCATTACGGTAGAATATTTCTTGATTTGGGTGTTGCCTCTACGAGATATAAAGGTTTATATTTTCAATATAACCGGCGATATTTGCTGAATTTCTTTGTGCTTGTGAAATAAGCTCTTTTCTAATTTAGATTTTTTTTTGTAAAATCACTTTGATAAGCTTCAAATATAACTTAGAATTTAAAAATATAGGTAATTTGTCTCTACCAGCATGCTTTTGTATAATAAGTGATGTCGGACTATCTCGTTACAGTTCACAGGTAAACGTATGAGGTTTTTTTCCATATTTATCATAATACAAAAGCTTACCCAATAATAATAAAAACCCTAACTATTCAGTAAAGAAGTTCCCAGGTAAACGACAAGGTTTTAGGGCTGATTTGTGACTGGAGTTCACAGGGTAAACGAGAGGAAAAATAGATCGGTTCTACTGGGATTTGAGCCCATAATCTTTGACAGTTGAGGAAACAACCTAGATTGAACCAAAACAAATTAGGTTGTCTAGGTTGAAAACAAAATAACCTAGGTTTGCCCAAAATAAACTATTTTGGAACAAAATAAACTAGGTTGAACCAAAATAACTTAGTTTGGAATAAAATAAACTAGGTTGAACCAAAATAACCTAGTTTGGAACAAAATAAACTAGGTTGAACCAAAATAACCTAGTTTGGACAAATTTAACGTGAAGTTTTTATAACTACAACATATACAATAACTGGAGCTGCACCCGGTTCACCTATTCTAAATGGGTCGAAACTGTTCTAAATTTTAGATTTTTGGGCTAAACTCGACTGGGATTAGAATCTAAGTGTTAATCGTCCTTTGAACAACCTGGGTATGTACGTGTAACAAGCATTTTATTTTATCTTTTCACAAGATCAGTCAGTGCATATATTTTCTATTCTTGAGATTAGTACGGACTTCACACAGGTTATTGAATGTTCTTTTGCTTAGGCTCATTCCATTTGACATCGTGCAAGACAGAAATGCTTTCTGATTGGTACACGGTATTTTACAACCCTAAACCAGACTACGTCAATACTATTCACTGCACCAACGAGGCTGTGTATCCTTTGTAAGTATTATAGCTGTTTTATGTTTTTAATAATGAGAATAGAAGTAGAGTACAGGGGCGTAGCCAGGAGTTCCGCGAGGGGGGCTTCCGAGTCTGGCGACCCATCAGGAACATACAGAGCTGCATGTTTCAAAAAAAATATCCTTTGGAAATGGTGGGTTCTGGAACCCCTGGAACGCTCCCCTTGCTACGTCCTTGGAGTATAATGAAAATAAACTAGCCGCCCCCGCAAGCATCAAGTATCGGAATCCTCGAAAAGAAACAAATCTGTGATGAGGAGGACTCTTTTCTCCTTCCCAGACCCCGGATTGAGACTCCGTGACCGATACTGTAGTATTTTTAAGGTCCGATCAGCAGTTCGAAATAATTTATCAGATACGATGTGAATCAGAGGTTATTAGTGTTCTACAAAAGCCTGCTAGTGGCCCTTCTGTTTCGTCGCCACAGGTAGCCCAATCCGGAAAAATGAAACGAAAAAAGCCACCCAGAAGACCCGCTCGCCACTCCACGGCCACCGCGGCAAAACGTTATGCTCCACTGGCCGAAAGTATGAAGGCTCTGGAGTTCAAGTTTCCGAGGACTTAAACTTTTTTAGGAAATAATTTTATAACTTAGTAAACTCACAGTGAATTACAAATTAAGACTGAACTTGAACCTGTTAAAGTCGTGGGCTTAGCTTTAAGTAGTTTCCTTGTTTTTCGCGAAACATTTCACGTAAATACGCGTACGTACTTAAACTAGATACAGGTGTGATTGTCTCTGTTTTCTTTTAGTTTCGGCGGGAAACTGGGGAGACGCGCGCGCGATGGGCTCATCAAAAGCGCATGCGCGTGACGTTTTCCCCGCGTTTTTTTCGCTATTAGGCTACAAGAGCACCTTCAATGCGTTGATAGAACCCTCAGAGGTGCCACTGAGGTTAGAAAATCCTGACCATCCGGATACCAAATGTTCCCCGTAAAATATGGTCCACCCGTATACCTATATGCCTTATAATATACTTATGGTTATTTAATGGATTTCTAGGGAATACGGGTGAATATGTCACGAGAAATTTATATTATTTGGTTTACAATGAGCCCCTGGTTCCAGAAGTTATTTTTCGGCGAGTTGTATACCAAAATAACATATATTTCGAATAACTTTTTTGTCCGTTTTCTACAGGAAAATCATAACATAACCATATTATCCTATCCATTTTGAGTGGCTCATCTAGCCACGAAATCTACGTGTTGGACATTGTAGATAATGTAGATAGAAGGATCAAATGAGTTTTTGTATCCAATAGTAGGCGAGGGGGCAGTCCCAAGTCAACTATAAAAGTCGATAGAAGGCCGAGAGCGAGAAGTCTAATTGTCTTAGCCTAATCAAGCCATCGTTCTATCAACTTAGCGATCGAGAAAACTGTGAAAAGACTCGCATAAAAGTATTTTTCTAAGTGATTTTTGTCTGCAGAGCGCGCACGGTCGACTCATTATTATACAAATAGGCGGCTGTGTCCGTCGAGGAACTATCGGCTAAAAATACCAAGCCGTGAAAAATTGCCCATCCTAAAATATATACGTCATGATCTAAAAATCACCCTAAAAATGGATTTCGCTTGGAAAATATAAAATACTTCAGCCCCTACAAATACAACGATCATCCCTACCTGCCGAATATATTCCTACCAGAATTCCCCCCCCCCCCCCCCCTCTGCTAGTCAGAGGTCACAGCCCGCGGCATGGGTCGAAGTTCGAAATCAGCTAAAAACGAAACCGGCTGCCGTTTTCCTTTCTTCTCAGGTACACGATCGTGCTAACTTTTCATGCCATAGCTGTAGCCATGCTAATTGTCATCAGACCAGTAACTTCTCATCGCCTGTGCGGTGGAAACGGCCAGTCATCTGTTTATGCAGCAATGTACTTTCTTCCAGTAGTGGCAGCCATACAGGCCCTGTTTGGTGGATTACTGTGTAAGTACATGTATGCTCTCCAGATGAGAAAATAGAAAATAAATCATGGTATATAGTTTTGACAATACAATACAATAAAATACAAAACAATGCTATGCATAAATTTGTCAGAGTATTGGACAAGTATGGTTCTCTTTCTCGATTTATTTTGTAGAACAATGAGGCATGCAGAAAGCCACGAAAAAGCTAGTTCCACTATTTTCTCTGTCTCCCCCTCCCAGGGATTTTTGTAACGCGCATCTCGCGGACGTTGAGTAGATTTGCTTGTTTATTTATCCATTTATTTTTAGACTATTCGTACCCTTACATCACCCTAGTTGTCTCCATTATCAGTACAGCTACAGTGCTGGCAAGAAATACGATTACGGTAAGTCACTCGTCACTGAATCTACCCTGCGAACAGAGCCTTCTTCAGCTCCACGACAAGCGAGAAGAAAAGAAGGCTCTGCAGTATTCGTGTTGTTTTTGTATTGAGCATGTGCCAGCGGTTTATTCTTGTGTCAGACTCATTCTCGTTCCCAGTGCCTCCTCAACTTAACTGAAAAATCGGAGGCTCTGATAAGACACAAATGGGGCAAGATTGTGACTGGCTGTTGAACAAATGCTGCGCGAAGTTCAGAAAGTTAAAACTTCACGCACCCCGACGGTTGCCCTGTATCTCGATTTCCATTGGCCGAGAACAACGAGACGGTAAACAATGTATCAAAGCTTTCTTACTGGCATGCGCAGTTTCAATGTCCTAGAATCTAGGAGATCGGTTTATGTCTTACCAGAGCCTTCGATTTTTCAGTTAAATTGAGGAGGCACTGGGAACGAGAATGTTGCCAGACTCAGTCGTGTCACCTTCGTCCGCCATTGTTACAGTGAACTCAGATTTGGTCATCTGTGGCTACTGATGATAACTAAAGTAAACATGGAGTGACATATACAGGGTTGCCACGGTCAGGGAAAACTATATTTTTCAAGATCAGGAAATTTTGCATCTGGTCAGGGAAATTCTAAATTTCTTGTCAAAGTCATGCCACAACGGCCCCTCGTGCCTCACAGCGCGGTCTGCGAGGGGAGGCTACAGGTTTTGACTTTTGTTTTGGATGAGGGAATGTCCTTTACTTCGCCAAGGGCACCCAACGAGTACTTTTTAAATTCGTTTGAAACCAGTTGTATGCAGCCATTTTAAGGCGCCTACTATGTCTTTTGACGTATTCTAGAAAGCTATTAGTTGTTCGGATTTTCTAGGTGGAAATCGCGTCAACCGAAAATACTATGGCAAAATATTCCCGGCCTACGAATTTGTTAGAAGTCTAGAACATAAACAAGAATTTTCTAGCCCAAGTAACTTCATGTTGCAAAGTTTTGTGGAGGTACGAATTTTTTAGGGGTTCTTTTTTCTTTTAGGCAATTCTTTTAGGTGACCTCCATTTGCTAAAGGTTTATTCTTTCGGATTTTAGATGTCAGAATTTTTTAGAGAATGAAAATGTGTTCTCGAAAACTTTAGGTGGCCGCTTCACTAAATGATTTGTGATAATATGTGGTGTTTTTTTTCCATTCCAACCAATGTTTTTTCCGGATCGTTCTGACTCTATTGATCAGACGAAAACGTACCAATATGTTAGGGGAAAGCTCTTACTATATTGATCAGACGAATACGCACGAATATTTTAGGGGAAACCTTTTAGTCTCCCTTTTCTTCTATAATTTTCTAGGGATTGAAAACAAATTTTCTAGCCAGTATTTCAGAAAACAATTTTCTAGGGACAATTTTTTCAAATCCGAAAGTTTTAGGCTAACTTACTCTCCCGAACAGCTTTTTAACCGAAAACTTCGTTGGGTGCCCTTGTTATTATGGTCAGTGACGATTGTTTTCTGGTCAGTGGAAAGTCAGGGAAACGTCAGAGAAATTGTTTTTCCTAATGGGTGCTAAGTTATGGAACTCACTTCCCGATTATATTTGTAATCTACCTTTAAACCAGTTTAAATCCACTATCAGGTCTCTTAACTTTTCTAATGAATGTTGCTCCTTTTGTAGCACTTCATAACTTTATTTAATCTGTCCATTTCTCCCCTTCCCACCGACATCACTATTATATTAGCAATTGTACATAATTTATTAATTAGCTTATATTTTAATATTTATTTAGTTGTATTATTTAATGTCTTTACTTATAATTGTTATTCTGTTTCCGGAGATATTAGCATGTATTTGCTATCTTAAATTCGAAGCAAGATAAAGGTTATTGTATTGTATTGTATGGGTGGCAACCCTGATATACTAAGGGCGTGTTCGTTTGGGACTATTCTGGAATAGGAATAGCCGTTATAATACGTGTAAGCGTTTGTTTGGGAGCTTTTCTTATTCTGGAATACATGTACTTGGAATGTATTCTGTGTATTCTGGTCCTGGAGGCAGAATAACCAGAATATACTTATTCCGGAATATCCCAAGCGAACGCACCCCGAATTATAACATTGAGTATATTAAACTATGTTATAAATACTAATAATGAAAACATTTTACAAGTTACAGCTAGTGATATCGCAAGTAACCCGTTACTTAATATATTTATTAGGGCTTATAGAACATGGCAATAGTACTACATGGTTTTATGAATACTGATAAACTATATATACTGGAACGGATATCAACTTAGCGATCGAGAAACTGTGAAAAGTATAAATGTATACACATACAGAGCTGGAGTCGAGACAGCTTAGTTAGAGGCTCGTATCTAGTTAGCATGATAATCAATATCTATATTTATCCATATAGAAGAGGGTTTGTATCAGTGCATTGTCAATCCCATTCTCCATGCGAGACTTGGTTACCTTTCAAGAACTATGAATTGGACTATTGTTTGTACTTTTCTCTCAAGTTTTGACCTGTTACCCGCGATTTAGACCCGTCGCATTACATACTAATATTTTCGTATTCCTCCCAACAGAACGCTCGACAGTTGTTAGGCAACAAGCGTCACATGGCTATAGTGTTCGGCCATTGGTTGATTCACGCGTACGGACTGTTGGCTGTCACGCAACTCAGTCGGCCCATCGTCCATGGTCCAATGTTCCTTCTTGTCACGGCACCCGTCCTCTTTTACCTTGCCACGTCACGACTAACGGAACCCATTAGATTTAAGCAATTACTTGCTGGTTAGTCTTCGATAATAGGAGTTCCATTCCCATGTTGGGTAATCAGGGCAAACATGTCATACTTTGTTTGTATGAGAATCTGCCAGTGTCAAATATTTTGCCCAAAATTATATTTTTGAACCAAAAACTAAAGATTTGTGGTAATGAAAAGGCTTTGCTGAGTATAGTAAATTGAAAGAAACCTTGTAATCAGATTCAACGTTTTTTATTCGTTTCCTTGTTATCTGATCGCAGATTTTAACAACAAATAAGTGAGCAATTCAAATCCAAACTGAGTGATTCTTGGGATGCTTGCAGTCTTGAGATTTTTTGTACTGAATCTTTTTCCACGTATCTTAAATACTTGGGTGGTTATGTTCTGGATGTAATTTTGGGCAAAATATTTGACATCAGATTCTGGATACAAACACTGTATTCCGTGATTACCCAGCGTGCAAATGGGAATGTGAACTCCTCTAATACAATCCGAGATGAAACTCGACACCATTTCTAAGCAACAATGCTAGCGTGCCTCGGTGTGTCGACCACTATTTCTTCTCGTCACGAATCCTATGGTTGTCTGCGTTACGCTTGGCGTGCACCGGAAAGCCGGCCTGTACCGCTCGAAACGAGCCACAGCATTGGCTTACCCAACAATACAAAACACCCTAACATTTAGAACGTGCAGTACAAAAATAATAGAGCTACAGTATAATGGTGCAATCAGAATACAGGTTTCGAGCGGTACTGTATTACTTGCACGAGAGACCTGTATGTTCTTATGTTCAAAATATCGTGACATTTAAAGGGACTGTGTCATGGTTAGAGACCATTACATTAGATGTGCGGGCCGAACACGGTCATTATCAGCGATTATCATATGAACTGACGAACCTCGCGCACATGTGGGATGGTAAAAATCAAAAATGATTACTATTCAAAAATGATTACTAAATTAATGAAATTACTTTCAATCAAGCATTGAAGGAGGGACTGACTCCATACATGCGTATAGACTTTCTCAAAGTCCTTCTTAGCCCCCCGCATGAAGGATTTTTCAACCGGAGGCGTGGCTTATGACGTACTAAGATTTGCCCAATCACAAAGCCTCAATTCTTCAGGGATTGTATGTGGTATTTACAATTTGAGTGTACTCGGAAAGAGTTTGTCAAAGGCGCGAAATGTAAGCTCCGCCCCTGAAACGTATTTTCGCGCCAAAACATAATCCCCCGATTCAATTTCCTGCAAGTGAAACAAGTCGAACTCGCCTCTCGCTTCGATTCTCGCGCTTGCTTTTTGACCCAATGACTCAGCGAGTTCGACTTGGAGCAAGTCTAACATGCGTAGTACCATGACATAGCCCCTTTAACAGCGCTACTAAAGCCTTATTTCGATGCAATCGCAGCGATCATGCCAACCACTCTTCAGCGAGCACGATCGCTGCAATACAGCTAGGGGTCTGTTATAACCCGATTTATGTATATATACGATGCCTGAACAACAGCAAATCGTTGAAGGAGAGTTTGTACTTGCGCATTAGTTTAAACTCTGTAAAGTGTAAGCTGACTAATACAAATTGTACATAGGAAGAAAATATTAAACAACAAAAGCAAAGTCCTGAGTTCAATGTCTCGAATTAACACATACACGTATTAAAGTTCCTCATAGCAGTAGGCTATTTTCGAATTACTCTACTGCCCGAGAATAAATATTCCATGTCGAGGCTTAGGAGGAAATGGAAAACAGTTTCCGTGTTACCATAGGGTCCGCGTTACCAATAGGATCTGCGTTACCAGTAGGGTCCGTGTTACCATAAGGTCGTGAAAATAGCTGTAGATGGCCGAGTCCGAGCCCTTATTGTGAACAGGAGATTACAAGCTACGTGGTAAGCTGTTCTCTAGGCGACAATAGACCATTTTCTCAGGTATGCGCACGCAATATTGGCCCGCCAAATCGCTTTTTGAACAATAGCCGCCAATTTTTGAACAATAGCCGATAATTTGAATAACAAAGGCTGACGCATCAGAACGAGTCTAACAAAAGCTAACAAAACTCACGGCCCGCCAAGAAATACTTCATGTAGGCAGCTTGGATTTAGTATTGGTTGAAATAATAGGGAGGGTTATAGGAAACCACTACGTGATTGCCCACGTGAAGTATTTACCGGCCCGTCAAGCCTGTTGCGTGCGCATACTTGAGAAAATGGTCTATTCAATAAAACTCGGTGTTTACACGTGTATTTTACAATTCTGGCCGTTGTTTATTGAGATGAAGAAACAACAATAGCAAGACTTGTAAGTACGCTTGTAAAAGTTTGAGTGGATTTTGTATGAGTGGGCAGGTTACGGTAAGTATGTATTTACGAACAGACCGTAAAACAGTCCCTCTCGTAGCGGCGGCACCTAAGAAAAATGATAACAGCGAGAAGCCACGTGGCATCCACATTATAGCCGTGTGGCCTCTCGTAGCGCGGCCTGTTTTTCGATTGATTTTAGCGATGTGAATGGGACTGTTTTACAGTCTAATTTACGACACGGTTACCGTTTGGCATGCCGTGGCATTGAAAAGGGTTCCCCATTGTTACTGCCCTTCTGATCCAGTCAAACCACGGTACGGCCATGGGTACCAGAATGGCCCCTTCTTTTGCTAACCTGTTTCTTGGCTATTTCGAAGCTAATGCCCTTGAAAAAGCCCCATTTCAACCTCACACCTGGCTACGATACATCGATGATATTTTTATGATCTGGACAGAAGGACTGGATAACCTAAAAATATTCATCGATTATCTTAATAACATTCACCCTACCATTAAATTCACCAGCTCACACTCTTCCACTAACGTACCTTTCCTTGATGTTAATGTTTCTTTAAACAATGGTAATATTGAGACTGACCTTTACACTAAACCTACTGATAAACACCAACATTTACTCTATTCGTCTTGCCATCCCCAACATACCAAAAAAGCTATTCCTTTTAGCTTAGCCTTCCGTTTGCGACGTATCTGTTCTACCGACGAATCTTTTAAGACCCGTACTGCTGAATTAACTACATACCTCCTTAAACGAGGCTATAACCGCACCTTCCTTACTAGACAAATACAACGCGCTGCCGATATTCCTCGCACTCTCACTTTACAAACGAAGGACGCACACAGTTCTAACCGTATCCCTTTTGTTATTACTTTTAATCCATCCCTTCCACATATCTCTAACATCATTAGGAAACATTACAGCCTGCTGCTCTCTTCTAACCGCTGTAAGAAAACCTTTCAACACTTGCCCATGGTAGCCTTTAGACGTACCACCAACCTGCGTGACCTACTCGTTAAAGCTACACTCCCTTCTAACTCGACTAATTCCCAGCTCCAACTCCCACCTGGCTCGTTCCGTTGTAGGAAGAACTGCGCCACTTGCCCTTACATTTCTGACGGACTTACTAACTATACTTTCTTTGCTACCGGTGAAACGCGCTCTATCAAATTTAACCTGACCTGTAACACCAAAAATCTAATCTACATGATTCAATGTAACCGCTGCAATCTACAATATATAGGTGAGACTAAACGACGCTTAAAAGACAGATTTAACGAA
Source organism: Actinernus sp. WN-2022 (assembly GCA_030867875.1). Taxonomy (NCBI): domain Eukaryota; kingdom Metazoa; phylum Cnidaria; class Anthozoa; order Actiniaria; family Actinernidae; genus Actinernus; species Actinernus sp. WN-2022. The sequence continues at coordinate 32,171,965 of JAOWCC010001751.1, read as the reverse complement.
CACCGCCGGACGATAGATAACTCTAACAACAAATCCAAACCCACAACAGTTGCCGAACATTTTCTTAATTCTCCTAATCACACTGCCAACGACATGCAACTTATTCCTATCGAAAAAATATTTTCTAAGAGAGACTCTATACGAGAAGCGTTTTTAATCGCACAGGCGAGAACACTCGAACCTCATGGCCTTAACATCCGGGAAGAGTCATACTAGATATCTGTTTTCACCTTCTTAACATTTTTTCACGATCTATCATATTGTAATCTGTTTTATGACAGCTCAGTATCAAGTTCAAAAATACACGCCAATGTAAATTTTCTTCATTGTACCTGAAGAAGGCTGGTGTGGCCAGCCGAAATATTGTACCACTAATTTCAAAATTCTACGTTGTATCGGTCTTTGCTTCTTCATAGTTATACTATAAATAGACTGAGCTGCAGGCGGCGGTCTAAAAGGCTTGGCGCTGACAAGTAGGCTTGGATAAATTCTGCCGGCAGAATTTCAAGCATAATACTCCACTTGCGGCAGTGAGCATTCTGCCGGCAGAATACTCCATTTTCGAGCAAAATTTGTGCATGCAGAATACAGGGAAAATATGTAATAAAAAAGTGATAATGTGTAGGAAATAATGATAATAAAAACATTTAAAACAAGACAAAAATCACTAAGCAATGTGATTCGCACTAAAAATAACTCAAAATTACTAAAAAACGCCCACAGATCACTACTCTGCAGTCAGCGGCACTACTCTGTGGCGGGTAGGTACTTCGCACAACAACATATTCCAAAACAAATTCAAAGCGAGCCGGCGGCGTCACTGTTCACACACCCGTTTTAAAACCTTGAGAACTTTTTTGGTAAATTACATATTTTTTTTTAGGTAAACTCACAGCTTGAAGTTTGTTCAATTTCCCGTCGACTGTGAAAATATAAATCTTAACTTTTACGTACTTTTCTTAACTTTTGGGGGTAGAAGTTCACAAGCCGAGTTTTTTTTTAAACACCGGGTTGTTGTAATATGTTTTACGGTAAATTTTGCGCGGGAAACTCGTGCGGCCGCCCACCAGACGACTGACCGTAATACGCACGCGCAGACGTTTGACCGCTGTGTGGGTACTTCGTGTAACGTAGACACATAGTATTTGGGGGAGGTCACTAAACAACAGAAAAATAACAGATCAAGGCAACAGATAAATATAATGCTTTATTAATGGTCCTGTGGACTAATACAAACCCTACCCCTACATTTAAAAAACTCCTAACCGTCAACAACGGGTTCAATACTATATGTGTACGTTACACGAAGTACCTAGGGTGTGGGGTAACTCGTCCCCAGTTGACCAAGTCTGAAGGCTCTGGGGACGAGATTGCTGGCAAGACAGCACTACAGTCAGCGGCATTACCCAAAAATACATATTTCAACATGGCGGACCAAACATTTTACACAGGCGGCTTAGTACAGGAATGCTCCGACTAAAAGAACTAACTAAATCCCTATCCTGAACCATAACAAAACCCTAACCGGTCAGTAAACAAGATCTCACCCACCTAGAGCTAGGGTTCTCAAAAAATGTTCTCAAGAAAATGGTGAGGAAAAATAATTTGAGAGATTTTCCAATCCGATTTGGCCAATCAGAGGTCGGAGCATATTTCCTGTATTTAGTCACGTCAGGAGCGGCTCCTGGTCACGTATACATTTTACCGAGCTAGCAGAATACGCCGAGCAGAATACCTATATCTGAGCAGAATACGCGATTTTTTATGAGCATTGCCGGCAGGCATAATACGCCACTCCCTGATTTACGAGCAGAATTTATCCAAGCCCACTGACAAGGGAACTATCGGTCACGGAATCTGAGCTCAAATCCGGGGTCTGGGAATTGAAAGAGGAGACTTAGAGGAGGGGCTGAATGGGGGGGTACCAATATCAGTTAACAGCTAAATTTTTAGCTATTTATCAGTTATCAGTTAAATTTTTCTGTTATCAGTTAAGTTATATAAAAAGACTACCCTAACCTGATTTGAATACATATTTGCTGGTATGAAATGAATAATAACCGCTAATCACAACATCAAACACTACATTTTGTCTATTCAATAGATTTTTCTAGTATCAGATAACTCTGATGTGTCATGTTTAATATTTGACTATTATCAACTGGATCAAATCTGTCGAAAACCATCCGAAAAGCCAATAATAGCATGTGACGTTACGTCATTTTAATAAAAAATAATGAAATATCAGGTAACAGCTATCTCTCAAATATCAGCTAACAGCTAAAAAAAGGTAAAATTCTCAGTTAACAGTAATATTTTGGCCATTTCTCAGTTATCAGTTAACCCCATTCAGCCCCTCTTAGAGTGACCATATCAGTAGAGTATTGTTACGGAGGAATACATATATATAAGGGCTCGTTCAATTAACCTCTAAAGTTCCGAAGAACTATTTGCGCAGAACAGTGAAGCCAAACAGGTCAACAGTAGTTACAGCAGTATATTAAATAAAACTGATTAATATTCTTTTTGTCATAACAGGCTATGTATTTCAGCATAGCTGGTGGGGGCCTGCTTTTAACTCCACACACACTCCCCACTATATTTATATATTTTTATCACCATACTATTCTCAAACTCACATTTTGATTTTTAACGGAAGGAGGAAACCGGAGAACCCGGAGAAAACCCTCGTGGCAAGGGAGAGAACGACACAACAAACAAACTCAACTCACATATGGCACCAAGTCTGACTCGAAGCGGTGAGAGGCGAACGCTAAACACGCTACCCGAGCTACGAGAGATTGCACATTCGGGCTGCGGGTCAAATTGTTAAATATTCAATAAAATAGCCTTAACCTCAATTTCATGTTCAAGCCATCATGCCTCAACATGTTGAGACTATCAAATTCAAGTAAAATAATTTAGACACTGAGTAGAGGACTTGCACATGGCACACCCTTCCTATGGGAGAGGGGGTGGGTCACTCTTCGGTATATGACGTAGTATATGTTTGTGGGGGGTACATGCTCCGGGTTTGAACCTAATTTACTGAGATTTCAGGGTCCAGGTTTTGTGTCAAACACATGAAAAATTCCGGGTTGTAGATGACTCGGTTAATAAAAAAGGGTTATTAACGAAAAATCATCTTAATCTGAACAGAACAAAATCACAACAACTTGGAAATCCGAGTTTTAGAATTACTAGTTCTCGTAAAACCGGATCTGGTTCTGGCCCCATCACCATGGCCACCAGGAAAAACGTGATGGACTTAATATTCTTGAAGGCGTTGTATGTCCGAGTTCAATCATATCAGGATGTTGGTTTTCATTTTAAGGAATGTCTTCTTCGTGGAGTAAGTTCATGCTTTATAGTCAACCATCTATATCAGCTCAGATATAAAGTCAGATTGTTCGCGTTCTGATTCGGTAACTAATACAAGAAGAAGCAAAGAAGAAATCATGATTAATATACTTCAGATATGAACTTGTTTTTCGCTGTTAATATATACATAGGACATGCGCGCTTATACGTGGATGCATCAAGCCCAGAGGTCATAGTTAAATCAGATTGCGAAATACGGATGTGAAGTGCTAATAATCAGTAGCAGAAACGCCTAGACGGATGAGGAAAATCATTTGTTTGTTAAAAATAGTACTTTATCATGGCGTTACACTTTACTGTTGTTTATACACGGAGTCTCTAACAGGATAGCACTGATTTCCATAGAGGAAAGTATTCTAAGTATAAAAAAATATCAAGATACTGCGGAAAGATCTAATAATAATTAATTATCTACAATATATCAGAGCGAGGCTAGTTGTCACAGGAAGAGAAAAAATCTAACTCGATGGAGAGAACTAACGTTAATTTCCTTATGACAACGGCAAAATAACACAACAGTGCGGTACGACAGAAACTAAAATCCAATTTTGCGATCTTTGGGACAACTGGCCTCGCTCTGGTACCATTGTACTTCTTAGCGCGCGGGCAGAATTAAAGGCATCAAAACGAGGCCATCTCCGTGTTAAGGAAAATAACGCAACTTCTTTATGTTATGAAATCAGAGAACACGAGTAACACGAACAAGGTGCCGCGCTCCAATTTCGACTGGATCCTTGAGACAGTAGACCTCTTTAGCTTGGATTAATGTTGTCCCATTTCGAATATTTCGGGAATTAAATATTCTTTGTTCGAAGTATTTCCATATCAGTGTATCTTTTCAGGCATTTACGAGAAATAAAAGAAACTATGCCAAGGATTATGTGATCTGAAATGGGACAACATTGAGTCAAGTTAAAGAGGTCTCTTGCGTTCTGCTGCTGCAACAACAACAGCAACTTTATTCATACTCTCGTATAACAATGATACATATGAATGAGTAGATAACAAATGGTAAGAGTATTGGGACACCAGCTGAAGTAGCATGAAACTGACCGAGTATCCCAGAATGATATGAATTTAAAGACGACAGCCGGATTGGGTCAAAGCACACACACAAATAACACTCTAAGCACACACGTTCATTTTATGAGAAATATACCTAATAATGGGGGGAATTATGAATCTGCTGAGAGGCTGGATGACATTTAGTGGAAATTAGTATTTTGAAAAAAAAGAGTCGCGTACCATACTTCTTCCCGCACGGGCATCAAATATGAATAAGGTGTATAAATACACTCGAGTTCCAACGAATCTTTGGCAAAAGCTCCCAAACGAATATTAATAATAACTCAGTACATTCTCCTTTTCAAAAATTCATTAATCCAACTCAGTACCCAATATGGTCAACAAATTAACTTGTTTAGTACCTGTAGTTATGCAGATAAGTATTAATTTAGTATTGCTTTAATTGTAGCTAGAATATCGACTCAATTTCATTTGGCTAGAGGCTAGCTCGATAACCTAACGGTTTACCGAGCCGTCTAGGCTCAAAACTTCAATTAACTTTTCCCCGAACGTAAAACATTTAACTACCTTGTACATTAAGTAACCTTGTCCTATTGTATTCTTAGTGTTTTTGAGTGAATAAAAGTATTGTATTGTAAATCTGACATGTAGGTCATTGTCAGGTGTATCGTATTCTATTATAAAGTCAATACATAAACCGTATAAGCTTTTACAACTTGTAAATTATTTCTTTTTTGGTCGACGCGTGTGACATAAAAAAACAGTTTTATTAAAGTTCCGACTGATTTTTAGACATCTCAGTATCATGATTCGATTATTCTTTTTATTATATTCGTCTTTTTATTCGTCTTTAGCTTTCGAAACAGGCCCTCCGGGTTATTTCAGCTTGACTTAATAATTTTGGACGCTTGGAAATCAGAGAATAAACGTCTCTCTTCGCTATAGTGGCCGGTACATATACGTTGTTCCGGCGAAGCAGGGGGTAACAGTATCCCTAGGATAGCGATAAATCTGTATTAAATCAGTGTAGTCTGTTGAGTTTAACCTTGAGGTAGCGATATAACCAGCGCTTACTTACCCATGCTTCTAACAACCGAGCCCAGAAGTCCATAACTTCTGGTTACACCGTTCACATTGATGCATTTACGTGTTTCCATAAAGTTGAAGAAACACGTCGAGTAGACGTTTTGAAAAACGAGAAATGACAGTGGGAACACGAGCCCGGATTTTTCAAGGGGTTATGTTATCATATGCATGATCGCCTTCGAGTTGTTGGTAACTTGTGAAACATTATCAAGTATTTTTTGATTATACATGAAATACCTCCTGAACATAATGCTGTAAACGTTTAAGTAATGGTCCGCGTAAGAACTAGGCAAAGAACAATAGGCTTGCGGCAATGAGCATATCCCACATACGATTTTGCTTGAATATGCCTTAAGTGCTGTATGAGATGTCCACAATAGAAATTACACCCAGGAAATAAACTATTTGTTATGCTCTTGGCCATTTTTGCTGTGAAAACTCAAAGCAACTACCGTCCAGCCAATCCGAAAGGGAGAAAACAAAAGATCTTTCAATCACAAATTTGAGATCTTTCCCCACGTGCAATATTCTTCGAAATTAAATCCTAGTTAATTTGATCAAATATAAATTAAAACTTCAAAAATTATCGAATGAAAATGTATTTTTTCGATGGGTTTCTATTGAATTTATGAGTATCAACCAATGAAATTACGAGAAAGAAGAATAGAAAATTAGCACCTTTCTACATTCCTTGCCGTTGGACTGCCTAGTTCTTAGCTGAACTATTACTTAAACAAGATTTCAATCGTGATCCGTAGCCCGAATCGTTGAAGATATCTATAGTAGTTTTGACAAAAATAGACTATTAATTTTTATCTTCCATTTTTTAGCTGACGTAACCCTTTTAATCTTCCACATTTTTAGCTGACGTAACCCTTTAGCCTGTTTAAGACAAAATTACGGTGGCTCGTAAGGGCCATCAGAATTGCAAACCACTTTTTTCGCTAACTCGTCAAAAATGACGAGTTAGCCGCTAACTCGTCAAAAATGACGAGTTAATTTTGCAAACCACTTTTTTCGCTAACTCGTCAAAAATGACGAGTTAATTTTGCAAACCACTTTTTTCGCTAACTCGTCAAAAATGACGAGTTAATTTTGCAAACCACTTTTTTTCGCTAACTCGTCAAAAATGACGAGTTAATTTTGCAAACCCCTTTTTTCCCTAACTCGTCAAAAATGACGAGTTAATTTTGCAAACCCCTTTTTTCCCTAACTCGTCAAAAATGACGAGTTAATTTTTTCGCTATGGAAATTATTTGGCATCGGATTCCCATACAAACACTGTATTTCGCGCCATGTTTGCACCCCTTTCAAAATGTCGGAATTAACCGCGAACTGGTCTATTACTGAATCATTAATAATAACTGCAACATTTTCGCATAAACTTAACTGAAGTCCATTGTGGACTAACTTTCGTGTGGTGATCTCATAAATAATTTTGTTTCAAGTTACAGTGCATGTTTTTATAGTGAAAGAATAAAAATGAAAATACATTTTATTTTGTTCATATATTTTCCATATGAAAATGCTATTATATTTAGTATTATTAGTATCTACGAAAGTCTAGTTCTAGACAAAATGATGCCTATTACGCATGGACTTACAGCAAAACGACAAATTGTTTTAGCGATGAAAACGCGTACTAGTTTTTACAATGCTATCAGCCTGCAATACTAGGCCCTTTGTAGCTGGAGGTCACATAACCTTGTCACTCAAATATCATGAATCTAGCACAATTCCAATGCCAGAAATGGAAAGAGCAAGTGCAAGTCCAGGTTTCTATTTTTAATATTGAGCCATTGGTCAATTTTTGAAAACTCAAAATTTAACGAGTTTGTACGACTGTGCCCACAGGCAGCCCAAGCTCAAGTTACGAAAATATAAGGGTTTGTATGGGAGCGTAGCGAAGTCCGTTTACAAGCCAGAAATACTGTAAAAATATTTGAATAAAATGACTTACCTTGTCACTGTGATGTCTTCTGTCGTGTTTCTCTCCTTGTTGGGTGGTTTTAAGCTGATTTCAGCCGGGATTTTTTTTCGGAGTCTCTTCTCTCTTAAAAGAGTAGTTTTAAGAGAGAAGAGACTCCGAAAAAAAATCCCGGCTGAAATCAGCTTAAAACCACCCAACAAGGAGAGAAACACGACAGAAGACATCACAGTGACAAGGTAAGTCATTTTATTCAAATATTTTTACAGTATTTCTGGCTTGTAAACGGACTTCGCTACGCTCCCATACAAACCCTTATATTTTCGTAACTTGAGCTTGGGCTGCCTGTGCTGTGCCATGCTCTCTCCTGCATGTTTTTTTTATATATTACAACAATGACAACAATGGTCGTGAGGCTTCTGCATGTAATATTACTAGTAAATATTTCTACAACCATTGCTTCCTGTATACACCTTCCACTTTCCTCAACACCGAATGGTCTCCTATGATCGCATTGAGGTCCTAATTGTTTTGACGAGTTAGAGAAAAATGTGGTTTGCAAAATGAACTCGTCATTTTTGACGAGTTAGCGAAAAATGTGGTTTGCAAAATGAACTCGTCATTTTTGACGAGTTAGCGAAAAAAGTGGTTTGCAAAATTAACTTGTCATTTTTGACGAGTTAGCGAAAAAAGTGGTTTGCAAAATTAACTCGTCATTTTTGACGAGTTAGCGAAAGAAGTGGTTTGCAATTTCTGATGGCCCTTACGAGCCACCGTACAAAATGAATCGGACATGTTTGGAAACTAGTTTTCTTGAAACAGTCTGAGACGGATCGTATTGGTGCTTGTAGAGATAAGAAACGTCGTCGGAATCTGTTCAATTAGTTTACTATGACTCGTGATCGCATTGCCGTATTAAACGGTGACATCAATTTTCTGTAATTAGTCTATCTGTTTTGACACCACGTCAGATTTTAATAGCCGGCATGAAAATGAATAGCATATGCATGCTGCTTCAATAGTGTGGGTTTTCATAAAGAGACCGAATGAAGTGTTTTTAATTCATACCACGTAGTATATAACTCAACGCATACTTGAATCGTTACGTTACTGGAACTGACGGTTAAAAGTTGTAAAAGAGGAAAGTTGCTAAAACAAATCAACTTTACAACTGTACTCACTGTCGAATTACGTGATAATACAAAAATAGAACAGTAGTTTCCATCCCACTTCCTGCAAGTTAGATCATGGATTTCCCCTGCTCCGTTTTAGAGTGTCAGAATACTGATTTGCAAGTGTAATGAGGCCGTGCTATTGTGCCATTCCCTTTTCTATTATTGTCTAATTAAATACCGTAGCGCACGTCACAAACAACAAGGAAAATTCACTCTAGGTACCAGTCGGTAGAGGGTATTTATCTCCTGAAGATGGTATATAAAAGGTGTGCAACCATGGAATCGATTGAAACATTCAACGAAGCCTTCAGCGGTAGAGAAGACTGTGAACCGTTAACGCACTCGACCGTTAACACATCAACCGCTTCACTTTACTTCAGTGTGATCAACGCTCGTAGAACAACAATTCAAGATGAACTGCATGTTTTCACTTTCAACGGTAAGAATTAAATTATATCCATGTGGTGCCTCCGTAGGACTCATTAGGAGAGACGTATTAATCAATAGACATGAATTTGGTGCGGTATTTCGGCAAAGCTCTGAACACTGTCGCTTTATGCGAAACGTTTTAATAAAGCGGTGTTGATTAAAACTGCTCTTATCGCGTGCCAAACTACATGCATCAATTAATGACATGTTGAAAAACATATTTTTACGCAAAAATTGTTACAATTGGCTCCACGCTTCATATTCGTGTTCTCATTCAGTTCCTTAATTTTAATTAATTTGCAACTTGTAAAGTACTTCTTATGAATCTGTTAAATAGGTAATTGATGAACTTTACACCTACATAAAAGCAAGTTCAACTAATCACTTTGCAAGTGTCAAATTCCTGATCAAGGCCTTCTATCTGTTATTTACCGAGTCCCTGCTTTTATAGCCCAACGTTTTTCAGCAACTATAAACTGGGGTTTGTCTAAGGTATAAATGCTGATGTGACACATTTGAGATGTGGCTTGATCGAACTGTGTTTATTTGTACTCTGATACATGTGCAAACGTGTTCAAAGAAATTGAAATAGTCACAAAAGTTTGTGATTCATTTTCTTTCTTCATTATCACTAGTAAAAGCAATCCCGATATCCTTCAGTTATACGTCCTGCGATGCTGATGATTAGCATTTAACAGTAGTTTGCACACTCTGGCATAGAGTGACAGGTCATTTTCAGTGAATAGAACTGACTAGAGAATTGAATTAGCATCATATGGTCGAACACGATAATTGCACCTTTTGTAATTATTATCTTGGCATTGATTTCTTCAAGCATATTGTCCGAGTTTACCATTTCTCTTTACAAGATATTTGGAAGGTATATTTACTCAAACTGATAAGCAAATATGTTGAGTAAAACTGAGCAATAAAATAAATATTATGAAACTGAAGCATTTCCATTTTTTGTTTAGATATCACGGGTGCACTGAAAATGTATAAAATATAAAGGTCGTCGTTACCTTATTTTAAAATTAGCCTGCAACGAACAGTTTATTTAAGTAAACGTTAATTTTAATGACCAAAGCGGGTTTTTCCCTGAGTCAGGACTTGCGTAACGTTGTCATAGTAGCATACAGGGTATGTTCTGCTTGTCGCTTCCTGCTGCCTGTTACAGTCAGTCATACTCTGGTCCGCAGTTTGTATAAGATTTATATTAAACTAATTGTTTGTCCTCATTCAGCTAATAGCGTGTGCTGTAATATTGTCACTGCTTTGTGCCTCATATGACACAATTAAAACATCGATTACTATTCATTCTGTTATTGCATGGTTAACTAGTGTGTTATCGAAGAAAGCGGAAACAGTATACAAAAGTGGTTACGAAGCGTAAAATAACGTGGTCAAAGACGTAATTCGATTTCTGTACAAACATTTAACGTTTTCTTTGCGTTTTTCTCTTAGGTTTTGGCATTGCTTAATCTAGTTTCACAAAGCTTACAGGCTCCCTGTCGTCCAAATAGAAGACTTCCGCTTGCGCCCGCGATAGCACTGCAGCACCTAAGAAATGACTACTTATTCGTGAAGCTTGGGAAACTCAGCGAAGATGTATTACCTAAGACGGATGGAATCCCACGCCGTACCCGCCGCGACACCGTGGGCTCATCTCAACAACAAGGCGGATCTTTATGTCCATGGACAGTAACAAATGTGGACACGATGATACTTGGCGTTAAGCAGATACCAAGATACATCGTCAAAGCCGTGTGTCCCGGATGTAAACATTATTGTAAACCAGTGTCGTACAAGGTGGGCGTTCTTGTGAAGAAAGGCTGTGATAAGAGAACTGGAGAAGAGAAATGGAAATTCGAGATGAAAAATATTGTGATTGCTTATGTATTTGACCCTTAGTCACGAGACGCAGCCAGAACGAATTATCAATAGATTGGTGGGAAGATAGTTACTCGTGAGCTGAGGTATTTCCGAGCTGAGCCCGAGATATCTTCGTGAAAACGTGTGGGTGCAGGGAGCTAGTTTATTAGAATAACAATACTTATAGGAATATATTTTTAAATGGGATAAAATTATTTAACAAGGAACAAATAGTTAGTTTAACACAGAATAACCTATAGGATGATGCAGTTCTCTTTTAATATAAACAATTATCGTTGATAGATGTGCCTTTTTAGGAATTATTTTATATTAGTGAAATTCCCCATAACCTTTAATGATAACCGACTCCCGGTTAGCTCAGTGGTTAAGCTCTGGTCTGTCGTGCGGGAGGTCGCGGGTTCAAACCCCGGTCTGACCAACACTCAGGGTCTTAAAATAACTGAGTAGAAGGTGCTGCCTTTGTGAAAAAATCTCGTTCTCGAACTCGGCAAATAGTTAGACCTTCACGTCTTCTCGGATAAGGACGTAACATTGCAGGTCCCACGTCGGCCTCAAGTTTATTAGTCTCACCAGATTAACTCAATGAAACATAATTATTTATTGATATTATAAACTTTACTACGTCAATTTTATTATCTAGTTCTATTATATAGATCAAGAGGTCTAACATTTGTACAAGTGATATTCACTTTTCATAAGTTTCCTTTTTTTCAAGGAACTGGTATTCAATAACTTAGATATAGGACTGCCGCAGTCAACGCTATCGTGAAATGGCATGGTCATGTTTTGATATGAAACAGCCAGTGCATTTTCAACAATCGGTAATTTTCATGGGTATTTGGTGCTGATCAATACCTTATATTTATAAACGATTTTGCACATATTGTGCGAGCCTTTTGGAGATAAAAATACAACTGATGAGTAAGGATAAATTACATCATTAAGTATATTAAACATAGTGTTAATTTATTAATAAAGTTATTTTTGTGGTTTTTACTTTTTGGTCAAAGAATCAGAGGAAATATAACAAGCAGGCGACTTGTTCTACGCGCCCACTAATTCTTGGGTTGCACGTTACGTCATCGCCGCCATGTTGGTGGAAGTTAACAAAGGATTCCTCGTTAGCTTCTTTTGTTGTGGCACCAACATGGCCGCCATGCCCTTTGTTATTTGAATCTCTGGGGATTGGTTGCAACCCAGCAATAGAACGCAAACCTTGCAATTACGTCAGAATTACTCACGTGCCATTAAGTGATGGCCGCGTTGTACGTCAAACTATTTATTGAATTTTGTAATAAGATATTAGATTGTAACAAATATATTTAGCTTTTTAGTAGAAATTATTACGTTTAAGACCATGCAGGAATCAGTCCAGGTTTTACATGGCTCTCTGGAAGAGCATTTGTAAATGAAGGTATTTGGTGCTGTTAATAAATATATTTACGTATCGGTATGTATGTTAAATATGTCATTTACATCACTAACTTATGTATAATCAATCTCTGGATTTTCATTAATAAAATAAATATTTATGTTCTTCATACGTACCTGGCCTTTTCTTCCAAGTCTTACCGATCGTAACTGATTTCAACGGACCAAAAATTGTAAGTGCAGTTTCTAAAGTGTTATTCATATCATCAATTAAGAGTTCCCACGGCTGATTTCCTTTTGTGCAGCCTAGAATTCAATTGCTGCCACACCACATATCTGGAACGTAAAAAAAAAGAAGTTTTAAATGGCATCACTGACCCCTACCCCTTCTCCCCACGTGCAGACTTGGCCAGAGCATAGTTAATAGAGTGGAATGGTTATGAAACCCAGCGACCTTCTTTGTTATATGTCTTTGTTAGCTTTTTTCAACCGTGACCCTGCACAAAACACAATAGAAATTCCAATGTGTTAATCAATCAGCCAATAGAAACGTGTGAGTTCAGTCGTTCAGGGGACGCTAATGAACTATGACCCTGCACAATCTTTTGTCTTGCCCCCTTCCAACATAAATCGCAGCGCCTTTGTTAGCCCCTTTGAAATTTGCCGGGTTTCATAACCATTCCACTCTATTAACTATGGCCAGAGGGAGTACTGATATATACCAAAATACATTTTAAAAATTACCCATAATACCCAAATCAAGAGATCTGAGACAGCTTCTGAAGACTTTGCGACATTCAAATCACGTCAAAATCTTGTCGTATACTTTATACCAGAAAATCAAATATACAGTCGAACCCCGCTATTTCGAAGTACCAGGGGAAATGGAAAAAAGTTCGAAATAGCGGGGGTTCGACGTCAAATTGCAAAATGTTATTAATAATTAACAAGATGGGTCGACTCGAGTTCGTATTTGAGGGGAGAACAGTTTACTATAGCCTGCATGCTTTCAGGCGGCAGATGGTGTTTTTTTCGCGCAGCAAACGGATCATCGAAGCGGCCGCCATATTGGCCGAGCGTGATGATCCGTTTGCTGCGCGAAAAAAACACCATCTACCGCCTGAAAGTAGGCTAAGTTTACTACAGTCCATATTGTTTATTTGAATAAAGGCTGATCCACAACCGGAACTGTATGTAAAATAAGCAAAAGAAGAACTTCAAAGCTTCCACAACGGGGTATGATAGCCAGCGTAACATTTCAGCTGCATGGTAACTGAGTTTGCGGTAAAACTCTACGGGGACACTGCAAACTGGGCACTGCAAGTTATCAAGCAATGTCAAGTCACTAACTAATAAGAGGTAAATTAACTGATTCAATATGTTTTCATGAGTCTGGGTTTTCGACGAGGGTCGAGCCGTCGAGGGTATCAAGTCGAGGGTTCCAAAAAATGTCGAGGGTTCCGAAAACAATAAAAACTATTTTCGTGGGGGGGGGGGGGGGGGGGGGGGGGGAGGGAGGGGGGGGGGGGGCTTATTTTGTAATAATAGGCAAATAATAAGCTGTAACGGGACAACAGAGCAAAGTTTCAAAAAATACATACTAAAATTAACTCACTACAAGACAGCCTAGCCGTTCAAACGTGAAAATGCCTGGTCATGTGTTACTTTGGCGTGACCGTGAGCGGTTTGCTGAATTCTGATCACTAATCAGATTGCGTGGAGTTGACTGAGATGTAAAACAAGACTGATACAAGCCTGATTTCAGGAACATTTTGTTCACTGCTATTTCTAACTGATAATTCAGTTTATGGGTGTTATTTCTAATTCAAAAATTTTAATCACCATATTTCTAACTTATAAATTTCACTCAATGTCGGGCAAAATACATCCTTCAGTGTGAACAATAACAACAAAATAAGCAAATAAATAATAACACCCTATTGTATAACATGAATTAACCATGAGCATTACTAATGTAAACCATGCCGTTGAAAAGAGGATTTTTCCTTAGTATGTGCGTTATTGACGAATGGTCAGTAAGTATTTCCGAAGTCTGAACTGTAATTTAAAAGCCCTAAGGCATTTTTACCTGTAACCCGCCTGTCCACGTGCTTAATAACGAGACTTCTGGGTTTTTTTTCGAGAAAGTTATTACTACAGCCGTAGCATATTTTTACATTTGATGGTAAAAGGACTATTTCATAAACATGCGGAGACATTCCTGAATGCCATTGCTGAGGAACAGAAACCTCGGGCATCGTAACGTTGGCGACAGGGAGGCTCGGCTAAAGCGGCTGTTGAGAGTTGCCTGGCCCCGCTGTTGAGTTGATGTGCCTGGAAGCATAACACTTGCGGTAGGAAATCTCCCGGCACTGAGGCGGTTGTTGAGAGATGCCTGGTAGCGTAAAGTTGGCGGGAGCCGGGATTCTCCACTGAGGCGGCTGTTAACCTAGTGCTGAGCTGCCTGTAGCTGGCATGCAGGTTGGCGACAGGGCGGCTCCACTGAGGCGGCTGTTGAGCTGAGCTGCCTGGTACCGTAACGTTTGCGGCAGGGAGTTTGCACTGAGCTGCCTGGCAGCGAAACGTTGGCGACAGGGTGGCTCCACTGAGGCGGCTGTTGATCTGAAGTGTCTGGCAATGTAACGTCGGCGGTTGGGCCACTAATGTTGAGTTGGCTGCGCTTGCGCCAGATAATCGTCTCTTGATTTTTTTTCTTCTCGAGGCAGGCTGTGCTCTTTTCTTTTCTTTCGGACGGTGGGATGATTTGGGATCAACCAGGCGGCCATCAGATGAAGAGAACATTTCTTCTGTTTCTTTACCAATTTTTCTTGCTTTTTTTTACTTCCCTTACATGGTGCCGCCTCTGAATGTCTGCAAAATTAATAAATGATGCACCCTTCCCTGCTTTATTAAGACAGCAGTGTCGCTCACATCTGCAAAGCAGACGTCGAGTAAGCTTAGGTTCGGTTCGTGACCGGCTCTATGAGACCAGCCTGCATGCGTGGATAACCTCAGCCTGGTTCATCTAAGGAGCGTATTGCGGAGCAAAAGCACGAAATATAAACCCACGCCGGTCGTGCCACCAAGATATCCACGTTTTCAAGTAACTTCTAGTTTCATTTTTTACGATGAAGGCGTCCATTTCCAGCATTTTTGATTTGGCAGAATCATACCCACTAGCCGTTTGACTTTGCAACACTGAACTCATCACAAAATGCTTTGAATATGGTTGCACTACCTTCATCGAGTTTTTGGGCCTTTTTGTTCCGATGGTCCTTAAAGTGAAACTCGCAAGTTTTAATACGATCGGCATGCATCACTCCCAAAAACTGAAGGAATTCCGGACAAATTAGAACCGGCCATGTCTGCAACATTTTGCTCGTCCAACAAATGCACTTCAAGCATTTGCCTGGAGAGTGGATTTCACCCAGGAATTCACCAGTTTATCAGTTCAGCAATGTTGCCCTCTATGACGATAAACAATTAATCACATTGGGTCCTTGTGCAATTCGAGATAAATTGCATACGTGTGTCCAAAGTTTTCAAATTTCCCGAGTCGCTTCAGAACAGCCATAACAGCTAACAGCACGTGTGCTAACCTAAACCGGCGCTTTAGCAGAAGCTATAAGTCAATTTAAAAATTGGTCTCATGTTAATGGAATGTCTTTTAACACGTCAACGAGCAAGGAACTTATTCTTATGAAGAAATTATCGATGGGCACTTATCCGTGCGTTGACAATATTCCTCAATGTTCAACTCTTAAAATTTTAGGAGTTACATTTCAATCGAATTGTAGATTTTATGACCATGTGCGTACTAAACTTAATGAAGCCAATAAGCCGTTTATATATTTTAAGATGTCTAAGGCAAGAAGGTTATAGTCAGAAAGAAATCGATCATCTTTTTACATCTATATAGTACTCCCTAAAGTTAACTATGGTTTACCAGTTTATGCTGCTTCTCCGCCTGAACTTAATACTATCCAAGCTTTTTTAACTCGCTGTCATAAACGTAGATACATGTAAATATAACTTCCCTTTTGGAAACCACTGATCGCTCTATATGTAAAAAGATCAGGAAAATTAGTTCTCACTCCACTTAGTGAATTACGGAACGTTTTAAAAATAGTTTTATAAATAGGTGTATTTTTAAATATAACTTTATAGCTTTTTAAATATCGTATTATTCATTAATTCTTAGATTTGTATGTAGATTTAGTACTTTTTTTTATCAGATTGTCCTTTTATCATAACATTGTAACTATTGGTATGTAATTTATCATTAGTAATAAAGACATATTATTATTATTATTATTATTATTATTTAGCGACCGGTGCTTCAGCGAACGCATGAAAAACATACCATGTTCAGCGAGCAGCTGTCGACTGATAAAAACTAATGATATAATATGTCATAAATAAAACACTTCCTTACCTTGTTGACACAGGATTGAGAAGAACTAAGGTTATTTCCAGATTTTAGACGCGGCGAACTTCCAGCACCAGGTCAGAAAGAAATCGTCTTGCGACTTGGCAGAATTTCCTGTCAAACGGCAAGCTGTCAAACCTATCACTCAACCGACACAATGTGCGCATGCTTGTGTTTGCTATCATAAAATGTCATTGTGCTGTCATCGTTCTACATATTTGATTTTTATTTATAGTATCATTATTGTTGTTGTTAGTAGTTTTTACCAATGGCAAATTCCCTTTTTTAACATGAACAATCACATTTTATTGCAACCCCGACACACTCCACGGGCCTGGCAGCCGACTCTTGGTGTTTGCAGTACTATACCGACCAACAAGAATTTAGCACCCGCAGAATTTTTGTCCCGAAACCAAATATGCAGGGGAAGTGAACTCACCGGCGGATCCAGGATTTTTTTAGACATATTTCTGAGAAGTTCGTTACAAGTTTGGCTTCCGCGGCATAGAGTGAGAGAATTACACGTTTGGTCCATTGATTTATTTCCGGTGCTGTGTTTTCAACAGCGAACGTCCAGCAACGGACAAAAATCAAATCGGCGGTTTCCGTGGTGATCGGTGAATTGACTTAACCTTTGATGTAGAGTTTCTTTATATAATTCCGGTCTTCGGCATTTGCTTTGCTGTTTCGAGCCGTTCGCAGCAACTTGTTTACAAAAGCTAGAGCCAGAGGGATCTTTTGGAGTAATGTATTGTCCACAAATTAAGTCACCATCTTCGCGGCCGTTATAGCGAAGTCCAGCCGTTGAATTTCCATCTAGGTTAGTGAGAGAAGAACAACTTTTCCTTATGCTCATTTTATCGGCCTTCGTAAGACACATTTTTTCCACTCTCTTATTAAAAATAAGTGAAATCATAAAACCCTTCAAATGGCCTTTAGAAGCCCAAAAGCGATAGAGATAATAAAGGAAAACACATTTGGATAAAAAGGTGAGTCAACAAATTGAAGTCAAGTTTATATACATATAGGGAGCTTGGGGTACCTGTGGTTGCACCTCGATGCCGATGGCGATGGTGAAAGTCTAGTCAGCTCAGGTCAGTCGTTCTGCAGAACAATTCAGTAAAAAGCGGACTGATTCATGGTACTCGTTGGCTGTTGAGCCAACTGACCCATTGCGGTTACGATACAAACAAAACTTTTTGTAGCTACCTGTATTGGCATTGTGCTGAACGACAAAATTAGACCAGTAAATCAACAGAGTTTCCAGATCAGTTCTCCATGTAATTGTAGTACACAATGCTTTGGTAAATGGTTCTGTGAACTGTGAGGTAATTCATGTAGGCAATGTGGTAATAATTTACTGTAGTGTATAACAGTACCGTATAGTATGTTGGTAAATAAATTGGTAGCTTTTTACATGTAACTACGTAATTATGCACAGAAATTAAGGAGTGTTCATTATTTATTTATCGGTTAAATCATGGGGGAGTAGGGGGTATTACCCGCCACCCACCACCTCACCTGACAAAATTGGGTCCCATTCGAAATCCATTGTTTTGATCACTTCCCTTAGAGAGTAGTAAAATCTAAAAAATTAAGGCTTTAGGTAATTCTCAAAGCTCATGATCAAAGGCACATCCCCATAGGACAGATAATACATTGGTTTCCAGGAGATTTATATATGCCAATGCTAAGCTCTTTTTCATGAGACTACGGAACAATGCAATATGATGCAGTACAATGCAATATGATGCACGAATTAACAGTCGGTACAATCCAGGAAGGAGGTGAGGTTGAGATTTCCAGAACAATACATGTATATATATATATATATATATGTTTCTACTACAAAGGTAATGTATTACAAAGGTAATGTATCATGGAAAATACCAGCAATCTAGAAACAATCTAGAAATTTAATAGATTACATGTATATGCAGTTTCCATTCTTTCTTGTACATCCATCTTTTTTTATTGGGGGGCCGGGGGGGTCAATAAAGTTTTGAGCAATTTTATAGGGGAGCTCATCTAAGTTTTAATTCATCATATCAAAGTCATTGCGTACAAAAGCCTACATATCGATAACCGGTGACTCACCTCCGGTATCGGCCCAGTCATTTCACTCAAAAATACATGGATTTGGGAGCTATTTTGCCTTATAAAACAAATAAAATGATATATGACTTCTACTTACCTTCAAATCAAAGTTAAAGAACATCTAATAATCTGCAACTGGTAACTATTTGGAGTATTATATTAAGATTTCGACCGTACAAATTTGAATTTGCTTCTGCGAGTAAAGTGAATTTTTACAAGGCGTTACTGGTTTAGGAACTACCAAGCAGAGGAAAACTGTGTTTAGCTTGAATACGCATGTCTGAACTGACTACCTACCGCTGAATTCAGATAGAAGAATACATTTGCAGTATTCTGGTGTATAGAACATTGAGGTTTCTCAAGTTTAGAGTGGTACAAATCACTGTTAAATTTCCATTTCGTCATGATTTCGTACTATTTTTCTTGTATAGCGTATGACCTTTGGTATGACGGGAGCTGCAATTAATAGGAGAGAATTTGGAGCGTTCAAACGAAAGCAGAGAATTA
This sequence comes from Actinernus sp. WN-2022, assembly GCA_030867875.1. Lineage (NCBI taxonomy): Eukaryota > Metazoa > Cnidaria > Anthozoa > Actiniaria > Actinernidae > Actinernus > Actinernus sp. WN-2022. The sequence continues at coordinate 32,152,644 of JAOWCC010001751.1, read as the reverse complement.
TATTCTGCTTCGTATAGTTCCGGTATCAACAGGTAAGCTACATTATAAACTTGTAATGCGACTGAAGTTGTTCTCTCTCTCTCTCAAATAAAATCGCATTTACTTCAATGCGATGACCAATAGCAAATGTCCTCTTCTGTGTGCAATGATTTTGATATGTATAGGGAGGTCATAAAAGTTGTAACAAGAGAAGCAGATGAAACGCCGACCAAATCCCCCCCCCCCCCCGCCCCCGGCTCGGATAGAGAGAAGTACCGGTTCCATGAACATTTGCCCATTTACACGAGAAATATCTTGAAACGGTTCGGATAAAATGTGGTACCGGTCCGCAAGCCTAGGCCGGCTGTTTACACGAGAATATTTCCGAGACCGGACATGTTTGAGCCCATGATAATGTTTAGATCACTGTCATTCATATATATGCGTCTCACATGTCTGTATCACGGACCATGGTGTCTGTATCGCGGAACATGGGGTCTGTATCTCGATACAGAACCTGATGTTTTATTAATCAGGTTTGTACGGGGGTATACAGAGGCGATCATGTGGTGTCATTCAGCACATGGGATTGGCTAGTACCCTTAGGAATTATTAATGAATTTCACAAGTTGTTTATTATATACTTTCTGCCAAGAAATGACATTTTAGCTTTCCATAATAACCAAAAAATCGCGCATGCGCTCGAGAAATAGTGATGGGAACCATTTGACTGTTACTACCTTATTTGGTGCTGTCTTTTGCATATTTCGTGCGTTCTTGGCAGAATTATATAATAAGGATGTGTACAACTCTCAGAAGCTAAGAGTATCTACTTATGCTACCACAGGAAGCTCAGTCTTTTCTCTTGCACAAAATTTATATAAAAAACATGCATGGTTATTTAGTCTAGTGTTACACATAGATCATACATGTAACTACAATTGTGTACCCTAATATGGGCTCTTTCTATGGCCATACACCATGGCAACACTTCCTCAAGATTCTTTGTTTAGCAATGTAACTGATAACATACACAGTCAGTGTTACCGCCAAAAATGTTTTCCTTTATCTCGGCAATTTGATGGGCTGCATCCCTGTTATACAAGTTGTATAACTTATTAGTGAAAACATTCAAAACTTTACACCAAAATAGAGTCAGTCTGTTAATATCAAGAGTGTAGTCCAGAACACTGAAAGCAATCTTTCAATCTCCAAAGGTTTGTTTTTGTTTTACCACAAGTAGCCAAAACATAGATATGACGGGATATGACGTCAACGCCGGGCCGGATATGACGAGTTTATGACGTTTATTTGGCAACTTCCGGTCAAGCGCCGGTTCCTGCCAATTGCGACCAGACCTTGTCCTGCAAGACACCAATCCTCTGAAACTGGCAAATTCACTTTATAATGCAAAACACGCAATGCGATTCTAGCCTGCGTGCAGACGTTCTCTCTCCCTGCAAAAATCGGGAAGAGAGAACGTCTGTACGCAGGCTATGCGAATCATCTGCGAGTATTCTACCATCGGAATGCGTGACGATAGTCATTATTTGCACCCGGAAACGGAACTTTGTACGAATTTAATTAAATTCAAGTCTTGTGAATTGTTCTTTGGGAATTACCCGATTAAGTAATCAAGCAAAAAGTAGGATATAATAAATCTTATATAATTGTCCATCAAGCGCTAGAACTGATCTAGGGCAAGAAGAGTGCGAATAAGGAGTTTTACGGAAAATCTCATTTTTAGTAAATATACCAGGCTACCGTGAATGAAATGGAACTGACACAACGACATGTCAGTCATTTTCCGATTGAGTTTCGAGTATTCAACGAATCAGTTTGCATTCGCGATGGTTCGACGATACGAGAATGGTTTTCCAAACCTTTAACGAAAGGCCGATTAAGTTTGAAAAACCACACAATCTTAAATAAGGCCGTAAGGATCCGTTTTCAATTTTTGGTTTCCTGCGGAACATCAGTAAGGAAATAAGGAATTAACTTTAAGTGAATTAACTTTAAGATTTTGATCGACGAAGACGGATATTGCCGTTCTCCAAGAACTAGTCCTATTCCAAGACCTTAAGTCTGGTCTACCTGCTGATAAAGAAGCGTACCGCGTGACACGAGACAGTTATAGTGCCTTTCTAAAGGAAGCTAAGACGACTCACTACACTGATATGATTGACCAATGTGCGGGAAACTCCAAGAAACTATTTCGTGTTGTTAATTCTCTAACTAATGAACACAAGAGTAACTTACTACCACCACATGACGATCCTCGCCTATTGGCTAATGAATTCGGTGCATTCTTTTGTCGCAAGATTGAACTCATCAAAGAGGAGATTGATCAGACTAACGTTGATCCTCCTATTGTGGAATTCATATTACCTCAAGTGAAGTTGGAATCCTTCTCTTCACTGTCTGAAGAGGAGGTGCGGAATATCATCATGACGTCCACCAATGCCTCCTGTCAATTAGACCCAATACCTACTTGGTTACTAAAGACCTGTTGTGACGTGCTGGCTCCCATTATTACTCATATGATTAACTTGTCTTTTGAAGAAGGGCAAGTACCTGACAACTGGAAATCTGCGCTCGTACTGCCTCTTCTTAAAAAACTTGGCCTGGATCTGATATTTAAGAACTTTAGGCCAGTAAGTAACCTTCCCTTTGTTGCTAAATCTGTTGAGAAAGCGGCGATTTTACAGCTGCTTACCCACTGTACTGCCAATGCCCCACTACCTGATAACCAGTCTTCTTATCGCCAGTTCCATTCTACAGAAACAGCTCTCCTTAAAGTACAAAATGATATTCTCACTAGTATGGATAACCAAGAGGTTACGTTGCTCGTTCTGCTTGACCTTAGTGCCGCCTTCGACACGATCGATCACAGTGTCCTGGTGAACATCCTTGAGAAAGACTTTGGTGTAATTGGTAATGCGCAGAAGTGGATTAAGTCCTTTCTCTCTAGGAGAAAGCAGCGAGTAGTTATTGATCAGTGCAAGTCCTCTGCCTTTGACCTGTTATCTGGAGTTCCTCAAGGCAGCTGCTTGGGTCCCATATTATTCCTGTTTTACGCGTCAGGGTTGTTCAGAGTTGTATCCAAGCACCTTCCTTCCGTTCACGGCTACGCTGACGATACTCAATTGTATCTGTCGTTCAAACCCCATCCTACTGCTTCAACGGCTCAGGATACCGCCGTGAAGGCCATGGAGGACTGTGTCAATAATGTCCGAGCATGGATGGTCCACCACCGTCTTCTTATTAATGACAGTAAGACAGAGTTCATCATCATCGGCTCTCGTCATCAGCTGTCCAAGTTGTCTATTGATGAGCTAAGGGTTGGAGAAGTGAACGTGTCTCCGGTGAATACAGTACGCAACCTTGGTGCTTGGTTCGACGAGCACATGTCCATGAAAACGCATGTTGGTAAGGTTTGCAGCAAGGCCTTCCGTAGCTTGTATCACATCAGACAGATAAGAAAGTACTTATCGGAGGACTCCACGAAAATATTGGTGCACGCATTTGTGACATCCCACATCGATTACTGCAATTCTCTATTGTATGGGATTCCAAAATACCAATCTGACCGTCTACAGAAAGTGCTTAATGCGGCAGCTCGAGTCGTTTGTCTTGTACCTAAATTTGCTCACATTACTCCAACACTGATGAAACTCCACTGGTTATCTGTAAGAGAACGTGTGACTTTCAAGATCCTTTTGATTGTTTACAAGGCTCTTCATGGGCTAGCTCCACAATACATCTGTGAACTCTTAAATCGAAAAAAAGATGATCGCTACGCGCTGAGATCCGCCAAGCAGGATCTCCTTGCTGTACCTACGACACACCGGAAGACGTTTGGTGATCGTGCTTTTGCTAGGGCCGGCCCCATCCTATGGAACTCCCTCCCACAGCAGATCCGCAGCGCATCTAGTATAGACTGTTTTAAAAGTCGCCTTAAGACATACTTGTTCAAGAATGCTTATATTACATAGTGTCGCATTCATAGCTGCTTTAACTATTGGTCGTTTTTAATTTTATTTATACATTCTTACAAGTTTTACCTTCTGCATAGTATTAGTATAGTAATTTATTACTTTATTTTAGAATTTTGTTAGTAGTTTATAGTTATTTTATTATAGTATTTACCATTAGTATTTTTTAGTATTGATATATATATATTAACGATTTTAACAGCGCTTTAGAATATTTATAGTTTTAGCGCTATATAAATACTATAATTATTATTATTATTATTATTATTCCACACTCATTTTTATTTCTTTGAATTGTACTGATTTTTCCCTGGTTTAATCAGTGCTGCAGCAGCTTAAGTTAATTTTGGCCGAAAGACCAAAGCGGGTTTTACCCCGAGTCAGGACTTGCGTAAAGGTAAACGTTGTCATAGTAACATACAGGGCATCGCTTCCGTGTGCCTGTTACAGTCTAGTCATCTCACATATTGTCACTACTTTATATCTCTATGACACCAAGCATCGCCGGATCGATTAATGATCAAATTGTGTCTCGTTTATTGAATAAAAATTATCCTGACAAGAAGTGATCGGACCTAAAATCCGCTTTTTTCTCTCGCCCCAATCCCCCTAATCTCCGCTCGCTGCGCTCCGATACTCCAGAGCCGCAACGAGTTGCGTTATTCACTTTACTTTACTTTTCTTTTAAATGAAAGAGCATATGTCAAAATATCCGTCAATATTTCTTGAGAGGAAACTGTGTTTTCAGTTACGGTATGTAATCAATAATATGGCATCTGCTTTGATAGCTGAGGTTCAAGGCAAACCTGTCTTATTCAATGTGATCTTATCTACTCAATGAAACATAATTATTTACTGTTGCGATATACCACACCAGTGAATATCACTTTTCGCGCACTCTGATTGGCTACTCAAACAGTAAATATGATTTCATATTCACCTCCAAAGCAAAGCAGCGATCATCTCGCGCGAGTTTTTGTCCATTTGACCGAAAATATAATAACTATTTGGTGTTGGCTATTCACTTGCAGTGTGGTATATACTAAAACAATTATTCACCTCAGTGTCGGTGAATAGTGGTGGATATTTACCGCTATTCACCTCCAATTCAATGCCGAATAATTGTTAAATATTATAAACTTTCCTACCTCAATTTTATTATCTAGTTTTATTATATAGATAATGTGATCAAGAGGTCTAACATTTGTACAAGTGATATTCACTTTTCATAAGTTTTCTTTTTTTCAAGGAACTGATATTCAATAACTTGGATATAGAATTGTCGCAGTTAACGCTATCGTGAAATGGCATGGTCATGTTTTGATATGAAACAGCCAATGCATTTTGCATTTTCAACAATCTCGGTAATTTTCATGGGTATTTGGTGCTGATCAATACCTTATATTTATAAACGATTTTGCATATATTGTGCGAGCCTTTTGGAGATAAAAATACAACTGATGAGTAAGGATAAATTACATAGTGTTAATTTATTAATAAAGTTAGTTGTGGTTTTTAGTTTTTGGTCAAAGAATCAGAGGAAATATAACAGCAGGCGCGCACTAATAGAACACAAACCTTGCACTGAATTACGTCAGAATTACTAACGTGCCAGAAAAAGCTGCAACGTTACGAAGTGATGGCCGCGTTGTACGTCAAACTATTTATTGAATTTTGTAATAAGATATTAGATTGTAACAAATAGATATAGTTTTTTAGTAGAAATTATAACTGAAGTTTAAGACCAGGAATCCAGGTTTTACATGGCTCTCTGGAAGAGCATTTGTAAATGAAGGTATTTGGTGTTGTTAATAAATATATAAATATATTTACGTATCGGTGTGTATGTTGATTTTGCCGCTAAATATGTCATTTACATCACTAACTTATTTATAATCAATCTCTGGATTTTAATTAATAAAATTAAAGTAATATTTTTTCATACCTGGCCTTTTCTTGCAAGTCTTGTAAGTGCAGTTTCTAAAGTGTTATTTATATCATCAATAGCCTGCTTACAGGCTCTCGGTTTTTTTCGGAAATGTTAGTTTTCGGGTCGGGTTTGGGCCTCGCTCGGCCCACAGGTTACCCAACGTTTCCACCCGACCCGGCGAAAACTAACATTTCCGAAAAATCCCGAGAGCCTGTAAGCAGGCTATATATCATTACTTAAAAGTTTCCACGGCTGATTTCCCTTTTGTGCAGACTAGAGTTCAATCAATGTAGGAGTGGCCATTCCCCATACTGGGCTATACAGGTGTCACAGCGTTTTTACAAGTTGGGCTATTTTTAGATTATTTCCCCGCCAATTGTTGGGTTGCACCGTGGCGGAACAACTGATATGCCTCATTAGCTACTTTTGTTATACTAAACAACATGGCTACTACGCTTTTGTGATTTTATTCCGTTAGGAATAATTACAACTCAACAATATGGACGCTCCTGGTTATGGGCTCCTGCCCCTAACCCTTCTACTTGGCCAGGGATACTGGTATACCAAATTACTTTTTTAAAATTTACATAATACCCAAATCAAGACTTCTGAGACAGCTCCAGAAGACATTGTGACATTCAAATCATAGGTCAAAATCCTGCCATATACTTTATACCAGAAAATCCCGAAATTTAAATATACCAAAAACCCATATTTCAATGTAAAAATACCGCGTATACTCAATTAAAAAAACCTTGGATACCAGTATATCCCAAAACCCTGGCCGGACTCTTTGATATGTATATCAGTGTTTAATAAACTGATGGGATTACTGAATAAAAGCGGTAGAATATAATTTTAAAACAGAGGTCGAGGCAACCCGTGACACATTTCACTGTATGAATCATTATTAATACACCGCCCAGTACGTACTAACTTCAAAGCGAGTCAACAGCATTCTCTTGTGATAACACATGCAATATATTGGTTTGACATAGTGCAGTCCCTTAGCTCCGTAACGTGAACGTTCGACAGTCAAGTAGTTCCGGACTGGTTGTTATCCCGTTCAGTAACGCGCTCGATAATCTAGATTGCCAAAGTGTAGTCCAAAATTTGGTATTGCCTCAATTTTAATTTTGAATGATAATATATAAACATAGATATGACATCATTTGTCAAGTAGCACAATATCTTTTTTAAATGGTTGTAAAATCCATTAGGAATACTTTGATTGGCCGAAATCCTCATTGAAATTTTTGCAGACGGTTGCAAAGTGAAAAGCGCTGAAGCGAACAATGATCTGAATGATTCTGAAACCAGGACTGTTCCAGGGCTGTTACAGAAATGAAACTTCAGTCAAGCGCCGGTTCCTGCCCATTTCGTTATGTACTTTATACGTTATAATGCAAAACACGCAATTAATGCGAATCATCTGTGAGTATTCTACAATCGGAATGTAGAATGCGTGAGTTGATAGTCATTATTCGCACCCGGAAACGGAACTTTTAATGTACGAATTTAATTAAATAAATTGACTTCAAGTCTTGTGAATAGTTCTTTGGGAATTACCCGATTAAGTAATCAAGCGAAAATATATATAAATATAAATATAAATATAAATACAGGAGATTGTCCATCAAGCGCTAGAACTGATCTAGGGCAAGAAGATTGCGAATAAGGAGTTTTACAGAAAATCTCTAAACATTTTTAGTAAACCTTGAATGACTGAATGGAACTGACACTACAGGTAAGTCATTTCCCGATTGAGTTCCGAGTATTCAACGATCAGTTTGCTTTCGCGATGGTTCAACGGGGTGTTTTGCTGCAGAACATCAGTAAGGAAATAATGAATTAACTTTAAGTGAATATATTAGAATGCAGTGTGACTTTCAAGGCATATTAGTCGGTAAAATATAAATCCAATAAATAAAACTGTAAATCGGGGTCGAATGAAAGTAAGCCCTGGCATGTTTTTCAGATAGCCTTCCATACTCATTTTTATTTCTTTGAATTGTACTGATTTTTCCCTGGTTTAATTGCGCTGCAGCAGCTTAAAGGAGCAGTGTCACGACTAGTATTCATGCCCAAAGTTTTGAAAATGTGTCAGGCGGACAATAAATCAAAAGATGTGACAGAAGTAGAAGTCCGTGAGTAATCCGCTTGCATCGGCGTATTTGCACGATATCGCGAGCCGAAATTGCTTTAAAACTATACTTCAGTATTATATGGTTAGGTTTGATGTTATATTTTTATAAAGCAACATTTTATTTATTTCAATCGAAAGGGAAATTCGCAGCGGCGCGTGACATAGCGTGATTTTGCCATTGTCTATACCAACCAATCAGAATCGTGACACTGCTCCTTTAAGTTAATTTTGGCCGAAAGACCAAAGCGGGTTTTTCCCCGAGTCAGGACTTGCGTAAAGTCAAACGTTGTCGACCGGCATGCAATGCGGGCGCTTTGGAGTTTCGTATCATACGAAAGTCGAGTTTTAGCGTGGAAAGCTGTAGTCGCTCAGTAATCTTCTTTGATCCTTGTAATCATTTCGATTTTTAGGAAAGAATTACTCTCAAAAGACGTATAAGTCAATCAGTTAACTTCACATTCAGTTATTTGGCAAGAATCATTCCGTTCTATACTCTTGTTAGACCTGTTATGAGTCATGAGTTTAAACTTAGAGACGTCCATCTTTTAGATGGCGTCCGGCCGAACCAAATCGGCAACTAGTTAGAGGAGGACGGCCCAAAAAACCAGTGACTTTGAAAGTGATATACTTAAGAGAATCGGTACAAGACCAGTGGAGGGATTGGAAAGCCTCGAAGGGTTATTCAAGACTCGCGGACAGTGAATTCGCTCAAGTTTTACTGCAGTAAGTAATACTTGAAATTCTTTGCGCTCTGTACTTGAGTTTGTAGTCTGTTCTCACTCTCTGCTCTACTCACGTAAATATGTTCTTATCTTTTTTTACGTATTGGTCTTGTCTTCAGTTCATGTCCAATCAGCACAACAGGATCTGGAGGTGATCAGCACGAGCAAAGTCTACCTCAAGAACTTTATACATGTCATGTCACTATCATTATGTAATTTCATGAGTGAGTACAGTTGCATGCAGGTTTCACAGTCGTATTGGTCTGATATACACGTAGGCTATACAATTTACCTTTAGTAAATTCTCCTTTTAAATTCTCCTTTTGAGAGGAGAAATATCTTGTTACAAAGAACTGTATAATTTTTTTCACTTCTCTAATCTCAGTGTGATTGTATATTAATTAGGCAATACCATGTATGTATATGGGAATGCTAATAAACTATTGTACTTGTACCTTTAGCATTCTTGAAGTTCTTCAGTATTTAGCTTCAAGTTTGGATAGGTTAATAAGTCTTCTATAGGGTAGGGAATTTCATTTTTTCTTGAATGCATTCTCAAAATTACAAGAGTATATAACCTTGTAATACATTGTAGCTACATAGGCCCAAGGATCAGGGTTTCACACTAAAATCCTATTTCTCAAATCATAAGCCTTAGCTCTGTGGTGACAATTAGAATCACAACTTAGAATTATTCCTCAAAAACACTTATCCCTTACAGGGCTAAAAATAACGGCCGGTCTGTCGCCGGTCATGATGACCGGTCAAATTCAGTTTAGCTCGGTCATACCTCATTTCTGTCCGGTCAAAACTCAAATATGTACAAATTATGTATCCATACCTGTGTGTGGGCCATCGGACGTTGACTAACGATCAAACGGACAATTTAAAACACAACATAACTACTGTGAGATAGAATGGTATGTTTTACTTTTTGGTGTAGCGTTAACTGTTATCGAGGCGAGTTGCGATCGCTTTTTGGCTCGCCGCCATATTGAATTAATTAGAGGAAGCTAAACTTAACGCCACATGCTGTATTAAACACTCTACAAATTGTTTTTCTTCAAAGTTAAACGCTTTCTGATGCCAAACTTTTGTTTAATCTAATTCAGTTATGTTTTTAAATGCTGTGGTACGGGTTTTCATTCCATGTTCACAGGAAAAGGAGTGATTTATTAAGAAAAGTATTGTTTTGTGCAACCTAATAAAGTAACGACCTAACTTGACGTGTTTGACGTGTCATAGCACAAATCATGTTACGCTTCGATTCACCTGTATCAAGCGATCATACTTTAATTACAAGCGACCGCAACTCCCCAATCTTATTATTCTGACAGCTCAGTCTCGCTGTTGTTTACTCGGTGATAATTGACCACAGCCAGCCATAAAGGGATTATTTCTCTGAATTTTGTTGCGGTTCCTAAACAGTGAATGTGACCGGTCAAAATGACCGGCAAGGCAAAGATTTGACCGGACAACTTTGGATTCTGGCCGGACATTGTCCGTTGACCGGCCGTTATTTTTAGCCCTGCCTTATATTACAGCACATAATTTTAAAGGTAGTGCCTCTGCCACAACAACATCCAAGACATCTGGCTCCAACTATTGCTTTACGAGAAAGCCCAGAATTGATTTATTTGATTACTTAATATTGCAGCAGATTTAGGGATAAGAAATAATTAAATAAATATCCCTTGCAGTGTCTGTGACTAGTAGTGGATATTTACAGTGTGACTACTTCTAACAGGACCACCCGACACTAACCAGCCAGTCACAGCACAAGTTTATAACAAATGATCCAGACTTTGGTAGTCCCCAAGCCAATAATATTTAAAGGCCTAGACATCAGTAGCTTCCAAGCCAATCAAATTTGACAATGTGGTGGCCCATGTTGAAGTTGTGACACTGTAACTTGCCATGTCACTTCACAGGGAGGTAAATATCCACTAATTGTCACTGGATCTGTGTTGAATAATGTTTTTAGTATATACCACACAAGTGTTGTAGTGAGTAGCTTAGCCAATTAGATTGCAGCATTGCTGATAGAGCACAATTGATTTCTAACAACTAATATATGTCAGGTAAATGAATATTGCACTATAGGCCCACAACAGAAACTCTATTGTTGTTGTTATTACTCTGGTTTTTTTTTGCAATAGTGCTAGCTGGGCACTTTCCACTATGCTCTCATATGGCCTAGTCATGTGTCTGGTCATCTTTGTCCAATGAGAGCAAAGGAATTGTTATTTTATTTGAACAATAAAGATTCACCACTTTCTCAACCCAAAATTTTTCAATTCTTGGAGGGCACTTTGCATAAGCACAATAGCTTTCTTATCTTCCATGGGACAATGTTTTTGGAAAAGATGAGTTGTTCCAGGAAAGATGAATAACTATTGTATTTATACAAAGTGTCCTCCAACAAATTGCACAATTTTGGGATAAGAAAGCAGTGAATACAGACTTTCTGTCTTGAGCCTATAATCTGATATTTTCCTTGGAAATTTGATGTTGTATAAACCTGATATTAAACCCTCAACTTTGAAAACAATTCATGCAAGCAATTAACTTGTTTAAAGAATATTCTGAAGATTGAAAATATAGATATTACACATTCCAACAAACCAGGGCATTCAATGGGTCCCACCTCACTTTAATAATCCATCCGTCCATCCCTGTTCATAGTTTGTGTGAACTCCGCTGTGCGGGGGGGGGGGGGGGGGGATGGACGACGGTGACTCCCTATATCTAGCTGATGGCGATGCTCATACCTTTTGGGGTAAAAATGCATATTTTGGGTGTTTAATTTGAAATGCCAACAGTACCTTTATGGTATTGGTTCCTTTGGAATTTTTCAACAAGCATCCCATCTAATCAGATCGCAAGGCTATATAGACATTGTCTGGGGAGGGATCTGTTGATGGATGTTTTTTATGGCACAAGAAGGAATAACTGTTCCTTTCCCCAAATAGCCATGCTCCCACAAAACAAACTGTCTAGGCTGTCTTGCAGTAGCTGGCCATTGAAATGTCTAGAAGATCCACCCTAATTTCACCTACAGCGAATGGCAATTTCGAGAACATGTCTGTTTAGACATGTTAGGCTTCGTCCAGGGCGTATGAAGTGATGCATTCCCTTCGTCTGTAACATTAAATTTTATTCTCAGGAGCAAGGCACAACGTTCCTGGAATTCCGGGTTCTGGGCCTGGATTTGTGACTCGTGAAGATTGTAAAATCTAAGCTCCCACAGCCATTGTTCGACAGTTTTACTCCGGGGGGTACTGGACCCATGTTTGGGTATAGGGTTGAAACCCTGACCCTGTTTAGGACAGAAAAACTCTAAATACCTACCCTGTGTAGCACAACACCCTCTAGTTTAGGACCCTGTTTAGGACAAATGACAAAATACAGACTGTCTTGTTTTACACAATTGTGTTTTATTGGCAATTGCAATGATTGGGTGACAATGATCTTGTGGAGTCACTGATGACTTGTTAAAGACCGGTGAGATGAGGATAATAGTGCAATCAATACCCTGGTTAGGACAGACTCATGAAATTATATACCCTGTTCAGGACAGAGGCCAAAAATCGTACCCTGTCCAGCGCACGACCCTGTTTAGGCCACATAAGGGAGTACCCCCCCCCCCCCCCTGGAGTTTTACAAGAATTTCAACTCTGTCGTCGTGCTAAATCGTTAAAGAAATCTTTATAAAAAGAAATGTGGAGAGATTATACTAAAATCCTTCTGAAAAATATAAATCGTGTACTTTAATACACTAGCTATTTCCTGTTTGGTGTTCTCACTAGTGAACAGTCTGGTACACTTACATAATGCGCACTTCCTTGAGGAACTGTTTCTAATTCTGAAATAATGTTCGTAATACAAAAACATGTTTTACACCTTTTTATTTTTGTCTTTAGTTTGGCTGTGATAAAAATATTTAGTCGGGTGTTTTGTTGATTGCACAAACTTTTGACTTTCTTTTCAGCTGTTCATACCTTCAGTTGCACATGGCTTTCTCGATGTACCACACTTATACCGATTCGCCATACAGTCTAAGTCAGCCGTGCTACAAGGGCAGCCACGTGTTTGGCCATCTTTCCTTTTTTTTTTATATATAGAAATAATACAAGTATAAGACTATAAGTTGAACTGCAAATATCGGCTCTGTCTTCGTGTAGAACTTCGGCTTCGCCGGCAACCTTCAGTAAAATTGAATTGAAAGAAACACAGATAAATACCGATCGTATTGTCTATTGACTTGTTGGCGTTTCATAGAAACTTAAAACTCACCATAAACATTAATCCTCTGCAATTCGTCTTCCGATGTCTTGTGAGATCAAGATGGCCGTCACGAAGGCTAGCGAGGAACGCCAGGTCGAATTCTTGAATCAAAACAAAAACAAACGCCCGCAATGGATGCCGGTCGACATAGAGTCTTTAATGATCCAATTGTGTCTCGTTTATTGAATAAAAGTTATCCTGACAAGAAGTGATCGGACCTAAAATTCGGGGGGGAGGGGGGGAGTAATCACCATTTCAGCATGAAGAAGTAATTTGATTTCTATACAAATGTTTACAACTTTCTTTGCTGTTTTTCTTAGGTTTTGGCTTTGCTTCATCTTGCACTTCTAGTTTCACACAGCTTACAGGCTCCCTGTCATCTAAATAGAAAGATAAAGTCCCGGAGAGCAATACAGCACCTAAGAAAGAACTACTTATTCGTCAAGCTTGGGAAACTCAACGAAGATGCATTATTACCCAAGGGAGTCGGAATCCCACGCCGTACCCGCCGCGACACCGTGGGCTCATCTCGACAACAAGGCGGATCTTTATGTCCCTGGACAGTAACAAATGTGGACACGATGATACTTGGCGTTAAGCAGATACCAAGATACATCGTCAAAGCCGTGTGTCCCGGATGTAAACATTATTGTAAACCAGTGTCGTACAAGGTGGGCGTCCTTGTGAAGAAAGGCTGTGATAAGAGAACTGGAGAAGAGAAATGGAAATTCGAGATGAAAAATATTGTGATTGCTTATGTATTTGACCCTTAGTCACGAGACGCAGCCAGAACGAATTATAAATAGATTGGTGGGAAGATAGTTACTCGTGAGCCGAGGTATTTCCGAGCTGAGCCCGAGGTATCTTCGTGAAAACGTGCGGCCCGCCTGCCTGGTGCAGGGAGCTACAATCTCGGACAAATTGAGTAGGAAAAAATATCCCCCCCTCCCCCCATTTCAGTGATGAGAGCGTAGGCAAACTGAAATGGACCATGATTTAACATCATTGAAATGGGGGGAGGGGAGGTCTTAAATTTTCAACAGATTTGACCGAGATTGTAGTTTCAGTTAGAATAACAATACTTATAGGAATATATTTAAAAATGGTATAAAATTATTTAACATGGAACAAATAGTTAGTTTAACACATAATAACCTAGGATGATGCAGTTCTCATTTAATATATACAATTCTCGTTGATAGATGTGTTATAGGAAATATTTTATATTAGTGAAATTCCCCATAACCTTTAATGATTAACTCAGTGGTTAAGCTCTGGTGAGTCTGGTCTGTCGTGCGGGAGGTGACGGGTTCAAACCCCGGCCCGTCCAACATTCAGGGTCTTAAAATAACTGAATAGAAGGTGCTGCCTTTGTGAAAAAATCTTCGTTCTCGAACTGCAAATAGTTAGACCTTCACGTCTTCTCGGATAAGGACCTAACATTGCAGGTCCCACGTCGGCCTCAAGTTTATTAGTCTCACCAGACGAATTACCGACGTTATATAAAGTTGCTTTATTTACTTTACTTTTCTTTTAAATGAAAGAGCATATGTCGAAATATCCGTCAATATTTCTTGAGAGGAAACTGATATTTTTTACGGTAAATAATCAATAATATGGTATCTGCTTTGATAGCCGAGGTTCAAGACAAACCTGTCTTATTCAATGTGATCTTATTAACTCAATGAAACATAATTATTTATTGATATTATAAACTTTACTACGTCAATTTTATTATCTAGTTTTATTATATAGATAATGTGATCAAGAGGTCTAACATTTGTACAAGTGATATTTACTTTTCATAAGTTTCCTTCTTTTCAAGGAACTGATATTCAATAACTTAGATATAGGACTGCCGCAGTCAACGCTATCGTGAAATGGCATGGTCATGTTTTGATATGAAACAGCCAATGCATTTTGTATTTTCAACAATCTCGGTAATTTTCATGGGTATTTGGTGCTGATCAATACCTTATATTTATAAACGATTTTGCACGTATTGTGCGAGCCTTTTGGAGATAAAAATACAACTGATAAGTAAGGATAATAAATTGCATCATTAACATAGTGTTAATTTATTAATACAGTTATCTTTGTGGTTTTTAGTTTTTGGTCAAAGAATCAGAGGAAATATAACAAGCAGGCGACTTGTTCTACGCGCGCACTAATAGAACACAAACCTTGCAATTACGTTAGAATTACTCACGTGCTGGCCGCGTTGTACGTCAAACTATTTATCGAATTTTGTAATAAGATATTAAATTGTAACAAATAGTAGAAATTATAACTGAAGTTTAAGACCAGGAATCGAGGTTTTACATGGCTCTCTGGAAGAGCATTTGTAAATGAAGGTCAGTTTGGTGTTGTTAATAATAAAATATATAAATATATTTACGTATGGGTATGTATGTTGATTTTGCCGCTAAATATGTCATTTACATCACTAACTTATTTATAATCAATCTCTGGATTTTCATTAATAAAATAAAACTAATATTTTTCATACCTGGCCTTTTCTTGCAAGTCTTACCGATCGTAATTGATTTCAACGGACCAAAAATTGTAAGTGCAGTTTCTAAAATGTTATTTATTGCTTACAGGCTCTCGAGTTTTTTCGGAAATGTTAGTTAAAACTATCATTTCCGAACTGAAAACCCGAGGGCCTGTAAGGGGCCGACCATTTGACTTTTGAGGGGGGGGTGGGTGTTTTTGAAAAAAAATAACCTGCAAGCCAACGGTGGCGAAAAAAAATATCCTGCAAGCGGAAAAGCTTTGTTCTGGCTCCGCTTTTTTTCGCAAAAAAAAATTCGTGCAACAACACTGCTAAAGAAAAAAAAATCGAGCACAGACAAGAACACCCACCCCCCCCCCTCAAAAGTCAAATGGTCGGCCCCTAAGCAGGCTATACCATAAATTAAAAGTTTCGACGGCTGATTTCCCTTTTGTGCAGACTAGAGTTCAGTCACTGTAGTTGCGTCCATCACCCATACTGGGCCTATGTCACACAACACAAGTTAGGTTATTTTTAGAACGGTTCCCGCTATTGTTGAGTTGTAATTATTCCTAAGGGAATCAAATCACAAAAGCGTAGCAGCCATGTTGTTTAGTATAACAAAAGTAGCTAATGAGGCATCTTTTGTTCCGCCACGGTGCAACTCAACAATTGGCGGGCAAATAATCTAAAAATAGCCCAACTTGTAAAAACGCTGTGACACCTGTCAAGTAGGAGATATGGACGCTCCAGCCCCTACCTCTTCTACTTGGCCAGAGGTGGTAGTGGTATACCAAAATACTTTTTTTTAAATACCCATAACCCAAATCAAGAGTTCTGAGACAGCTCCAGAAGACATTGTGACATTCAAATCATAGGTCAAAATCCTGTCATATACTTTATACCAGAAAATCCCGAAATTTAAATATACCAAAAACCCATATTTCAATTAAAAAACCTTGGATACCAGTATATCCCAAAGCCATGGCCGACTCTGACATATGTATGTATATCAGTGTTTTAATAAACTGATGGGATTACTGAAGAAAAGCGGTAGAATATAATTTTAAAACTGAGGTCGAGGCAACCCGTGACACATTTCACTGTGTGAATCATTATTAATACAGCGCCCAGACGTACTAACTTCAAAGTGAGACAACAGCATTCTCTTGTGATAGAGCGGATTTCAGTTGAGTTTCGGAAGTGTTTTGGTTTTGCGTTTACTTTTGCTCTCCTATTGGATGAGAAAGTAAACCAACCAATCAGAATCCAAAGTAAAACCAAACGCAAATTGGTTTTGGTTTTGCTTTGGTTTGCCATTGGTTCACACGGAAGCCATTTATGTCTTGAGTTACTTGTGATTACTCGCTCCTATCATTGGGTGGCTGTATATAATTTGCGTTTGGTTTCACTACACTTAACTGAAAACCGCTCTAACACATGCAATGTATTGGTTTGACACAGTGCAGTCCCTTAGAACGTGAACGTTCGACAGTCAAGTAGTTCCGGATTGGTTGTTATCCCATTCAGTAACACGCTCGAAAACAATTGCTCGCCAAAGTCCAGTCCAAAATTTGGTATTGCCTCAATTTTAATTTTGAATGATAATATAGAAACATACCTTATTATAGGAAATTAACAATGCACTTTATTAACGCGATTTTACAAAATTCGCGTTAATTTAATGTATCTTAATTAATGTCGATGTAAATTTAATGCACGCTATTTTACAACATTGTTATTTTAAAGCACCTTTATTTCATTTCAAAACCTTATTAGTTCATGACTCCTCTATTGGCTCTTCAGAGTCACTATTGCGGTTTGGTTTCCGTCAATCAAACGAGTGAGCAGCTCTTGGTGATTTCACCGTGAGGCTTTGAAAGATCTTTTGAATTGATAGGGTCTAGTTAGGCTTCAAACCCAAATTTTCGGCTTTAAAAAAAACTTTATAGAAACATCCGTGCACTTGTCTTGGAAGGTTTTATTGACGGAAGCCAAAACGCAGTTTGGCGTTCAGAAATGTAAAGTGCGAGTTTGCAGAATTATGAAAATCGCAGTAAATAAAGCAAGATGCTTATCGAAAAATTCGCGTTAATTTAATGCATGTAAACCTAACTTTTGAAAAATTCGCGTTAATTTAGTGTAACGTAAATTTTCTTCGCGTTGTCAACGTGCATTGTTAATTTCCTATAATAAGGTAGATACGACGTCATTTGTCAAGTAGCAAAATATATTTTTTGAAATGGTTGTTAAATCCATTAGGAATACTCAGATTGGCCGAAATCCTCATTGAAATGTTTGCCGACGGTTGCAAGATTTTGATCAAAAGTGAACAGCGCTGAAACCAGGACTGTTTCAGGGCTGTTACAGAAATGAAACTTCAGTAAAGCGTCGGTCCTGCCCATTTCGTTATGTACTTTATACGTTATAATGCAAAACACGCAATTAATGCGAATCATCTGTGAGTATTCTACAATCGGAATGTAGAATGCGTGACTTGATAGTCATTATTCGCACCCGGAAACGGAACTTTTAATGTACGAATTTAATTAAATAAATTGACTTCAAGTCTTGTGAATAGTTCTTTGGGAATTACCCGATTAAGTAATCAAGCGAAAATATATATAAATATAAATATAAATATAAATACAGGAGATTGTCCATCAAGCGCTAGAACTGATCTAGGGCAAGAAGAGTGCGAATAAGGAGTTTTAAAGAAAATCTCTAAACATTTTTAGTAAATTTACCTGGCTACCTTGAATGACTGAATGGAACTGACACTACAGGTGAGTCATTTCCCGATTGAGTTCCGAGTATTCAACGATCAGTTTGCTTTCGCGATGTTTCGACGGGGTATTTTGCTGCAGAACATCAGTAAGGAAATAATGAATTAACTTTAAGTGAATTAACTTTAAGATTTTGATCGACGAAGACGGATCCGGATATGCCGTTCACCGAGAACTGGTCCGAGCAGAATGCAGTGTGACTTTCAAGGCATATTAGTCGGTAAAATATAAATCCAATAAATAAAACTGTAAATCGGGGTCGAATGAAAATAAGCCCTGGCGTATTTTTCAGATAGCCTTCCATACTCATTTTTATTTCTTTGAATTGTACTGATTTTTCCTTGGTTTAATTGCGCTGCAGCAGCTTAAGTTAATTTTGGTTGAAAGGCCAAAGCGGGTTTTCCCCCGAGTCAGGACTTGCGTAAAGTCAAACGTTGTCATAGTAACACACAGGGCATCGCTTCCGTGTGCCCGTTACAGTCTAGTCATCGCACATATTGTCACTGCTTTACATCTCTATGACACCAAGCATCGCCGGATCGATTAATGATCAAATTGTGTCTCGTTTATTGAATAAAAGTTATCCTGACAAGAAGTGATCGGACCTGAAATCCTAAAATACCAAAGGCTATATCCGGTAGAAGGCTTCAGAGCCTTGATGCATGTTCCCTCCGTGACTGAACATTAATTTATAGATCAGATAAAGAGCAATATGTCCGCTGCTTCCAATTCCATCAGCCCAAACGACTCGCTGATTGGAGATTTCTCGTACATTACGCTAATGATCCGGCTGCAAGGGTCAAAACTAGGCGACGAGTCGACTGGAATTATGGATATATGTTTATCACATACATACTGAGATTTACGAATGGAATCCTGATTCATGCGAAAACCCACTTCACAATTTTCCTTAGCCAATCAGAATCGCGAAACGAATTTTTCACACGTGCGAAAAGCGTTTCGTCCAATCAGAAAACACCTGCCAAAACATATCGGGATTTTCAAACGGAGGCGCCACTTTCATTCACTACGAAAGTTGGATGTTTTGCCTTTTTTTTTTAATAATGTAATATTGATCTGTAAACAGCCAACTAACGATGTTAAAACTTCCAAGTCAATTGAGGAGTATTATTATCGACCAAGAACACAAAATCGCAAGAGCAAAAAATTAGAGAAACAGACGTAAAGTTAGTTAAAGAGACAAAGAAGAAGCGAAATTCTCAGTACCGAAAGAACTCAACAGATATTGAGATAATCTATGTGAAATCATTCTTACTGTCAAAAGAAAATACGGCGAAGATTATGAGCTTTCAATCCTTCGTGGAGTGATTTCAACTTCCATAGACCACCGGCATTTGAAAAATCGTAAATATTCTGTGAGCAGAGAAAACTTACAAGCCGTGGAGATGTCTGGAAACTCGTAGCAAACAACTTTGAAAAAGCAGGTATACTAATCTATTGACGATGTAAACTTGTAAACTTTATTTGTTGAATCAAAACAGTTTCACATTGATGTTGAAAACTATTTCAAGGCTAATGTCAGTTTAGAAAGTTAGATTTTATTTTTATTTTTATTGTATCGAGCATAAATTTTAGTCTACGACTACGTTGAGTCGGATACGAAATGCAAAACAAAAAATTGAAAGCTACAAATGTACGTGTTCAATGACAAGACCTAAATAAAACCTGTTTCATATTGGAGAACAATCTCAGTATGTATATAATAAACAAATTTCAGGATGGGAAGTGCTTTTGTATGGTATTTACACACTTTCTTGTTTCACTCGCTCGTTCGTTTTGTGAAAACAAACGCGTGCGTAATGCATCAGTCAATTCCAGCAATGCCCATCCCCCTCCCGGGACATGGTGGGGCATTTGCATACTTTGAGATCCCGGGAGTGAGGCATTTGTAACCTTATATCGGCCCGGGGGTCGGGCATTATTCTACCCCAGGGCGTATGGTGGGGCATATAACACTGCCGAAAATAATTCTGGGAAAGAGACTGCAGGTCTTGTGGTAACGACGCCATACTGTATCAAGTAAAAAAAACAATAAATCTGAGTTGTTGTAATTATTCCAGCTGCCTGTGGATTATTTGTATACGCTAGGACACGAAAAAGCCGGGAAACCTATGGATGTTTAATTTTTACAAATATAGCTAGAAAATAGCAGTTCCCGTACGTTCACCGCCCATCTAACACTGATCAGCAATCCTGTATTCTTAACGCTACGCTACGCTAATATTTTAATTCAGGAGGCACTCGGGGCCCAAGCTCTGCCGGTCCGAGTTGGAAACGATATCAAGTAGATTGTTTACAAATATACACTGTTTGCTGCTGTCCACCGGACGAACAGAAGTCACACTATTATTATAAAAGTCTGTCATGTGGTTTTAATAAGCGTTTATATTGTATAACGTTAACCGCGGTGCGAATGATTATTTATAGGAATGAAACATAAACTATGTATTAATACCATTTTGCTCCAGGCAGCTCAATAGTATAATCACTGATACAGCAGTATAACTACAAATACAAAACAAGATGGCGGATCTACAAAACGAACGGAAACTATCAATGAATATATAGATAAGTAGCACTTCTCTGCGCCTTGTGTATTTGCATGGAATTAAACTTGGGCAGTATATCATTATGGATGTTCCCGGGGGTGGGGCATTTTCCTTACTTCTTTGGCTCCACTGTGGGGCATTTGAATACCTTGTTTGTCCCCACCGTGGGGAATTTGGAAAAAAAACACGAAAATGACTAATGCCCGGGGGTTGTCCCGGGGAGGGGATGGGCATTGCTGGAATTGACTGATGCATAACATGTAAGTAATCTCTATATATTGTGCAGATAGGCTCCGAAAATGATGTAATTTTTTCACAGACCGGCTTCTTGCGTGACAAGCTCTCGTCACGCATTGTTATTGTGCTAACTTTCGACAATTAAAGCGGAAGTAATTACCCGGGGGGGGGGGGGGTTCTTCAAGGTAAAAAATGTAGGTGTGACCGTCGGAAAACCTCGAAAATACCCTAAAAAATACCAAATCGTGAAAAAAATTTCCACCCTAAAATGTACCTCATGGTCTAAAAATCACCCTTAAAATTGGATTTCGCTTGGACAACCCCTCAAAAATACTAAATCGCCGATTTCAAACCCTAAAAATACAACCAGCCGAATATAGGAAGAACCTCCCCAGGGTGATCACCATTTCAGCATGAAGAACTAATTTGATTTCTATACAAACGTTTACAACTTTCTTTGCTGTTTTTCTTAGGTTTTGGCTTTGCTTCATCTTGCACTTCTAGTTTCACAAAGCTTACAGGCTCCCTGTCATCTAAATAGAAAGATAAAGTCCCGGAGAGCAATACAGCACCTAAGAAAGAACTACTTATTCGTCAAGCTTGGGAAACTCAACGAAGATGCATTATTACCCAAGGGAGTCGGAATCCCACGCCGTACCCGCCGCGACACCGTGGGCTCATCTCAACAACAAGGCGGATCTTTATGTCCCTGGACAGTAACAAATGTGGACACGATGATACTTGGCGTTAAGCAGATACCAAGATACATCGTCAAAGCCGTGTGTCCCGGATGTAAACATTATTGTAAACCAGTGTCGTACAAGGTGGGCGTTCTTGTGAAGAAAGGCTGTGATAAGAGAACTGGAGAAGAGAAATGGAAATTCGAGATGAAAAATATTGTGATTGCTTATGTATTTGACCCTTAGTCAGGTGATGGATCGAGCAGCCAGAACGAACTGACTTACAATGTAGTCGAACTGGCGTGACTGGAGAATGTTGACCCACGTATGAGCAGAGGTATTTCCGAGCTGAGCCAGAGATATATTCGTGAAAACGTGCGGGCCCGCCTGCCTGGTGCAGCGAGGTAGTTTATTAGAATGACAATAAGAAAGTTTTTAAAATGGTATGAAATATTTAACATGGTTGATGCAGTTTCTCTTTTAATATAAACAACTCTCGGATAGATGTATTATAGGAAATGTCTTATATTATTTACAAGTTCCCGGTAACTATATTTAAAAGGAAAAGCATACGTCAAAATTTACTTCTGAGGGGTGGGCATCGTAGAGGGGATGGGAGAGATTGGGGGGTAGCCTCCTCCGCAGGCATCTCTAATTTTTGAAGAAATCAGATTATGGGCTCCCTGTGGCAGGTGAAGAAAAGAGAGGGAGATTGGAGCCGAGAGAGAAGAGAGAGAGCAAGGAAGAGATATCTTTCTTCTTTTCTCTCTCTCCTCCCCTCCCCAGTCCTCCTCTTCTCTCCCGGAGTCACAGGTAACCCCATTCACGATTTTTTAAATCTGATTTCTTCGAAAATGAGAGATGCCTGCGGAGGAGGCTGGTTGGTAAAACTTTCGTTTTAGAAAAGGTTATCAAGTTACTTCAGTTACTACTCTCGGTTAGCTCAGTGGTTAAGTATGTTGAGTGTGAGGTCGCGGGTTCAAACCCCAGCCGGACCAACACTCGGGATCTTAAAATAACTGAGTAGAAGGTGCTTCCTTTACATAATCCAACAGTAAACGGTTAGACCTTCTCGTCTTAAGGATGTCCTTGGATATCAAGGACGTAAAACCGTAGGATTAAGTAAAGAGAGGGCCACGTGTCAGATTACTGAACTACATGTTAGCCCGTGGTTAAAAGTGACTTTACAGCTTGTTAAAAGTTTAGAGCCTTAGGCCCATCTATAGGTTAGCTTGTCCCTTGTTTGGCAATATTTAACATTTTCATCAGTATTTCTTCTGAAATGAAACTATTATGATGTATGGGATATAGGAGATATAATTAATGAGATCTAGCGGAATATTTTCTTTGATAGGGAGGTTCAGACCAACTTTACTCTATTTTTTACCACTTCTATATATAGATATTGTTATCATTTGTACAAATGATATTCATTTTTGATAAGTTTCCTTGTTGTAAAGGAAAGGTATTTTGCAGCTAACTCCATTCACGTGCTGATATGATATCACTTCAATAGAGAACGAAATGAGCTCGTGATCCCATGGGAAGGGCTTTACTGGATGGCAAACAAACTTTAGAAAGATCGAAAATCGATTAGAGGTGGAAATGATTTACTGATATATACAGGTTTTGTCAATAACACTACCGATCCTTTAATATATGAAGTATTTTTTTTTGCCATCCAGTACAACCACGTGATTTCCTAACTGCAAAAAGCAATTGATATTCAGTAACTATAGATCATATACGTTATAGTTATTTTGATGAGTATTTGATGCTGATCAATATCTTATATTTACGAATTATTTCGCAAGTATTGGGCAAGCCTTTAGCAGGAGATAACAAAACAATTGATGAGTAAGAATAAATTAATATTGCATCATTAAGGCTAACATAGTGTTAATTTTTAATAAAGTTATTTTTATGTGGATTTACGTGCTGTGGTCACCAATAAGGCACTGTCATTAGCCATATTGTTCTGCATTGTTCTGTTTCTCAGGTACTGATTAAGGGGCCTGGGTCAAGCTAGTCTACCACCGACTCCTGATGATAAGTGTATAGGGGTGGTCTACTTTAGTTTGCCGGTTTTACTCGAAAATCTGTATTTAACGATTTATCATGCATGTCTACTGAATCTGTGACCCGACCTTTGAACCCATTTTTAGGAAAGTATAATACGAGGCTTTGGGAGGAAAGTAAAGCGCACACAAATCATAAGTAAAGGCGGTGGAACTAATGCAGCTTTCCATGTAGTTTATCCATCCAATTAGACATTGTTGAAATGATTGTTTGGTAATTCAGTAATTGGTAATTCGGTAATTGTAGGGACCCTTTGGATACCAGCCTCGCTGCTGAATGGGCCACCCTGCCTAAATAAAGTTATCTATCTATTTATCTATCTATCAATCTATCAGTAGAAACTTGAGGATATCAAATTTTATATTTGCCTTAATTAGTCTTCCCCTTCCAATTACCCTAACCCTAGGGATTTGCGTTTATCGATATTAAAGACAAGTATACTCGTATTGAGGAACCCAAACGAAGTATCCTCTTTAGCTTTTTCATTCACACAAATTTCGGACAAGCCCAGCGCAGTAGTCACTATATTTTGGATAAACCTGATAGAAGCATAGCGTAACGTTATCTTCTTGATCTGAGCTCTCACAAAGTCATAGCTCAGTTTTGACCAATCAGCGCTCACGGTATTATATTCTGAACTCTGATATATAAAACAAGTTTTTTAGCCATTCAGATCGCGTGTTTTATAGTAGTTATGTTATAAAGAGATTTAATTCTAAAAATAAATATTAATTCGTAACACTGAAATGAGTATTTATGACTGAAAAGGTTTATTTCTAAAGATAAACACTCATTTAAATTTTCTTCCCAACATCAGTCATGGTTTGAGATTTAAGATAAAATCTAAAAAGATGCATAAACTAGACGTATAATCATAGATTATCAAAGTGCGCTCGACATATTATGAGAAGGGATTGAACTTCTGTATAACTTGGTTTATACATATCAAAGTCATTGCGTACAAAAGCCTACATATCGATATCCGGTGACTCACTTCCGGTATCAGCCCAGTCAAATCACTCGAAAATACACGGTTTTGGGAGCTATTTTGCCTTCTAAAACAAATAAAATAATTTATGAAACATTCTACCTTCAAATCAAAGTTAAGTAACATCATATCACAACTGGTAACGGTTTGGAGTGATTATATATTAAGATTTCGACTGACCAAGATTGAATTTGCTTTCGCTTTCGCGAGTGAAGTGATTTTTTACAAGGCGATACTCGTTTATGGACGATCGAGCAGAAAAAAAAATGAGTTTAGCTTTAATACACGTCTGAACTTACTTTCTACCGCTGAATTCAGATAGGAGAATAAATTTCCAGTGTTTTGATGAATAGAACATCGAAGTTTTTCGAGTTTAGAGTGCAACAAATCGCTGTTCTATTTCGTGCTATTTTTTCTTAACGAAAGCAGAGAATTCTCTTTCGTATAGTTCTGGTATCAACAGGTATATAAGCCATATTATAAACTTGTAATACGACTGAAGTTGTTCTCTCTCTCAAATAAAATCGCATTTACTCGGCAAAGCGATGACCAATACCAAATGCCCTCTTCTGTCTGCAATGATTTTGATATGAAAAAGTAAACAAGCAGCACATTCCTATGTATGCTGCGAAGGCCCTGTTCCAAACGCCAATGGGTAAACTTGTGTACTCTGCGGCCTTAGACCGAGAGCCCGAAAAAAGCCTCCGTATAGATTAAGGAGTAACCTAGTAGCCTAGCCTGAAAATGGACCAGAAGTAGTACACACTTTGTCAGGCTAGTAATCGTACCTACAAACTTTTTAGACAACAATGATTGAAGATCAAACGTCGAAGAACATCTCGGCAAAGCTATCGAAGGAGTAGCTCTCAACATCGAAATAGCAGGGCCGAGAGATCTTACACGACGAAGCCGCGAAACCAACTCGAAGCGCCAGAACGCCAGTTCATTCTCGACCCAGACCCTTCTCTTATTTCTTACTGCGCATGCTCGTCGAGCATTCGCAGTAAAATGAACGAAGTTCAACATATCCAAAGCCAACATGACCACAGGGAGTCCATGCAACGCAAGATTAGTATGCGTTCTCCGGCTTCATTGAACGCAATATTATAATTACGCATTTCATTCAGCGCAAAATCCAAGACATCAGAAATGAGATAAGTTAACATTGATTTTCCGAAACCTCATTGAACTTATGGTTTGGTGACACGATTGCAAGATTTCGAAACCTTCGTCTTAGCCGGCACCAAACAATTACACATCTTCGGATACACATAGCCTTCTTGCAGGCAGTAGATGGTGTTTTTTCGCGCAGAAAATGGATCATCGAAGCGGCCGCCATATTGGCCGAGCGTGATCGAATGACAAATGGCTCTTCTTCTCCCCCCCCCCCCCCCCCCCCCCCCCCTCCCCCACACACACACACAATCCCTCCCCCCTCCATTTGTCATAAATTTGGCATAAATTTAGTAGACCAAGCCAGCGAGGAGACGCATACCGACATAATGAAGGTAGTAGCCGAGAGCAGGAGGAGTGCTGGTACCGGGAGGCAGCACCTACATATGACTACTATCATGGTAATCAACAAACCCAGCCTTTGTTCACACTGTCTGAGGCACTGCGTTACCTAGGTGATCGGATAAGACAGAATTAATAGTAACCGAAACCCATATTAGTAATAATTTAGTTTAGATATCGCGATCAGTCATATTTCAATTCTGTTGGCAGACGGTCATTTCTGAGTGTCGTTTCTTAGTTACCATCTTTGACTTGCATAGTTCGCATATTAGGTGTGAAGCTTGATCGAACGTGTGTAATAAGAATTTTTAAACTTGTTTCCTTTTTGTGTGTGCTACTTAAAATCTTATTGTTAATCACGTTAATCATTTAGTATACTTTCGGTAGACTTAAGCATAGGTATAGATGGCAAAATTACTACACATTGGCGTTTGGAACATAAACGGCTTAATGAGTAGGGAACTAGGTAATAAACTCGAGTTACCCGAAGTAAAGGACATAATGGGAAAACATGACATTTTTGGAATTATAGAAACACATGCAAATGAGAATTCGAACCTATCGGTTGATTCATTTAAACATTATGCAAAATATAGAAGTGCTTCCGGTAAAAGGTATTTTGGAGGTATTGCGATATATATAAGTAAACGCGTCACCGGAGGTGTAAGTTATATTCCTACATCAAATAATAATGCTATATGGTGTAAAATTGACAAATCGTACTTCAATATGCAGGATGACATATTTCTTGGAACAGTTTATCTAAGTCCTAACAACTGCAAAAAATCTAAAGATGAAGACCTCATGAATGAATTAGAGGAAGACATTTTACATTTCTCAAGTAAAGGTAGAGTTGTTCTGCAGGGCGACCTAAATGCGCGAACTGGCGACCTGCAAGAATTCGTGAGTTCTTCTGGATGAAAACAGGTATATAGATCTTCCGGAAGACTATCAGCTAGATATCAACGATAAGCGATATTCAGAAGACGAGGATAAAACCGACCTTAGAGGGAGGTTATTAATAGAAACCTGCACGGGAAACAACCTTAGAATTCTGAATGGTAGAGTTGCAGGTGACAACAGAGGCAAAAAGACCTGTCACAAGTACGACGGCTCTAGTTTGGTAGACTATGTAATAGCTAGTGCGGATATGATACCTCTTGCTTGTTATTTAAAGGTAAATCCTCTCAGGCCGCATATTTCTGATCACTGTCACATCTCTTTCATGTTTAAGATTTCCAAACCTACACTACATCAGACCGGCCACTCCCATAAAGTAACTCAGCATAAAAAAATGCTGTGGAGGGAAGATGTAAAAGACAAAATAATAGAGTTACTCAACTCTAACGATACAAAAGGAACGTGGAAAGTGCTGAAAAAGTTATTCAACCTTAACAAGAAAACGAATACTAAGAAACATCCAGTAGAGAATAAGAATTTTTATCATCACTTTAGGAAGCTGAATGAAAAACAAGATAGTCACACTGAAGTTGATCGTTCTAGTCTAGAAGATATGGAAAACTTCGGTCCCCTAGATTTTGAAATCAGTGAACAGGAGATCTGTGACGCTATAGGTCGTCTTAAAAGTAATAAATCACCAGGTAGAGATAACATACTTAATGAATTACTGAAATGCGCCAAAGAGCAACTAAAAGCTCCGATTGTTCGTCTTTTTAATCTGGTTCTTGAATCAGGCAACTTCCCAAATGAGTGGTGCTATGGCCATATAATCCCTTTACACAAGAAGGGATCTCAAGACGATGTAGAAAACTACAGAGGCATAACCTTACTTTCGTCGTTAGGTAAACTCTTCACCTCTGTGCTTCACAAGAGACTTTATGATTATCTTGTCTCCAATGGGGTTTTAAAACCCGAGCAAGGGGGATTTAGAAAAAAGCATGGAACAGTCAATAGCATATTTATTCTCAAGACACTTATAGATAAATATGTTAAAAGCAAGCCAAAGCGGAAAAGGAATTTGATTTTTGCATGTTTTGTACGGACTTTAAAAAAGTCTTCGATAGCATACCACGAAATAAACTCTTTGAAAAAATGAGGAAAGTAGGGATAACTGGAAAATTTTATTCGTTGATCACCTCCATGTATTCAAATGACATATCTGTGGTCAAAACTGAGGACCAGATATCACCAAGCTTTAAATGCTTCGCCGGCGTGAAGCAGGGATGTATGTTGTCACCGACGCTGTTTAATCTTTTCCTTCACGACTTACCAGAAACATTTAATAAGAATACGTCAGACTTAGTTGAAGCACAAGACAAAAAAATTAACTGTCTGTTGTATGCGGATGATCTTGTTTTAATGTCTAAGTCTTACACCGGTTTACAAAATCAGTTACAATATCTTCATAACTATTGTTCAATATCGAAAATTAATGTTAACTTAGAAAAAACTAAAATTATGATATTTAACAATAATGGAAAGACCTTAAATAATTATCGATTCTATTACGATAACAAATTATTAGACAATGTTAAAACATATAAATACCTTGGGCTTACTTTTACATCTGTTGGAACTCTAGCTTTTGCAAGACAAGAACTAAACAAAGTGGCCCTAAAAGCATTATTTAGACTCAGAAAAGAGATGGGAAAGCATTTTAGAACAGACATTTCAATAACTGTAAGACTTTTCGATTGCTTAATCAGACCAATATTACTCTATGGGAGCGAAGTCTGGGGAGTAGATATGAAAACAAATCTAGACAATGCAAAGATCCAGCTGAACAGGTACACGTGAAGTTTTGCAAAATGCTCTTGGGGGTCAACAAGACCGCAGTAAATAACGCGTGTCGGTCTGAGTTGGGAAGGCTGCCCCTGAAGCATCAAGCAATCAATAGAAGCTTTTCATTATGGACATCGTATTTATCATCAGATAAGTCAAAATTATCAGACAAGGCAATGTTTGATTGCATTAATAGGGCCCACCCGTACAGCTGGACAGAGAAACTAAAAAACGTAATTGACCTACTTGGTTTCAGCTTCATTTGGCAATTAAATTTTGGTGAAGACCCTTCAACGTTTCTCGTAAAGAGAATACTCAAAAATCTAGGTCAAAGATCCAAAGATATCGAAATCCAAAACTGGCATGGAGAAATTCATAACGACGAAAGAAAAAATCCATCTCATTCCAATAAGCTAAGAACATATAGATTATTTAAATATAATTACACCCAAGAGGAATATCTCAAAAACGTAAGTGTAGTTAAGCACAGGATATCTCTAACCAAACTCCGAATCAGCAATCACTGCCTTCAAATTGAAGTAGGAAGGCATTTAAGGCCATATCAAAAGTTAGAAGAAAGAATTTGTACAAAATGCAATACAGAAGTTGAAGACGAGAGGCATTTTCTCGTCAAATGCAAATTTTATCATATGAAACGTATGGAGCTTTTTAAAAAATTAGAAAGGCAGTTAAATAAGAAAATAAACCATCTAACGGAAAATGAGATATTCCTCCTCCTCATCAATCCGCCACATGAAATTCAAAACACTGTGGCTAAGTACGTCTATGAGTGTTTTAAGGAAAGAACGCCGTAATTAAGTAGTCAGAAGTCATTGTACACTTAAATAGACTTGTTGCAGTTCTGTCATTGCTGTTATATTATATTATTATTAGCGTAACCGATGTCCTGTATAGGATAAGGGCTGGTAATAAACTTATGTCTATGTCTATGTCTATTTGTCATTCGATCCCAGGTCTCAATCACGCTCGGCCAATATGGCGGCCGCTTCGATAATCCATTTTCTAGGACAGGTTAGGATACACAAGGAAAGTTAGTGGGCGTCCCTTTTTTGCCCGTCACCCACTAACTGCCACTGGGTATCCGAAAATGCATATTACATGCCCGTGCGGGGATACGGATTTTATCGTTCATCTCTTACTAAAATTAAAAAGGCTAGAAATTAAAAAAAAAAACGTTATATTTTCAACAGTGAGATGTTCACGTGAGAAGATATCATATATATACACACACTCGTTTTCAAAAACATTGCTCTTGATTTATATATATATATACCTTTTGTTCTCCATTGTTTTAGCTGTCAAATTTGACAAGAATACAAAAGGTATATATATATATTTGTAGTGCAACGTTTTTGAGAACGGGTGTATATATATATTTAATATATAATTTTCGATGAAATACCAGTGTATATTTCTTTCTAATAAGTGATATCTTCACATGTGAAGATATAAATGATATCTTCACACGTGAAGATATCACTTTTGAAAATATGACTCGATTTCAAAGATTTCTAGCCTTTTTAGTAAGAGATTGAAACTAGTATTTCATCAATAATTATATATTAAACAGAACATTACATGGCCGCTTGGAGATACGGATTTTATCTTCTCGTGTTGATGAGTATCTTACTCGTTCGCTGCGCTCACTCGTAAGATATTTCATCAACACTCGAAGATAAAATCGGTATCTCCGCGCGGCCATGTAATATCCTCTATATATCTATGGATATCACTTTTTAGAAAGAAATACACTTATATTTTATCGATAATTATATAATAAAAATAAGTTATCCATTGGATAAGTTTTTTACTTTTGAACTGATCCGCGAACAGATGTTTTACTCAACTAGTGAATGTTGTCGAGATCGATTGAAACTAAATTCACCATAAGACAAGATTTACATACGCTAAGAAATTCCCCCGCAAAGCAAACAGAAACATTTCAACTTCACTTTTACTCAAATAGCCGAGGTGTACATACGCCTAGAATCAAGAGAAATCCATCCTTAAAATGAATCGAACGTGTCAACTTACAAACCACTTTGGAGTGCAAACGTGCGCTGAATCAGTTCTAAAACGAACTGGGCTACGTTATGATATATGTTTGCCTGCAAAGCAAAACAATATACCGATCTCCAATTATACCTCCTTATTATATCTCCGTTCTGGTCCCAGCTTAAACTCTGCAGGTTTGTACTCGACGAAGTTCTTTATCTTAGTAGAGTGTAAGTATAGTTGTGTTAACATGAAAGAGCAAAATTAATAGTTGATTACCATTCAGTCATGGTATTTTTCTGCTGATTTTATGTATTGCCGATATTATAGTTGTTTTAAACGACTATGATACACTGAAACAATTATATTTTTGGAAAACGGATAGCCTGTCACCAGGCTCTCAGATAGTGTAGAAGGGGGCGAAAGAAAAAGCGAGGTGAAAAGAAACTGAAGAGAGATACTAACCACCGAGTGATACTTAGAATACATACGAGTTGAACAATTTTTCTTTGTTTTATACGATCAGATTACTTAAGTTTGTCAGATATTCCTTTCGGGCGCCTTAAACTATAGACTGGAGTGCATGTAAATCTGTTTTGTCTTATGTTACTCGCGTAAGGATTTCTCCACCGTCTTAAGTTTTACGAGAAAAGGGTAGCGCCAAAACCAAGTTTTCCAAGTTATTGTGATGTCTAGTTCTGTCCAGAATAAGATGATTTTTCTTTAATAACCCTCATGTCGCGACCCAAGGTCTTCTTTGCCTGTTAAGTTTAGTCTTCGATTTATGAACAATTCTGAGTGGCTGTTAGTCCGCTTTCTCGACCAATTGATCAAGATGTCACTAGTTCTCGCAAGCCTGCGCAGCGCTAGCTGCGTACTACATACCCCTGAGATAAAATATTTACTTATTATATCTGCTTTTACAAAAGTAATTATACAAGATATCAAATTTACTCATATCTAGCTCTACTGTCCGCAGTGGTTTAAGTCCAACTATCGATAATTCTACATGAAGAGCAAAATAATAATTATTTTACAACAACATCCAATTTTCTCGCTTTCTGATTGGCTCTCCGCTATATGCAAAATAAGTACATACAATGAAAATGACGTCACTCGCAAGCTGTGGTAGCTTTGCAAAGCGAGGTTTGTTAATTCAAATGGTGTTAACTTCGCTTCCAAAAACAAGAAAGTGAGGATTTCACAAGCATTTTATTACTAGGAGAAGTTAATCGGTGAGTCAAACTTCTTTGTAGTGTGCCATTTGGCAAAATGAGAGTTTTCTCTTGAGTGGAGAAAGTTTCGGCGAATTTGTAATCAGACTTTGTGACTAGAGTCTAGACTAGTTCTCTCAGAGCTCAGAAGTTTTGAATTATATAACAATAACTTTTCTGATCCAGAAAAAAAACAAGAAAGGATTTCACATGCATTCCATCAATTACAGAAGTTAATCGGTGAACTAAATTGCCATTTGTCTAAGAAAGCTTTCTCTCGGCAACGGTATAAATTAGAAGTGTTTACGTTTTGACTTTCAATGGCCTTTTTCGACTCGAAAGCAGTTTATTACGCATTCATTTGAAGCTATAAGTCAACCTCGTCCCCAGAGTCTTCTCGGTCAGATCCAAGATGGCGGCTACTCAGAGAGAAGACCCTGGTAAACGCTGAAGTCACGTATTCTGATTGGCTCTTCGATTATGACGCAAGGGTTGTTCTAACATTGCTTTTTATTGGCCAAACGGACTGAGTCCAGAGAGATCAACTTGTATATAGTTTAGATTGCTCAAATTTTATCAATAAAACGATTTTAAATAACCTTAAAACACGTTATGTAGATAGAGCAATAGATGAAGTGCATTACTGGGTAGTTTTCTGGTAAGGTTCATCAGTGGGAAAGCCAGGAGAAGCCGTTAAACCTGAACATGTGCTATCGATCGCTTCGCTTTAACGCTAACGGAAAATGAACGGCTTTTTAGGATTCTCTTCTAGCTTAGATAAATCCTGGTAGCTTTGTGATACCTTTCCACTGGTTCTTTATCCAAGTAAACTCCATTTCGAGCCATTTAGTAGACCTGTTTTCACTGCATCGCCTTCGCCGCGTCGAAATACCGTTAATCGCTTCTCGCTCACTCCGGATTGGGATACCTATGGTTTGTACACGTCATGAACTATTCCCATATTTAGCTTGGCCGCCATCTTAGATTGCCAAATCACGTGACAAAATACTCCCAAAATCTGGGAGTATTTGATCACGTGATCCAGCTTTACCAGGGTCTTCTCTCGGAGTAGCCGCCATCTTGGATCTGACCGAGAAGACCCTGGGGACGAGGTTGGCTATAAGTGCTTCGTCGTTGTTAAATTAACAAATGTGTGCGATTTGTTAAATTGACTATGATTTATTTCTATTGCACAATTTATTTGTTTATGTTGAGATAATTAGTATTTATATATATACATAGACTGCGAGTAGTCCCTCTGTTAATCGTGTATGGGCGAAGAGTAGTCCAAAAGTTCTCTTACACAATTGCAATAAACGGAGGGAAAAGGAGGGACTGCATGCTCGCAGTCTATGCCTGAACTGATCAACTTTGGTAGACGACAGAACAAAAAAAAGAACTAGAGGCTGCATACAGCCTAGACTAACTGTTGACCGATCAATAACCGGGAATACAAAATTACGCTACAAACGATGAGATAAACTTTTGTTTTCAAGCTTTTGTATTTAGGATTCTACTCCTGCATGAACCTCAACGTAAAAAAATATAAGATATGTAATCATGAAACGATAGTCCAATCAAAACTATCGGTCTGACGTTGACCGATGAATGCAATCAGTGGAAGTCGTCTGCTTTCTGTACGTAGTTTCAGTTTCTTTAATTTTCCTCAGCCGGAACAACCAAAAACATAGATCAATATCATGTCAAATGTCAAATGTTCAAAACGGGAGCCGAGAGGGAACAATTAGAAATTCATTTATTTATGTATTTACGTAATTCTGTTTATTAGTTACTGGATTTTATACACCATTAAAACTCTTGACATTTTTAAAGCATCTGGAAACAAATCGGGCGGGCTTGGGAAAAGATTTGACAAACGAAACGTGGTTGACCTACCTGCCTGCCGTCGCTGCGTTCATTTTAGTATCGGCAGCAGGCTAACAATCAACCTGTGCTAAGTTTAATTCGATGGCATATCTGAACGATAACTAAGTATTCTTAGTTATCGTTCAGATATACCATCGAATTAAACTAAGTATTCTTAGTTATCTAAGACTTCTGATGGACACGATTTTTAGCGAAGAACAACTGACAAAGTGATAAATATGATGTCGAGCAGTCAGGACAAGAGCGCTTTTTAATTTCCGCAAAATGTCATGTTTGCATTTTGCTTGAATTGTGATTGTTTTGCAGTACTGAATTATATCTTATTTTCTTATGCATTTCAAGAGAATACATTTCTTCTCTCATGCTGTAATCCCTTTGGGGGCCTTTAATTTAAACCTTGTGTTGATATTTGTGACGTTCCAACATTAAAAACGGGTAGCTTTTTTCACGATTAATGTTTGTATAAACTGATAAAATTAATACTTGTGCATGACATTTTGTTCTACGCGTAATTAAAACCGTTTGACAAGTCTTGACTTCTTTTAAATTTTCAACCTTGTTATCAGCATTCGTGCGGTTTCTACTACTCATTGCCTATTATCTTTGGACACCTCAGTTATCTTGACTTCTTTTAAATTTTCAACCTCGTTATCAGCATTCGAGAGAGATTGACTCAGTCTGGGCTCGTGCGGTTTCTACTACTCATTGCCTAGTATCTTTGGACACCTCAGTTATCTTGACTTCTTTTAAATTTTCAACCTTGTTATCAGCATTCGAGAGAGATTGACTCAGTCTGGGCTCGTGCGGTTTCTACTACTCATTGCCTAGTATCTTTGGACACCTCAGTTATCTTGACTTCTTTTAAATTTTCAACCTTGTTATCAGCATTCGAGAGAGATTGACTCAGTTTGGGCTCGTGCGGTTTCTACTACTCATTGCCTAGTATCTTTGGACACCTATCTTGACTTCTTTTAAATTTTCAACCTTGTTATCAGCATTCGAGGGGAGGGGAGGGGGTGTTGTGATGTGGGGGTTTCCCAGAAAATGTGACTATCCCTTTTTTATATCATATAGGTTAACAAAGAAGTTCAGGGGTTATGGACAACAGCAGTTCAACGAGTCCAGTTGTTGACCAACTTGCTGTTCCCTCTCGTCATCAATGGCAAGTCGTCGTAGAAACTTCGGTAACTATCGGCATTGCCATATTTGCCATATTTGGAAACCTCCTGGTCTTCGTGGCATTTTACCGTGATCGCACTCTACGAACAATTCCGAATGCGTTCATAGTAAGCCTGTCGGCGACCGATTTCTTGTTCGCGACAACGAGGCTACCGATGTTTATAAATACTTTGAGGGTTGGTCGATGGACATTCAGTCACTCTGTATGTCTGTTCCAAGCCTTCCAAGGGTTCAACCTTTTTGCCGTTACCTTATTCACTCTCTCTGCCATCAGTATCAGTAGAGTTTGCCTTATAGTTTACCCAGTACGATACAGGCTTTTGTTTTCGGAGAAGAGAGTTCTGGTGACTATTGCTGGTATCTGGGTATGCTCTGCTCTCCTATGTGCCTGCCCGTTGTTTGGGTGGGGAGAGTACAAGTTCGACGCACAAGGTTCTGTGTGCACGTTCGATCACACGTCAAGCGCCTCCTACCATGGTTTAACCAACGCACTTGTGCAGCTCAACATCCTAATCATCATCATCTGCTATGTGCGAATATTCTTAGCTGTGCGAGCCCACCAGAAGAGGATATCTACTCATCGCCATGATGACCAAGAGCAAGCCTGTGATGATCAAGACCGTACAAAGGAGCTACGGCAAAAGCGCGAGGAACTCCACATCACGCGGACACTTCTCATGGTGGTGTGCTTGTTTGGCCTGTGCTGGCTACCAACTGCTATCATTAGCAATATTGAGTCCAAAGGGGTTTATCTCCCTAGAGAGCTCAGGCTCTTCGAAACTATGAGCATTGCCATGAATTCCATGGTTAATCCGCTGGTCTATGGAACAAGGAGCGCGAAGTTCAGAAGAGCTTTCATCGCAGCTTTGAAGTGCTATTAACTATCATCAACAGTAACGGTTAATATCCTTTCACGTTTTTCCTCTGCACTTTTATCGTTCTGAGACGGAGATGCAGGAAATAGGAGTAGCAAAACAAGACTACCGACTGACCGAAACTATACATTTCAAATTAACGTTCTAATGATGGACACTCCGTTAAAGGCGCTGTGTCACGGTACTGCGCATGTCACAGTGTCCAGACATTGAATTGACAGCCGTATTGTGTAACATCCAATGAGAATCAATCAAAACGCCACACTGTTCGGGTGATAGCCGTGATTCACTGATTGTAGTTTTGCAGAGTATATGGCGAGATTTACAGTCTTTCATTCTTCTTACATCCAAGATAAACAGCACTTAGTAAAGAATGGTATCTACATTTCATTACTTGATTGTAATTTGTTTTGCTGTGTTTCGAGTCATAAGCAGTCCGAATTTGACCAAAGTGAAGTCGCAAGCTGTTTGCGTGTTTATATAGATTGCAACACTCAAAATAACCTTTCATCGATGTTTTGGTTTTCATTTTATTTTACATCATAGGATAGGTGTGAGATTGTAAATGCCGGTGCTTGTTCACGAAAAGTTGGGCCTAAACGAAAAGGATGTTCATGTAAACCGACTGCACGGTTTTGCTTACTGCAGCTCAAGATCGAGAAGATAGGGCAACGAAGTCGGCATCGTATTGCTGCGCGCACAGGTAGCCCAAGCTTGGGGTCTGTATAATATTAAACAGCATTTGTATGGGATTATTTAGTTTTCCATGCATGTACAACGTAAATCTTGAATAAAAATCGACAAAAACCTATACAGTGTCTTCTTGTGACACAGACATAGTTAAGGAGCACAAGAAGACACTGTTAAATATTATACAGACCCCAAGCTTGGGCTACCTGTGATCGCTGTTGAAAATATTAATGCCATCTCGTTATGACTTGAAAAGTTGCCATGTGTTTCGTGAACTCTACTGGACATCCAAACCCTCTCCGCTTCTGGTTGGAATGCCAAAAAGCTTCCGATTTCTTGCGCTTTTCGGCCGCTGTATTCGGATTACTCAGTGGCGGTCGTCCCCGCCGTGAAGCAGCACCTATGCTTTTTGTTTTAGTTGTGTTGCAGTCCACAACGACGACTTTTGAATAAACAAATAACTAAAACTTATGTAAGGACATCTTGAATTTCCATAAATGACCAAAGTAGGCTAGGATGAGTTCAAAAAGATGGAAGTCGATTTCAAAATGGATATCTCAGTACCGCTCTGAGAATTTCGCTCCGGGCTAGACAGGCCGTAATTCACAAATTATCAGTTTGACACACATGCGCAGTACCGTGACATAGCGCCTTTAAAACGGACACTTTTCGTGGTTCTCGGCCTCATTGTGTACGTGTCCGGGTTAACTATTTAATTACAACGATTTTCGTGCAATAACCAATATCCGTTGGACGGCTGGGAACTGAGAAACCGAACTGCTTCCGTATATAGGACTAGCTGTGAGCAAGAAATTCGATAGCTGCATGTGAATCTAGCATGGGGCTAGCCGTACCGTTTTATGTAAATAAACTAAGGTAGCTGCTACCAGTATTTACAAGCTATTTTGTTGCTGCCCCGCATACCGGTATGTAACCCACAATATTCGGCTCAACTTGACTAGAACCCGATGCCACACATGCGTATTATGCCATTGGACAAGTGCTTCCTCCCCCTCCAACAGGATTTACAGGTTAAACCAGGCTTACTGTATTTTGCGAAACGAAACGGCTTTGCGAAATTGCGAAATTGCGAAATCATAAATAAAATATAAAAGAGAGAGTATTCAGTTAGAGCCAGGAGAATCGAACAGCCGTAAACTCGAGGAGTGCGTACATTCTATTGACTCATGTACTGGAAAATATTGTGTACACCTTGAAACATATGGATTGATAACCTGCTATGGTGTATTGTTCAACAGAAATTTTCAAACGGGAGATTTCATGCAGTTTGGATACCGTAGTGTAGCTTGGTTTGACGGTGTATAGTAGCGCGGTCATATGAGTTTGCTCTTCGCGCTCATATGAGTTTGCTCTACGCGCTCTACGTGCTCTTTTGCGTTTGATAATTACTTCTAGAGCTTCATATGAATGGCACTTGGTCACAAGACTATCCTCTTTCGGATCCCCCGGTTATTTTCGACATTAGGGATTTATTCTTGGAGCCGTTCGTACAGTTTAGCGAAGATGTGTCGAAAGTAGAAACGTTCACTACGTCTTGTCACCAAAGTGCGTCATAGTAGTCAGGGAAGATATTGGCTTTTCAAATCTGTGAGGTACAGGATAATTATATACAGATTCAGACCGGAAAAGTGTGCATGCGTGTGCATGTGTGTGCTTGTGTTACGTTCCCAAACTTTAAGACTTTAAGACAGGAAACATTTCACAGAATGTTCTATGTTTTTTACAGCAGAGAACTGTGTTATTAAACATGTAGAAATAAAAACATGGTGCCATTTGGAAAATTATTTCATGTCCAAAGGGCATAACTAAGAAATACATATCTACGGCATGGAAACGAGGCTAAAATTCTGTGAACCGAGTGCAAAGACTGTACGAAAAGTTAGATAAAACCTTTATTTTCTGGCAAAATAATCTCACGAACTCCAACACGATAGCCTTGTGACCAAATGACATACAAATGAAGCTATAGAAGTTATTATCGACTACATAAGAGTCAATACATCGAACTACTATGACGCACTTTGGTGACAAGACGTAGTGAACGTTTCTACTTTCGACACATCTTCGCTAAACTGTACGAACGGCTCCAAAAATAAATCCCTAATGTCGAAAATTACCGGGGGATCCGAAAGAGGATAGTCTTGTGACCAAGTGCCATTCATATGAAGCTCTAGAAGTAATTATCAAACGCAAAAGAGCACGTAGAGCGCGTAGAGCAAACTCATATGAGCGCGAAGAGCAAACTCATATGACCGCGCTACTATACACCGTCAAACCAAGCTACACTACGGTGTCCAAACTGCATGAAATCTCCCGTTTGAAAATTTCTGTTGAACAATACACCATAGCAGGTTATCAATCCATATGTTTCAAGGTGTACACAATATTTTCCAGTACATGAGTCAATAGAATGTACGCACTCCTCGAGTTTACGGCTGTTCGATTCTCCTGGCTCTAACTGAATAGACTCTCTTTATCTCTTTATCTCTTTTATATTTTATTTATGATTTCGCAATTTCGCAATTTCGCAAAGCCGTTTCGTTTCGCAAAATACAGTAAGCCGTTAAACCATACGAATGTTGTTGTTTGGTGCTTGTTTATGTCACCAAAGCAACTAAAGCAAACCTCGTTACTGATAACGCGACGTGGTGTCGTAAGTGATGTTGGACTGTAACTCAATACAAGGTACTTCCCCTAGTTTACGAAAAGGAAACGTTACTCAGTTGTGTACGAACATGTGATCTTAATTGGCTAATCAAGAGGCAGAAAATCCGGCGAAAATTCACAAGATTCAACTTTGACGTCAATGTTCATTGTAAACATGACGTTGCCTGTATGTGGTTGTATAAATCAAAGATGGAAATCAGCCTTGATATATAGCAATGGGCTCCTGTACTGATAGGAAACGTTTATCGATGTAATATTCGGTCAGTGCCATAAATCACTGTCGAACTGGCTGACCGATATGTTCTTGGAACCTTATTACTGTGAATGAAAAAAGAAAAACTCTCTGGTAGCCTTGAATATGGCAAGGGCTTTCAGTATAAAATAGTCTTAAATAAATATAAGTAAATACAGAAACAAAGTGATATCGGCTTGATGTTTTAAAAGTTCTCGATGGGTCACTTAGGACTCATGCAGTATTCATAATTCTTTTTGCTCGATCTGTTTTCACAACGAAGTTGTTTAGTGGACAAATTATTCTAGTTTGCTTTGTAATGTGCATGGCCTCTGATGTTCGAATTTTATGCGAGCGCCGAGCGTAGCGAAAAATAAACTAACCAAAACACTGAGGTTCAATTACGTAACCGAGTAGTATTAAATAGATATAGTGAATAATTCATTCGAACAAAGAACTAGTTAAACTTCATCGGGAAAACAGAACTAAGGATACTAAGTTCCTCTAAAGTTAATTAACTTGGAA
The DNA here is from genome assembly GCA_030867875.1 of Actinernus sp. WN-2022. Classification (NCBI taxonomy): domain Eukaryota; kingdom Metazoa; phylum Cnidaria; class Anthozoa; order Actiniaria; family Actinernidae; genus Actinernus; species Actinernus sp. WN-2022. The sequence goes on along the minus strand of JAOWCC010001751.1, from coordinate 32,112,188 downwards.
GTTTATACTGAATAAAAGACGTCATAAAAATCAGCCTTGAATCAAACGAAGAAATCTGAAGAAGCTGAAAACTAGACAGTAACTAGAGTGCGTTTGAATGACCGTATTCCGTAATGAGAATACACAGAATCTGATGACTACAGTCGCTTGTATCGGAATTCTTAGCCACTGGAATACAATCCTGAATGTTGCTTTCAGTGCAAAATGTGTCTGAACCAGTGATTTTCAGCGACTATTCCATCTATTCTTATTCTGGATTACGGTCAATCGAGCTATTTAGTCTCGCATCGATCGGGGTATGCGTTTTGACTGCGAGACGGCCGTATTCGCTGGCTGCCAAGTGTCAACAGAAACAGAACTGGAATTATTATTTTTTGCACGACCAAATTAAATTGAAGATATTAGAGCTTTCAAGAGTTTTCATCATTAAATAAATTAATGGATAACCCCTATGCAGAGAGTTACTTATTTTCAGAAAAATGAGGAAACCGGAAACACGTAGCATTTGTCACGTCAGTTTGAAATGAGATAGATAGTGTTAATGAGTAACATATCCAACTTGAACTTCCGGGATTTTATCGACGAGCAATTCCGTCACCGAGACCAGAATTAGAGTTTACTAGGATTTATTGGGGTAATTTTTTAGGTTTATTAAAAAGTGTAACAATTAAAAAAAAACGCACAAGTAATGAGATATACAAAAGGCGAAAAAGAAAAAAAAGAAAGGCAAGATTTGCATGTACATTTTCGAATATTTTAATCCAGACATTAGACCGTTTTAAGTAATGATTAAGCTAAGAACTGCAGCAAAAGAGTATAGGCTACGGCAATGAGTATATCCCCACATACGATTTTGCTTGAACATGCCTGAAGTGCATACTGTATGAGATGTCTACAAACCAAACTACACCCAGAAAATAAAGTATGTTTTATAGTATGGGTTCTTTTTACTGTGAAAACTCAAAGAAGCCGGCACCATCCAGCCAATCGAAAAGGAAGAAAACAAAAGATCTTTCAATCTCAAACTAGTTTGATAACTTTCCCCACATAAGATGTTCTTAGAAATTAAACCATAGTTAGTTAGTATCTAGTCAGGCCCAATTATTACTCTGAACGACAACAATTGTTTGATATGCATTATTTCGATGATTTTCTATTGAATTTATGAGTATCAACCAATGACATTACGAAAAAGAAGAATAGAAAATTAGCATATTTTACATTCCTTTGCCGTTCATGATTAACTGATGATGGTTTCAAGTGTTTTGGTGTTACGGTTGATCAGTATATGTAATTTAGATAACTAAAGTAGGGGAAGACCCGGCCCTAGCTACTGAGTCATCTTACATTATTCTAGTTTTAAATTTAAAACAGGGACAATCGTAGTCGAATGATCGTGATCGAGAGATCAGGCGATTGAATGTGAAAAATCTCATTGGTGGAAGAAGTAAGCTCACTAATAACTAACCGCCCACGACACCGTTTTTAGACTTCTTCTTTAACTTCTTTGTTACACAAGAAAGAACTGATTGGCTTTACGTATGTCCAAGGCAAAAAAAAATGCTGAATTGCTATATAAAATTTTGTATAAATATGACGACGAGAAATGAAAATTGAGAACAAGATTGGAGAAACTAAAAGAACATACAGGGCATATAAACTAAGTGACACTTTCCGTAAGAATAAAATCACCAACAATACTGAAAGACAAGTGCTGCCGAGTATATAGAGAAAGAAAAAAGACAAGGAATCAATACAGCTCCCTACTACTAAACTCAACATCTACAAAGAGTCCAAGACATAAGATCTCGAAGGAAAGGAAGACCTCCCGCTATGGCCATCATGATCAAGGTAATTCTTTTATGTATGTTTCATTTTCTTTGATCAAATCGATATAAGTCCTTTTCAACTTGTAATGGAAATATACTTCGTCGGTGAAAGTTTTCCTCGTTGATCAATAGAAAATAGTCTTTATATACTTTGATTATACCTAGCACAGCGTTGCATTGGTCTTTAAATCAGTAGCTTGTATGGCATATTATAATATAGATACGATAGTACGCGCGCTCTGATTGGCTAAGAAGCCATGTTTTATCAGAGTATATAACATGGTTAGCCGTGTTATATAGTTTTCAACTGGCGGTTTCCTTTCATCGCGCGCGTAAATCTATATTATAAAACAGATAAAGAAGCCTTAAATCCATGTTTTATACTATCATAAAACACTCTGGTCATTTGAGAACACTCGAGAAATGTTGAAAGCACGCGCCTTCGGCTTGTGCTTTAACATTTCTCTCATGTTCTCAAATGCCCATCGTGTTTTATGATAGTATAAAACATGGCTAAGGCTTCTTTATTTGTTAACTACAGAAACGCAGTCAAAACAATGGAACTTCAATATTAACATTGTAGAAAACATTTTCAACATTTACGATCCAGTTGCCTTGTTGGCAATATACTGATTAGCAAACATCACTGACAACAAATTACGAAAATGATGTTATTCCGGCTGGTGAATAATCGTTCGTATTTGTTTCTGGATTTAAGAAAATAATTAACGGATACAAACTGAGGAGGAAGTAATTCAAATGATTAACCAAATGCAACTGGATGCAACCGGGATGCAACCGGGAAATATCCAATAAATCTTGCCCGAAATAGATGCATTTTCCATCAAAATTTAGGTGACGAAACCGAGGCTAATCATTACACAGGCTACCCAAGCGTAAGGTTTTTGATTAACCGTTTATTTTACAAGACTTGACTGGGAATGTATAGAGTTTTTTAGAAATTGCAATAATTCTGGCCTGGCCTGGTTCTGGCCTGGTTGTGCCAGGAAGAAGAAATCGCCCAAATGCCCGGAAATTGCACACAGACACAGCCCAATAACTGACCAACACACAGATAAAGTCTTTTTTTTTTATATATATATACTTTACAGAATTATTGTAATTTCTAAAAGCTCTATAAATTCCATGTCAAGACTAAACGGTTAATCAAAAACCTTACGCTTGGGTAGCCTGTGGTTATCATTATCCATAAAGTCGGTATTAATCGGGAGCCCAAAAAATGATACAGACACTAAGTTTCTATCCAAAAGGCATTTATCTACAGAGTATGATTTTAGTAATGTATCAATCCCGGAGGGGGAGGGGTACTTTTGTTTATGACGTTGTAATATATATGTGCGGCAGTACCGGATCCGGTTTTTTTCGTAAACTGAAAAATGTCGAATATATGCCGTGTTATAGCCGACCCTGAACAATCAAACAGGGAGAAAATCCCGGGGTTAGTTTTCACAATAACTTGGAAATACGGGTCTTGGAGCTATTTTTTCTCGTAAAATCGGGTCTGGACCCCATGGCCGTATACTGACCTATCCATTTATCATACAAGTGCCCCCCTCCCTCAGGGGGTATAAATATTGATTAGTGTATCATGCTTCAAGTGTGTTCGAAAACTGATGAGGTTGTACGGCAGATGAACGGGTGCCGTAAAAGTATTTATTGGTTGGCAGTACCTTTGTTTATCTGGAAAGCCGAGTTTGCACGAGTCTTGGTGCCAGCACCGCGCACAAGCTTAATCCTTTCTTTTCAGCTTTTCTAACAGATAAGCTAAGTGTAGTTTTTAACGGTTTTACTGTCAGTAAGGAGCGTGGTTCGAAGTATTATCTCTTCAGTGCTTTTTTACTGTTTATGAATTGAACTGGAACAACGTTTCCATAAGCTCATTCATATCGATTTTATCTTTCCAGTTCCTTGCTGTAGTTGTTCTCCTTGCAGTATTCCAACTGACCATCTCACTAAAGTGCATCCGTACCCAGCACCACACATGCCGCAAAGTAAAGCAGATGATGGCTCAACAATATACCCTCATGTTTGTTGACAACAGAAAACCGGCCACTGAAGTCCCTACTAGAAGAACCAGGAGGGCAACTGAAGGACTACTCCTGACATCATTGGTACCTCCACTTGCCCCTGGCAGTGGGCCGTAGACGAAGACTGGAGAAGGTTCCCTCGAGTCATTTTAACAGCCGAATGTCCCAAGTGTCACCAAGAGTGTCGAAGGGTTTATTACACCCATCAAGTGCTGTTACAGAGATGCAACACGAACATTGGTCGGGAGATATGGGAAGAACAAACTTTGAAGTTGCCCATAGCGTACCTTTACGACCCCTTCAATTAGCCGAGAAAAGGAACGAAACAAATGGCTTTTCACTTGCTTGCGAATGCGCTTGCGTAATTATAGCCTCGATTTCAAAGCCTCGAATCAAGAAAAGCCTGTACTCGGACCGTATGGGCAGACAATATGTTGAAATAGGCCTTTTCGTGGTTTTCTCAGGGAAAGAAAATTTCAAGTTGGGGGGGGGGCTAATAAAGTGGGAGTTGGACGGGGGTCTAAAAATTGTCATTGAGCCGGTATAACAAAACTTAATATTTTTTGGGCAAAAAAGTGGGTAGCCAAACCCTTCCCCCCCCCCCCCCCCACCTCCCCCCTCCAAACAGTCTCCCCGGCTGCGCCGTCCCTGTTTCAGCACCACACTACCCCCAACAACACTTAAGCTAATTTCAATGAGGGGTGTGAACTAACTTATTTACAAACTATAAACTTGTATATATTTTTATATTTTGATTTCGCATTTCTAGTTTGCTTACTCAGTTATCATTTTTCTTGCATTCTGACTTCGTATTAAGCCGGCTACACTTCTGATTGGAAGACATTGCTTCCTTAGTGCCCATATGTAAGACCAACAGACTGAAAAACAGTTTCATATATGAATAGCAATTACAATATAACAATAACCAGAATATATATAGCAATATTGAGTAGAACCTTAATTATCAAGACACAGTTCTACATATAGTAAGATTATATCTAGCAACTATCAGTAGCAATATTGATTAGAATTTTAATTATCAAGTCCAACAGACTGAAGAGTTTTATATTTTATAGTATTATTAATTAGATTATAATTAGCAACTATATTTTATATCAGTAGCAACATTGATTAGAATCAGTATTTTCAAATTTAATGTAAAGTCTTACGCAATTCAGCTTTCCAGCTGCAACAGTTATTACTAATAAACCATCTATCTATCTATCTATCTAGTCTTATTTGTGACTGACGACATCACACTCGCATTTCCGGTAAGATTTGACAGGGGGGGGGGGGGGGGGGGGGGGCACAAAACATTATTCCATCCAATTTCCAGGTTTCGTAATTTTAAGAAGAACAACAATTTTATTTTCTGTGTCAAGGTGTATGCACAACTCCACAAGTGAGAGGCTATCAGATCTGAATTAGCTATATAAGTGCTTTTAAAGTCAGATAGATGGTGTACTTAATCTACATTAAATTAGTTATGTTATACAAGTCATATTTTTGTGCTAATATATTGAAACAATTTAAGGAATTCGCTGCTGAAATTATAATTATTATTTAAGGTATCGTAGTCATTATATATATACTGGATGAGATATTCATTGAATAAAATGCACATCATATATTGTACGAGAAGTTTAGTTTACAGTTATGAAGTGTGTGTAATCATGACCGCAGGTATCCAAGGTAACTTGTGAATAAAATGCACATCATATATTATACGAGAAGTTTAGTTTACAGTTGTGAAGTGTGTGTAATCATGACCGCAGGTATCCAAGGTAACTTGTGAATAAAATGCACATCATATATTATACGAGAAGTTTAGTTTACAGTTGTGAAGTGTGTGTAATCATGACCGCAGGTATTCAAGGTAACTTGTGAATAAAATGCACATCATATAATATACGAGAAGTTCAGTTTACAGGTGTGAAGTGTGTGTAATCATGACCGCAGATATCCAAGGTAACTTGTGCCACTGTCAGGTCGGTTCAGCTTTTGCTGTTCACATTAAATGTCCGTATAAACATCCATAAAAAGGGTTTACTACTGGGTAACATAGAACTATCGCCGTTAAATCGGTCTCTTTGTCAACGTTTTTTCGAGAAACTGAATTTACCCATCCTTTTATGAGAAGTGAACTCACCCGATTCAAACATTATTGAGAGAGGAACAGTCTGAAATGCAAGAATTAAGTATTAACAAGAGAGTATATGTAAGAGAGGTCGGAATCTTGTAGCGTGCGGTGTGAGATGATGTCTAATAAATCTATTTTAGTAACCGGAAGCAGCTGAACAAAGTGCGCGAGCGTGCGACAATAATATTTTGCCGCCATGATATTGTCGTGCGCTTGCGCACTTGCTTCAGCTCAACTGCTTCCGGTTACTAAAAATAGATTTTATTATATCTTATCATCGCACAAGCGCGTATTGGAGATTTAACAAATCGCACACATTTTGCCATTGTCTGTACTCGTATTGATCATAGAAATGACGCCATAAAATGTTCAAAACTCAAGTGGAACAACGAGCTTAGCGAGTGGGTGTTCTTGTCTGTGCTCGATTTTTTTTTTTCTTTAGCAGTGTTGTTGCACCGAATTTTTTTTTCGAAAAAAGCGGAGCCAGAACAAAGCTTTTCCGCTTGCAGGATATTTTTTTTCAAAAACACCCCCCCCCCCCCCCCCCCCCCCCTCAAAAGTCAAATGGTCGGCCCTTATGCTCTCTTGGTAGTCATCATAGACGCTCTGAGTGATACATCTTTTCTGACAGCTGATTCAGAACATGACGGCCGAACTCACACGGCCGAATAATAGCCGGTCATGCGTACGGGGGTTTGTGGGTTCAAATCCCGCTCTGATCTGGGAGCCGTTAAAGAACCTGTTGTGCTATTGGTGAAGAGAGCCTTGTTAACCCTTTGGGTTGTATCCCATGCACCCTCCACGTATTTAGTTTGACTTTTCTCTTTCCTTTTTCATATTTGTAATCTTTGTAATTGTGGGGGGGAAAAACCCAGGAGATTTTTCTGTCGATCCCGGCCGTTTCTCGGCTGGGAGGATGGAATAGAAGGGGATTGTTTCCAACAGCCTGTCCTCCTCCACACCGCAGAAAAACTGTGTACTCCGCTTGCCGAAAGAACGAAGGCTCACACTTTCTTAGTAAATAAGTTTATAACTTTGTAAACTCACATTGGATTGCAAATTAAGAAGACTTCAGCCTGTTAACTGGGTCTTAGGTAAATACTTTTATTGTTTTTGGCGAAACATTTCACATACGTACCTAAAATTAAAAACAGGGGTGATTGCCTCTGTTTTCTTTTAGTTTCGGCGGGAAACTGGGGAGACGCGCGCTAGGCTCATCAAAAGCGCATGCGCGTGACGTTTTGCCGCTATACTGTATGGCCCAGTCCTCTCAAGTACTTTAGTTGATTACATACCAGTGTTTATCTTCCCCGCCGACGCAGACCAACACTAGTTTTTACAGGAACTAGTTGCCTATCGTATCTACAACCTACTGCGACCACCAGGATTCCAAGATGCCGAGCCTCAAGAAATTCACCAAGGAGTTGCGCCAGGAAATCGTAAGTTACCTTCAACCTTTTCCTTCTATTAGTAGTAATTTAGCATTTCGCTTAGCCGTACTTATTTTTACTAAGACTAGATTTTGTAGCCACATTTAAAGTTATTCCTAAGGGCTTTCGCTCGTCTTTTCACCCGTCCATTTTTTCTAGCACTAGTGATCGCTACATAGAGGAAGTTAATCGCGCTTGTGTAACATTTTCTAGAAGTATTATGAGATCTACCAATAGGGCTATGTCGTCTAAACGCCAGGAACTTGACCGTAATATTCTAAGTTGCCGCTCTGAACTCGTAAGTAACTGCCCTACTGTTTTAGTTAATTCCATACGCGTTAAGATTCAGGAACTTAACTCTAGGCTCTTTAACTATTTAGCAGAAACTAAGACTCAGAAACTCAATCAACTTGTCGGCCCTCCATCCGTTACTGTGCAGCCAGAAGTTCCACGTAACACAGTTGTCGCTATTCCTGACAATTTACCTCTTTCCGATACTGAGAAATCGATTCTCAGCAAGGGCTTAAACTTTGTACCTATCGCTAAAAAAACCCGACGAATTTGCTGCTAAACAGGATTCTGAGAGGTTTCTCCGTCGCGTTCAACTTAAGGCTTTTTTTCACGACCAGCAAGACAGTACTAGCCTACCTGACTGAGACGAATTCGAATCACTCAATACTCGTAAATCTAATTGGATACCTCCAGAAGGCCAATTCGCTTCAGTAGACCTTTTCGTTAGAAAATGTCGTCGTGACATTCAAAACCTTAATTTTAATCAGGCCATTAAGTTTTCTAACTTGACTACAGAGCAACGCCTATATTATCACTTAAAACTCTTCGCAATCGTAAAGATGTGGTAATCAAACCAGCCGACAAAGGCGGTGACGTAGTTGTTTGGCGCACCGATCTTTACAAGAAGGAAGCTTTTCGGCAACTCGCTGACACTAATTTTTATACTAAGGTCCGGCTAATCAAAAGCTCGTCAAGGAGACCATTAATGGTTTAATTTCTAAACAGGAACTCCCGCATACTGCTAGAAACCTTATCGTTATTGCTCCTAGAACTTCACACATATACTTGCCTAAGATCCACAAAGCTAACAATCCCTGCCGCCCTATTGTTTCTGCTTGTAGTTGTCCTACTGAATTAATTTCTAGTTACCTGGATAAGCAGATGGCTCCTTTCGTACAGTCTTTACCTTCCTACATTAAGGACACTAACCACGCACTCCAGATTTTTGACCAGTTTACATTTCATAACGACAATAAGCTCCTATTCACAATGGACGTTAAGTCTCTGTACACTGTCATACCCAATGACGAGGGACTTAAAGCACTTAAACACTTTTTTGACCGCCGAACTACCCTGGAACCTAGCACCGAAACTCTAATTCGTTTAGCCGAGCTCGTTCTTACTCTCAATTGCTTTTCATTCTCTGGTGAATTTTACAAGCAGACTAACGGCGTAGCTATGGGCACGAAAATGGGCCCCAGTTACTGCTAACCTTTTTGTTGGTTATGTATAGAGGAACACATTTTTGATCAGTACGCCTGATTTTTTCGGTCGTTACATCGATGACTGCATCGGTGCAACCTCTTGTAGTAAACGGGATCTAGAACGGTTTATTGATTTTGTTAACAACTTTCATCCGGCTCTCGACTTCACATGGGAGATTTCAGATGTTTCTATCACTTTTTTGGATGTCAATGTTTCTGTTAGCGGCAATAGTCTAACCACTACTGTTCATTACAAGCCAACTGATTCGCACAGTTATTTATTGTTTTCATCTTCTCATCCTACCCATGTTAAAACCTCTATCCCGTATTCTCAATTCCTTAGGCTTCGCCGTTTGTGCAGTGATGAATCCGACTTCAATTCAAAGTCCGAGGAGATGCAGCGCCAGTTCTTTGTCGAGCGCGGTTATCCTAACGCTGTTGTGACAACTGCATTGGACCGCGCCCGTGACATCGACAGAAGAACGGCTCTGCTACCGTCCAAACCGAAGACTGAAGATAGGATTCCGTTTCCATTGACTTACCATCCGTCTAATCTGTCTATCAAGAAAATTATCCAGAGGAACTTTAATATTTTACAGAGCCTCTATTTTCCCGCAGCCTGCTTTATTTGCATTGATCACATATTTATCTATTAGTGTTCTTAATGAAAAAATGTGGTCGGATGTTCAATTACCCGGAAGAAAACCAATTTGTGAGGAGTGTAATATGTTTTGTTTTTTGACGAAATCGAGTAATCTAGTATTAAGAATAGAACAAAACAATTTTCCTAGACAACTAGTAACACAAATGCCCCTGTAATTAGAAGGTTCCGATTTATCACCTGATTTATAGATTGTACTTATTAAACCTTTGGTCCACAAGTCAGGATATATTCCTGTGTTGATGATAAGTTTGAATAATTTCGATAACGAATTTATTAGGACATTTATTCCACATTTTAACATCTCATTGCGAATTTTATCATTACCAGCAGCTTTTTTATTTTTCAGTTTTTTAACAACCTTTCTAATTTCGTTATTAGTAATGTGTTGGTCAAGGTTACTATTGTCATTTTTTGGAACCCTGGATTTATTAATTTGATTAATGATATTTTTTTGCGCTGTTGTACAACATTTCTCATTTACATTTGAGTGTAAATTACTGAAATGATTAAATAAATTATCTATTGGAATGGTTTGCTCTGGGATATTATTAACATCATTGACTGATATCGTAGACCAGAATTTTTTAGAATTTTTCTCTTTTATTAGTAATTCGATTTTATCATTATGGAACTTTTGTTTTTTATTACGTAATAATGCACCTATCAATGTTTAGACGGAGAGGGGGGCGTACGGGCAAAGGTGCGGCATTTGAACACTTCTGCTGTCCCCTCTCTGGGGAATTTGACCACAAATTTTGCCCCATGCTGCGGACATTTGAATTTGACCGTGCAGAGGACTGGGGCCATTTGAATTTAACCGTGCAGAGTACTAAACTCGTGTTCCAGGAGACGCCATCTTGGAAAATATCGGTAAGTGTGAAGTTGGCATGTATTAATTATTATATTTTTATAATGCAATACCGCTACAGCGTTCCATCTCGCATTCAGTATAATGTAAAGGTTGTTTGAAGAATATTGTAATTCAATTTTGGTGAAACCAAAGCTGGATTTTCAGCCTTTTTTAATCGTTGAAGTGACTGGTTTCAGATATTATAATTTTAGAAGGAGCGGTGTCACGATAATTTAGCTTTATACTTTGGTGACCTTTATATAAAACCAGTTTTATTCACAAGGAGTTAACCAAAATATAAATCGTCTAGGTTTTAATACAAGTCATTACACGGTTTTGTTATTCAAATACCGCACCTTTGCCCGTACCCCTCCCTCTCCGTCTAAACATTGATAGGTGCATAAGGTCTTGTATTGTTTATTTGTATTATGATATTCTGCTCTTCCTTTAAGTCAATGTCCAAGGGATTTCTGTGTAATCTATTAGATGTTTTCTTAAGTTTTAATCGAAAATTCTTGCAATCTTTATCGAACCATGTGTGATTTTTTTTTGTTTTTAACTCAGGTTAGTTGCAAAGATGCTCTGGCGGTGGTTTCTAAGATGTTATTGGACTGATTAACCGCTTTATTGACGTCTTCTGATTTATGTCCAAAATTTGCATTTTCAAATTCATGAACCATCTGTTTTACTTGAAATGACTGTAGCGACTCAGCGAATTTTTCTTTCGAGTCTGCGTTACACTAAACCTACGACATTTATTTCAGGACCGAAAGGCTCCCTTACTGTCACTGATCATTTTGATTGTACTTCCAGTAATGTCATTTATTGTATCACCTGCACACTTTGTAACAAACTCTACATCGGAGAAACAAGGCGAAGATTAGGAGATCGCTTTTCGTTCATTTAATTTCAGAATTCACGTATTCACTCACACTTAGATCAGCATGTTTCCTTAGTTTACTCATCAACACTTGCTGTTACAACTATTAGCATTTCTATTGTTGGCGCACTTTTCTTTGATCACAATTGATCCGAGCACATGTTTCCTCAGCGGTAATCATGCATTGGCGCAATTTCCTTTGATCCCAGTCAACATTGTTAACGTGGGGAGCATCGATGTTGCAAACAACCTAAAGCCATGGAATTCTATTTTTTCCCTGTTATTATTAATAACTATCGAATACCCCGCATCTTTTCCCTTCTTGGTGTAGCCAGTGGCTACGGCTACGCGTAGCCACTCGTAGCCGCGTAGCCACTACCAAAGTATTGCTTCGTTCTTTAAAACTTTGATTTATACGATGCGACTTAGACACAGGCAAGCAACCCACTTCTTATTTTTGACGTGTAGCCACTCGTAGCCGCGTAGCCACTACCATAAGTATTGCTTCGTTCTTTAAAACTTTGATTATACGATGCGACTTAGACACAGGCAACCCACTTCTTATTTTTGACGCGTAGCCACTCGTAGCCGCGTAGCCACTACCATAAGTATTGCTTCGTTCTTTAAAACTTTGATTTATACGATGCGACTTAGACACAGGCAACCCACTTCTTATTTTTGACGTGTAGCCACTCGTAGCCTCGTAGCCACTACCATAAGTATTGCTTCGTTCTTTAAAACTTTGATTTATACGATGCGACTTATTTTTGACGTGTAGCCTGTATTTCCTCCCAACAAGGATGCCGTTTTTTGCGGGGTATTCTGTAGTTACTCCAATTATTATAAGTGCTTAAAATCTGATCGTATTTTATTCCTTGCATCCCGTTTCATCATAACTGATTTATTTGCATAGTTTACATCAATCCATTAGTTTGACCAATGTGTTTACGTTACCAGTAGTCTAAATAAATGGTTATGGACTAGCCTGCAATGCAGGCATTTCTAGTGGTTTTCCCTGCTTTCGTGGATGTTTTCCGCTCGCGAATGAATTTCAGACGAGTAGGAATGGAGCGAGGACGAAAAAGCGCCATTCTTCCCTCGTCCAAATATATTGTGGTTTTCCAAATAAAACGCCTGCATTGCAGGCTTTTACGGGACTTCTGACATTAGCCATACGTTACCCAATACGCCATTTCCTGTTTCCGTTTTATGAATTGTGCAATCTTTAACGGTGTAAAAGTACACATTTAGTCGAAGCTCTTTCAGTTAGATAATAGATTGCGTAATTCAGTTCATTACTCGGGCTGCCTGTTTTTGTTGGGTGTCGCAAAATTTCTGCGCATGCGTTAAAGGTCAAATTCACACCAATCACATTGCACTGTGCTGGTCACGCAACAATCGCCAGGTTAATTTATTTACATAATTTAATACAGTAAAGCAAGATAGCGGAGGACCCGCGAGGAACTTTCTCTCTAATTTGGAGTCTAGGCCCTTATCGATTGTGCTAGTGAAAGTAGCATATTATGCTACTAGCAGTGCCCGATTTTTTTCCAAATTATGCTCAAAATTATGCTCAGGATATTTCAAATGGCGCTATTGTCGGAGCCGAAGGACCGCGTTTTTTACCCAGATGGCCAGTGATTTTATATACGACACGTACGAGGGACCAGGATCCGGAAAGCTAAAATTCGAAGAAATAGATATTGGAATCTATAAGCCATCGGTTCGCTGTGCTGCATTTAAAACTTCCGAGGAGAACATCTTATTTTGGGTGAAGGCACTTCAAGACCAATATTTTGAGTCTCTTAAAAACTGTCAGAGATTTAAATTTACCGTAAGTTGGATCAGAGAGTATTGAGATCAAGTTATTTCGTTCCAGCGAGGATATTGACCTAGCGGAAACGGTACAAGCTGTCGAAGGATTTTACTTATAATCATCCACGGCTACTTAACAACAGGAATACAGTAGTTATGTGCCAAGGCATGGGCAAATATTGAGTTTCCCAGATTACAGATGAAAGTAGAGAACTTAATGAATGAAGAAACAGAGGTCACGCGCGACATGCTTGAGAACATGAACATGTCCAACACTTTATGTTATACTAAGAAAACAAAACAAATTACAGAGCCTGCAAGTTCACAAGTCAATGAAAAACCCCAAGAGCCTGTAGTTTTGGATCAACATATCCTTGAAACTCCAAAAGTAACATACACATGAGTCAAATTCAAACCGGAAGAGACGGAATTCTTTAGATTCTTCACGAGGATTGTTAGCCCGCAATAAGAACTCTCTCGCTGCTTTAATGACCTTGATTTGTAACATGGAGACTGACCTAACTGATATGCGTAATGAATTCTTACTCTCGTCACATCAAAACACGAATCAAGAAACCGCCAAACTCAGTCATTTGGAAGACACATTAGTGCAGCAAGATAATATATACAAGACCGAAATCAAGATGCTGTCAACACGAATATATTATTGACCTAGAAGTTGAAAATGGCGAGTTGAAAGCGGATATAATAAAGATGATATCCGACTTTCGAACTTTAAAAAAAAATTCAAGAATACAAAAAAGAAGACAATGAAAGACCAAGGTCTCCAGTGTTCCGAGACTACCCAACCTACTGAAGTTTATCAGTTTGTTCAAGAGCCATCTTTCTTACACGACAACCCGATCCCTATTCATTAGAATACATTTTCTGTGCTAAATGACGAGAGTTTACAATCACCTGACCGACAACCCACTACTAAAGAAAGGGACCATGAAGTACGGTAGTACGGTTAATTCTCGGGTTCAAAACAATGAATATATGCCTGCTCAAATGCAGTATGTTAAACGAATAAGTAGTGTTTAAATTAACAGGTCAACATACGAGAAAAACAAAACTATTAAATTACATATATACTAGGGGAGCAGAGAATGAAAGTCACCGCGCTACCGGCCACTCCTAAAGACTGCTAAATTCAGCTAATAATTCTTCCCTTTGGTTATTACTAAGAGGATTTCAAATGAAAGTGTATTTCATCTTCAATCTCATGTGGCCCCTCTCATGTGGCCCCTCTCATGTGGCCAGGTCAACATACGAGAAAAACAAAACTATTAAATTACATATATACTAGGGGAGCAGAGAATGAAAGTCACCGCGCTACCGGCCACTCCTAAAGACTGCTAAATTCAGCTAATAATTCTTCCCTTTGGTTATTACTAAGAGGATTTCAAATGAAAGTGTATTTCATCTTCAATCTCATGTGGCCCGAGTGAAAGCCCAGATTGGCTCTTGTTTTGATAGGACTGCTGACTGTCTAAATTTGTCCAACAGTTAAAAGCAATGAACCACAAGAAACTAACGCAATCTAGAAATTATTTGTTCGTTAAATTAGTGATTCGTAAGTTAAGGTAGTAACTTAGCCTTGAATTAGACATTGCTTTCGATCAGGCGCTTTACGATGTAGCCATCAAGTTGGAAAGAAAAAGAGAAACATATTTGGCTATATATATATAGCCTTGGATATAGCAAGTGTTGTAGTCTAAATATAGCCTTAATTTATTGCGGAAACGGCTTCACGCTCGTTGCTAATTGATAGGGTTTTGTGTTTGTTACGTGGGTCACTGAGTTCAGCCTACAGGGAGGTGGGTGGCTCTAAAATTAGTATCATTACAAAATTTAAATATAAAAAAAACTATTGTTAACAGATAGACGATAAAGTGTGACAGACGATAGTTTTGATGTCTACACGACCAATGCAAATTGAAGATATTTCAGCTTTAAGGAAATGTATCAAATCATCTGTAAATAAATTTATATGGCTAAGCTCTCTCCCGGTAGGAGAATTGAATCCGAAAATTGGTATTACGTGACATGACGAAACCGGAGTAGCTTCTTGCAGTCTGAGATATACCAAACATTCAACTTGAAAATATATCGAAGATCTCATGCTTTGGTAACTTTGGGGAGCAATAAATTATATGCTGCGTTGAACAACGATGAAATACGCATTTGATAGACTTTCTTATATCACAGTTCCGCTGTTACGGTTAGGAATTAGTAGGGTTCCTATACTATGATGTAATCAACAGAAAAAGGACATAAGAGAAAAGGTGAAAAAAGTCACAAAGTGCAATATTTCGTAAAACATATTTTTTAACGACCAAATTAAACTGAGAACACGTTTTTATTGAACTCTACAGATGCCTTTACACAATAAAGATTATCTCTGAAATGAGTAAAAATAATTTTCAGTTAAAAACCCTGAACTGACCAGTTTGGCTTAGATGAAATTTTGTGCTTGACTTGCGGGTTCTACATTTACCACCGCGGGCTCAATAATGCACGAAATTGCAGCGGACCATCAGACAAGTGGGGGAAACCCCTAATATCCATCCTACGCTGGTCTTGAACAATGTACGTGTTGTCGTCGCACGAGATCAGGTGATTGATCGGTGAACAATTTCATTGGTGGAAGATAGTAAACACGATAATCATTAACCGCCCACGACACCGTTTTTAGACTTTTTTATTTAACTTCTTTGTTCTACAAGAAAGAAGAAATAATGAATTGGTTTTATATTTGTTCAGTCCCCAAAAAAATGCTGAATTGCTATATAAAATATGGTATATAAATATGACGACGAGGAAATAAAAATCCAGAAGAAGATCGGAGAAACTAAAAGAACTTACAGAGCATATAAATCTAAGTGGACGCTTTCCGTAAGAAAAAACACCAACAACACCGAAAGACAAATGTAGCCGAGTATATACAAGGAATCATTACAGTTCCAAACTTCTAAACTCAACATCTAAAGAGAGTCCAAGACGTACGATCTCGAAGGAAGTAAGACATCTCGCTAAACATGGCCACGAAGGTACAGGCGCTGACTAACATGAACAGTCTGTGTGTGAACTGTGCTGTTTTATGTATGCTTTATTTTCTTTGATCAAATCGACCATAAGTCCTTTTTAACTTGTCGCTACAGCTAGTAGCTATAGAAAAAAAACATGTTTGTGGTATTTTTTTTCATTGATCACTTTGCCGATTACATCTTGCAAAGTGGAACTTCAATATTAAGTTATTAGGATCCGGTTGCATTGTTGGTAATAGAATTAGAAAATATCAACAAATTACAAAAACGGCGTTATTCTGGTGAATAATAATTCGTGTTTTTTTCTAGATAAAAAAAAATGAGGCGGAAGTTTATCTCTTGTTTTTATACTGATTACGAATTCAACTGGAACAACTTTTTCATAACCTCATTCATATCGATTTTATCTTTCCAGTTGCTTGCTGTAGTTGTTCTCCTTGCTGTATTCCAACTTACCATCTCACTAAAGTGCATCCGCACCCAGCACCTCACATGCCGCAAAGTAAAGCGGATGATGGCTCAACAATATACCCTCATGTTTGTTAACAGCAGAAAACCGGCCACTGAAGTCCCTACTAGAAGGACCAGGAGGGCCACTGAAGGACTACATAATCCAGCTCCTGACATCATTGGTACCTCCACTTGCCCCTGGCAGTGGGCCATAGACGAAGACTGGAGAAGGTTCCCTCGAGTCATTTTAACAGCCGAATGTCCTAAGTGTCACCAAGAATGCCGAAGGGTTTATTACACCCACCAAGTACTGTTGCAGAGATGCAATACGAAGATTGGTCGGGAGATATGGGAAGAACAAACTTTGAAGGTGCCCATAGCGTACCTTTACGACCCCTTCAATTAGCCGAGAAAAGGAACGAAACAAATGGCTTTTCACTTGCTTGCGAATGCGCTTGCGTAATTAGCCTCGATTTCAAAGCCTCAAATCAAACAACTGTTAAAACGAAAATTAAAAATTGTACAACATATTTATACATTTTAGGGGCTAAGACGAGAAAAACAAGAGGCTGTATACGTACTCGGACCGTATTAATTGATGTAAATTATTTTCTTATATAAGTGATACACATTCATATAGTACTAGATCATCTGTGTTTCAGAACTTATACACTCAATATTCAAGACTAACCATTCAAAATAAATAATTCTCTAGAATAGGTGTAAGATTGTGGAATAAAATTCCAATTCAAATTAGAAATCTAACAAAAAAAGCTTTCAAAAAAGAAATTTAAAAAAGACTACATACAGTGCTACAAAATGAAGGTTCATATGTTGATGCTCCAACTCTTCCTCAAAATATGCCATAACAAATCTGATCAACACATTAATTTAAATTAACTGAATTTTAGTCATTGATTGCTGTATTGCATTGCATTGTAACTTGTAAACACTGAAGCAATTTAACTGTAAATACTGTTCAACCCATACCTCTATAATCTTTATTATAATGCTTCTGTCAATAGTTATCTGTGAATGTTACTTATCTACGAAAAACATTTCTCCTTTTCCTTACAATTACATGTACTGTTCTTATATATATATATACACTTTTATCTTGCATGTCAACATTATATATTGCTATTTTTTCTTTCCACTTTACCCGCCTTGATTAGCTTTGCTACTTGTGGGTTAGTGTATTTTTGGTAAACAATTTGTTATTAAACTTAATAAAGTCTAACTGATAAAGTCTAACTGAGAGCGTATGGGCAGACATGTTGAAATAGGCCTTCTCGTGGTTTTCTCAGGGACGGCGGTGCGAAATTTCAAGTTGGGGGGGGGGGGGGGGGGGGGGGAGGAAGGGGCGGGGGGAGCTAAGAAAGTGGGGGGTGGACGGGGGGCTAAAAATTGTCATTGAGCTGGTATGACGAAACTATAGCCTTAAACTGACTGAGGAGTAACTAAAAAATATTTTTTGGGCAAAAAGTGGGTACCCAAATCCCCCCGCCCGCTCCCCAAGTCTCCCCGGCTGCGCCGTCCCTGTTTCTGCATGGCAAGTAACTAGTAAAAACGTTATTTAACCACGCTAGCCCCAACAACACTTAAGCTGATTTCAAGGAGGGGTGTGAACTAACGTATAAGAATACTGTATGAACTAATTATATTAATTAATAAATTACAAATCAGATGTCTAATATGTTATAAAAAACTATTTACAAAGTACAAGTATCCTTAAAATGAGGAAAGAAAAACTACATGGCTAAAACTAAAATACTGACGGGTTCATCTACTGGCGACGTGGCGTGACCCAAAAGTATATTAAATTAGTAAGAATGCCAATTTTGGGCTATACAAAGTCCGTAACACACAATGACTTATTTCGAAGTATAATGCACATATAAACACACATGAATAATTTGGTTCAGGGCCGGTTCGCAGTAGAGGTCGCGACCGTGAGAGATAATTAAAACTTGAGAGTTTATAATGTGTTTTCCACGCGTACGCCGTGACATCCAATGAGTTTAAATGTTGTCAAATAGTTCTAACCCCTGTCTTAATCTGCCTGCATAAATGTCTGAGGTGAGACTGCTGCCTAGATCTGCTCGGCAGATCAGTTCCTTCAGTTGTTGTCACTGTTTGAATGTATCACGTTTTCCTCAGTATCGAAAGCAAGAATTACAGCAAATTTTGAAAAAAAAATCATGTTTTTTTTGGGTCAATAAATTTAACGTTCCTTAAATAATAAGGCTAGGAAGAAGTTAAGAGAATCGAAGTCTGACGCATCGGCGCAGTAGCCGTCTGACAAACTAATTCATCCCACATCGATAGCACGGTAATGGATCTGTCTGCAATTTTTCCGGGATATACTTTATGGTAGTGTTTCGTTCCATATAATCACCCTGCATACTCATTTTCTCTACTGTTTTACAGTATTATGCAGGGAGACCATATGGAACGAAACACTACCATGAAGTATATACCGCAATTTCCCACTTGTGATACAAACAAAAACATACAGAGCCAAACGCGGTTCGAGTAATTAACAAGAAACTGCAATAACGTTGAAGTGCTTACGCGAGTGGTTTCCGATGTTATAAATGAGAATTGAAATTGAAAGATAATACGTTATTCACAAATGCACCAATACTTTTTACGTCATTTGTTTGCCTTTTTACCTTTAATCTGAAGAGTAGGTGTTTCTCTGCTACACTCGATCAAGTTATCTGAACACTCGTACCAGTGGAGGATCGAGGGGCTCTAGCATGGCAACAGGGTAAGGAGGGGGAGGGACTGAGCCGCCGCTATACAATCGACCGTACCGAAAAACATGGCGGCTGTACAAATATTTTTTAAACCACAATTCCTTGCGAACCTAACACAGTCAAAATAATACGTAGAAATCATATATTCCCTTCAATAACAGTGGATTGGCAACAGCATTTGTACTTTGCTTGTTTTTCAGATCGAAAACCTCTCTACCGCGATCTAATACGGATTTAACGTTTTTCGCGCGCAAAGGATTGTGGGTAAAAGTCCAAGCCACCATCTTTTTCGGTACGGTGGACTTTGAATCTCTGCGTCGAAATTCAGGCCGCAAAATTCAGTCCTATTGGTCCATTCCACGATAATGTTAACAACACTTCAATAAATCATAACGGTATAATATAGCGATAAAAAACAGTGTTGCGAATATGGGCTACAAAAACTGAGCTAACAAGAGCAATGAAATTTCTAAAGAAAGTACAGCCTTTCTCTAACGATATTGGGTACGGCACAATGAGATCGTTAGAAGCTAAATCCATGCCACAAACTCCTTACTTTATTACAGTTATCACACTCGCATTTCCAGTAATCGCTGATTGGCTTAGATTTGACAGTAACCCCTAAATCGTCCGCAATTCCTCTCCCCAATCCCTCTCCCCTTCTCCATGCCGAGGGGGGGGGGACAAAACACTCCATCCAATTTCCAGGTTTGGTAATTTTAAGAAGAACCATTTTATATTCTGTGTCAAGGTGTATGCACAACTCCACAAGTGAGAGGCTATCAGACTTGAATTAGCTATATATATAAGTGCTTCTCAAGTCAGATAGATGGTGTACTTAATCTATATTAAATTAGTTTTGTTATGTTTTTGTGCTAATATATTGAAACAATTTAAGGAATTCGCTGCTTAAATTGTAATTATTATTTAAGGTATCGTAGTCATTATACTGGATGAGATATTCATTGAATAAAATGTACATCATAATAGACGAAAAGTTTAGTTTACAGTTGTGAAGTGTGTGTAATCATGACCGCATGTATTCAAGGTAACTTGTGAATAAATTGCACATCATATACTATACGAGAAGTTTAGTTTACAGTTGTAAAGTGTGTGTAATCATGACCGCAGGTATCCAAGGTAACTTGTGAATAAAATGCACATCATATAATATACAAGAAGTTTAGCATACTATTCGCGACACTCCCTTTCACGCTCATCAAAAAAGAATGGGAAAAGGCGACCGTGTTCAAACGGAGTGGAAGTGGCAAGGAAATAGGGAGGGGAGGGAAACATGAACACAGCCGCAGAGAAAGAGAGCGTGAAGAGGAAGGCCGCTATGAGGCATGGTTACCACTGCGGGAGGCTGAATCGCATCTGACATGAACTGCGCCTGTTCGCTAGTGGTGTTCTTATTTATACTCGCATTGAAAGGGACTGGCGCGAATAGCATACTATTCGCGACACTCCCTTTCACGCTCATCAAATAAGAATGGGAAAAGGCGACCGCGACAAGGGAATGCAAGTTATAGGGTCTAAACCCCAAACCCCCAGCGATATACCCATACTTAAAAAGCTGACCCCTCGATTACCTAATCCCTAACCTAGACACAAACACAACTCCCAAACTTAACTAAAGAGGGGTCGCGAAGGGAAGTGCCTTAAATTGTTTAAAGTCTGAGTAGCAGGAAGTGGACGAACGAGTGAGGGAATCATCAGCCGACAATTAATAATTCAGAGGGGTCTCCAGGACGCAGCACTTGAGCGAGCTTAAATATTAAGAGGCAGTCAGTGCGTTGCGCGAACCAACATGACTCATTGTGTCGGCTAGCTGACTCCCTGATAAGGTTAGTGTGATAGCTGTGCCAGCTTTGAAACTGTGCAAAGTTTCACCTTCGTCGACTCCCGCTTCTTTCAAAGACAATCGCAACCGAGATTGCATAGCGGAACCTGTGAGATGACTGTTGACTACCCTCCCTTGTGGTGTGGTCGGCTGGAACAGGTAGCCATAAGATGTCCAAACCAAGCGTATAAAACAGAAATAGTAGACAAAAGTATAAATACTTGTGCAACTGAGCTGCCATCCCGTGGGTCAGAAATGAAACAAACCAGTAACTCAGAAAGGACTATAGGGGAATGGAAAATATAATAAATGAATGCTATACCGCCTAAACGCGCGGGAGGACCCAGGGGATGACAGCCTGCATGAGCGTCAGTAATCCGACTAGGGAATTAGTATCCCTTTCAGGCTGCCATAGGGCGTTGAATAAAGGGGGCAACGGAGCAGAAAGGAACAATGGAGCCGACCAAGTAAACAACTGAGGCAAACAATATCACTATAATGAAAGATCTAAAAGCCAACGGACAAGGGGAAGCAGATAATAGACCATGCAAACACTTGTGCAACTGAGCTGCCATCCCGTGGGTCAGAAATGAAACAAACTAGCAACTCAGAAAGGGCTATAGGGGAATGGAAAATATAAAAAAATGAATGCTATACCGCCTAAACGCACAATGTGAAACCATGAAAGTGCGATAAACAACTAAAAAACCTGCAGATGCCATGCAGAAACCAAATATAAATATATACACCAGTCCAAAACCTGGTGCTAACCACAAGGAGGGCAGGTCTGAATCAATTCGCATAAAACGCATAAGACTGAGAGTATCAAATAACAATCAACTAGAAACGGCTATAGAAGCGCGCAATAAGCAAGGCACCGGGACCGACCGCGGGTAAATAATTAAGCCATTACTCAAATCCGTGTTTTCAATCAGGCAAAACACGCACTAGATGACCCGCGTAGAACGAACGAAATCAGTCTGGTTATAGAAACCCATAACAACCATTGAAGGCAACAAAATGCATATAAAACAACTATAACTGGTTATACAAGCACAAATCCGTATATGTGAGGCCAAGCACGTACAAATTAACTATAACTGGCTGCTCAGCCCTGGCTACTCAGCTCAACGTGCATACAAAACAGTACAGGGGGAGAAAGGGAATTATCCAGCAACTGCACAAATCCGTATTTGTGAGGCCAAGCACGTACAAATTAACTATAACTGGCTGCTCAGCCCTGGCTACTCAGCCAAACGTGCATGCAAAACCGTACAGGGAGAGAAAGGGAATAAAATTATCCAGCAACTGCACAAATCCGTATTTGTGAGGCCAAGCACGTACAAATTAACTATAACTGGCTACTCAGCCCAACGTGCACACAAAACCGAACTGGGAGGGAAAGGGAAGTAGAAAAAGGCAGGGAACCGAGGGGGAAAGCGAAGATAAATAAGGGAATAAATACGAAATAAAGATTAAAACCTGAAGCTGAGCTGGCGGCTGGTAGGAGGATAGAGTCAGGACGAGGGACGGGACAGGAGTTCTTGTGCAGCAACGACTCTATCCTAAAGAGGACGCTGTTCTTCGACTGCACCGCCTTGGGCTGCACGTGGGACTTGTAATTGAGCCATGGTCGTGGAGAACAGACTGCGGAGCTAGCTGATATGAACTGCGCCTGTTCGCTAGTGGTGTTCTTATTTATACTCGCATTGAAAGGGACTGGCGCGAATAGTTTACAGTGTTGTTAAGACCGCATGTATTCAAGGTACCTTATGAATAAAATGCACATCATATAATACTGATACGTCCTTGTTAGGACTTATCAGCATGGCATAGCCCCCAAGACCATCAGCCTCACTAAAGATCATAGGCATCAGAATCTGATAAACTCCAGTCACCGCGCAAACACATGTGGGAGCTGGAGATGTGAGCAAAGTGCGGTAGCGATGTGGATCTCTACCGAAGAGGATCTGGCAGTGCAATATGGAAATGGCACGGCCAAATCCAAAATTATAAACCAAGCAAATGCATGGCACTACCCAACACACGTTACGACGTAGCTAGCGTACACGCTACGACGTAACTAGCGTCTAACACGCATGCTCACATCTTATTACCCATAGAGTGGCAACCACGTACAGCTGTTTCGTCCTTGTTAGCAATCATCCGCATTGCATAGCCCCCAAGACCATCAGCCTCATTAAAGATCATATTATTATTATTGATTATCATATTATCTGATGTCTATGATCTTTAGTCTTGGGGGCTATGCCATGCTTATGAGTCCTAACAAGGACGAAACAGCTATACATGGTCGCCACGGGTAATAAGATGTGAGCATGTGTGTTAGACGCTAGCTACGTCGTAGCGTGTGTTGGGTAGTGCCGTGCATTTGCTTGGTTCGAAATAGATGCATTTTACGTCAGTCGGTATTAACCAGGAGCCCAAAAATTATATAAGAACTGAAAACATACTAAAAACAGAATAATAAGAAACAAGAAGTTCCTATCTAAAAAGCATTTATCTACAGGGTATGATTTTAGTAATGTATCAATCCCGCCTTGTTTATGACGTAATATATATGTTCGGCGGTATCAGGAATAAACAGAAAAATTTCTTGCGGTCTTGACATTATCTATTCAAATGATAAATCATCCGTTAAAATAGACCAATTAACAACTCCGGCCTTCGCTTGCCAGCCGGAGTAAAACAAGGCTGCATGATTTCTCCCACCCTATTTTTAAAATTTCTACCTAAATGACTTGCCTGACACGCTTAACCAAACAAACGATTTAAAAAAATGATATACAACTAAATGAGAGGCCTTTCAGTTGTTTACTATACGCAGATGACCTAGTTATAGTCGGTAAAAGGACTGCAAAGCTACCTTGAGAAACTAGAGGAATTTTGCGAAACATTAGATCTCCATGTAAATCTTGACAAAACAAAAGTAATGATCTTCAACCAACTGTGTAAACACTATGAACAATTACGCTTTTCAATATGGAGGTTATAAACTAACAAATGTTAAGTCATATAAATACTTAGGCATTCAATTAAGTGCCTACGGAAATTTTGCTCTCGCTAAACAAGAGCTAAAAAAAGGTAGCGCTAAAAGCATTATATAAATCAAGGTAAGAAATGGATGACCATTTTAGAGAAAATATTAATCTGACCATAAATTTATTTGATGCGCTAATAACCCCTATTTTACTTTACGGTAGCAAAGTATGGGGGGTAAATTGTAAAGAAAAACTAGACAAAGACCCAATTGAGTCAGTCCAAACTAAATTTTGCAAATAGCTCTTAGGCGTTAGCAAGTTGTGTAGCAACAATGCATGAGTAGAGCAGAGCTAGGGAGATTTCCTATACGTTACCAAGCAAAATGTAGAAACATCAATTTCTGGCTGAAACTGAATGACCCTGAGCACATCAAGTTATCCTGTACAATATATAACGATATAAAAAATAAGGAAAGCAAAGAATTTTGGCACCAAAAAGTAGAAGCTGTATCATATAGGGCTAGGGGAAATATGGACTAACGTACAAACATCAATTCCTGATGGCAAAACCATTTTGAGTATTATAAGCCAGAGACTAAAGGACATAGAGTACCAAACTTGGCTTAGTGACATCAATAACGATAAAAGAAAAGATCCCCGCCAAAGTAATAAATTAAGGACTTTCCGAATGTCCCAAGTGTCACCAAGAGTGTCGAAGGGTTTATTACACCCATCGAGTGCTGTTGCAGAGATGCAATACGAAGATTGGTCGGGAGATATGGGAAGAACAAACTTTGAAGGGGCCCATAGCGTACCTTTACGACCCCTTCAATTAGGACAGCCGAGAAAAGGACCGAAAAAAATGATTTTCACTTGGCTTGCTTGCAAAAAAGCCAAATAGTTTATTTTCCGTCGACGTTACCAGGTCTACCGCCAAGCCATAGGCGTATGTTTAAGCATGCGAATGCGCTTGCGTAATAGCCCACTTTCTATATATGCTTCACTTGTTACGTACAAAGGTTTCAATACGAGGCTCACGGGTAAATTAAATTGATTATCTTTTTCTCGGGGAACAGAATAAATTTAATTTACCCAAGAGTCTCATATTGAAACCTTTCTGCGTGACAAGTGAAGCATTTATTGAAAGTGGGCATTTAAATCAAACTACTATTAACGCAAACAGTTTGCTTATGAAAATGTAGTGCACACAGCATAATCAGTATACATTTTTAGGTTCTTCTAAAACAAGAAACACAAGAACATTCAAGCAACGTTGAAGTGAGAACCCGGAGAAAAACCCTCGGAGCAAGGGCGAGATACCAACAAACTCAACCCACATATGGCGCCGCGTCCGGGATCGAATCTGGAACACAGAGGTGAGAGGTGAAGCGCTTAACCACTGCGCCACCCCGACACCCACTCATTGTGAGCCACGTAGAAAATGCTGACGCAATACCCTCCTTAGTTTAAAAAGAAAGAGAGAAACATTAGGGATGATCTTGGAGCACGTAGCGCAATCAGATATTAAAGCGGCACTATCAACAACCCCGGCGAGCGTAGCACGCGCAAGGGCTCCTGTAGAAGAAAATATTGGAAAGATTATAAAGACAATAACCTACTTGTGGCGTTGACATATAAATACGATAACCTATTTGTGGCGTTGAAATATGCCCTGATATTTCGTCCGCGGACATTATCTGATCCGAGAAGAGAACAGTTCCCGAGAGGCGAAGCTCGAGGGAAACTGTGAGCTTCGAGGATCGGGTAATGTCCAAGGACAAATATCAGGGCATATTTCGACGCCACAATGTAGGTTATTGCTGTTATCGTCCTTCAAATATTTTCTTTGACGCGCGCTTATACGCTCACAGAGAGTGTATTCGCTGAACGGAGAGAAAATATCGGGTCACGTGACGCATTCAACCAATCACGCGCGAGAAAAAATATTTGATTGGTTATAACCGCTGATATTTGTTCTTGGACATTATCATTATCTGTTCAATTCCTTGAAATACAGTTTTCCTCGAGCTTCACTCTCAGAAACTGTTCGCTGATATCCTCGGACAAAAGCATATTTCAACGTCACAAGTAGGTTATTGTGTATATACCGTTTATAGTAAAGTTGATTGATTGGTAACAAAAATAACCGGATCAATCACGGTTTCTGGGAAACCCCCACCCCTCCCCCACACTTCACCCTAACCCTTAATGGTTAATCATTAATAGAACGATTCATATCCAAGGGAGTGGTGGGTGGGTAGTTTCCCGGGATTGAGCCAAAAAAACTTGGGATCGAAGAACAATGAACGACCTACAAAGGCAGTTAGATTGATTTCTGTCTTTGTATTATAACTTTGTTAAAGAAATTTGAAGTTTGGCTAGGGTAACCCAATCCGAAAACAAATGAGCGAAAAAAATACCCACAAGAAGAGCCACTAACTGGCTAGGCTAAGGTGGGAATTAGAATAACATTCAGGGACAATAGCCCAAAACAATGGATATTATAGTTCTCCGGTTTTCCTCGCTCCTCAAAAACCAACCCAAATTCCAATTCGATCCTGGAGTTCGTCGGAATACTTAAATATAAGCCTCTGGCTTGGGAGACCCGGTAACGGCTTTCTGTACCTTCGACGTAAAATAAACCATTTATTTTATTTTTAATCAGCCACGCTCGAGAATACAGCAGTGCTTTGCTCAATCGACTCTGATTAGTCACCCAGGCAAAAAGAACTGAGTGACTACTTTAGGAGCGTGGGCAACTGAAAGCACCGTTCGGACGTTCGAGCATGCTTTTATAGTCACACTTGAAGTGGCTTCACAATTAACCAAGCCAACGTTATTAAGGGCCCATTGACATATTTCGTTGCTATGCAACACCGTTGCTATGCTTGCAGCAGCAGCAGATGCGATTTGACTTCCGGTTTTTGCTAGCCTGAGAAAACAGCCGACTCGGGCTATATGAGTCGGCTGTTTTCTCAGGCTGGTTTTATGCGTATTCACCGGCCACCCAATAGTTTTACTACTTACATATGTTTGTAAGTTTTATTCGTGGTTTACCTGAAAGGTTTTCATGAATGAATGAAGTAAAGTGTTCAAAAGTCGGAACAAGCTGTAACGGGGAAAATGAAAAGCTTGGTTTATCGTGTGAAAGAAAATAATACTTGACAAGAATCTCAATCCGATAAATTTGAAGGAATCGTTCAGGGCTCGAAAGGCGCCTAACTGTACTTGAACCTAGTGAAAGGGAAATAATAATTTGTACCGAGTAAAAAAGTAACGGCAAGCGTACGCCGCCGCCAACACAGTGACGAAGGGGTGTCTAGATAACGAAGACCTAGAAAACGAAGACCGAAGATCGAAGACCCTAGATAACGAAGACTCAAAAACGAAGACCCTAGATAACGAAGATCTAAAAACGAAGACCCACCTAGATAACGAAGATCTAAAAACGAAGACCCTAGATAACGAAGACCAGAAAACGAAGACCCCCCTAGATAACGAAGACCCGAAAAACGAAGACCCTAGATAACGAAGACCCGAAAAACGAAGACCCTAGATAACGAAGACCCGAAAAACGAAGACCCTAGATAACGAAGACCCGAAAACGAAGACCCCCCTAGATAACGAAGATCTAAAAACGAAGACCCTAGATAACGAAGACCCGAAAACGAAGACCCCCCTAGATAACGAAGATCTAAAAACGAAGACCCTAGATAACGAAGACCCGAAAACGAAGACCCCCCTAGATAACGAAGACCCGAAAACGAAGACCCCCCTAGATAACGAAGATCTAAAAACGAAGGCCCCCCTAGATAACTAGGGTCTTCGTTTTCTAGGTCTTCGTTATCTAGACACCCACGCGGGTGATCTAGATAACGAAGATCTAAAAACGAAGACCTTAGATAACGAAGACCCGAAAACGAAGACCCCCCTAGATAACGAAGACCCAAAAACGAAGACCCTAGATAACGAAGACCCCCCTAGATAACGAAGATCTAAAAACGAAGACCCCCCTAGATAACTAGGGTCTTCGTTTTCTAGGTCTTCGTTATCTAGACACCCACGCGGGTGATCTAGATAACGAAGATCTAAAAACGAAGACCTAGATAACGAAGACCCGAAAACGAAGACCCCCCTAGATAACGAAGACCCAAAAACGAAGACCCTAGTTATCTAGGGGGGTCTTCGTTTTTAGGTCTTCGTTATCTAGGGGGGTCTTCGTTTTCGGGTCTTCGTTATCTAGGGTCTTCGTTTTTGAGTCTTCGTTATCTAGGGTCTTCGATCTTCGGTCTTCGTTTTCTAGGTCTTCGTTATCTAGACACCCAGTGACGAAGTCCGTCAGGAAATCGCCGATGTATGGGAAAGCAACTTGTATTAGACTCTCCGATGTAGCCGAGCTCTTTCTACTGTTGATAGATTGAAAGAACATCTATTAAATAGTACCTAAATTTGTCAAAGATACAGAAGCTGACATGGCTGCTTCCAGCGACAAAATAGCTTCTAAAAACACAAAGAAAAGTTCGGCCACTCAAGAACACTGCAAGAAGTCAAGATAATGCCAGATAATGCTTTCGGGTTCCTGGTAAAGTTGTGATTGAACCTCAGTGCAACTAATTAAAATACAGGTGAGTTTTCATTAAAAAAAAGTATTTTTGATGTCGGAAAACAAATTTTAAACTGTTGTGAACGCCACGAGCTAAATTCAACTTCAAGTGAAAGTTGTCGAATCTCGGTCTAATTTTAGCTTGATTTCTATTGGCTCTTCGGTTTGCCGCGAAATGGGTTCCTGGCATGTGCTCCATGGCCTCACAGTCCGAAGCCAGCTCATTGCAGACAATCAAGCTAGCTCATTGCAGACTGGGGTATTCAGCCAAGTCCCAAAACTGGCCATTGTCGGAGGAAATAGGAGGAAATGCACATCCTGCTCGACCAATTATTGTAGACTTTACTGCAACAACAGTTCTGCGAGTATTTCACGACCACAAAACAGGCACTTTTGCGCATGCGTTCATTTCTTCACTTCCGGTTTCTAAAAATTCTAAACATTTAGCGCGCTTTAACTAAACACCAAACTTTTTCCCGTTAAAATGTTGTCGACCACGTTCTCCACAAAATAGAGCATGGATTTTGCAAACCGAGAATAAAAGTCAAAGTTATGCCTTTTCATTCGCCAAAAAAGCTAAAAATTGGACTGAAAAGTGTTGTAAAATCTTTATTTTTTTTGTCGTAATGGCAAACGCATGCTCGGTTTTATGCGCCTTAATTCGTAGGTTCGGAAAATATTCATAAATTACAAGTAGATTAAAACTACTTGGAGAGTTTAGAAATTTTCAGATTTTGATGACGTCGTCATGACGTCACTTAATGACGTCATCAGACTACAAGACTTTACCCTAGGAGTCACCTTGACAATAATCATTGCCCACTCTTTAATTTTCCGGATTTTACGAGGCTGCAAACTTTACCTAGCAAAAATATGTCAATGGCCCTTTAGGTTCATTCAATGGCCCTTAAGTTTTATTAACCTATGGGTTTTACTTCTTTTTGACGTAAAACAGCCAGTTTTTGCTTTTCTCATTCATTCTCACAAGCTGGAGGGACAACTTATGTGACCGCATGATTAGTAAAAATAAAAAGCTCTTCAAGTAGAAACAGGAATTTGATAGACTTTAGGAAATGGATCCATCATGGTAACAAAAATGATGAAGACCACCCATTCAGATATCTTTTTCCTTATTTTACTGCTTTCACGATGAAGAAATAGTTTATAAATTAATCAACAATAGGTACATGTATATAACTGTTTGACTCTCACTTTGATCGGAACACTTCAGTTCTATTAAGTCATGCGAAGTTAAATTCCACAATGCAGAAATGGTTTTCATATCATTATATAACGAGTGCAGTAAAGGTTAATAATGGAACTACTATCAGTGAAAATCAAAGTTTAATCAATTTTGAATCCAACTGGACGGATTTTCATCTCAGCTCGCTTGGCGGAATAGTACACCCCTTTCGAGTTTTTCCAGTTCGCACGGTTGTAGTACATACCGTTCAGGTTAGAGTACATGTTGCAGTTTTTGTACCACCACGCACCCTTATTGTAGACTGCACAGTTAGCACCGCTGCTGTCGTTGTCTCGGTCTTTGGTGCTGAAGAGCTGACCGCGATGGTAACTCAGTGAATCACCAGCATCCCCTGTAATAAACAACAACACACTGTTAATAATGATGGTTGGGCCTGATGAACTTCATTTTGTTAGCAATATGTTGGGTGCTGACTACACTTATGAAACAATTTTCTCAGTTTAAACGGAAGTTATAAAATTCTCGGAGAGCATAAAATGCTGTCGATAGGCTCGTCTCGGCTTTGCCACAAAATTAGAATGATGAAGATCATGTATACGGCTCCTGTGAATACAGTCTCGATATAGTGCAGCACCTTTCAAAGAGATGCTTTAAGCGTTATAAAGACACTACATAGTTATACGACATCCAATCATGCCTTGCTTGAAAAAAGTGTGCCAAGGCTTGTAATGTTGAATGTCACTCAGTCTACCTAACCAAACACGTCACGTACTGAAAGGTGTAAACAGCTACTTTAACAGATTAACCGCGTTTAAATTATATCGCTTATATTTCTTAGAACGTTTGTAAGGCTGGTATGCACTTTTACTGGTTTGATAAGGATGTGTTATTATTATTATTATTTATCATATTTTATCATTTATATAGTTATATTATCAGTTCTTATCATCTCTTATCTATTACTATCCACTATATACTACTGATCCACTATCCATGCACTATCCATTATATATTACTTATCCACTATCCACTACTGATCCACTATCCATTTTATACTATCCACTATATACTACTGGTCCACTATCCACTATATCTACTATATACTACTGATCCGCTATCCACTATCCACTATATATACTACTGATCCACTACATCCACTCTACAATATCCATT
Source organism: Actinernus sp. WN-2022 (assembly GCA_030867875.1). Lineage (NCBI taxonomy): Eukaryota > Metazoa > Cnidaria > Anthozoa > Actiniaria > Actinernidae > Actinernus > Actinernus sp. WN-2022. The sequence continues at coordinate 32,080,949 of JAOWCC010001751.1, read as the reverse complement.
ATATATTACTGATTCACTATCCACTATATACTATCCGCTATATACTACTGATCCGCTATCCACTTTATACTATCCACTCTATACTACTGAGTCACTATATCCACTATATACTATCCACTATTCACTATAAACTACTGATCAAGTATCCACTATATACTATCCACTATCCGCTATCCACTAAATACTATATACTACTGGTCCACCATCCACTAGCAGCACCATCATCAGTAATAATATATTTTGTTTACTCATTCAAGCCGAATCTCCTGCTCTGACTGCTTAGTTACATTTTTTCTCAAACTGCGTTGTGTAATCAATGTTTTCGGTAACAAACTCTTCCCAGCCTTCTGCTCCTGTATGAAACTCACTGTTGTATATCGGCCTGCTTTCAAGGCTACTATAAGACATTTCAAGTTTACCTGAATAGGTTCCCAGACTCAGGCGATACTTGTCATTCTCGCTTGATACCGTGAAGTAATCGTACTCTGCGTACACGTTATTGCCGGCTGTGTCTTCCAGCTCAACACGAAGCCTGGTTCGCGTCTGATTGGTCAAACGGTATATCTTGTCCAGTCCAAGCCAGAACTCGCCTGTCAGGTTTCCGAAACCGGTTTTGTAGTCTGCCCAGCCTCGGTAGAAGTCGACTGATCGGCTGTCTTGTCTCCTCTGGAATACTGTCCAACCACCGCCTGAGGTATTCTGGTCACAGTACACCTGAAGTGTTAGGACATTTGCTTTAGTCAGTTCATAAACAAATCAGTAATCGATAGTGCAAACACGTCTGTTGACAAAGTAAATCAGTAGAAAAACGCTCTCGGCTGATATATCACAACACAGGGAGAACACCTGGGTGATAACGAACAAACAGTCGCCTGCGGACGCGAAAGCTCAAAGCTGACCGTCGAAACGGACTTGAATCCTGACTAGAAATCCTGACTCGAAGAATAGGATAAATTATCCTGGACCCTTTCAGCTCGATATAGACAATACATTTAACAGTTTGAATACGCTAGCGAAGCGATGTAACAATATCGGACCACAATATTGGGTTTGACGGATCGCACCATGTATAAATCCACCAGACTCGCTAACATTAAATGGCTTGAACCCACAACATTAAATTTAATGTTATGGGTTGAACCCTGACCAAATAATAACTAATCAATCTAAAACAATATGTTCTCTCATTACAGTCAGAATATTTTGTTTACCTGCGAACCCTAGCTCTAGGTGGTGAGAACTCGTCGTTCACCTGCATGGGAACTTGTTTACCGATCGTTAAATATTTTTGGCCAATCAGTACATTCCTGTTTAGGTTTAGTATGGTACGGGTAAGGGTTATTATTTTTAAAAGTGAGAGTGACGTTCTATCGCAAGTTTGTGTGGCTCTTGATTGGTAAAGTTCTGGTCTTGCACACCGAAGGTCTGGTGTTCAAACCCCGCGGAGGGAAATTGAAAGGTAAGATATAAAAGTAAGACAGATTGAACTTAGAGAGGGTAACATTGAAAGGGGTTTAGGATCCTAGGAAGGAATCAGGAGATCGTGAAAGGAATTAAAGACTATTTTCATACGCGAGATTGCTCAGATTATCATTCGGTAAGGGTTCAACGCACAACATTAAATTGAATGTAACTGGGTTTTTGCGAGTCGGCTAGTAAATCTAAAGCTATTTAACCTTGCTAGTAGTTCGCCCGCCAATTCCAAAAGATGCATATCAAATAATTTAGAAAGAAAGAATTTAACGGCGAATAAAGGATTGCACAAGAATGAATACACATGGCGTGGCCATACATTAAAATAGTATCCTATTCGCATCATTCCCTTTCAGCTCGTGCAATAAGAATGGGCATTGTCGCCCGCGCGAGATCAGGGAACTCCATGACTCATACCCCCGGCCAGCTATAGGGAGAACACCCCGATACTCAAAACACCCAGACTTATACGGGATAAGCGGTTTATGCGAGTATCAAACGAATTTAAACTGAATTCGAGGCCGGGGAAGGAAGGGCATTGACGTAGTCCTTCAAGGTGTTGTGTCGAAGTAGATAGAAGAGGAGCCAGCGGTAAGGGTACCCCAGCGGAAAGCAACTCAGTCGTATCTCCAGGGCATAGGAATTGGGCCAGCATCCAGTAATAGGATGTGGTGTGGGTATTGTGCCAGCCCACATGACTCATCATGTCCGCCCAACAAACTAATAACTAGCAGGTCTATTCTGTAGGTCAATACAGTGGCGGCACCATCCAGAGTAAAAGACAGACAAACCGGCAGGGAGTAAGGCTGGAAACTGGGAAGGGGAAGGGAGAGAGGGTGCCATCCCCTGGGGAGTACGACCAGAATAGCGACCCGGCAGAGGCAATCCGGATTAATTGCAGTGGAATGTGGGGACGCAGGAAACCCAGGGGATGGCAGCCTGAGCGTCAGTAATCCGACTTGGGAATTAGTATCCCTTTCACGCTGCCATGGGGAATAGGGCGGGGTGGGGAGGTGATGGGGGTGGTCGGCGGAGGGGTACTAGACAGCATAAACGCTACAATACGTATAGTCCCAAAATGAATGAAATAAAACAAATAGAACATAAAGACTAACCCATCGAATAAAAACAGCACGGCACAAATGGAGCACGTGCGCGCGAATTACTCTGGCAACTGATGCCAAACGTACGGATGAATGGGGAATAAAAACTAAATCATGAAAGGCGAACCAACTAGTAATACCAATAGCGTAATATAAACCTGTATAAGCGTTAAGCGAGAAAAAATGCGCGAGGAACAATAGGCTCATGGCAAACTACATGCTAATCGTATGATGACAATAACACTTAGCCCCAAACTCCTTATGGTAAGTTGAGCCCGGGCACGAGATGGTCATAACTACACATACAACGTGCACTGCAAATAGAGTTATAATGGTATAGAGAAAGATAACTTATGTAAATTGAAACAATGCTCCACAAAAACACATTTGTACTCGAGAAACAAGCACCCATGCTAAACTCATAAAAACCCATACTAAAAAGGTAGTGTGCAAAGAAATAACAAGTCGAACGACCAGGAGAAAGCACTAACCGAGGAACATCAATAATATCGTAGGAATCCTTGACCGTGTATCAACTTCCGAACACTACGTTAGTGCATAACAGTGGTGCCCATTTGTCAAAGCAAATATTTAGATATAAAATCCAAAAGGAAAATATATGGCCACACCAGTACCAAACTCACGGCAGAGCATGCCAAAACGTGGAAAAATAGAATACTAAAGCGAAGAATAGAAAAACGAATCAGAACATTACGCCGGGCACTGTACAAATCTGTATTTGTTAATCCAGCACGGAAGCTCACGCCAACACATGTGCCAAACTCACGGCAGTACACGCCATGCAACGTGCAAAAATAAAGGACTAAACGAAGAATATAAAATTAACTAGAACATTTATACCGCACTACACAAATCCGTAATTGTGAGGCCAGCACGTAAACTTATGCCAACACAAGTGCCAACGGCAAAACATGCCAAACGTGCAAAATAAAGGACTAAAACCGAAGAATAGAAAATTAACTAGAACATTTATACCGCACTGCACAAATCCGTATTTGTGAGGCCAGCACGTAAACTTATGCCAACACAAGTGCCAACGGCAAAACATGCCAAATGTGCAAAATAAAGAACTAAAAACGAAGAATAGAAAATTAACAAGAACATTTATACCGCACTACACAAATCCGCGTCCATGCAGATACATATAGTAGTAACGAAGGAATAAAGCAATATAGGCGAAAGTTGAATTACAACGAAGGCAAATACACCGGCGAAACTATCAAATAAAGGAGACCAAAACGGTGATGCAACGCAAACCATGATAGACCAAATCAGAATACATACACAAGCGTAAGTGACCACGAGGACAAAAAGGCAAACACCAATCGGAACCACATAGTGAGAAAAAGGATGAAATTGCCTCTAGTTCTGGCGGCTGAGCGACGGCTTCATGTCGGAGGAGCAGCTGGTGGAAGATCTTGACCACCTGGGACATTCTGTTGAGCTGCCGGGACTCTCGCGGCTTGGGGTGCTTGTCCTTCCATTTTCTTAGTACGATACTGAAGCAGCGAGAAACGAGGTGTAGGTGTTCTGACGCGAACTGTGCGACAAACCTTGGTGGAGTTCTTATTTATACTCACTTTATAAAGGACTGGTGCGAATAGCCAGGATATTCCACCAGCTGCTCCTCCGACGTTAAGCCCGGCGTCGCTCAGCCGCCAGAACTAGAGGCGATTTCATCCTTTTTCTCAGGTTGGTGTTTGCCTTTTTGTCCTCGTGGTCACTTACGCTTGTGTATGTATTTTGTTTTGGTCTATCATGGTTTGCGTTGCATCACCGTTTTAGTCTCCTTTGATAGTTTCGCCGCGGTGTATTTGCCGGCCTTCGTTGTAATTCAACTTGGGCCTATATTGCTTTATTCCTTCATTACTACTATATGTATCTGGACGCGGATCTGTGTAGTGCGGTATAAAAGTTCTTGTTAATTTTCTATTCTTCGTTTTTAGTCCTTTATTTTGCACATTTGGCATGTTTGCCGTTAGCACTTGTGTTGGCATAAGTTTACGTGCTGGCCTCACAAATACGGATTTGTGGAGTGCGGTATAAATGTTCTAGTTAATTTTCTATTCTTCGTTTAGTCCTTTATTTTTGCACGTTGCATGGCATGTACTGCCGTGAGTTTGGCACATGGGTTGCCATGAGCTTCCATGCTGGCCTCACAAATACAGATTTGTACAGTGCCGTAATGTTCTGATTCGTGTTTCTATTCTTCGCTTTAGTATTCTATTTTCCACGTTTTGGCATGCTCTGCCGTGAGTTTGGTACTTGTGTTGCCATATATTTTCCTTTTGGATTTTATATCTATATATTTGCTTTGATATAGGGGCACCACTGTTATGCACTAACGTAGTGCTCGGAAGTTGATACATGGTCATTATACGGGTTTGCCTCACGGTCAAGGATTCCTACGATATTATTGATGTTCCTCGGTTAGTGCTTTCTCCTGGTCGTTCGACTTGTTATTTCTTTGCACACTACCTTTTTAGTATGGGTTTTTGTGAGTTTAGCATGGGTGCTTGTTTCTCGAGTACAGTGTGTTTTTGTGGAGCATTATTTCAATTTACATAAGTTAGCTTTCTCTGTTCCATTATAACTCTATTTGCAGTGCACGTTGTATGTGTAGTTACGACCATTTCGTGCCCGGGCTTAACTTACCATAAGGAGTTTGGGGCTAAGTGTTATTGTCATCATACGATTAGCATGTAGTTTGCCATGAGTCTATTGTTCCTTACGCATTTTTTCTCGCTTGACGCTTATACAGGTTTATATTACGCCATTGGTATTACTAGTTGGTTAGCCTTTCATGATTTAGTTTTTATTCCCCATTCATCCGTACGTTTGGAATCAGTTGCCAGAGTAATTCGCGCACACGTGCTCCATTTGTGGCGTGCTGTTTTTATTCGATGGGTTAGTCTTTATGTTCTATTTGTTTTATTTCATTCATTTTGGGACTATACTTATTGTAGCGTTTATGCTGTCTAGTACCCCTCCGCCGACCACCCCTTCCCCATCACCTCCCCACCCCGCCCTATTCCCCATGGCAGCGTGAAAGGGATACTAATTCCCTAGTCGGATTACTGACGCTCAGGCTGCCATCCCCTAGGTTTCCCGCGTCCCCACATTCCACTGCAATTAACCCGGCTTGCCTCTGGCCGCTATTCTGGTCGTGCTCCCCAGGGGATGGCACCCTCTCTCCCTTCCCCTTCCCAGTTTCCAGCCTTACTCGCTGCCGGTTTGTCTGTCTTTTACTCTGGATGGTGCCGCCACTGTATTGACCTACAGAATAGACCTGCTATAGTTATTAGTTTGTTGGGCGGACATGATGAGTCATGTGGGCTGGCACAATACCCACACCACATCATATTACTTGATGCTGGCCCAATTCCTACGCCCTGGAGGTACGACTGAGTTGCTTTCCGCTGGGGTACCCTTACCGCTGGCTCCTCTTCTATCTACTCCGACATAACGCCTTGAAAGACTACGTCAATGCCTTTCCTTCCCCGGCCTCGAATTCAGTTTAAATTCGTTTGATACTCGCATAAACCGCTTATCCCGTATAAGTCTGGGTGTGGTGAGTCTGGGTGTGGTGAGTCTGGGTGTGGTGAGTCTGGGTGTGGTGAGTATGGGTGTTTTGAGTATGGGTGTTTTGAGTATGGGTGTTCTCTTTAGCTGGCCGGGGGTATGAGTCATGGAGTTCCCTGATCTCGCGCGGGCGACAATGCCCATTCTTATTGCACGAGCTGAAAGGGAATGATGCGAATAGGATACTATTCCAAGTTCCGAGGAGGTGCCAAGGCCGCCAACCCCCCCCCCCCCAAATCTAGAATATTACGATGATTATCTAAGATTCCCTGCTAGTAGAGTTCCCTTCCTTCCTGAACTCTGCCGGTGTAGGACGCTTTCTTTGATGTACCGCCGTCCACCTGATTTTTACCGGAGATGCGTGATGCGCATGGGAAAACACGTCGCTTACACTATTTGAGCCCACGTTAGTTGATTGACGTCTTGTTTCAAAGTCACGTGGGGGATTATAACACAAACATAGCATCATGCACCGGCATAGTTCTGTCTTCTCTCTTTCGCTTGTATTAGGAAAGACGGGAACTCTGCTGGCAGGGAATATCTAAAATTACGTATACATATAAATCAACAGCTTAAAACTGCCTTCCCATAATAGTCATAGTTCTTGAAAGGTAACCAAACCTTAGCCCCTCTTTCTATGAATATGCTAAGTAGATACAAGACTCTGACTCAGCTAATTCTAACTGAACTCCAGCCTCGACGGATGTCACCAAAGGCTTGGTTACCTTTCAAAATGGCGGTCAAGAACTATACGAATTGGACTATTAAAATTTGTTTCTCTCAAAGACAACAATTCAGTTCTAATTACTGAAATTTCGTTTTTCAGCTACTTTACCTTGAATGGTTCCAGCTGACCATCAGGATCCACAGTATACACTCCACTTGTATTTCCGCCCAGCATGAGAACGTCACCGCAGTTCTTGATAACTATGTCATACCGAAATTTTTATTAAAAGGAGTTGTGACTTAATTATCTATCTCAGATTTTAAGAGTTTGAAACGTTTTTTGTTTACAACAACTGTTTGGTTTCTCGTTTTCTGATTGGCTTATTGCAATTGGAAATACTTAGAATGAGTTATCACATATGTAACTATATGTATATTGAGTCAAATAAACTTTAACTTCTAATTCATACTACTACTGAGCTACTACTAGCTACTTACTAGCTACTACTAGCTACTACTGCCACTACAAGTAGTAGTAGTAGTAGTAGTAGTAGTGCTGAGAACACGACGGATTTTCTGAAATCTTATGAATACGAACGGTCAGAATTGATTGCCGAAGATGTAGCGTTCTATCAAATATAGTCGAGTTATCATTGTTCGTTTGCTCAAAATATCATATTACAAGCATATTATTATTATTCCTGTTATTGTTGTTGTTGTTATTGGTATTGTTATTGTTGTCATTATAATTATCTAATAAGAGATTGAACATTCATGACTTTTTTCGAGTGCACTATTTCCTGTGGAATTACCGAGTCAGGCATGTGATTTTCCTTGAATTGAATGGTCTGATAAATTACTTGATGATTTAGTATTTTTGTTGATGTTTTGCTAAGTTGTAAATAGCGCGCGTAGCCTAAAGTGATGAGTCCACTCTGAATCACCATTCCTCTCAGCTAATCAGCGTCTGATATCGCTTTAAATAGTGTTATTCAGCTGTTACTATACGATTCTACGAAATATCACATTATCATATATCATCACTTCTATTATTGAAATTATAATAAATGACAGTAAGTAGATTAATAATAACGTGTCTAAAGGAAAACGAATAACGGAGTGCCGTGCCCAAGTTAGGAGTGCCGTGCCCAAGTTAGCAGTGACGTGCCCAAAATTCTTGTCGTGTAAACCGTGCTTACGTTACCTTTACAGTTGGTCCCATTCCACTTATGTCCTGAAGGACAGAGACAATCATACGATCCCTTGGTGTTAGTACAGGTGGAGTTTATGGGGCACAGGTGGGTTCCGGAGGTGCATTCGTCGACATCTAAATGATAAGATACTATACATTAACAGTAATGGGCTCCTGACATTAATGTTTCTAGGTCATCGAGACATACAGTAACATTTTGTAATAATCGTTTTACTGACACATTACGTTTAATTAAGGGTTAGAAACTGGCATGCGTGTTTTGTTAACAAATACATGCAAGCGCTGAGTGCATGAGGGTCTGAATGGGGGGGTCTACATGTCAGTTGTCAGTTAAATTTTTGGCCATTTGTCAGTTGTCAGTTAGCCCTAGTTAATCATTGCTAGAGAAAATTTACAATGTTTGACCAACAAACACCAAATTTGTCAGTTGTCAGTTATTTTTCGGTTGTCAGTTGTCAGTAAAAAAATCGTCATTTGTCAGTTATTTTTAAGGCCGTTTGTCAGTACTCAGTTAACCCCATTCAGACTGGCCCTCGTGCATGATGAACATACAACAGGGAGCCAAAAACACTTAATTATTTTGTGAATGATTTACCTAAAAACATTTGGTCGTAAATTCAATTTATAAAAGTTGATTCAAAATGAAATACTGTGGTTAATGTACACGGATTAGAGTTCATAAAAACTTTAAGTGCTTACGTGGCTAGAATTAAGGTAAAATAACGACTTTTAATGGGAGAAGTGTTATAGGTATATAATGATACAAGGGAGGAACGTTCAATGGCGAATACAGTTCCATACCTTGAGAACTCTGCTCGAATAATCCTGCTAAATGGCAATTGACTCAAACGTACCGAAAACACGAAGACCAGTTCTCGCATGAAATACTTTATGTGAAAGAAATCCCATCCCTCACGGAGAACGCGGGAAAATGAACAATTTTCAAAACCTAACACGCGGAAACCTTGAACCTGCCGATGCCTTGGGCAACTTCATCACCCTGACCCAGGTGAGCCGTTATTTGCAATCGCTGTTCCGATAATGTTCCCAGATATATCGGCAGGTTCAAGGTTTTCACGTGTTAGGTCTTCGTGTTCGTGGTACTTTTGAGTCATAGCAGGATTATTTGAGCCGGCAGAGTTATCAAGGTACGGAACTGTGATCGCCATTGAAATTTCCTCTCTTGTCTCATTATATACCTATCACACTTCTCATTCCATAGCTGTATAATTGGATACAATACTGTCTGCAGAAAATTAACAACCGCCATCCCATACTACTGAGCATTAGAATCTAAACGAACTTCACTTCGCTTTGTATACGTATATTATCACCATCGGCTCTGCTCTACATTTTAAACATCTGTTTCACACGCCTTTTTTTATCTTGACGCAGGACTAATAGTTCCTTTGGGTTGTCCGTTTCAATAACCCTACTGTAACGTGCAGAGTATAACTATAGACGTGTGTTCAATACTAAGACGTTTAATGGAATGAATCAACTTCAATCAGTGTTGAATTACATATATAGCTGTGGTAGCATGGTGATCACATGTGGTCTATTATTATAGGTGTCATAGTAGCCTAATCAAATACATCAATCACGTAACATCCCCCTTCCTTTGAGGTTGAATAACATTTGTTGTACTAATTAATTTTGTCAGCTACAACTCCAAAATATTTAACATATTCAAATAATTAAAATATTTAATAAGGGTTCATCATGAAATCATTGTCTTGTCCATATTAATATTTCGTAACTTTCACTAGTTCTGAGACAAGTCCTTATTTCTTAACATAGTCCTTGAGCCAGGCAGGTTCCCTTGTAGACCTCTTCGGTCGTGGAGTGACAGCTGGCGGTACTGTCATTGGTTCCAGCTGCTTCTTATACTGTGTCACTGGTTGGTCCTGTTTCTTGTCCGGGGGCGGTCCTGTGTCTGTTTCTTTTGGTTCCGTGTTCTGCGGTGTAGGTGTTTGTGGTGAACCCTTCTGTTCTTTCAGATCCACTCGGTTTCTCCGGTATGTTCTCTCGTCCGTCACGACTTCGTACGATTTCTCGTCATATCTCTTGATGACTGTCGCCTTGTCCCAGTCTTTCTTACCAAGCTTAAATGGTCTCATTCTTACAATATTTCCTTCCTCTAGAGGAGGGAGGTCGCGTGCCCCTCTGTTGTAGTATTTGGCCTTTTTCGCTTGTTTCGCCTTCGTTTCCTTGACGACTTTCTCTGTACGAACCGTTTGTGGCTTCAGGAGCTATGCTGTCACAGGTAGCTGTGTCTTGCAGCGTCGCCCCAGTAGTCGCTGGGCTGGACTGGTTTCCATGGATTCAGTCGGCGTGTTCCTTAGCGCAAGTACTGACAGGTACAAGTCACCTTGTGTTTGCTTGGCCTTCCTCTGTGTCAGCTGCTGGATCGGTTCCAATACTTGGGCTAGGCGAGGCAGGAATTTCGCAAGGTAATTGACAAACCCGCAAAATCGCCTGACTGACTTGACGTTGTCAGGTTTTGGCATCCTTTTCACTGCCTCCACCTTCTCTGGATCAGGCTTCAGTCCTTCAGCCGTGATCAGGTGACCCAGGTATGGTATCTCCTTACACTGCAATTTTAGTTTTCTCTTATTCAGCTTTACACCAGTCTCTCTGCAGCGCTGTAAGAACTGTATAAGCTTCTCATTGTGATCTTCCCTTGCCTCTTCCTCGGTGTCTCTGACTCCATAGATGACCATATCATCGTGTACAGTTAGAAGACCGTCCAGTCTATCGAGCTCTTGGTGTAGTCTCTTCTGGAAAATCTCCGACGCGACGCTTACACCAAACGGCAGTCGTTTCCACCGATATCGTCCGTACGGCGTGTCGAACGTTGTAAGGCGGCTTGACTCGTCATCCAACTGCACATGCCAGTAGCCGTTCCGTGCGTCCACCTTCGTGAACACTTTGGCGCGCGCGAGATCCGGGAGCACGTCATGGATGACTGGCAAGGGATATCTTTCTCTCTTAAGAGCTTTGTTTAGTTGTTTCGGGTCTAAACAAAGTCTCAGTTCTCCTGATTCCTTCGTGGCGATAACTAGGTTACTAACCCAGTTAGTTGGCTCATCAACGGGTGCTAAGACTCCCAGCCCCGTCAGTCTCTCAAGTTCCGTTTTTAGTTTAGGTTTAACTAGCTTCAAACGGCACTCTACGCGAAGGCGCAACGTTAGGCGGCACTGTTGCGTCTACAGTCAGATGCTGTTCTCCCGCCAGTGTCCCTAACTCGCCTTCAAACACGTCTTTGTGTTCCTTGATGATTTCTTGCGCGGTCTGTTGTTTATTTCTCTGTTTGGTCGCGGAGATAATCTCAAAGTTCTCTTTGTGAACTTGAATTAAACCCATTCCCATTTCCTGTATTACGTTGGCGCCTAACAACGGGGTCAAATTTTTGCTTGACAACTATAAATTCGACTGCATACTTCCGGTTGTTCTTTGGGTTTACAACAGTCACGCGACACGTTCCTTCCGGTTTTACCTCCGTCTTGTTCCACATCTGTAACACTCTCTTGGTGGGCCTTATCTCTGTGTTGTCAACGTATCTTTTCGGCAAAACATTAACAGTGGCACCACAGTCAACATGGAACTTGATCTTGTTTGTGCCGGTCATCATGTTAGCGTAGATCTGTTTACTATCAGCACGGGCCGCGCCGACTCTGTTTACGGTTTCCGATTTGACGGTCACTGAGTCCTCATCCGTTTCGTCTTCAACTTGATGTGTCTTCTCTTGCCGGCACTGCTTTGCGAAGTGGTTTTTTCTTGCCACACGAGTTACATGTTTGGCACCACGCTGGACAGTTGTCACGCCCGGTTCGGTGTTTGCGTCCACAATAACCGCATGGTTTTGTATCTGGCTTTCGTCGGCTGTCACCCGCATTCCGGTTTGGCAGCCTTGTTTTCGTGCTTTTCTGCTCTCGGCTCTTTCTTGTTGACTTTAATTTGTGGATCTCTTCAGCTTTGTTCCCTTGATCCATATTTCTGATTTGTTTTGCGGAAACCACAACACTTCTGACGATCTCGATACATTCACTATACATTCCTGTAATGTAAGCTTCGATTGCCGCAGCAGGCGCTTTCGTGTGTTGGCATCTCGTATCCCCACACGAGTCGGTCCCGTATTAGCGAGTCATGTAAACAAACACAAAAATTGCAAGACTGCGCTAAAGTCCTGAGTTCCGCGATGTATTTATCAATACTCTCTCCGTCCTTTTGGTCGCGGCTGTTGAATACGTATCTCTCATACGTCTCGTTGGTTTCTCCGATCGCGTATGCATCGAATTCCTTGAGAATTTCATCTAGCTTCTCTCTATTTTCTTCGGTCATATCGAAACTGTTAAAGGTCTTCACCGCTTCGGTCCCGATGGAGTATAGGAACAACGCTACGCGATACTCCTCCGTCTGCTGGCTGAGTTTCGTCACGATCGCGTAGTTCTTCCACTGTTGCTTGTAGACTTTCCAGTTCACTGCTTTGTTCTTCCCTGTCAAGTTCAGCCCGGTCGGCGGCTGGATTCCTTGTAACATCAGCGGTTGGTTTGGCTGATCTGGCGCTGTTCCCGCGGCACTGGATCCTGATGGTTCACCCTAGCCTCCTCCGCAGGCACCTCCTATATAATCGAAAAAAATCGAGACCGGGTTTCCTGTGGTAAAACGAGAGAAGAGAGGAGGCACTGTTACCCGTGCCTCCTCCGCAGCCCAATTTACATTTTTTTTACAATTTTCTCTCTCTCGCGGTCCTATACTTAAGAGGTGCCTGCGGAGGAGGCTAGGTTCACCCTTCGTTCTGTAGACGGCCTAGTACCCCTCGTCTCCGACGAGTGGACGTTTTTTTGCACTTCGGCGTGAAATGTTTTTTTACTTCACCTCTTTAAAAAAAAATCTCGCCGGGGGCTCCAAGATAGCCGGTCAAGAAACCTAACAGATGGACAACATTTGATGTGGTATATGTAAACTTTCATGGCTATTTATTATCATTTTCCATCAGCTATATATACTAGCGACAAAGTTTCATCATGTTGTGAGCCCGGGCTCCCTGTGGTTGCTGTCGAATATATTTCGTCCCTTCGATCTAGTAAATTTCACAATTCGTGTGTGTTGTCGAAATATCATTGCCGTTGACTTCCAACTCCAACTCGGTTCCTTTGAAAAGTGTGTTAATAAAATCTGTGTTTATGATTACGAGTATTACTTTTGTTTTTATTTCAAAGTCCTAGTACTTTGACATTTCAAAGTAGGTCTTGAATGTTTGCGCTCGTTTACATCACACAACACTCGTATCTAGAAATACCGTACACTCACCTTCCATCGACATGTCACACACGACTTGTGACGACTTGTTTGAGTTATCAGGGTCAATCCAGTATCGACCGGTTTTTGAAGCAGGAGTACTTAACTTGATTTCTTTACATGTATTTCCAGGAAGTTCAGGAATGGACCCCAACGGGACTGTGGATCGTACAATTGTAACAACGATTAAATTAAATTGAGCGAGTACCGCCTTATACGTAAAGGGCCATAAAAGAAGGTGATGGAATAAGATAACTTTATAATGAATCACAATAGTCCGAGACAACAAGTTCTGAGCGATTCAAGTTCAGAGTGGCCTGTTATTATTTAGAGTAGGCAGGAATAGGCCTTGCAGGCAACAGTCACGTGCTGATATATCATTTCAACAACCAATGAATTGCGCTCGTGATCCCATGGGAAAGGCGCCTAACAAACTGTAGAACGAAGTTTAGAAAGATCGACAATCGATTGGAGGTGGAAAATAGCATTTACAAATAGGTTTTGCTACTAAATAACACTACCGATCTCGTACAAGTGCCCTTATATAAATGAAGTCAGATTTTGTTGTTGTCCAGTACAACCACGTGATTGTATCCTGCCAAAGGCCCATTGCTCCAGATACCACAGCTGTCCTTGGCCGCTAAAGGACTGGCACTAGTCAAGCATTGATCTGAGAATTTGTCACACTTCAAGAATGGATGTTAGGCAGCAACCAATTGACTCCTGATGTTCGCTTAGTATAGTGGTTATCACGTTGGCTTTGATGAATGGGTTCGCAATCCATAAAAAAACTCTACCCGTGAACTCCGAAGCCCAAGCCCTGAAACTCGTCGTTTACCTGGGAACTTGTTTTCGAAGTGGTTAGGGTAAGTTTTATGGTTCGGGTTTGTGTTAGAGATTGGGTTTGAAGTCATAAGATATTAATAATATTGCTTTCACTCTCTTACCGGGATCTTCACGGTCCATATAGTAGGCTGTAGGATGATACACTAAGTCATCTGGCCTGGCTTCCTTTGATCTGTTGTTCAGCTCACACACGTGGTCGTCGTAGTAGTAATTATGACTCTGACATTTCTTATCGTGATCGCATTCCTTGGAGCATTCATATTGACCAATCATCCCATCGATGACCCGGAGCACGTGATCTTTTAATATTGTCATAAATATCGACTCAATAGCTGGCGAACCGCACGGATCAGCACTAACTGACACTAGCAGTGACGTCAGCATCAGGGCCTGAAGAGAAACCACACGCATTCTGAAATGAAAAGGCCTTTACATTAGAGTCACTCTGTAGACAAATACAGCCCCTCCCCCCCACCCCACCGCAAAAACTATCAACCTACGGTCCTCGGGTTGAATAGGGCTTAATGCAGCGATTGGTTCTCGGTATTTAAGTAATATTTCAAAGCCATGTGATTGCTTAGACGTGCTTTCTAGATCCAAGTGCTATGAACGATGTCAAGGCGTAGCCGGATACATGAGGATCTAGAAACCACGTCTACAACAATCACTATGCTATTCATGACACTGCAGAGGACAATGGTATAAAAATATATATAAACTAGTATACCTAACAGGTAGTGAATGCTGCTCCGCTCAGTTAAGGAAGTGTATTAGAAGAGAACCTAACATGAGTAACAGTTTGGCAGGAAAATTATATTACTGGGTTCGATACTGGGTGATAAAAATACCAAGTTGTTAGATGAATATTTTGTAGTTTTGGGGCTATCGTGCGACTGAATCCTGTTTGAGCTGTGGTGTGTATCTCAAAAGTTGTCCCAATTTATTTTCATTTTGTCCCGACATACATGTATCAACGATCTTCCGGTAAATTCCCTGAGCCTACCAATTCCCGACATTTTCTTTATAAGATTCCCGGCACCAAAAAACTGCTGTTCTCCCCGGTGAAGTTTAAACACCGGAAGTCGGCTGTAATTGAGAATGTAATTGTAAATGCTAATTATGTTTTGAACCGGCTGTTTGACTATCGAAGCCAATAGAAGAACATTATTTGCTGCTCACCAGGCCATCTTGATAACAGGAGAGATCTTGCTCTTTGGAAACTGATAGTTCCCACAGAGTTAACAAATTCATGATTACACAAGGATCGCATACACAGAAATGCATTAAAAAACGGTTGAAAGTTAGATCCAACAATGCAGATTCCACCTCGTGTAATGTCACGTGACGATCAGATCCGTGCAAAGCAGTGTGGTAAAAAAGACAATAGAAGTGATGCATTGTGGTAAAAAAAGAAATCGAGATTTGGATCCGCTTACAGATTAGAACTGCTGCCTTGCTCGCTCGCTTCAGGCTCGCTCGCTGCGGCAGCAATAACACAACTAATTAAATAAACAGGGGGAAATTGAAAACGAGATTTGTATATTCATATTCAAATTTGAGTTCGCTGAGGTTCGAAAAATCAAATCATAGTTCAGTGAGAGTGAGAATAACAGGCGTCGAAACGGTTTGATGAAGAGAAGCGAAAACGCAAAACTATTTAGAGAGCCCTAAACGAATGAAGACTGGACCCGTTTGACTGTCAAATGAACTGTGCCAAGGATTACAGAGTATTAGAATTGGTCGGGCGTGTGTAAATTGGATGAATGGAAGGCAATAGAAGTCTTCAGAATTGGAAGAGAAACGTTTGGAGATTCGTATAACGAATATGACGGCAGAAAGCATCAAATTTCTGGCTTATGGAATTTTATACAAGCATTTGTATACAAAAATGTACGTGCCTGGACTTCTATAGGCGTTAAAGTTTATGTTTCATGTTTCTATAGCGCGCTGTTTTTGTTTCTTCGTGTTTCTTTCACTGATGTAGTTATTGACTGACTGTTTTAGAACTGTAATCTAGAACTAATTTGCATATTTGCTATATTTGGAAACGTTTTCAAAGTACAGCAAATATGCTAAATAGCTATTGTTTTAACGAATATGCACATTTGCTGTATTTTGAAAGCGTTTCCAAATACAGTCAACTCTCCGCTAACGGACACTCTCGTAAGCGGACAGCTCTACTTACGGACGCCTTTTCAAATCCCCGTTTTACCTCCCAGTCAAACTCTGTATTTACACATTCCCGTAAGCGGACACTCTCTCGTAAGCGGACGCGGACACTTTTGAAAATGATAATTGGATTTTTCTTTTGTTTACGCTCTCTCGTAAGCGGACAAAGCACCAAAGTTACATGTATGCACGGCAGCAATAAGTTCCATTTAACTTTTTGTTAAATATAGAAGAGTTATACTACAGAATATTTGACATCAATAAAGAGTTTCGCTTTATATCTTCAGTTTCTATTTTTGTCTACCCAATAAAACATAATTAACACCCGCTAATTAACTATCCCGTAAGCGGACATCCACCCTATTTTTCTTTGGTGTCCGCTTATGGGAATAATTCTCGTAAGCGGACAGCTCTACTAACGGACACCTTTTTCAATTCCCGAGGGTGTCCGCTTACGAGAGAGTTGACTGTACAGCAAATATGTCGTACTATCCCTGGTTTCCGTGTATTACCACGTCAGCTGAAACAGGACTCCTCATTGGCCGATGTGTCATGAATATCTAATTATGTGAGAACTCTTACTTCATATTGGACCGCAAAATTGAAACAGAGAATATATATCAGATCTTGGAACATGTAAATTCCTTCCAAATCTTTTTATTTTCTTCATCGTATTTTTTATCTATCTTTCAACATTGTTTCAAGGAAACTAAACCGTTCTTTATGTTTTTTGCTTCAGTGTTTATTAACGATAAAATTCTAGATAAGGTCAGTTGAGCCCATAACAGATGGTTCGATGCCTCGTCAACAGTTAAACGTTTGCTCTTGCCAGTAAACTGCGAGCAGTTTGTTATAAACCAAACATAACAGCAAGGTATATTAAGGAAAACGGAATAGCAATTTTGACATTGTCGTTTAGCCTTGACGGCGATTGTAATATGCAAATTTGACGGCAGATTCCAAGTCAATCCACCTGCCTTTAAGAATACCTGTTTTAAAATGAGGAACTTTGATCGTTCGTCTGTCTATTTAACACTGGGAAATCGTCATCAAGTTTCTCCATTAACAAAACACTGATTCAACTTCAAGTCCTACAGCTGATAATTTGTTTAGTTGTGCAGTCTATAAAAAAACATATTCCTTATAACATTTTCACTGACAAATAGTCAACAGAACTTTCGTTTTCCGTCTCGCCTATAATATGTTGTGGACTGAAAAAATAACTTTTAAGTCATTTGCAGGAAAGGGTATTATCTTATACCCGAGAAATCAATTGCATTTTAATTTAACGTTTTCTTTTATCGATCGCCAATCGCTAGGATTCGACGAGGTATACGTTCAGCTATGGTTGTGGAGGAAAACTTAAGGGTTACAAGACAGTACTCAAAATATCGATATTTTTTTTAAGAATCGCCGGGTTTACCAGTGAGATATAGTTATCATACTATACGAATTGCTAGCTGCTGCTCAGTCAAGCCAAGCCTACATTCAAAAGCCACGTATTCACCACCATGCGGTTCCTATATTATCGAGAACACGTCGTCAAAATTAAAATATTGGATATTTATATATAAGCAGATATCAAATAAGCTGAAATAATAGTAGTTATTTGCTTAAGTTTGGTCGATTGTTGTTCAGTCAAGAAAAGGAAATAACAAGTGACTACTAGCAGAGAATCTAGATTTCCTTATTTCTAGACAGAGTAAAGCCTTCGAAAGTTTTCTGTTAATTATAAAGATACTATGGCATATTTACTCACAGGATACTGAAAGCAATTTAAAGCGATTTAATTAAGGAAAAATACACCTTTTGCATTGAGAGCTAGTTAAGATCACAGATAGATATATACGATAGATATATAGATAGATAACATGCTTACAGATTACTATACTATACATTAATTAAATAGTAGACAGCTATAAAAGTTTATTAAAATATGATGAATTATACACACATATATATTCCTCTAGTATAAAATTAGCAGTCTGCACTGAATTAATGAAGAAATTAAAGTATCTAAAAATGTCCATATCAACTACTTTGTTTGCCAGTGCCTTGGTGGTAACAGTAGTGACAATGTGTTTTGTTCTTAGCAACAATTGCGTTCCAGTGTTGAGTCTCTATAGGCAATAGAGTGTTTCATATAGCGTGTATTGATGATAGCACGGAAAGAGTATCAGTTTTGATTATCGCTTTTCAATTGACCTATATCATTATGACGTCAAATCAAAACAATCTATTGTTTAAACGCTAAGGATCACGGTCGCGGGAGGGGGACAAAACAGCAACAACACAAAGGAAATCGCTATCAAACGCATTTTGTAGAACGTAGAATAGCGGTAACAGCCACCAAATACGGTAAATATTGTGGGATAAACATTAATACAGCTGATATCTGGAAACCAGACAATTCGAAGTTAAATTTTCCTCAGCAGAGCAGATTTAGTTCAAAATTCTATTGTTCAAGTCGATTCTGTTCCCCTCATAAACAAGCCGTGACGTCATAATGATATAGGGTAATTATGCCTGACATAATCGTTGGTAACTTTAACAATAACTAACTTATATTCATTAAAAAGCGGTGACCAATCAAATTATCTGGAATAACAAATTTATATGTATTGATACAAAGTCGTTTTAAAAGCAAAGTTTGGTTGACTGCATTGGATTGCATAAAATTAGAGATCTTTATGATTGTGATGGAAATATCAGAGTAAGTACTATACCATTGGCATTTAATCTATCACCTATCGATAATTTCTACTTACGAGTCTTATAAATGCAATACCACAAGAATGGCGCAAGCTCATGAAAGGCATTCACCCGTATATGTTGAAGGAGGATTTCGATCCAAATGTTTTTTTTATTTGCGAATTGGCGATGAATATCTTGCCATAAGCAAATGTAAGTCAAGAATTATCTACAACAAAATAGTATCAATGAAAGTGACAGTGCCAACAGCCATGGGCAATTACGAACGAACTTCAAACACGGAGAAGTTTGTTTTGGACTGGAAAGTTATTTACATACTTCCTTTCAAATCTAAATTGGATACCAAATTACGCGAGTTCCAACTCAAGATTTTAAATAGAATACTCTACACGAACGAGCTTTTGTTAAAAATTGGGAAAACTGCCTCCCCGTTGTTCCTTCTGTCAAAACGAAATTTTAAGTATAGAACATCTTTTCGTTGATTGTGAAGTAGTTAGATTTTTTTGGAAGAGACGGAACGGTTGGCTAGGACAATATATTAAAATAATTCTTCAAAGCTAAGGATATTCTTTTTGGAATGATTGATTTAAAGGAAAATTATATTTTAGTTAATCACTTAATCTTAATTGCAAAGTATTACATTTACACTAGCAAACTGAAAAAATCTCTACTGTCAAATGACTTTTCTACTTAAAATTAAAACGAATTATGAAACTGAACGTTTCATTGCGAGTGAAAAAAAAAAAAAAACCTGAAGAAGGCTGGTACTGGCCAGCCGAAATATAGTATAAACGTCGACAAGCGTTGTATATGATCAGCATTGCAGTAGTCTTCGGACACTTTATAAATTTATATTTTCTTCTTCTTGCTGATCAAGATCCGTTTTTTGATCCAACGTCTGGCAGGATTGATTGTACACGGTTTTTGCTGTGGTTTTCTAACCTTAACTATATAAAAGAAATACCCTAGAAGCTCATTTAAATGAATGGGAACCCTATAAAGGAACCGTGGCTGCCACATTACAAACTCTAATTACCAGTAAAGAATTATTGATTCTTTGGTGTGTTTTTTCCAGTTCGTTAAACTGAAGTATCTGTGTTGCTTGTTTTGTCGTCCTCTTCGTTTAACTGTGTAATACGAAAAAACAAACATTGTAAATTTATACTAGTGAAATAGAAAAAAAAACGTTGACTATTTAGCATGCCGTTTAGTACGTCTTTAGAGGCATATCTCTAGGTAGGTCTTTATGCGTTAGAAATTAACAACAACAATAACTTTATTACCATGAACATGTACTGAGTATTTACAATTCATAAGACAAAAGAAACAGGTACAGGTAAAAGTCACTCAGAAATAACTAAAAAGCTAATCGAGCTGAGTGGCTGCAAGTTATATTAGTCAAAAGTCAGGTTGGCAATAAAGCTATTACATAGTACAAAATAAACTAGAACTAATTTATATTTAAGTACGAATTCTAAATCATTAATATTAATAATTCATATAGCAGTATTAATAATAATAATATATAGAGCATAAGATCTACGAAGGTACCAGATGAATACTCTAAAGACAATTATTAGAATTGATCTATATGTAACATTGTAAAATGTTCAATTTTACTTTCGCTTTGAAAGATTTTAGAGGAAGTTGTTTGATGTGTTTCATCTAGATTATTCCAAACAGTTACTGCAGCAAAACGGATATTAAATTTCCCATAATTTGTTCTGACAAATATAATAAGATGATCTAGAAGCAAGTCTAGTGGTATACTGGTGTTTTGATGAAATTGTCTGTAAAACATTATCATAGGCTTTGGGAATAATAAATTATTGTTAAATTGATATATAAAAAGTGCATTGTGAAAAAGTACTAGGTCTGTTAACTTCAAAAGGGGGTCAGAGTGTTCATCTGGTTTAGAAAAGGTGATTATACGTGTGGCCTTTTTTTGAGAGTTAAGATGGGTAGTAAGCCATATGTTATGAATGGATATATTAAAAGAGTAGTATAACTGTACTAAAATATTATTATGTACAAAGTGTCTAATTTTGGAAATAATTCCAATAATTAATTTAAAATCGCGATGAACCGGAAGGTTGAAACACTGTACGGTCGTTATACATTTGTATAGCACTGAGTAAAAGTAATAAGAAAACATGGCGATCTCAGCTGCTCATGGTTTAACTTGAAATGTTCTCAACAAAGAGCAGCAGTGTTGTCATTAAGTTGACCGCAGCTACTGCCCTACTTTTTCACGTGTAATTACAACTCCATGCATGTGGGTTTGAGACCATTTTATTGCTATGTCATAGCAACTAGAATACTAATTAACTGGCTAAGTAAATATCACACGAGTCACGCCTTTTTTTACTATCTGAACTAGAACATTAAAACCTTTTCTCCAAAATACATTTCACGGCATATGGCTTCGGAGAAAACTAAAAATGTAGGAACTAATTGCTGTGCGCTTTCTAATGTAACGATTTTTAACTTTTACTATATTTTTTTGTTCTCCACAAAACGGAAACGTCCTTAACGTATTTATTCCCCTCAAAATTCCAATAGGATTGTGAATAGAAAACTATAATTTGGTTTCTGTAATACTTGAGAAAAAGGTAAATTTCGACGTAAAGGCTTTCTTCATTAACAAGACCTGCTGCCGTCTTCGATTTTTCCATCCTACTTTAGAATATTACGAGAGAAACTATTCAGAGGAACATAAGACCGACATATTTCAACTAAAGATCCCAAAAAGATTAGCAGATTTTACCACCTACCCAAGTTTCAAGTTCTGTTGCTTTCTGTCGATTGCAGTGAGATAAAATAATGATGTCTGTAGAAATAGTACTTGGGCTTTGACGAGGTTGATATAGATGTTCACAAATAACAGCTTGAACACAGAGTGTGACGTTCATTGGGTCATGTGACCATATACTGGACCAGGACAGATGGTACACGCGCTGAAGGCATTACATACATCAATTTTATGTATTTAGTAGCAGGCTCATTTTGTTGAAGCTTGTCGCTTTATATATTAGGCCATCGCAATACAATGTTTCGTTTACCATCGCCCTCTGGTTCGTGATGGTGGGTCGGTCGGTAAAAAAAGATTCGATGTTAGGGGTCTGAAACCACAGTAAAGCCTGCATGGTTACTAAGTCAGCTTGAAGACTACTTTTTTCCTCTACTAGTCAGTGTGGGTTGATCGCATGAGAAAAGCAAGAAACTATTTCAGGAAAGAGGTATAGTTATGAAATTATTCGATCTTCAATCTTTTTTCTACCTTTCCAACAAATTGGGTCGGTCTTCAATTTTTTTTTTTTACATTTCAAAAAATGGGTCGATCGGGTGATGGTAAACGAAACATATACTAGTTACCTTAGGGAACTAGTATATTTGATATTGATTATTTCATAATTCAGCTTATTAAGTGTCACGATAGACTACACACGAGTCGCTGTCTGTCGCGGTTATCGCCTTCAGCACCAGAAAACTGGTAACTTAGTGAATAATCGACATTTCCTAAAATGATAAAAACACTGTTAAATCAATAAAGAATGGGTCTTCTTTTGTGTTCACTTCTCGACAATTGGAGGTTAAGTATTTTGCTCAATTTGTAGCGAACAATTATAGACAAAGTTTGAGAAATGTGCTTGCAAGCATTTTCATAGTGCCGTGTTGGCTTTGTCTTAAGCCATCCCTCAATACATAGCCTGGTGTTGCGGCTCTGGAGTATCGGAGCGTAGGGGGATTGGGGAGAGAGAAAAAGAGGGGGAGAGGGGGTGGGGAGGAGAGGAGAGGAAGAGAGAGCCATGGTTATTTGGGTATCCACCCATGGCCACTAATTAAAATGCATAAAATTAGTCATTCAACCGATTCATCCAATCATCATGTGGCGGAAGTGAAAACCATGTTTAATATCTGTCAAACTCACGCGTGGAATCTCAAGGAATCTCAACTCGAGCGAAAAATTCAAAACAAAAAATATACGAACTTGGAGAATGTCGGCTGAAACTCCGAAAAACATGTGAAGACAGGGACTAAACCCAAACCTGTAAATGTCAACGACTTTTGCAGGATACTGTAATGCATGCATCGGTATGAATGTTGTTCGAGAATTTTGCAGGATAAAGATAAGTAAGATAAAGAGGACTCGTTGCCGCTGAATATAAAGTCGCCACCAAATCAGAAAAGAACACTGCCGACCACAATAACACCGGAACTAAGTTCTGCCAAAAGAAGGGCTAAAAATATTCCACGCAGCGTTTATACGAAATCATCAAAGCAGCTCGTATTTTCGGAAGCACAAGCCTATTCCTCGAACACACTGGTCCATGTTTCAACCGTGTGTGATTCGTCGACGACAGTACAAGCAAGACGCTTGTGGGGTACCGATGCAGGGTTCCTCAGCTCATCGCGAAATTCGCTCTCATTACTTCTTCTGCAGATATAAACAGCATTCTGTAGTTCCTCGGGTTTTAGGTCTGAAAGTTCGGCAGCAGGATAACCTAAGGAACTAGCTGGTTCAATTGATCTTTCACAATACTAGCCAAATGAGCAACTGAACCAAAACGACAACCCGGCCATCATTTCAGTATGACGGCTTTAACACTAGTGAATGCTTGGAATATCCTACTTTTTCCAAACCCAGTTGGAATTAGCTAGAACAACTATTCCAGACAAAATAACTCTAATAGCCTTGCTCCTGTTCTTTCTTTAAATTCATCGCTGAGGGAATTCTCGGTATGTTTGTCGCCCGGCATATTAATTGACCTATGTCATTATGACGTCACGGCTTGTTTATGAGGGGGACAGAATCGACTTGAACAATAGAATTTTGAACTACATCTGCTCTGCTGAGGAAAATTTAACTTCAAATTGTCTGGTTTCCAGATATCAGCTGTATCAATGTTTATCCCACAATATTTACCGTATTTGGTGGCTGTTACCGCTATTCTACGTTCTACAAAATGCATTTGATAGCGATTTCCTTTGTGTTGTTGCTGTTTAAATTTGTCCCCCTCCCACGACAGTGATCCTTAGCGTTTAAAGTGCCAATGAAATGAAAAAATCGATCCCGTTTTTATTTTATTTTATTAAATTATAGACTTCCCTTAGCCATTTTCTGCAAATAAAAATCAATTTGGAGAGCGCGAACATAATTTTATTTCGTATCGAAGTCAGGCATAATTGCCAAAATTAGGCGACAATTTTTATGCCGTTAAATATATGCTACTCACATGCGTGACGTCACTAGGTCCTACATTAATATTCACAAAAGTAAAAATATGGCTGACTGCAAGGATTCTATTAGAACAATTATGGCCATCGTCAAGGTTTCTCAAAGTATTACATATTTAAATTGAAAACTGGCCAAAAATGCACTTATTTTGTAGTATTTATGGAGACGAATATAAATGCGCAGACCTAGTGACGTCACGCATGTGATTACCATATCTTTAACAGCAGAAAATTTGTCGCCTTACTTTGGCAATTCCGCCTGACTTCGATGCGAAAAAAAAATATGTTCGCGCTCTCCAAATTTATTTTTAATTGCACAAAATGAATAAGAGAAGCCTAGAATTTATTAAAATAAAATAAAAACGGGATCGAATTTTTCATTTCATTGGCACTTATTGTTTTGATTTGACGTCATAATGATATAGGGCAATTGGTTTCTGCTCTTATCGAATGTCATGCATGAATAAAATTTAATGATTTCTGTCAATCACGCATTTTAGCCAATAGCAATACGCGGCCTTCTGAGGTCGAGAGTTATCAAAATAACCATGGCTTGCCGGAAGTCTCTCTCTTCCTCTCCTCTCCAACCCCTCGCTTTTTTTCTCTCACCCCAATCCCCCTAATCTCCGCTCGCTGCGCTCCGATACTCCAGAGCCGCAACGCAGGCTACTCAATACATTACTGTATGGTCCCTTCAGTCCCTCTTATAACATTCCCAGACATGCTTTAGATAGTCCAGTCCGCCTCGGTTTCACCTCAAAGTATGATATGTTTCGCGAATTTGAAACTGTATTCATGAAATTCGTAATACCTGGAATAAGCCCTAAAAACGCCCTTAAAATGTGACCTCGTACCGTCTGAAAATCAGGCTAAGTCTCTTCTACTGACTAGTGCATGCATGCCAAGCAATACAATGTTTTTGATAGCAGTTTAGTCTGCTATTAACTAATTTTACAATAAATATCATGAACAGCTTACAAAATAATTGCTTTTGAAGAAAAGGAGAGCGCTGGATGCGCTACTAATTGGAACCAACAACGATTAGGCTTCAAAAAGATCCGCACACCCTGAACAAAACCAAGAAACCATCACCTTGACAAAACCCAGTAGCTGACAAAAGAAGAAAAAGTAGATAAACAAAAAGGATAGCCTGTAAAAAAAGATGCGAACGATAAAAAACTTATGCAGTAAGAAAACAAGCCTTAACAGAAAAAGAACGAAAAAGGAACTGAGGAAAAGAAAGAAGAGAAAATAAAAAAATAAAAAAATACAGGAATTGCAGGAGGGATATAACGTTTATTACAGAGTTTGGCTCATTTTGCTCTTCGCCTGCCGACTGCTGATGCCAATTCACTGAGCCTCCTATCATACTGTGCATGATATACTCGGTATTTTTTTATAATCAAGTATGCTGACAAGCAAGACAGCAGTTATTCCATCAAATGTTGTTAAGAATGTTGAACGTAGAGATCGAGATATTCAATAAATAATTTGTTAATTATTGATTGAAATACACTTCAAGTATACTCTTCCTTGGGAAAACCATTATTTAGACGATTATTGATTGCAGTATACTTGAAGTATACTTTTTGCTGAGAAGAAATTCATAACTGGAAGTGTATACTCAAAGTATACTTTCTCTGGGAAAAAGTATGCTTTAGTGTGTTCCAACTTCTGGTGCAAAAAAGTATCGAAAAAGTATCATCTAAGTATACTTTAGTAACTGTGTTCAGTTTTAGAGCAATGTATAGCCTGTTCCCAGGCCCTGGATAGTGGGAAACGGGCAAACAAATTACGGACAAAAGAGAAGAGGAGGACTGGGGTAGAGAAGGGGAAGGGAGGGGGAATGGGGAGAGAAACAGGAAAAGGGCCAGTCCCCCTCTTCTTTCCGTCCGCCATTTTCTTCTCACCGTTTTCTTTTCGTCCCTTTCCCAGTATCTAGAGCCTGTGAACAGGCTAAGCAATGTACAGAATAGCTGTTGAGTTATAGGCACTTCTAATGCTAGAAAAACATGAAAGCGAGGCCAGAAAGGCTTCCATTGATCTCTCTAATTTCAAATGGCTGTAACTTCATTGCTTTTTAAGCTACAGCACTAAAATTTGTCAGTATCACTAATATCGACAAGCTCTTTCACATAGTAATGTTCATGTTTTCTGTACATGTGGATATATAAAAATGAAATGGGCATACGCATTTATGAAAGTGGTGAATTGCATAACAATTTTATTCTATGCCATACACAAATAACCAGAAACAATTATAAAAATATTTTCGGCAAGGCGCGCACGGCACCTTACGAGGGTCTGAATGGGGTTAACTGGGCTACTGACAAACGGCCTTAAAATTAACTGACGATTTTTTTACTCACAACTGACAACCGAAAAATAACTAACTGACAAATTTAGTTTTTGTGGGTCAAACATTGTAAATGTTCTCTTAGTAATGATTAAGACCCCGCCTTATGGCGAGATAAAATCCATTGGATACCGTCGAATATTCAACGGATTTCCACTTTCCAGCCTTTGATTAATTACCTGTGTTTTACGTGGTATGGAATAGAGTGGTATTACATGGAATATGGAGCCAATCAAAATGCAGGAAATTTTGCACTATTTATTTTTCAGCCAATCAGAATCTATAAATGTGAATACATAATTAGTGTCGAGAGGCGGCCGCCACTCACAACCGTTGGCTTCATAAAAATTCAAAGAAAGTTTTACATAATGAATTCTCAAACTCATTAATAATTCATCACGGGTGAATACAATAGAAATCATTACCATGACCAGTATTTAGAAATCGTTTCCAAATACAATATCCAGTTCTTATTTACTAAAAAGAATAATATGATTATTTCATGGTTTTCTTATGGAATACGAGCGAAACGTTTACCCGAAATTTACATTATTTTGGCATACAACTCGCCTAAAGGCTTGTTGTATTTGTAATTTAACCCAAGACACACGCGCCGGTCCAGCAAAAAAATGACCGTTTTCCAATGTTATGCTCCCGTAGTAACCGTTCATTTCTTACCAGGAAAGGGGGCCAGGTGGGATTTGTACTTTGCTTGTACAAAGTGACATGGCCCCCTTTCTATGGTAACATGTTTTGCGTCCTCTCCGTGTACATTATTTTGTGACCCCTAAAACATCCTAAACGATAAGAATGTTCTTTTCGTGTTTTATTACTGCTGTGCACGCTTGCAAGAACGCCTGTGACATAACTTATTTGGCTGTCGCATTGCCGAATTATTCAAAGGCGTTTATCAAGCTATGAAATCGAGAGTTACTTATTTCTCAAGAAAACAAAATTGCCTCATGACCGTGGGTTTGTTAAATTCCCAAAATCCGACCGTTTTTCATAAAACAGTGGAAACCGGTCAGGATCCGCGCCTGACACACTGTTGTTGGTGTCTTTTTCCTTTACCGCAGTGTCTGAAATCTCAGGACGGTGTCAGTTATAACACGAGTCGATTGACTGTGTGTCGGGCTGGTCCCATGTCTTTTACTTTAATGGTCTCATTTGCTTTCCAAGCAGGAAATAACATTTGGGGCACGGCACTCTTAAATTTGGGCTCACGGGTCGATAAGTTTGTGACCGGCACTCTTGATTTTTGCCGTGTAAATGAGGAGTGCCGTGCCCTAAATTATCGGCACTCCTGATTTTTGTCGTGTAAATCAAGAGTGCTGGTCCGAAACGTATCGGCCCGCGCGCCCAAATTTCAGAATGCCGGTCCCACAATGAATGTCGTGTACATGGGGCTGAAGTATTGTGGATGGGTGGCGTCTCCCTTACTTAATTTACCAATCAACACAAGATTTATCGATTTAATTCTTTAATGAATATTCTGCTCATTAATCTCTCACAGGTTCTAGCTTACTCGTACCCAGTCCTTAGTTAATGCCCACACGCCTCGTAATCTTACTCGTTCTTAGATTATTAAATAACGACTGGGTACGTGTCAGTAGTTCTAGTTGTACTTAGAATATTATCGCGTACGTCGATTACGTCAATATGCCTTTTGCAGGAAACAGTCACGTGCTAATATATCACTTCAATAACCAATGAATCTTATGGAAAAGGCTTTACTGGATGGCAAACAAACGTCAAAAACGTAGTTTTAGAAGATCGCCAATCAATTGGCGGGGCATGGAACAACAGCATTATTTTACAAACAGGTTTTGCTAATAACACTACCGATGTCGTACAACTGCCTTTAAATAAATATAGTCAGATTATTTTGCCATCCAGTACAACCACGTGATATACTGTATCCTGGCCCATATTGGGACGTCCTAAAGGAATATATTTACTTGTTTTTTTATAAATAGTTATAAATAGGATTATAGCGAAATTGCATCATTTAAATAATACGTGTAAGTCCTTCATAAATATCAATCACTCCTTTCAGCCATTCATGACGATCTACCAGATCTCTAACAGACGAATCTTGGCGCTATCAATTCAAGCCTTTAATCAGACTGTGAATCCTATGTTTGAATAAATACTGAAAGCCTCTACTATAAATAATACTATATGCCAGCGTATAGGGTTGACTATTAGATATTATGGGAGGGATGGAAATTCTACCTAAAAATACATTCAACGGAAATTGAAGTTGCTTAGTCGAAAAATACACGAAGTTCAGAGTTCTCATGACCCCGCCGGAGCTAGTGGTCCCCCGGAAAAATTCAAAACATTAGAAATAGTCACCCCTACCCCATTTTCAAATCAACTAGTTAGTTATTCATATATATTACTACCAACTTTGTGGAATATTTTAACTAATACTACTATCAAATATATTGGCCTGCAATATATAAAATTACTGATATAAGGTGACTCTCAGTATTGAGAGAGTAAAATACATTAAGTTCACCAAGAGAGCATAAGTAAGAGGCACTCTCCAATACCGGCGCTTGTCCCATGATGTCGAATAAAATCTAGTTTTAGTAACCGGAAGCAGCTGAGACTAATTAATTGCGGTAACATATTTTCGCGCCACGAGATTGTTGTCGCGCACGCGCACTTTGCTTCGATCAGCTGCTTCCGGTTACTAAAAATAGAATTTATCAGACATTATCATCGTACACCGCGCGCTACAAGATTCACTACTTATGCATACGACACAATATACCGCCTACTATCCACACGCATAGACTATGTGAAATAGCTTCTACTATTTAACATTCTATTCTCTCATACCCTGGATGCCAAAGGGGCTACTGAGCTGCCTCTCGAAGCGCCGCCGCGAGGAGCGAGCGAAGCGACGAGAAGGCGGGAGAACCGAGGTTGTTCCGAGCTTTTTTTCCGGCAAAAAAAAACAGACACGAGCGAGAGAACTGACAAACCTCTGGCACCCAGGATATTGCAGCGAAAGACTACTAGAAAAACTACTATGCAACTAGAGATTTGTTGGTTTATGAAACCTGACCTTTTGAGTGTTTAATATATTTTCTAACGAAGATAATCTTAAACTGAACAAAGAATGTAAATGTCATCTTTACTCGGCAGAAAAATATATTTTACACGAATGTGAATTCAATAATTTCAGTTGAACGTTTTAAAAGATCTTTA
Organism: Actinernus sp. WN-2022; assembly: GCA_030867875.1. Classification (NCBI taxonomy): domain Eukaryota; kingdom Metazoa; phylum Cnidaria; class Anthozoa; order Actiniaria; family Actinernidae; genus Actinernus; species Actinernus sp. WN-2022. The sequence goes on along the minus strand of JAOWCC010001751.1, from coordinate 32,051,044 downwards.
AAAACAAGCTTAGAATATTTTTTAAATATATAGATGTGACATTGTCAAAACTAACCGCATGTGCTATAAATAACGACGGAGTACGTAACATAATAATGTGATAATAAATAATTTGATATTCCAAAATAATCTATTGGTCCCTCCCGATTACTACTCGATGTATGGCTAGTATTTTCGTAACAACATTTCCGTTTAAAGTGCTGACGAGCCCGTGTGTCTTAAATCATTTTTGGGTGATCTATGGTCATTTACGTCAAATTATGCAAATGAGTTGAACATGAATTGAGTAATAAACTTTGAATGTGTCCAGCCTCCTCCGCAGGCATCTCAAGCAGTCCTCCTCTTCTCTCCTCGAGCCACAGGTAACCCAATTTCATATTTGTTGAGTTTCGGCGGTTTTCGATACTAGAGATGCCTGCGGAGGAGGCTAGAATGTGTCTATATTCAGGCTTCAGACATTTGATCCTTGCAATCTTATTGAAATATCTTAATAAGTGGAGCTGACATAAAAACAGAGCAAAATGAACTAGAATTGGCTTCTGACTGAAATGACGTCATTGAAAATGGCAGACGCAAGTAATTTGTTTTCTATGTCGGTCCTTTGACTTTGAAATCAATGATAACTGGTTGGGCTCATATGAACTTTAATAAGAAAATATTCTACGGACGCAAAATGAAATACCCTCCAAAAAAAACTGGTAACAAATTTTGAGTAAATGACTGGCGGATTTAACCAGTGGCATACAAATTCAAAACAAAGCTTCTACATAATATTTTGCTACTTTGCACCTTTGCTCCATTCCTTCCTTTGACTGTGTTACTGGAAAACGTGTTTGTGTCTAAGGGTCATACACAAAGGCTATCGGGAGGGACACTTCCATCCACTTATCCACTCTCTCACCAGTAGCTGCATCGCAGCTCTTGAACAAACCGTGGTGGTTATAACGCACAATACGACAATATTGACCACAGTCACTACATTCAGCCTTCTGTAAAGACGGAGGGGTCCTGGAAATATTGTAATCTGTGGCCCATCTCCAGGGACAGTAGTCGTTTCCAATAACATCGTCGGAAGCGGAAGTGATGTCACGCTTGGTTATGCGACCGATTTTCTTTCGTTCGGCGATCTTTAGTTTTTCGAAGTTCTCCACAAAATGGTACTGTCTGCGAAGGAGTTTAAGCATCTTGCGAGCAGACAAGCGACGAGGACCGCAGCGATCTCCATCAGCCAACATACTCATTACGCACAAAATAAGAATGCCCAAAAATATCTACAACATAAGAAATAAACAGTGAATAAATTAAAGGCAGATGTGCATTATTGATGGTCACTGTGTTTTTCGGTGTGGAAATAGCGTTTTCATCTCGTATAAAACATATATTAAAGCTTGGTTAATAATGTCTCTATTTCAGTACCTTAACTTTGCTGACTTGAAGTATCATATTTGTTGATTAGTACTTTCCTTGGTTCTCACTTGATATTTCTTTTCGCGTTTGCAGTCTCGAGGTATCTGAACCAAAACACGATCCATGCCGTATTTATAGTTACAAATGCTATTGAAATTGGGGATTTACTTCTACAATGTACTCGTAGTTCGATAAACACTACTGCTGGTTCATACATATTTAAAATTTACCGCTAAAATATTTAGGTCCAGAAATTCTTCCAGTCCGATTGGCTCTGTACGCTTTCTGGCTCTCTTGTTCTGACGTAGCAGACATATATATAGTTTCGTTACAGAATTGAAACAGTCCGTTGCACCGTATAAACGGGATTTTCCGATCTCTCGCAACTGCATAACTGCGAAATAATGGCGTGAAAACACCTCAAAAGGGTAGCTTAAAACAATCCGGGATATAGCCAGTTTTTTTGCAGAACATATGAAAAAGTTTGGGCTTACGTACACGCTAGAATAACAATTGTCGAAATACCGACAAAAGGCAAGATATAGAAGCCTGTAATATCAGGAGTCGGAGAATACTATTGCAGTACAGAATATTTCGTACAGAAATAAACTATAGTGAGCATTTCATCTTCCGACTTAGAAAGCGTTGTTAGCCGGCAAGTTTCCCGTTTCCTCAGTATGTAAACATTGCGTAAAGCATGACTAAAGCTGCTAAAAGTAAGACGAGGGACTTTCCCTGATTCACTGCTAAATTGTCATATCAGCATTAACCGGTTATTGGCCCAAGTCAAGAGACCATCACCTAAGAGAACTGGGCCGGGTTGTTCAAAGCCCGATTAGTGCTAATCCAGGGTTAATTTCCATGACAACCAATAGGTTCTGTGCAGAGTTAATCCAGGATTAACACTAATCGGGCTTTGAACAACCCGGCCCTGATCTCGTACCCTATGATAGTCTGCGCTAATCTATTTTTGGCTCAGTGGACGTCACGATGCTATTTTAAGATTCGGTTCCAGCTCCTCACGGATTTTTATCGCTCCATCTCATTAATTCAACCTTTATTTCAACAAAGAAAGAGGGGCGATGGATGCGAAGCTTCAAAACTGGCTCTGGGTTATGTGTTGCTCCCTAAACTTACTACCCGGACGGGTATAGGACGGATCTGACTTGATCTGACTTGAAGACTCGAGAAAATGAACTTTGAATTTAATATAAGCTACGGAGTGTAATTTGAAAACCCGTTAAAAATATTGCCGTTTGGATTTGACTGGGAAACTGTACGCTGTATTAAGCCAGACCCGTAAGAAATTCGGATGTGACCTGGAAGCCGTGAAAAGAAACTGGAGTGACCTGAATTTCGTGAAACTATCAAAGGAAATGAAGCCGTATTCCGTTCAGTTTGTAGCCGGAGCGAGCATGGAAAGTCTTCCAAAAATTAGAATAAATTAACAATCCCGTATCGTTGTTATTGAAACTTCGCTTACCTTATATAATAGTGAAACACTGACTGATTGACTGAGTAAACAGACGCTTACAATTCGCTAAAGAAATTAGAAATAGAACCTATAATATCGTAAATAATCGGACATGCTTTTGCAACACCATAATCAATATGAATCTGTAGAGTGACTGTCGTGAAAGTAGAAAATTGTGAATGCTTTGGTTAGGCCATCCCTATTTTTTTTTCCGTTTCTCATCGGTGGGGTTTTCAAAAATTGGGTCGGTCGGTCGGGTGAGAAAAAAAAAATTGTAATAAAAAATACGCGGATAGACTGGAACTAATAAGGCGCGGTTGCACAGGCGAGGTTACAAACCAACATGGACGACGAAACCATCGATGTCGTCGTCCGTATACGCTACAAACATGGAATTACAAATGCACCGCCGAAACTATTGCGTAACCTACCCTCGAGCATGAGCTTCCAGGAGCTGCTCTAGGGTTACTTCACCCCCACCCCTCCCCCCAATTTTTTTTTTCTACAAAAAGCCACAAAAATGGGTCGGTCGGACGATGAGAAACGGAAAATAAAAAAGGGATGGCCTTACTGAGTAAAACACAAAAATAGTCCAACTAATTTATGCAAGCTAAAAATAAATCGGCGCAGACTATCATGGGAGAGAGGCTAGTATGGGGGATCGGTTCTCTTAGGTGATGGTCTCTTGCCCAAGTACATGTACTTCATTTTAAGTGTTCATAATATGTTCTACTATAACCGTTAGCTGATCACTTTGACGCTTTCAGTTTCCTTAAAAATACCTTTGTGAGGCAAAATAATTTACTACATAGGTATAAAACGATTTATTTAATTAGTATTTTTGATTTTTTTTTTTTTTTACAAATAAGAGTCTTTGTTATGTTCTTGCGTGACCTTCACGATTCGTATAGTAATTAAAAAATAACATCGCAAATCGACGTCGCAGTTTGCATCAAAATATGTTACCAAAAAATAACAGAGATGAAAGAATACTTTTTAAAAAAGAGAATAAACATGTGTCCAGAACTCCAAAGTAAATACTGAAGAAGTATACTTTCACTAGTATGGTAAAAAATATGGAAAACAAATGATCGAAATTCGGATTTCCATGGTTTTGCCATACTATGTAAATATATAATAATTTGGAACTTCCGATTTACAGCATTTTCCCATGCGAAATATTGTAAGTAAGGAAATATCATGGAAAATTATGGAAAACCATGGGAATAAAAATGATGTGAATTGGAATTTCCAAGATTATTGTATATTTACATCGTATGGAAATCCGAATTTCCACGGTTTCCATACATGGAGATTGGTTGAGTTTTCCAGTGTTTATTTAGTAGAAATTATACTTTCTTGCTCTTTCACTCCGACGAAGGGTTATCGCTCGAAACACGGCGGTTAGCCGATGTTAACAAACCTCTGTCATTTATCTTCCCTGCCATTGCAGACCACGTACCAACAACTAAAAACCCGGTAGTTGCTTAAAGCAGAATTACCATAGTTTACTTCCGTTAAGATCGCAACATGATTTAAGGCTTACTTTGGACTTAACGGGATTTGTAAGATTCAGAGTAATGAAATTTCTCAGTTTCACTGGTTCAAATGCACTAGCTTTAAAAAGCCAGTATACCTCAAAATATAAATAACACTGAGAAATGCGGCATACAGATACATCGGAACAGACTGCATTAGCTGTCATTCGATATCTCAACATTTTAACTTGCTTCTGGGCTAGATATGCTAATTGCAGTCTATATTTTTTTGTTTCTTGACTTTCATGCTTCTTATGCAATAATACAACTTTCCCCACAATAATTTTAGAAAGTTAGCATCGGAACCAATTTAGAATTAAAATATTGAGCATGAACTATTTTTAGAGGAGATCTGAAAAAGTACATGCTAACCATAACCCATGCCAGTAAAAACTTTTAAGTTTATTAAAATAATTAATCACAGAAATGTATTTTAAGCACGGAGGTACTCAGGAGCCCTTCATTTGTCATTTTTGCTAAAATTGTTTTGTTTTTTAGAAACTTTGAAGTGAACTCTACCCAAGTTAGCACATTAGCACTTGAGAAGTGTTCTCATGGCAACCACGAAATATCACGCGACTAGGAACTTCGTTCATTACGTCTTTCCAGAATTTATTCTCTAAGATATGTTGGATTATAGTAGATATTGTATGTGTTTGGTATGTAAGATGCCTAGGAAACACTTAAAGCGAAAATGTCCGTTTTCTTCGGCGAAGAAACACGGGATTAAATCGAAGAAGGGGGATGCTTTCTCCAGTGAAAGGAAGTTCATCTTGCGGAAACCGATCTTGGCTCCTTTTATAATCAAGAGGATCAGTGAAAGTCGGAGGGGATTCTGCAAGTACAAGTGGCATTAGTGCAAGGGCCCGTATTCGGTAGGCGTAAAAGTAAAAGTATAAAACAACAGGAGCCCGCAAGTGACAAGTTCATGACGATGTACAACCGTGTCACAGGCAGTTGTTTGTAAGTTTTGCGGGGGGGAAATCGAACTACTTGATGAACGTTTCTCTTCGTCAAGGTAGAGGAGCAACTTGGCTCGTAAAATGTGCGAATGAAAGTTTTGAATCAATCGCGCAAAGTTTCACAACCTCGAAGAAATCTGGCCGCTTCTTCGAGATAAATCATCATCATAATCTTTATTTCTACTCGGATTTTAGAGTAGCAAAATTATGCTAGTTTCTCCGAGAAACCGATAACAGTATAAATGGGGAAAAAACATATATATATATATATATATATAGCCTATTGTTGCTCTTAAACAGATGCTCAAAATGCTAATTATGTAATTACAATTACTGTGATTATTACAGAAAGTACAACATACATTTTTTTTTTTTAAATCATACGTAAGAGAGAACTAAGTACTACTGTACTACTGCTACGGGACTGCTTACAAAACTAATATATTAAACTACAACAGAACTAACATATAATACTACTGGAAAGGACTAATAAACTACTACAATGTGATTGTGCAATTATTAAAGTTAATATTTGCTAACAAGTTCTTTTTTCAGACAGTTCTTAAATTTATGTTTAGTTAGAAATTTTATGTTCTTGTCAACTGAATTCCATATTTCAGGACTTTGAAAACATTTTAAAAATATTCACTGGTGTGGTATATACTAAAGACAATGAACCCTATTGCTACCTTAACCATGCCTGAAGGCACTTCATCGGTGAATCTATATGTTCAGCACATTTAGAACTAGAACAGGTGGTGTACATCTAGAGAACAACTTCAAATGTTGTACAATTTGGTACACGTTCTCATTTCTTGCACGTGTAAGAGCTCGTAGCGCGTACTTTTCATGCGCCGAAAGCATTTAAAACAAAATATAATTAGGCAGCTTCTTTTGATCTAATTAGGTTCGGCGCATGAAACGTTCGACGTTTGAATCGGGCCTAAGCTGCTTGGAAAAGTTCAACACACTGCAACAACATCGCAAACAATAAACTTAGAATAGACAATTAACACAATATTCATTATTGTAAAATTGATCAATAATTCATAAGGGTGCTAACCAATCCCAACGCAGCATTACTATGCCGAACAAAATCGGTAGTCTTTCACAAAGCCTTTGCACTGCTGCTGTTGGCATTTAAGAGGGGCGTACAGGGGAGGGAGTGGGGTATCAGCGCGGTTCACGAAGAATAAAAATAACGAATCACGGATCAAGTATTACGAATAGAAAAAAATCATTTTCCCGAATCACGAAAATAAGCAAGTAGCGTATCGTCGAATTTCCGTTTTAAGCGCGAATAAGATCGTAGATAAGCCTCAGGGAGCTTCAAAATACAAAACAGTGCCAAGAACAAACATTTTTCTAAATCGTGAAAGTATTGTCTTTAGTTCCCGTCAGTTTCGGAGTATTTGGAGGTCTCGGGGGGGGGTCACGTGAAATAAGAAGTAAAATCACGAATATCGGACGTTTATTTGGCTTCTTCACGCGTCACGCGTAATCCGTTGAGCACGGATCACGAAGAATGATTTTTAAAAACGTCACGGAAAATAAAAACGTCCAATCACGCGTCACGAGAAACCCCCTTGTACGCCCCTCATTCAAAGGTGAAGTCATGGTATGTTTTTGCTGATATTTTAATCGGACTATGATGAAAGCACGATGCAAGAAGAAAACAGCAGGATGCATGCATGGTTGACCGTAGAAGCAAGCAACCAGCGAAAAACAAAGACTGCACCTCTTTAAGCACCAGATTCTGCAATACTTAATCGTGTGTACTCTATACCATTGCATACATGAAAATACAATGATTGATTGGATCAATGGCATGCCATCTAACAACATTTTGCGTATCCCGTACAACACAGACCAGCGCTTTACCAGTGAGTTAACTGGGAGACAGTTAGCTCAGTTGTATATAGTTTATGTAAAAACACTACGTCTTGCATTTTTTAGGTTATTCGTTACATTATGTTATGATTTCTAAGCAATGGAGGCAGCTGGGGCAGTTATGTTGTTCGTAAGATCAATAGAGAAATGAGATTGATAATTAAGGTTTCATTTCAAAACCAATATCGTAACCCAGCTGGTTTTATTCCCAACTACACTTCTGTATTAATCATGCACTCGCTCGCATCTTTACCAGCCAATGTTGGTGTGATATTGGTTCACCTAACCAGCCAATGTTGTGGTATTGGTTCACCTGACCAGACAATGTTGTTGTGATATTGGTTCACCTAACCAGACAATGTTGTTGTGATATTGGTTCACCTAACCAGACAATGTTGTTGCTCTCTTGATAAGATAAGAGCTCAAATGTCCTATTTAAACAAGAAATATGTTAAATACATTAAATGCAGAAGCCTCACGACCATTTTCATCAGACGACATTTGATTTTTCACTGAAAGGTCATTTTGTCTCCTACTTTACTTCTATTTCTGCGGCTGAAATTACGATAAATAGTTATGTTATTCGCTCAGTTTCTGTTGAAGTTTACTCAGTAATATTTGCTCATTACATTCAATCTATAATTTTGTCTAAAATGTGGAGTGTACCTTTTCTGGTAATTTCAATTCCGGCTCGGGATATTAATAGATGGGTTGCACTCAATCCCCAGAGATTCAAATGACAAAGGGTATGGCGGCCATGTTGGTGTACCTAACAAAAGAAGCTAACGAAGAATCTATTGTTAAAGTACACCAACATGGCCGCCGTGACGTCATGTGCAACCTATCTATAGCCGATAATTAATAGTCTCTCCTGTTGTCACTGAGAATTTACATATTTATTCTCTTCAGCCTGAAGTTATATATGTGTTCGATTGGCTCGCTTTATGTCTGTTATCCGTACAATCCTTCGCCTCGTTGTCCTGCTTCGAGGCAAACAAGCCAAACTAAGTGATAGACTCATACACATCTCGACAGCTACAGATCACATATCTTCGTTTTGTTGCTCCGTATTGCTGGCTTGCACGTTACGTAATCGCCGCCATGTTGGTGGACGTTAACAAAATATTCCTCGTTAGTTCCACCAACACGCCGCCATGGCTTTGTTATTTTAATCTCTTGGAATTGGTTGCAAGCCAGCAATTTCCAAGTGCATGTCTCTAGCCTGTGTACAGCCGCAGCACAGATTTGATTGTCTCGTGCTCCCTAAGCCATTTCCAGGTGCGTTGTAAAACTACGTTGCCTTCTTTTCAAACAACACTGACCTTTTGAACTTCCAAGCGGGCAAGTTATTCCCTTCGCTTTTCCCTGCTGGCAGGGAGAAATAGTGGGGCCATGCTCGGGTGACTGGTTGTTATAACAACACCTTCAAGAATAAGAACAAGAAGTTTATTTTACTCCATGTAAAATTACATATTTCATACATACAAGTCTAATTAACTGGTTATTTCATGATTTTCTATGGAATGCGGGCGAATATTTTACGAGAAATTTGTATTATTTGGTATACAACGAGCCTTTAGGGAGTGGCGGACGCGTCTATAAATTTTGATTGGCCTTGATCTAGCCATGAAATATCGCTCTGTATTTCATAGAAAAACCATGAAATACCGCCCTGTATTTCATAGTAAAGCTGAGCTCTGATTGGCTGAAATATAGGATTTATAGGATGATTACGGAGTCGGAAAGTACCGAGTAAAACCACAAGGATTATCACCGCAGTACCACCTCGAAATTTAGCTATACAAGTCGATCGAGGTTATGCACTAGAGACAGAACTAATCAAACATCTATGATAACATAAATATTTATAATATACAATACAATACAATACAATACAATATATTATTCACTCAAGCTAATTAGGAAACAGAATATACAGTATATAAGCTTACAGTAATTTCTTTTGCTAGAGTTGGTAAACCTGAAACAAACATGGGGTTATCTATTTAGAAATATCTACAACGCGATCCAAATTTTAGTGGCTCTGTATTTGAAGGGTCTAGTTTGACCGCTAGCAGTGTTGAATTTGGGTATGTTCAGTTCTTGGTTGTTTCTTGTCATACGGCTGTGGATTTTCGACCTTTTGATGAATTTGTCAGATAAATAAGGAGGCGCAAGTTCGTTCATGCATTGATAGGCCATAATAGTGTCTGAAATGGTTTTCCTATTTTTGTTGTTGTCCTGCTGATGCAATCACGTTACAGAGATACAGCACAGCATGGTTAAAGTACGGTGACGGTAAGGCTATGGACAATGTGGAAACGTTTGGCCCACTCATAATGTACAAAATCTGCTCTAACACGTAATGTAGTGACTTCATCTAAACCCTATCAGTACAAATACTACGTCACCACACACTAAGTTTTCTACACTACCTTTCTAACCCTTGACACACAACACTTGTTTCAATCTATGTGCAACTTCTACGAGGTCGCTCTGTGCTGCCATGACGTCATCGATGTCTTTGTAAGCCATGGGAGTTTCGTCGATCACTGCAGCATCCTTGCGACACTCGACGCCCTGCGTGGCCTTCACGTGATCCTCGACTGTGAAGGCTTTCTTGGCCTTCGTCCTCGACATGACCCTGCCTGCACCATGGCTACAGCTGACAAGAGCGACGCAAATATATAGGTCATTAGGACTTCGGCTAATCATCTAATACGGCTGTGTCATTCGTATTTTGGCGAGTCTTTAGTATTTATTCCATATCCATAATAACCAAAAACTTTGCATGTTCGTTCGAAAAATGGGAACAATGAGAAGCCACTTGACTGTTACTACCCGAAATATGGTCTAATATTATGTCGACGGTACAGTTCTATCACTGGCTGGAGTGAAATATGAAAACCCGAATGTAATACAGTTACAGCACATGGCATAATCACTATATGCCTCTTGCATGTACATGAACTGTAATTGTATTTATTTTTCAGGCGACCTCTTTTTTTTTCTTTGGGAGGGGGGGGGGGGGGGGAGCCTACACTATAGGATGCAAGGTACCCCTTTAGAAGTGATTTCCCGTATAACATCCGAGCTGTTTCAGTAGACTTTGCATCAACCGAACGTACGTTACGTACTCTAAGAAACGGACTGGAGAAGGGATACGAAGGGGGCGAAATCTAGGTAGAGGCAATCTCTACTATTCTATTCTACCTCCCTCGCTACTGCCAATTTCTCCTTTTCTTAACCGCATGCAATTCTTAAATGTCTACTCAGGAATACTTTAGCCACAGGGCATTTACCTGTGGAATGCTTCAGGATTTCCTTTTCCCTTTACGATGTACGAACGTGCACCCATCGAACCAGGGATGATCCCAAGCTCACCGCTCCTGGCCGAAACCTGAAGAAAGAAGCGTTATATGAATCCTTTGATCAGATTCGTGAAGGATGCTGTATGATCTAAAGGAAAAAAAAAGAGTAATTGTGACAGAAAAGTAAAAGGAGGAGAAGCTTTTAAAAAGTATTGTAATATATCAAGTGGAAAACCACACTTGAAACTCTAGTGAAACGTTGCATAGTGATAAGTAGAATCATGCCTGGGTATATAATGTCAATATAAATGTAGAAGAAAGCCCAAATCTTTCTTTATTAATGACACTTAATTGATCAGTTGGAAAAACGTAGATTTGCTGTTCATCTAAACTGATGACATTAACTGCCTCGTACCCAGGCGCTTTTGGTCCTACCTCTGATAACTTCCCATGGTCCTTTGCGCTAACTCTGATCACTTCCCATGGTCCTTTGGTCCTACCTCTGATCACTTCTCATGGTCCTTTGCGCTACCTCTGATCACTTCCTATGGTCCTTGTTACACTGCAGCAGTCCTTGTTACACTGCAGCAGACCTTGTAGTGCAGAAAACCATGTGAAGTGATCAGAGGTAGCGCAGAGGACCAACATGATCTCGAGTTTGAAATTACAATTATCGTAAATTGTTATTGGCCGCTGAAATTACGATAATCGTAATTCTCGTGACCAGTCAAGGATAAAGATAAAGATTTGTCACATTCCGAACGGCGGTAGACGGGCCTAGCGTAGTGGTACGACCTCTGCGCTAAACTGCACTACACGCAAAAGGTTATGCGTCCGAACCCAGTAGGATCGCTTGAAAAAAACGTTTCCTCTTCTTCACGTTCTCTTCTTGTTCACCTGTGAACCCTGGTTCTAGGTGAGTGAGAACCCGTCGTTTACCCGTTAGTTTTGTGGTTTGGGTTAGGATGTCAGTAGAATTACGATCGTAATTCGTAATTAATTTCAGCGGCCAATAACAATTTACGATGATCGTAAAATTTTCTAAACCTCTAGAACAGGTTGGCTGCAGTGACATGGAGATTAGTTCCACTTTTAATTGCTAAATGGCTGGAGCTTGGTTAAGATAATCCCATAAAAAATGTTCTCACCGCTCCTTTTCTCGTAAGATAAACTTCTTTTCCAAAATGCTCTTCACCATTAACGTAGTTGTGATGGCAGTTGACAGCAGTGCATTGTGGATCCACCCCAAATGGTAGAATATCCGGGCATTTCTGAGCAGCCCTCAGCACGTTTGCCATCATGATTTCACGGTTAACACGTGCAAATGTTTGAGCCCACGTGACAGCAAACACGTAGTCATTAAAGTTGGGTGTACCTTCCGTTAGATAAGCCAAGCTCTTGTCAAGCTGTGAATGAGGAAAGAATAGATTAAACCTGTTGTAATATACTATCATGGAACTGTTGATAAAAGCAACACTTGGGATTTTTCAGGTCATTTGAAAAATCATCAGAGACAAAAAACTATAATAGACAGACAGACAAACATATATAATAACAAGTCATGCTGGAGAGCAGTGGCATAGGGAGGGAGGGCGAGGGGTGGCAGTTACCCCACTCCCCCCCTCCCCCCCCCCCCCCCCCCCCCCCACTTCTGCCCAGTCCCAGAAGAGAGATTGACACAAGTCATCGATGAAAATGTCCCAGAATTCCTCATTTTGCACCCCCCTCCCCCCATTTTCAGGACCTCCCTACGCCCCTGCTGGAGAGAGCGTATTAAAATGACCAACTGTGCAAAGTTTACCAAGTTTTTAGCACATATTTTAGATGCCGACAAAGTTTCGACCTAACAAAGTTCGGAAATTTACAGACGTTTGTACAGTGGTGGACATTAAGGCATACAAACGTCTGTAAATTTTCGAACTTTGTTAGCTCGCTAACTTTGTAAAGAAAAAGACAGGTTCCAACCGGTACAAATATAGACTCCTACCACTGGCTGCGCGGATACTACAGAATACACCACAACTCTACCGAATAACCTGCAGCTCGTAAAACCGCTCGCCTTTCGCCACTGTGGCCCGAGATCGATTCCCCGGCGGATACGGCGCTATATTTGTGAGTTGAGTTTGTTGATTCTCACCCATGCTCCAAGGGTTATTCTCCGGGTTCTCCGGTTTTCCTCCCTCCATAAAGATCAACATGCGAGTTGAGCATTGAGTGCAGAGAATTTGTGAATGTTGTGTGTGTGGAATGAGTCTCGACACATTAGCATATCTTGCTAGAAGCCTAATCAGCCCATTCATCCGAGGATAAACAAAACATTCAACATTTTAACTCTACAGAATATCCGCGCAGCCAGTGACTACGCGTTGAAAATACTGCTACGTTGACAGAGCATGGAACTTGAAAGTAGAACGACAAATAGCACTAAGTCGCTACGCGTCTACGCAGAAAAATATACTGATGGTTATTTACCGGCCGGGAGGTCCGTATGGAGAACAACTTGAAAATAGCCCGAGGCCGCAGGCGACGGTCGTTTTCAAGACCGAGGGCAACGTTTTTTTCCATTTACCAAGGCCGGTAAATAACGTTTTTATTTCTCCTTATCAATTCAATTTATCGTACTTGCTTTCGTTAATTCAGTCGCGCGCTCGAACAAGAAGCGATACAATTAGCAATCTTGAGCGTTCGATAATCACTGGCAATTTTCAGCAGTTTTCACATTTTTGAAAGGCTTTCAATACAACGTGTTCAATTCCAAGGTACGCGTTACGTAATAATCACGTCAAAAACTTTGATTTTGAAAATCTTTGGAATTAGCCGGTCCGGTGAGAAAAAGACTGGACCGGGTCGCAGCCAATCAGAGCGCGCGATTTCAGTGGATTCCGGACCGGAAAAAAATAGTGATGCATATTCATAGTATGGGAAGGTAGTTTAGTAGCCACACATTAATTCACATAACTCAAGGAGTTGCGGAGTATATTATTCTGTAGTTGTGCCAGATAGCCCCCTAAAATGATGTGCCAATCTTGCTTATTTTGGTGTGCCCTTTCAAGCCATTAAGACTAATATTAGTTTTTGCACATGTCGAGTTTTCAAATACCTGCAAAATCCCCATTAGGTCCGGCCATGAACTAACCTTAGCAGATTTATCTATTCTTAGCATGTCTTCTTTTGCAAGTTCAATAAACACAGACCCTATTCTATTCCCTGGACCACGGGAACCTGAATGAAGCATAAACCACACCCGATACTCTTCATCCAGACACATCTGCAAATGCAAAAAGAATATTATAATAATTATTACAAGTACAATACCATACATGAACATCTTGTGGTTTTTATTTTACCACATGTTTAATTCTTTTTTGCATGTCACATGTGAAATTTATGCCTTATGAATGCCACTACCATAAAAGTGGTCACACACCTCAATGAAGTGGTTGCCGGTACCAAGCGTTCCCAAGTGGTTTGCCGTATTTTTAGCTTTTGCTAATGGTTGTAGGCTACACATGTATTCATAGTCTTTCCTAAGCTTTGTCCACTCTATTTCAACTTCAGCTGGAATGTCACTCTTTTTCCAAGATCCAAGATCACCACTTCTACCCTTTAAACCAAGAAGAGGAATGACAATATTATGCTAATCATATGGTTTTCTCGTTCAATTTGGGATATATTACATAATTCAAACTCAATGTGTCTTTCTAAGAGCTCAACTGGCATTCAGTCTCCATGAGCTAACACAATTATGATACTCTTTGGAAAACACACTCATTATACCTACACTAATTTCATACATTAAAAAAGTTACTGGATTCTGACTGGCTAAAAGCAGTGCAGTTCTAACTAACTTCGATTCTTTGCAGAGATGGTTCTTATATAAATATACTCCGTACATTTATAGCAGTGAACACCTCATATAGTTCTGGAACATATTTTATAGTGAAAGCCTAAGAAAAATGGGGGAAAACTGCACAAAATTAAATTCTCTGTGATTTAATTTCAAGAGTGAAAAGTTTGCAATTCTATTTCATGACATACATGTACTGTAAGCGCTGCTGATGCCAACGTCATGCCATTTTTGAACATGTGCAGTATACTGACAAATATTTTGCTTGAAATTATACAAGCAAATTTTGTAAGGAAAAAATAAGTGAAAGTACGGCTCATTTTTCATGTAATTTTACATGACTGTGATTAACAAGTAATCAATACGGTTCCTCATTCAATTTGGATGAATTTGCTTGTGATTATGCAGGGTTATTCAAGAGTAGATGATAAGAAGTTATTGATTATTTCACTGTTTTTAAATAAAATCTCAAGTAGGCAGAAAAAATAGCTGAAGTACATGTGTGTAGCTGGTTATTTTTACTGGCTGTTGGCTGCTATGGACAACCATGTGATGATGATGATAAAGAGTATTTTATTTATAAGTAAATAATATAACAAAACTAAGGCTAGTTATATAAATACCACAGTTGAATGATGTGTACATGTACATCTTGGGTACATACTAATGGGGAGATCTTAAAGCTCTTACTTGATTGGTTCGCCCATGAGGAACTGCCTGCTCAATTGCTGTTCGAAGGGTTTTGAGTGAGTCTGGCAAGTGTTTGGCAGATATTGTTGTCCTAACAGCCATCATGCCACAACCAATATCCTGAAAACACATCAAGGGTTACAATGTCATAGGGGTGATGAATAGGAATACATGTGAATAACAATGTCTGGGATCAGTGCTTTAGTCTGCTGCAGGACATAATTTTGCATAAAATATATATCATCAGTTCCTGATTGATTGGAACAATATATTGTACATGTACATAAGCTAGCCATATATTTACAAGTTGGCCAGGTTAACGGTGTACAAAATATAGACAGCAATTATAAGAGTAAATGAGACAAACAAACAAATATTACTTTGTAATCAAGACATCTAAAACATAGGAATGAGGTAACATTCAAGACACACCATGCAGTTTAATTTCATTCATTTGGTATCAGTTCTTACCACACCCACAGCTGCTGGGATGATTGCACCCACTGTTGGAACCACACATCCCACACATGCACCCTTTCCTAGGTGCATATCAGGCATAGCAGCAACATGCGAATGCACAATTGGCAGCTTTGCAATGGACATCAGCTGTCCAACTGCATCCTGCTCTACTGGGACACCCTTGACCCATGCCTTTACTGGAACACTTCCCTACAAAATGAAAATAAACATGTACATGGTTTGAAGAAACTAGTTGTAAACTCGTCCACTTGTCAGGAGAGTGCTAAATGGCATTGGGTGAGTGCTAGAGAATGGTACCACATCACCGCAAAACCGCATCACTGCAAACCCTTATGCCTCCCCTCTTACAACTGCCCATTTTTCGCTCTCTGATAGACAATTATGCTGACACAAGACATGTGCAACCACATAACGTTTGTTGAATGTACAAAGCTGAAGTTGCCTACATGTACATATTTCTATTGTCTGTTGTTGTTACAAAGAAACTATGCTTGGGCTCCCTGTGGAATAACTTCCATAAGCTAATGAAGCAACCAGAAATAACTATTAAAACACAAAATAAAATTCTTATAGCGATACTTACTGCCACGTCATCCATTCTCATTAATGTGCCAACCAGAGCATTGTAATGTCTATGTACCGATCAATTCGAAACATCAACATCCCCCCCGGGCAACCCCCGGGCATTTGATGCATTTTCGTGCCCGGGGAGTAGGGAATTTGACATCGGTAGCTATCCTTGGGGTGGGGAATTTGACACCGGAAGGATAGGGTTGGGCGGGGGGCGGGGGGGGGGGGGGGGGGGGGGGAATTTGAACAAGTTGTGTGCTGCATGGTTTCCTCAATCGAAATACTAATAATAATTTAATAATAATAATAATGTCAGTTTATTTTAACCCTATCGCAGTCTTACACTGAATTATAGAGACGTTAGCATATGGCACAACATTAACATAAGTATTATAGGGCTTACTTGATATATAAAACACACTTATTAGTTACATGTATATAGCGGACCAGTGCGACTCAGTTGCCTATGAACGGACATGGAACCCAAACCGTAAATTGTAACCGTGAACAGTAGTCACGGGCAGAGGGAGC